>CM044313.1:76193750-77413333 GCA_024291935.2 Okapia johnstoni | reverse complement strand
AGTCTCTGTCTTTCTGGCCCCTCGCAGAATTAGAATGAGTGGTATTTTTATAAATAGCTTAGAACCCACTAATGCAGACACATAAATATGAAAAGACACCTCTGTCTGTATGACATTTCCTAAAAGTAAACTTAATCAAAAGCATTCAACATCAGTGTATTTCTTTTGGTTTAAGAGGGCATCATCTCTTATCACATACTACATATTGTTGGCATCATGCAACATTTCTTTTTTTTTTTTTCCAAATTCACCAAGTACTGTGTGGCTTTAAGTGGTCAACTAGGTCAGAAAATCATGTATGAGGTAGATACTTAAAGGCTCTGATTGTGTATCTCACTGATCCAAGTCAACTTGTCCCTTCAAGGTTAATTATAAACTAGATGCGATGTCCAAAGTTCTAGGTTCTGCACCCTCACCTGTCCAGTCAGTCGAGGGATGTGTTGGTCAGTAGCCACTCAAGCGTCCTACAGAGACGTCCTCCCCTTTGGCTCAGGTCATCTCCCTCTTGCTTCCTGGCAGGTGGAATGAAGGAAATCGCTCTGCACACTAACAGGCAGTACATGCGAGGCCTTGTGGGCTGCATTTCTCATTTCACACTGTCCACCGATTACCACATTTCCCTGGTGGAAGACGCCGTGGATGGGAAAAACATCAACACTTGTGGAGCCAAGTAACACCAGCTGGCCCTGCCCAAAAGACCAAGCCTTCTATCCTGAGAGTCCCGGGGGCCCGAGACCCTGCCTGACACAGAGGCACGGGGACCAGGAGTGTGTCTTGTCCTCAAGGAGCAAGTTCACCCTGATGGGAAACTAGAACCAAGACGGGAGTCCCTCGGTGGCCTTTCCTGCTGACATTCTGTGGGCCAAACCCAACGGAACACTCTGTGTAGGAAGCATGAGACTTTGTCCACTGAGTGTGTGGTGGCTGCCAGAGAGCACACATCAAGGCGAATTTCCGAGCCCGTCTGCTGTAGTTCAATGACTGTGTTGTGATTCATAGTTCATTTAAAAAAAAGAAAGAGAGAGACCCAAAGGGCAATATTAAAATACTTCTCTCCTCTCCTGACTCATCACACTCTTACTGACAGCAGAATGACTGTAAGACCTTGAACCTCAATTTTCTCACTTTGGCCCGTGAGTAACTAGGATTAACCCCTTCCCCTCCTTGCTGGCTTGTTCAGTGTGCTCTCACTATGAAAATAAGGATGAAGGGAGACTAGAGATAGAATCATAATTATGCAGCTGCCCCCCTCCCACCCTTAATGAGAAATCTTTACTTTTTATAATGCAAATCTAAGAAAATGGGCAACATGATTTTGTAGCTGTCCTTTTGTATGTGTATATTTTTATAGTGACAGACTGTCCACACAGTATACTTTCGCGAGTTTGGGTGGACGACCATGAATTCTTCACACACTTCCTAGAATTTTCTCCCAAAGGAGACTGGTCTGGGCCCTTTAATGGCATCAGCAGTGTCAGGTGGGTCACATGGGTGGGCACCTCGGGGAGCTGACCATTCCCTTTTGGTAAAGGATGGCTCAAAAGAGGCGAATATGAAGCTTCCCGAATAAGCAGATGAAAAGGCACCTGTGTTACAGAGGTGGGTCACTGTTGTTTTGGTTTTGAGAGAGGGGGATGTCTGTAGTACACTTGAATAAAGGAGATAAAGGCTACCGTGCATTAATTTGGTTGTTCATTCACCTGTGGAGGGCTTACTGCTCCCTCCCAAGGCTGTGTCCAGAAATGGACACGAATACAGTCAGTGTTTCTGAGGCTGGGCATGGGGCACCCTCAGCCTGGTCTGAGCATCTGGACAAGAATCAGGGATGCAGGGTTGCTTCCTTGGGAGTAATCAGGGTGCCACTTGGCCAGCTCATGTGTGACCCTGGGGACGGCGGGCTCCCTGGCGGTTCCCCACGCTGGGACTTGCTGAGGGAGGTGAGATGAACGCTGCCACCAGCGCAGGAGGAGGGAAATACCATCCACCTCACAGAGGCACCTGCAAGTAGCTCCGCCATGACTCTGGTCTTGCTTGTGCAGCAGGCTCTCAGTGAAGGCTTGAAACTTTGCACCAAGCATGGTTCTAGGCACATTAAGAGTTCTAAAAAATGAATAAATAAACTAGAGACGTTCACCTTGAATTTCAGCCTTCTGCCTCCTGTCTTTGGGGACCTTTGATGACCTGGGTGCTTCATCCCAGAGCAATAAAGGTAACAACAATTCGTCCTCTCCTACATAATGTCACCTTGTGAGTGCAGTGTGGAGAAAGGTACATGGTGGAAACTGGTGTCACCACCTCCCCACCACCCTCACCTTGACACCGTCTCCTTGGAAACATCCAGGGGCAGTGCTTCCAAGATATAATGGAGTTGCTTTCACACCTCCAGTTGATTCACATTTGAATCAATTGCCTTCAGTCAAAAAAAAGTGATTTGAGCGAAATATTCAGCTGAGCTGAAGCCAGAAGTGTTGTGCTGTGGACGAGCTGTTTCTCTCCACAACTGTTATCCAGGGAAACACGTGGTAACCTGGGGGTGGGGACCTGAGAGTGTGTGTTGAAGCTGATGAGGACGCTGAACTGCCTTGCTGTGGGTGGGATGCAAAGGGGGCTGGAAGGGGAGGGGTGACGTGATGGAGTCAGAGCCGTAGAGATGCTATGGGTGAGAGGCACGAGAGTAGGGGGACCCAAGAGGAGCTGATCACGTGGGAGGCTCAGGGTGGGAGAACAGGCTAAGAGATGGTATATACCAAGCTGGGAGCAAGCTCCTTCACCCTCTCAGTGGCCCCAAATCAGGAAATGTGGGGTGACTTTATAAAAGCAGCAGCGGTTGGGAGGATAAAAACTTTGTCCTGATGCTGAGGGATTAGATTGGGGTTTAGGTGAGCAAGAGACCCAAGGAGAACTCAGGCTGGCTTTGTGGCTCCCCCAGGTTCCTTGCTAAGTGTATCTGCTATCGATTGTCCTGATAATGCTGCCTGACAAGCAACCACAAAACCTCAAGTGGCATACCGCAGAAATGTGCTGATTGCCTCAACGCCTTAAGTGGTTGGCTTGGCAGCCCTGCTGATCTCGGTTGGGCTTGACTTGGCGGTTCTTCCAGCCTCAGGGGGACTTGTTCACAAGTGTAGGGTGGCTCACTTAGCATGGCCTTGGCCTGGATGGGGAAGTGACCGTGGTCTGCTCCATCCTCATGCTGGGACCGGTGACCTAGCCTGACATGCCTTTTGCACCCCGATGGAGGAGGGTGAGAGCACCAGAATCGAGGCCTGAGGCCTTTGACAGCCTGGAACTGTACCTTCCTTGTGTCACTTCTGCCACATTGTGTTAGTCCAAGTCCATACAGTCAAGGGATGAAGGAATAGACTCTGTTTCCATTGTGAGAGCAACTACAAAGTCTCATGGCACCGGGCAGGGATTCAGGGAGAGTGAGAAGTCAGGGCCATTAGTGCAAACAGTCCACAGCAGCAAGTCCTGGGAGGTTGCAGTGACAGCCCAGCTGAGGTGGGGAGGGACTATCTCGTCCCCCAGCCCTACCTGTGCACCCTCGTTGTTCCCATTCCACCTGCTGCCATGTTATCCTTCTGAGGAGGAGGGCCTGGCTGGGGATGGGACCTGCGCGTGGCTCTGTGGCAGCAGCTCCGTGGAAAGCAGGAGGGGGAGGCTGGCCGGACTCTTGGCTGCAAGAAGAGGTTTGAGGAGCAGCCAGTGAGCTGGGAGGTTAATGCCAGCCACCCCTGTCCTGCCCAGGAAGGATATCATGAAGCATGGGTTCCTGAAAAGCTTTTGTCCCACAAGCAGGATTTGAGAAAATTCGCCCGAACTTCCCATGTGTTCTCAGCAAGGACGGCTGGGGTGAGGTCCGGGAGGGGAATGTTCTTGCTTTTCTTAGGAAAACTGACTTTCATGCACTCTGTGTTTCCTCAGCTTGCCTGTGGGATCTCTCAGGAAGGCCTGTGGGGTCTTCTTTGTCCCCTCGCTGCCCCACAGTCCAGGGAGCTCGGTGCCTGTGCGGGTCAGGCACACCCTGAGTGGCTGCCCTGCTCCTCCTTTTTTGCCTTCCATCCAGTCCTCAGGCCCCTCCAACACAAACAAGCCCTCTGCTTCCCACACACGCCCAACAGCCCTGGTTTCAGAGCCACTGGTGCTTCCCTTCCGATTCCCTCCCCTCCTTCCCCCCACCGCCCACCTCTCCTCCTCTCCTTTCTGCGAGGAGCTGCCTGCCTCCTCCCCGAGTGGGAGGAAGATCTCGGAAATGTGCCCAGAGCTGGCGGACCCAGTGCTTTCCACTTGGAGGAAATGCTGCATTTTTCACCTTTCACCCAGAAAAAGATGGTTCTCAGCGAGCTTGTTTTTACTCCCTGAGAGTTCCCAAAGGAAAAGGGGATCGTGAGTAGGAGGGCTCCCAGCCCCTCTCAGAGCCCTGACAGTCAGCCCCCCCTCCCCCCCACCCTCCCACCCTCCCACCCTCCACCCCGAGGGTTGCTCACCCCTGGGAGGGAACCTGGCTGCTGGGAAAATAAAGGCAGAGAATTCCAGCTTCTTGCAGAAAAGATGGTTCATCCTTGAGGAGAGGGGCTTAGACAAAGCATTCCCTGCTTCCTGTTTCCCTTCCTGTCCTCTTCCAGCTCCTCCCAGTCCAGAGATACACAGTGGCTGCCCTTGAAGGTGGAGGTGGAACACACGTGTGCCCTGTGATAGCCAGCCAGTCCCTTAGCCAAAAAAGGTGTTGTGTTTACCATGTCAAAGGCAGGAAAGAAGAGCTCCAGGACTGCCATCCAGAAGGGGCCCAGAGGGGAGAGGGCTGGTGGCATGGAGTCAAAATCAGAATGCAAAATAACTCAGCCTGGCCCACAGAGTTACCTCCCAAGATGGAGAAGTGGGGTGGGGGGTGTCATCACTTCATCATCCCTTGGTGTTTCTACAGCTCACCCTAAACACGCACGGAAAATACCAGCGGCCCTGCCTTAGCCTTGGATGAGGATGTGGAGTACGAGGTCTGAAGGCATTCAACTGGTGGGTCTCGGTGGAAGTGACAGGCTGCCACTAGGAAGTTCCAGTTTATAGGTGGCTGTATGCTTACAGGCAGCAAAATGACTAATCCAGTTCAACAGCATGGTCTGGCTTCTGAGACAGGCCCTATGAGTAATTGCACTTCAACCTCACATTGTAAGAACGTTCACATATTTGATCTCAAAAACAGCCCTCCTTTGATGACGGCCGGAGCCGACAGCCAAGGCCAATAGGACGCACAAAGACAGAAGCTGGCCAGAAGGACCAAATGACTTGCCTGTTGTCCTCGCACAAGGACATGACCACAGTGCTTCACTGTGGAAGCACCTGACCTGACCTGCAGTCAGATGCAGCTGCCGGTGGACCCCAGGCCTGCCCAGTAGCATTCTGGGGCTCCCTTGGGTTAGCTGTCGTTGGCAGGAGAGTCTTGTGGGTGAGGGGGATTGGGGCCAGTCCCCTAGTGTCTGCCTGCCAGCTTCTCATCACAGCTCCAGATCTGCCTTCTCCCAGAGCTCTCCCATTGCCAGGACTCTGGGTTGAGCAAACGCGGAAGCAGGGACCAAAGCTGCTGCGTTGGAGAAGGATTCAGCCCCCAACAAGCAATGAGGTCTGGGTTGGAAGTCTTTTCCTTCTCTCCTTTGCCTTCTCCACAAATAACCTCCAGCACTCGGGGGAGTTGCCATAAGCTATTTCCAAATATCGACGTGCTCCCCTGGGGGCCCCTGCCCGGCCCTGGCCAAGCCAAGAAGTGCAACAGCAGGGCAAGAAGCAGAGAAAACTCCCCGCCTCTCCTCCTCTTTCTCCTCCTCCTCCTGCCTTTGCTAAGACGTCTTTATCCTAGAAAGTGCGTGGCTCCAGGAGCTCTCGCCTTTTCCTGGAAAGACGTGAGAGGAACTCCGTGTCTCAGCACTCTGGATGAGTGCTCTTTGACTCTCTTTATCTCTCTGACTTGCTCAAGGTCCAAGGCACAGAGATCATGGAACACGTGGTATCCCTCCCCTCCACCACCACCTCCCCCCGCCCCTACCATGTCCCAGCGGCTCACCTCCATGCCAGGGCTGCGCTTGAGGCTGTGACCTCCTCGGACAGCCTGGTGCTAAGGGACTGCATTTCCAGCTTGGCTGAAAGAGGACTTGGGCGGGAATATCTGTGAGAAGGAAGGTCAAGGAAGTGCAAGGAATTTGATCATCTACACTCATTTAGAAACACCAGTAATGCACCAGGCCAGGGGATTAGCTGTGGAAAGCCCTGTTAGGAAATGGCCTGAAGGAAAACAGAAGCAGAGACCCAGAGGGCTGTGGAGGAGAGGGGGTGGGGGACTGGCTGCATGGTGACCACCCCTCATCCGCCCCCTGCCCAGGCTGCAGGCATTCTTTGCTCTCACCGCATTTAGGGTTCACAGGGCAACTGTGGGTATGAAATGGGGGACACTGTCCAATAGAGTAGAAGTTGTGCCCACTAGTCTGGACCACATCCCTCAGAAATAAAATAAGCTGAGTGATCTCTGGGTCCAGCCCCTCAGAGAAGGCAGAGGAGGTAAGAGGACTTGGCCAGGGTTGGGGCCTTATTCACTGTCACGAGACTGGATCTGGTCTGGAAGCCTGTTTGTTTGGAGTTTGTTCGGAGGCTTTGAAGTTTTTAGGATGGAGGGTGGGGGTGCAAAATGATTTCCTGGGTCCTGGAGAGCATTGTTGGAGCACCTCCCGACCACCACAGGCACTCACTATATGCAAACCAACCCAGAGGAGACGCAATGAGAATATAAAGCAGAGTGAAGACTCTGTTCCTCAAACCAGCGTGGGCCAGGGCTATGGGTGATGGGCTATGGGCTATGGGTGATCACCCGGGTCACTACAGGCTCAGGCCCTCTTCCAAGTCCATGGGGCACTTGCTCTGTTTCTTCAAAGCCAGCAATCTTTCTGAAAGGCCTGGTCTCTCTTGTAAGAGCTCTCCTGATTAGTTAGGCCCACCTGGGATAGCCTCCCTTTTTATTAACACACAACCAACTGACAAGTAACCTAATTATGGGAGTGACTGCCTGTCCTGTACACCAGCTGAGCCACACTCCAGGGATGAGTTTGTACCAGGTGTGTGCATCCAGGGTCAAGTCTCAGGACCATCTTAGAATCTGCCTCCCCTAATCCTCTTCAACTCTGGCTCCCAGTCTCTCCCACCTCCAGACCACGCTTCACCAGAGACCAGCTTTGTTTCCAAGTGCACACTTGAAGTCATGAGCTGTCCCAACTGAAGAATTGCCACAGTCTGCAACTTCCCCAAACCATGAGCCAAACCAAGACTGCCAGGAAAAGAACTACTCCCAGAGAATATAGCAATCTTTTAAAATTTCTATTAAAAAAAAAAAAGACTTCTCTGGTGGTCCAGTGGTTAAGAATCCACCTGCCAATGCCAAGGACACTGGTTCGATCCCTGGTTTGGGAAGATCCCACATGCCACAGAGAAACAAACCTGTGTGCCACAATTACTGAAGCCCTGTGCCTAAAGCCCGTGCTCCGCAACAAGAGAAGCTGCTGCAATGAGGAGCCTGAGCATCACAGTAAAGACTAGACCTACTCACCACAACTAGAGAAAGCCTGCATACAGCAACGAAGACCCAGTGCAGTCAAAAAAGAAAAACTTATATCAATAAATTTTGCAAAATCCTATTTCCCCTGGGTCCTGAAACCTTCACCAATGACTAGGGGCCCAGCATGGAGTTGAGTGGTTGAGCCCTGAGTAGCCCCCACCCTGAGCTCCTGCTGGCTGCCCCAACATCTTAGAGGAAATGGCATATAAGCAGGAGAATTCTGCATTAGGTCAGAATCTTCACTAGTCACTCAGTGGTGAAGATTGCACTTAATAGCATAGGAAATGTGGTTGGGACTTCCCCAGCATCATGTGCCAACAGCACCTAAATTCAAGTGTTGCTTCTTAGTGCTGAGAAAATCTGTGCTGAATAGCTTCATCTGACCTTTAAAGTCCTCCATTATTTAAGAAAAAGTGTGAACCATATGAATGTCCAGAATGCTGAATTTAAAGAATTAATCTATACATTGAGATTTTATATATCTGTGAAAAGAATAACGCCATAAAATATTCTGTTGATATGCAAAGATTTTCAAAATGTTATGTAAAAGAACTAAGTTCCAAAATAGAATATACAATGTAATTATATATATGCATACAGGTACAATATATGAAAATATGTGTAAATATATATACACACAGGAAAAATGTCTAAAAGGACAAAAAGTAAAGTGTTAAAAATAGCTAATCCTGCATCACAAGACTGAGTGATTTTTTTTCCCTTTTATCTACTCTAGCTTTTCTTCAGTGAGCCTATAGTGATTATTTATTGTTCTGTCTAGTCAGAGTATCACCGCCCTTCCTTTGGGGGACTGGTCCTCCTCTAACTTTGTCATACTTGGGGAAGTCGCCTTTAAATAGACCATCCATTGAACCACAGGACTGGATCAGGGACGGACACGTGACACAGGTCAGGCCAGCCAGAGTCCTTGCTGGAGCTGGGAGGAAGGGTGCCCTCTTCTCTCTGAATATAAGGCTGTAAACTTGGAGAAGCCTGGAACCATAGGTCCAGCTCTTTTTTGGGGATGTCTGGCCTGAGAGTTCTGGGTGAGAGAATAGAACCGTGTCAGTTCTGGGGGGAAACAGTGCAGCTGGCAGCAAGTACCAGGACCCCTGCCCACAAAGTAAATGCTGGAGAGGTCGGGCAAGATTGTCTCCTAAAGAAGCATATATGCAATTGGGAGAAGAGAGATGAGAATAGGAATGGATCCCTCCGTCATGCAAACTGTCACTTGGAAGAATGTCGAGAACTTGACTGAGAGAGTGAAAGACATTCCCAAACAGGAGGAGGTGGGCAATGTGCATTAGGTGGGAGGACTGTAACCTGTGGTCACTTCACATAAAGCCCATTTATCTGCTTTTGTCAGATAACAGTACAAGGGCAAACTTCCTTTGAGGGAGACTAAAGGGTCACTGCATTTCACAAATACAGAAGCATCTACCATGAACAACAGAAGCTTCCCCCAGCTGACCTGGGAAGCCTCTTCCTCTTCTGAGGGATTCCCAGCTCCGTGAGGACTGCCCTGGCTTCTCCTCCTCCCCTCAGCCCCAGAGACTCTCCCACAGGTGGTCACCTCTCTATAAGATAACGTCTAATATCTAGGAAAACACATTAAACTGCTTTCACTTTCAAGGCACAATTATTTAAAGCATATTCATCAAGCATTTGTGATGCAGCAGACACTATGATAATCTCTGTGGACACAGCTCTTCAATTCCTGTTATCAAATGAAGCCTTAGGAATTGTGCTAGAACCTCAGAGAAGTGGGGGTGCTGGGAAGGCAGATGATGGGGTTCCCAGGGTGCTAGAAAGACTTTTCTGAGTAGCACCACCTAAACTGAGACCTGGAAGAAGTTACCCAAGTGAAGAAAGGTGAAGACAACAGCATCAACCCTAAGAGATCCCGGGCTTTACTTGGCAGGACTCCTGCTGGCTAACCCCCTCTGGGATATGTCACAACCTGAGGTGCACCTTAAGCCAGCTTTAAGGCACTGACGTCTTTAAGTGCTGGTCAGAAAGTCTTGAGTTGCATCTGAGGTTTCTCAAAGGACAGAGACATGAGTCACATAGTGAAATGTTCTCTTGGGTGCACTGTGGACATTACCTGGAATCCCCACAACCGGTCAAAGGTAGGTAAGACCCACAGCTCAGAGCTGAGAAGAGTGATATGAGAGGTGGAGAAAATTTTCTGGGGTCACCATGGGAGTCAGAGTTGAAACTGGCAGGGAGCCAGGGCAGCTGCTTCCTGAGGTGTGACACCTGCATTGGCCACGGGAAAAAATGGAGCCTCAGACGGTGACTGAGGAAATCAGACTCCAGGTACGTCTCTGAAGAGGGTGTATCGTCTTCTCTGTCCTTGTGCAATCTGGGACCAGAAAGGGCCATGTGTTCTTAAAATTCTGCTCCTCAAGTCTTCCTGCCTCTCCATCGACTCAAGGAAAATGTGGGCGGGGGTGTGTGCAAGACCTTTAATGCCCGGAAGAGACCCAGACTCACCCTGCTTCTGAAGGCTGAGTCCAAGTGAAGACTTGGCTCTGCAGCCAAGATTCAGTTGGCTGAGGAAAGGAGGGGAAAAAGATTTAAAGTAATGCTCAAAATTCTCCAAGCCAGCCTTCAAAAGTACATGAACCATGAACTTCCAGATGTTCAAGCTGGATTTAGAAAAGGCAGAGGAACCAGAGATCAAATTGCCAACATCCGCTGGATCATCGAAAAAGCAAGAGAGTTCCAGAAAAACACCTACTTCTGCTTTATTGACTATGCCAAAGCCTTTGACTGTGTGGACCACAACAAACTGTGGAAAATTCTTCAAGAGATGGGAGTACCAGACCACCTGACCTGCCTCTTGAGAAATCTGTATGCAGGTCAAGAAGCAACAGTTAGAACTGGACATGGAATAACAGACTGTTTCCAGATTGGGAAAGGAGTACATCAAGGCTGTATATTGTCACCCTGTTTATTTAACTTATATGCAGTGTACATCATGAGAAACGCTGGGCTGGATGAAGAACAAGCTGGAATCAAGATTGCCGGGAGAAATATCAATAACCTCAGATATGCAGATAACACCACCCTTATGGCAGAAAGCAAAAAAGAACTAAAGAGCCTCTTGATCAAAGTGAAAGAGGAGATTTAAAAAGTTGGCTTAAATCTCAACATTCAGAAAACTAAGATCATGGTGTCTGGTCCCATCACTTCACGGCAAATAGACGGGGAAACAGTGGAAACAGTGACAGATTTTATTTTTTGGAGCGCCAAGATCACTGCAGATGGTGACTGCAGCCATGAAGTTAAAAGACGTTTGCTCTTTGGAAGAAAAGTTATGACAAACCTAGACATCATATTACAAAGTGGAGACATTACTTTGCCAACAAAGGTCCAGCTAGTCAAAACTATGGTTTTTCCAGTAGCCATGTATGGATGTGAGAGTTGGACTATAAAGAAAGATGAGAGCAGAAGAACTGATGCTTTTGAACTGTGGTGTTGGAGAAGACTCTTGAGAGTTCCTTGGACAGCAAGGAGATCCAACCAATTCATCCTAAAGGAAATCTGTCCTGAATATTCACTGGAAGGACTGATGCTGAAGCTGAAACTCCAATATTTTGGCCATCTGATGCGAAGAACTGACTCATTTGAAAAGATCCTGATGCTGGGAAAGATTGAAGGTGGGAGAAGGGGACGACAGAGGATGAGATGGTTGGATGGCATCACTGACTCAAGGGACAGGAGTTTTGACTCAACTCCAGAAGTTGGTGATGGACAGGGAGGCCTGGCGTGCTGCAGTCCATGGGGTTGCAGCGAGTCGGACACGACTGAGCGACTGAACTGAACTGAGACTTGAAATTCTCATCTTTCAAGCATTTAGGGACATAATTTTGAGCTTCATTCAGGGCACGTGTGTGTGTTCAGTTGTGTTTGACTCTTCGCGATCCCATGGACTGTGCCAGCCAGGCTCCTCTGTCCATGGGATTCTCCAGGCAAGAATACAGGAGTGGATTGCTATTTCCTCCTCCAGGGGACCTTTCAGACCCAGGAATCAAATCTGCAACTCTTGCATCTCCTGCAATGGCAGGCGAATTCTTTACCACTGCGCCCCCTGGGAAGCCCCCATACATGGCAAATGTACTCATTTTAACGTAATTCCCACTTAACAGTTCCTATCACAACCATCCTTAGCAACTTTTGTTTCTTTAATCTGAAAGTAATCATTCTGGGATAAAAATCATCTTGGGTTTAATCCCAGATCAGTTCAAGACATCTCTTGTTACTTCAACATCACTGGTTCTTATAGACTGAATAATACTTTTAATTCAATTTTACTGTTAGTCACTCCGGGCAAAGGGTAATAGATCAAATTTATAAGCTGTTGAAAACTAATTCTTACACAGGCCCTTTGTAATGAATGTGAGTTTGTAAGTTAACATTTTAGTGTGATGCTGAATGCTATATATTAAAATAATGATTATTCATACATCTATATTTTGTTTTCCCCTAATAATGACATCATTCCACTCTTTTTGACCCTTTTAAAAGTTCCCGGGGTTGATCACGCTATACATTTTGGCTCAAGAGCTCACCATCTGGGAAACCAGATATGCACTGAGGTCTCCCTAAAGGACAGACCACATGTATGAGCTCTTCTAGTACTTAAACACTAACATGTGTTTCACGGTTAATTTAAAATTGGTCAACAGTTTCTTCAGGCTAAATACAGGTCCGTTCATAATACATTAGTTGTTACTCTGGGTGAGCAGAGGTGGCATAGGCTAAAGACTTAATTTCCCCATTATGAAATTCCATTTAAGATCACTTCATACTTCAAAATTATTGGGGTTTTGCTGAATCAATGACTATATTTCCAAATTCAAAAACTTGACAATAAAATTTTGATGTATTTTTAGAATCTCCAGAAATGTTTAGGTTATCCTCAGAGAAAATAAATTAAAAGCCATACTTTAAGGACCAGTATTTATCATTTGTTTTATAATGCTGGTTCCCCACTACTTGCTTTTATAGTTAACATCTCTGGTAAATAGAATGTAGATTTAGTGGAATATATGGAAGGTTTTATCAATGACACAGCAATATATTAAAACATTAAAAATTTAGTCATAGCCCTATGTGATTGCTTCACAGCCATTGTAATTTTTGAGACAGAACCAAAAGTGTTAACAACAAAGCAGAAACCACTTCTCCCAAGTGCTTAAAATAGGAGGAAACCATCCCCCCATCCTAAATAATGCCCAAATCTGTCAGTGTAAGAAAATATATTTATTTTTTCCATGACATTACTATGATAAAATTGTTAAATACATGCATGTTTTAAAAACAGACATAAGTAACATCTTTAGAGTTAACAGCCAAGCATACTAGTTTTATATTTAAGTGTCTTAGTAATAGGTTACTTATAATTCTATGTTCTTGCTATGACCATGTTTCCCAAAAGATATAGAAACTAAATTCTGAAATTATACAATGATATAAAATGTCCAAATTTTTCCTTTTAACACCAACATTAATTTCCAAATTTTCATTAAGGCAGAAAATACTTCAGTTGTTATCTCTGTAAGTGGAGTTATTTTATTCCATGTTAAACTCAAAATTCTGTGAACCAGACTGAAACACACAAATATACTGCAATCTATATAGTTTGCTTCCTGCATATGTGTATTTAAATGTTTCCTGACATGATTAAGCGTAATTTCAGGTACAGAACATCACAACTGATCATTCAGGATTAAAAAAAAAAAGTCTGTAGTGGTAACATTTCAAGAAATGAAACAGTTTTGGATTTGCAGTTTCTGCCTATCTTTCAGCTACATTTGCACACACCTGACCGAACAAAAATTAGTAAACAGTTAACTAGTATTTATAAAAAACTTAAAATATTTAACATCTTCTTTAAAAAACACTCATTCTACAAACAACCTTATAAAAGACAAAAACTTATATCTGTTCACAGTATGTGTATTTTGTAAACAGTAATTCACTATAATGCAATTTTGAAAGTAAAAAATGGTGACTGTCCAGCACTGTAAGGACCTCTGGCTTGTAGCTGGCTAACCAAAGGAAAGGAAACGACACACTCTATGAGCAAAGCTGAGTGCTTTAAAACGACTCTACCTTTGGACATACTTTAAGGTGGCACCGTCTCAAACTGAGGATGTCTCTCTATCCAGGCCAAATTTTTTCAAGCAATTCTGAACTGAAATGTAAAAAAAAAAAAAAAGCCTTGTCTCTTTTGGAGGAAATAATTGGATAAATCCCAATCCCAGGAATATCTACCCTTCCACAACCATGAGTGGAAGAGGGTTTCTTTTTTGTGTGTTATATTCATAACAGTCACATTTTTCTGAAACATTTTGCTGGAGGGAAAAAATTGGAATTGAAGGATATATCATAAATAATGGGGAAAAGCACTGAAAATCAAACTGGGGAGATTTGAAAAAAATTTTTATGAGAATTATTCAGTATTGTTTTCTATAATCAACTACAAAAATACTAATGCTAAGGTTAAACTTAACAGTTAACTTGTCCATGTTTTGTAAATAAAATCGCGCTACCACCTAGAAATCTTTTGACCTTTTATAATATACCACTGGAATGCTTAAGAAAAAATACTAAGTTCAGAAACTGAAAGCTAGCTTTTTAAAATGGAGTAATTCTAAAGGGAAGTACATTTTAAATGTATAAAGAAATTCAATACACTTAAGTGAAATTCAATCAGGTATACAAATTATTTTTGGATTCTGTGCAGTGTAAGGTCTACATTGTTAGATTTTTTTTGTTTTAAAGTTCTGATTGGCTACTGCAAAGGCAATTTTAGATGATATATGCATTAATAAATGTAATAAAAATTAATTCCTTATCAATTAAGCATTCATTTCTTCCCCAGCACATCTTTTAAGTTTTTGGGTATTCAGTTACAGCAACCAAAAAAGTAATATTTATTACTTTTTGTATTTGGTTAATATTCAATCAGTTACAGTTTACTTATTTAAAAGCTTTTGAATTTATTGTTTCTGTATTTCTTCAGCTAGGCACTTGCACATTAAAAAAACATTCAGAGAGTTTCCCTCTAAAAACACTACTTTTAATTTTCATAAAAATCCCACAGTTAGAATTTGTCTCGCATATGTAAATTCTCTTGATAACACAATTTATAACCCAAAATATTAACAATCTTAATGTAGGGAGAAAGAAATGCTATTCATGATTAAAAATAATAGAATTCCATCATAATCCAGTATCATAACGATTTGGATATATTCAGATCACATCCCATGAAACTTTACCATACACAACAGAGCCTGACATCTCAATTAACAGAATGTTGTTCTTTAATCTATTACCAGCATTAAAGATAGTTCATCTGTGTTAAAATCAGCATGAATATGATCATGTAATAGTTAAAAAGACAAAAAGTACTAACTGAAAAGGAATAAAAATCTCACCACCTAATTGAAGTAAGAGGTTTAAATATTAATAGCCTTGGCACATAATCCACAGAGGTATAAATAGACCAAATTCAAAACAAGTCATTTCCAATGATATTCTAAGGTCATATCTAAAAGCTACATTGCCAGTAAGTTTAGCCACAAATCATTTTCTTTTGTCAAAGATTTTCTTCTGGATATAAAAAATAAAATGGCCATGGTACCATGAAATTTTGTTTTAGCAGGAAGTATCAGTTTAAAATAAAAGCTTTTAAGAGTTTATCAGGAGAATGAGTGCTCATTCTAATCAGTAAAACTCACACATCAATGTGTTGATTTGCTAGAACCAACTTAATTGGTTGGTACAAACATGTCCCACATTGTAAACCCATCATATAAAAGTTACTGTTAAAATTAGATTAGAATAAGATATCTGTGTAAGACCCAAGTTTTCACTCAACCTGTGGAGTCACTTCTACAGTAGATCTGAATCTGTGAGCCAATGGTCTCAGATCTATACAAGCTAGATCTTGGCATGCACCATCCTGCAGGAGAACTGTTGAATCTATACATTCTGGGATGGGACTCAGTCAATAAAAAACCTGACTGAATTTCCATTATGTGCCTAGTTGTAGTGATTAACTAATGATCCCACATTTGACTTTTGAGATGCCCAATTTTATACCTTCAAAATAAGGGGGGAAATGTATGTTATAAAAGATACACAAATTTTAACATGGTTCAAAACAGAAAACAGTAAAAATTACCTTAAATAGAAAAAAAAAAGTTTTATCAGATTATGTGCCTGAGCAGTAGAAAAGTTTGAGATAATATTTTCTGCATATTGACAGGTTAGGGAGCACTTTCATTTCAAACTATAGTAAAACTGATTCCAAATTCCTTTTGGAAGAAAACATTCACATGTCTCCTTCACTAAACTACATCTAATTATTCAAGTACAAAAAAGGACTGTGATGTTCTTTAAATATGGCCAGTATGAAGGCAACTAAGAAATTACAGGACTAATTTCCAACAAGAATACAAGTTGCGTGAAGGTTTAAGAATGTGACTTTTACCACAGTTTCTGAGAGTGCAATAGGACTAGATGTTCTCAATGCAATCCTTCAGATCCATGAGCCGTGAAAGCAATGCTGGTATGGAAAATGAGGCTGAAACTTCTGCCTTTAAATTTTTCTGGGAATGGCTGCCACTCTGTGTAAACTGCAGGGATGAAGCACCTCTATCACTGAAGCACATAAATACCCAACCATCCAGACACTTGGGCCACAATGTCAAACTCAGGCTCCTACAGGTTTAGCACACTGAAGACTTCAATCGTATATGGATGCTAGTCCATGCAATACGCAATTTACAAGGCCTATCTAATGTCAAAAGCCTAGCTAAGTCTTCCAAGGATATTTTTATGTTAAGTATTATTTCAGATGGCCACTCATAAGAGAAATGCAGTCACAATGACCATCAGAATCTCCATTCCTTACAAGGGAAGTTTGGTTTGCTGGCTTGGAGGAGATGTGAAAATGTATCCTTTACATGGCACTAATCAAGACATACTGCGATATATTTCAGACATTTAGAATTTTCTAACCAATGATTGGGCTTTAACTGGAAACTGTGGCAGGAAAGGTGGCATTCTCCCAGTCAGGAAGGGTGGAGGGAAGCCCTCCCTCAGAAGAGGAGCTAATCTGACTGCACAGAGCAAGGCCTTATTAGACCACCTCTCATCCATGTGCAGGGTCCTGGCACTGAACATTTACCAGGGTCTGCAGTGACACAGACAACTGGATATGGGACAGAGGGTGTGTTCTTCTCTCTGGCTTCCTCCCCTCTCCCTGTCCCCAGGTGCCCAGGGGTTGGGTGATAATCACTATCCACCTGCAGCTCAGGTCTAGCACTCTTCAACAGGGGAAAGATAGAGAAATCTGTTCTGACCTCAGACCTAAGCCACACTCTTCTAAGCCTGTCACAAGTAATAAGGACCCTGCCCAGACTTAACAGAGAGACACTCTGCTGCTCATTAACCCAGCGATCCTGTATGTGGATCCCCAGGGGCAGGGGAGAGGTGAGCTGCACTCTGAATCTTCATACAGAAAAAGCTATGAAGCCTTGGACGGAGTGAGAGGACTTGAGAGCCCCAGTGAAATGAACCATGAGCTGAACAAAGGAGTCGTTATGTAGGTAGATGGTAGCAGCTGTAACACACATGATGGAAATCAAACAATCTCTTCCGGCCTTTTTTCATTATCTCAGGTTAGTGGAGTGAAGATCAATAAACCTCTACCTTGGCCTAAAGAGACACTTTAGAGGCCTAAACACTTATCCGAAAGAGATGAGGTACAGGACTGGTGAGTTTTGACGGGAAAAGAGGCATGAATTGGGGGAAAGAGGGGTGTGTTAACAACAAGCTTCTGCAGGGAGAGAAGGTAGCTCGAGGTCTCAGTGTCTGGGGTGGAAGTGAAGGGAAGGAGCCCAACAGGAGAAATAACAGGAGAGAGCAAACTGTTTAGAGGTGGCTCTGGTTTGATACAACTTTCATTGTTGAAAATATCTATGAGCTATTATGTGGTTCTACTGCACTATGTGTATATATAACTAATTGTATTTTACTACACATGTTCATATACCAGGAAGCTCTGGGATTTAATTGATTCCTAGCAATTAAAATCAGGATTCATAAAGCAGAGTACTACCTAAGTAGATTTGTGTCCCTTGTTGAGGTTTTTTTCTAGAACATGGATTTTATAATGATACATCATGGGCTAGAAAAGAAAAAAAACCTGATCCATTATGTGTACATATCCTACAGAATCTCGAATGATAAATAAAAAGGGACTTATTGTGACTTCTTTAGATCTTCCAAGTTTTCAAGTACTTTGGCCTTAACTGTCAAAAGTTAAAACACACAGACAACCTGAGGGCAAGGAAAATATAAGATACAGTTTTTAGTTCTTCAATCTGCTTTTCCAAGAACCACATTCATTCCAGACATCACTTGTGAAGATCGAGGGTGGACAGAGAATGCTGTGAGGACCTCACTCTGGACATCTCCCAGAGCCACTGCTGCACCTTTAATACAGGTACGCCCACGGATTCAAATCCGCTGTAATGACATTCTGTATGAAACAGCCCTTGAGCAACCGTCCCTGTTAAGAAGCATTATCTTTTTAGTTTTATATTTAAAAATTTGAGGACTGAAACAACTAGCTTGGACTGATGAAGAGGAAGGAACTGCTAAGATGTGCGATGAGAAAGAACACCTGCTAGCAGGTGTCAGAGATGGTCACACTGCCTGGGCAACCAGGGCTCAAAGCATGGTCTTCTCAGGAGGAACTGAGGCCAATCCGACCTATACAGACAGCTGATGCTGCCAGATATTGCTTAGTAGTCGTCTCAAATAGTAAGTCACTGGAATCCTCTGTTTATGAATAATATTGAATTTGCTCATATATTTATAAAACTGACACTGTCATAAAAAAACACAACTTTTAAAAAAAACTTAAAATCTGTAGTCTTAGAAATTTAGTTTTAAATATTAGGGCAACCTAATAAGGGAAGCTAGCACAAACACTAAACAATAATGGAACAATGTAAAACGCCTACCAAAGCAAGAAGACATGATTCTGATTTGGGCTGGTCAGTGTCACGCTCATTTTCCAAGTTTGTACCCCTGAGAAAACTGTTTGATAACCATTATACAGTAGGCACAGAAATCAGCATACTTTATCAAACAAAACACTAAATAGCTGCTGCTACATTAAAAATTATATTAATTTTCTTAAATGCTGTGGGTAAAGAATACTGTCAAAAGTTTCCAAATCTGTGCTTGGTTTTCACCTAGAATGGAGCAACCGTCAGGCGAGTAACATCACCTGTTACTTTGACATTTTACCCCCCCCCGCTTGCAAATCTGCATGCAATTCCATAAATTATATGCGTGAGAAAACCAGATGAAGAACAGAACAGAGTACAGCTGCTGTGGGGTTTGTCTTACACGAATGGGCCTGGCACTGCTTGCTCTTGAAAAGCTTCTTGAAGGCAGAGTAGTGTGAGAAGTCTTTGGCTCGAATCCCAAGTAGCTCCAAATTGTGAGTTGTGTGGATCCAATTTCTGAGTTACTGTACTTAGGCTTTGAGACTGCATGAAAAGCACATTAACACTTTAGTGTAACTTGTGAGAGTGAAGTCCACCCCACTAGCAACACTTCACAGGATCCCTCCAAGGTGCCCAGTGCTGATGTGGCAACTCTAGCAATGGGGGCTTATTGAGATGGTGGACTGAAGTGACGGGGGGACACTTAATCATTTGGTTTGTTCTGAAAAAAGTTTGTAAAGGACCATCCTCCTCCACTCGATTTAGGAGAATCTTCATCTTTAGGTGGAATCAAAAATTGTCGGGAGTTAATGGAGCATGGACTTCCAAAAGACACAATCTCACTGTTGCTGTCTGTGGACCTAGGTGAGTCTGGAGATACCAAGTTCCAAGTGTTTACATTTGCCTGAGGTCTGTAACCTGCAGTTTTACCTAAGTCATCATCTGCATCCAGATCGTCTACAGCAGAAGTAACGGGGAGGTGCATCTGTGGCTGATAGCCTGCTCCCCCTACAGGGTCACTGTCCAGTTCCTCCTCTGGTTTTGCCTGAGGCTGGTACATGGACTGGACGTCAATGTAGATGACTTGTGAGGCCCCTCCGCCTTCTTCTGCTCCTGGGTTCACTAGCTCTTCCTCAATGACCGGTGGACAATAGGATACAACCACGTGGTTTTCGGGTTCCGCATCAGAGCTATCTTCTGGACGCTCAGCCACTGGAGAAATTATTTCTGTATCTTCTATTTTGGGAGCCACTGACCGAGTTTCCAGAACCTCGACATTATTTGGGGTACAAGGATTCATTTCCAATGTTTTAAGAGCACTATTTCCCTAGAAATAAATTTTAAAACAGGGATTAGGGATACCATGAAAAGCTGCTGCAATGCTCCTCCTACAAAAAGAAGCATTATTTTATATATTTTTCACAGCTGCTTATAAAACTGCATCTCTACTATTCTTTAGCTCATACTAGAGCAAAGCTGCTTTTTTCTACATATCAGTATTTTCCTTGCTCTTAATAGCAGTGAAAAGAAAAAAGAGCATGCACAAACAATTTAAAATTAATAATTTTACAAGTTCAGCAGATGCTCAAGCACTGCTATTTTCTTAGTACATTTTACTGTGCGTGACACTGGCATGTTAAAAACTTTTCACAAAAGACTAAAAAAAGGAAGTCAGTACTTCAAAGGTAAACGTAAGAAAATAAAGGATTACCTCACAGACACTCTTTTGAAACTGTAAAGCTTTACAATTTTCTGGATTTGGAATATCAGGATAGAAGGTTTCTTTAATCCTTTAAATAAAGATGATTAAATACATTTAATAATTATAGGATTATCAGACAACAATGAGTTAATAAGTTACCACGCTTATTTTGACGTTTCATATGAATACGCTAATGAACACCTGAGATAAAAAGGAAAAATCATTTTCAGTGTGATCGGTCGCTAGAGCTTTCATACAATGCATTCAGAGGTTCCTATCTGAAAACTAAAAACAGTGCTTCTGTTTCTAGAACTATAATATCTTATGAAAATGGAAAGAAAAGAATTAAGATGCTGACTGTGCTATCAAGTCAAAAGTCAGATACAGGCATTACTCATATAACCAAAATGTTCATACTGCAGATTGGATTCAATACCATTAACTACTTGAGAACATATTTGCATTTTCAGTTCTCTACTACTCAAAACAGACTTTTCCTGAACTATCAGAAAAAGGAAGGCTATTAATCTTAAGCAAAAAGTAAACACAAAAATGAAATCTGGTTAGTGCCCTATCATAGTTACAGGTGTTAAAAAAATTCTTTATCATTTGAAATTCCTATAGGAAAAAAAAATGTTGTCAATGTATGTCCAAAATGCTCTGACTTCCAATCTCTCTCCTTATTTTTATCTTTTTTCTGTATTGAAATCATTTTAAAAATGTGATTTTTGGTAATGAGAATGTGGTTATCAAACAGGGTATTCTATAGTTTTAAACTGTTACTATTTTGATTTATAAGCCAGGATTGCTAGAACACATCCTCTTCTTTACCATGAATAATGGCATTTTGAAGGCCAGTGAGGACCAAAGGAAGACAGCCATTTGCCCAAAGCCTAGCCCAGGACAGCGCATGAGGCGTGATTTCCTCAGCCCGCTCACCTCAGCTCACACCACTCACGTGGTCACTGCACTCAAACACATACTGTTTTCTTCAGAAGATCAAGCTCTTTCCAATTTGCGGGCCCTCAGAGAAGCCTTTCTCTCTGCCTGGCTTGTTCTCTCCTTTTCCCCTATTCCAGGGGAACCTCCACAGGGAAGCCTGACCACCCGCAGATACATGTTCCCCACTGTTCTTTCATGCGCCTGTGCTCTTTCCAGCACCCACTTACACTTCTCCGCATGTATTTATTAAATCATTATGGGTTCAAGTCCATCCTCCCCACTATTCTATATGTCTACTGCTGCTAAGTCACTTCAGTCATGTCCGACCTTGTGCGACCCCACAGACAGCAGCCCACCAGGCTCCCCCGTCCCTGGGATTCTCCAGGCAAGCACAATGGAGTGGGTTGCCATTTCCTTCTCAAATGCATGAAAGTGAAAAGTGAAAGTGAAGTCGCTCAGTCGTGTCCGACTCCCAGCGACCCCATGGACTGCAGCCTACCAGGCTCTGCCGTCCATGGGATTTTCCAGGCAAGAGGACTGGAGTGGGGTGCCATTGCTATATGTCTAAGGATCATACTTATTTAGTCTACCACTGTACCTCCCTTCACATGGGAGGGCCATTCACATTTGTTAAATAAATGACCAGATTTTCTAAATAGATAACCAGGACAAGTGAGAGCTCAATCATTAAACTACATTTAACCCTGCATATAGCTACTGATGTATTTATGCCTTTAATTTTTTTTTTTTACTACAATGGCTACTACTTTGATTAGTAAATATGCTTTTGTGCATGCTCAATCATGTCTAACTTTCTGTGACCTCATGGACTGCAGCCTGCCAGACTTCCCTGTCCATAGTAGGGAAAATTTACACTTTTCCTTTGTTAAGTTTTAAAACCTGTAAATAATATGCCATGTCCTTGTCTAATATTATCTCCAACATTAATTCTGAACAATATAAATATTTATTACCCAGTTTCCACCTAAAAGGTGTACTTGTTATTTTGTTCAGTCGCAAGTTGTGTCAGACTCTCAACACATGAACTAATCAATCATGCCCTTAAGAACAAAACAGCGAGAGTAAATCATTACCATTCTCGTTTCCGATAGCAAAGGATACTTGTTACCACTCCAATGATGACAGCCACTGCCACTGGGATAAGAATGGCAATAATCAAACCCACAGCTGAAAAGAGAACATTGCAGATGTTAAAATCATTGTTTTTATATATGAACTCAATAAATTCATATCATAAGACATTTAAGTCAGTAGATTATTTGAAGAAAAAATCCTAACTGCCCCAGGGAAACTGAAAAATTATTAAAACATAACCTTAAAAAGTAGTGTAATGATTTTTATACTAACACATAAATTCTTTAGAGCAGGGTTTCCCTACTTTGGCACTCCTAACATTTTAGGGCAGATATTTCTTTGACATGTGCTGGTGGGGAAGAGGCTGTTCCATACACTGGAAGAAGATTAACAGTATCCTTCAGCCTCAAACCACCAGATACCAGGAGCACCAACCAAAACGGCACCATACAATGCCAAGTGTCCCTAGGAGGCAAAATCACCCCCAGGTAAGAACCATTTCCACATGGTCCTCCTTTATTTAAAAGGCATGTATGACCTTCAACCCAGGGCTAGAGAACAAGCCTGTGAACAATGAAAGTTCTTTGCTGTTGACCAACTAATCAAGTCCATCTCTCTCCTCTACTTTCCATCTCAAATTTATAAGGGTTGTGCTTTACACATTTTTAAGGCTGTTTCTTACATTCTTCCCTGGATATGTTAAAAATCTCAGACGATTTCAGGCAAAAAATTTTAAACCAGTTGGCCATAAGTTCAACATGAATTTAGAACTCTAAACTTCAGATATATCCTCAATCCCTTACTTTCTCAGGTACACATTAGACAATAGGTTCAGATAACTGGTAAGAATAAGTATAAAGTCATTTCAGGCCTTTCAGCACTACCCTCCACCTACTTTTAAAGTGTAACAAAATGTGAAATTTAAAGAAGGGGGGTTTTCTATATAAACAAAAATCACTAGAAACCCAATGCACTTGAGTATGGAAAACAACTCAATCACAACATTTAACTCACAATTTTCCTTTGTCACCACAAACATGCTCCTCTCTGGGCCCATTCCTCCACCTGTGTAGGCTTGCAAGACCAGGTGGTAACTTGTTTTACCTTGAAGATCAGCAATCCTCAGTGTCTTCTGGGATATGTCAGTAATATTCTTAACCTTTATGTCAAAACGACCTGTTTTTCAAGTGAAGAAGATGATTACTGATCCCTATACTATTTTTAAACACCTGGTTGCTCAAACCTGTCACACATCGTTTTTAAGCGACTCTGAATGCTAGTCGCCTCCAGGGCCAAGGCCTGTAGTGCCAGTCAGCACCATGTTCAATTCCGCCTCTACCAGTGAGTAGCTGGGTTATCTGGACTTATTATTTGAACCACTCTGAACCTGAGTTTCTCTAACTGTGAAATCCCATAGCATGACTTAGCTCTCAGAGCTGTTTTGAAGCTCTCAGAAATTTCCATGCACATTCTCTAGAATAATGCCTGGCATACAGCAGGCAATCAATAAAAGTCTCTTTTTTTTCTGTTACTAAGAGCATGAAAACCCACTGCCACCCAAACCCATGGGGGCAGGGACATTGTCACTTGAGCTGACCATCTGTCTGTGAGTCAAGTGAGAAACTCAAAGAAGCAGGAGCATGAATCAATGGAGATCACTCCAAATTACTCAGGAAACCAAGGTCTCAAGTAAGACACCAGTGAGGATGCCTTGGAATTGTTTTAAAAGGAAATGAGAAGAATTGTTTAAACTATTGTTTTTTAAAATTTTAACCAAAATAATGCAGTTCAATAGCTTAAAAACTAAATTACACTATATGGCTAATAAAAAGCAGCAGTTGCCTGCCTGCATCTCCCTCCCTGCAACCAATCACTTCAAAATCAAATTATCAGTTTCTGTGGGTATTCACTTCCATTTTTGAAATAAACTTAGATTGGTGGTGGTTTAGTTACTACGTCATCTCTGACTCTTGCAATCCCATGGACTATAGCCCATGAGACTCCTCTGTCTATGGGATTTCCCAGGCAAGAACACTGGAGTGGGCTGCCATTTCCTTCTCCAGGAAATCTTTCTGACCCAGGGATTGAACCTGGGTCTACTGTACTGCAAGGCAGTCTCCTGCATTGCAGGCATCTTCTCTACTGACTGAGCCACCAGGGAAACTTAGACTGGTAGTGCTTGACTTTTCCATTTTAGACGTTAGCTCTAACTCACAACCACTGCCCCTCTCCCCTCAATCCCACATCACTGGCAGAAAAACAAAAGAATGTGGTAAATTCAGTGTTTATATTATCATGATTACATAAATATGAATTATTGCTAAGAAAAACTGCTTGATATGATGTTTCCTTTCTTATTTTTCTGTTGTTTTAACTGCCTTTCTTCCTTATTTGTTTGATGTACCAGTTACTAACTCTTCCCACATCCTTCAATGAATATTCAACATGATTTTCCATGTGATCCAACACAGCCAAGTCCCAGTGCTGTGGCCTCCCCCAGCCTGTCCACTCTTTGTCAGGGTGCTTCCCAGGGCGTCTTCTCTGGACTGAAAGCCTTCCAGGGGCCCTTGTCCCGGGATTCCCTGCCCCGTTTATTTCCTTGTGTTGAGGCCCACTCTTCTAGTAGCTTCTGGAGAAGGGATAGCGGTGGGAAGTAATATGTGCAGCCTTGCCTGTCTAAAAATGTCTTCTTCTATTCTCACAGAAGTAGTACAGATACTACTGTATCTGTAGATAAATTGGCTTGAGTACAGTATTATTTTAGGTTGAAAACAATTTTTTACTCAGTATTTTAACCGTAATATCTTCTAGTATCCTGTACATTGTTGAGGACTGCCATTCTTATTCCTGATCTGGGCACTATAACTGCTTTTCTTTGTTTCTAGGACTTTTTCTTTATATATTAGGTGTTCTGAAAATTCACCATGACATAGTCAGCATAGATCTATTTCTCTGTTTTACTGGTGCATTTAATGGCACCTTTTACTGCATACCCTGAGGTCTTTTGGTTTGGGGAAATTTTCTTGTGCTATTTCTTTGATAATTTCCTTCCCTCCATTCCACTTTTCTCTCTTAACAGAACTCTTATAAAGGAGGACAGGGTCCGTCTTTGACTCAAGCTGCAACTTTCTTTTACCTCCAAGTCTCTTTCGCCTCTGTCTCATTTTCAGAAGAATTTCCCCATTCTCCTTTTAATATTTCTACTTCTATTTAATTCCTTAAAAATTTCCTTGATCACAGTTTTAATTCTGAGGAATTCATAACTGTCTTCTGTTTGTTCCTTTTTATAACATCATGTCTTTTCAATGAATAGTTGTACCTCAACTATCCAAGAAGAGTTTTGTTTTTTTTTTATTTCTCTGCTTTCCCACATAACATTTGTTTCCTCTGATTTCTTCTGGTATCTGTCTTGCAGGTTAGAAGCTTTCTCAATCATCTGGTTATCCCTGGCTACTCCTCATGTTTGAGAGAGAGCCACTAAAAGGCTCACTAGAAGCCTGGTGTGCACAGGTAGGGTTTACTGGTGGGTGGGCTTCATGTCTGTTCCTGATAGGAAATGACCAGCTGGGTTCCTGGCTTTTCACTGGGGTAATCCCCTGAATCTCAGCATGTTTTATGTCTTTTCTCAGGAACCATTTAATCCTCCCACCTCTTGTCTGGGAAACACGCCTAGCTGAAGATCTATTAACTGCGTGGAAAGGAGGAAGAAGGAAGGACACACTGTCTGCTGTGGTGTCCCCTGCCTGGAGGCTCTCTGGTTCGGAATAAATCTGTTCTCATTCAGGGGAGAGGGCACTCACATGAGCTACATGACACTCTGTAGGACATGGGGGTTCTAACTGATGCTTACGCGCCTTCAGTCAACTCCCACTGTTCAGCCCAGATTCATCCTAACCATTGGCCTCCACTGCTGGCCCTGCAGGATAAACCAAACTACTTCTAACTGATGCCTGCCCGACTGTCCACCTAGACTGTCCCACCATCCACTCCTTTGGTTCACTCAGCCCACTTCCATGTTCTAATGTTCTATATCCTCTTTTTTGCCTCTCCGGTTCTCTGTCTTTATTGACTTTATGGGTTTTTTGTTTTTTTTTCCCCTCTGTTTTACTCTAATTTTAGGGACCAATCCACTCTAACTAGAAGTCTACATGCTATAATTTTAACTGATTCAAGTGCAAAATTTCTGAGAACCTGAGGCTCAAGTGCAAAATTTCTGAGCATCTGAAGGAAATTACACCAGACTCTGGTGTAATGTCTGAGATTCCCTGGTGGCTCAGATGGTAAAGAATCACCTGCAATGCAGCAGACCTGGGTTCAATCCCTGGGTTGGGAAGATCCCCTGGAGAAGGGAATGGCAACCCACTCCAGTATTCTTGCCTGGAGAATCCCATGGAGAGAGGAGCCTGGTGGGCTACAGGCCATGGGGTCACAAAGAGTTGGACATGACTGAGCACTTTTTATTTTTCTGGATATTTGCAGAATCTGATAGCTAGGATTTGCCTCAACTCTGAAGGTTCAGGAAAGGCAGAACTCCATGATTTGGGGGAGGCACACGTTTATGCAGCTGTTCTCCAGAGGTGACTAAACTAATGCCCAGGTGGGCAGCATCTCCCTGTGGCATGGTTTGTTCTCTACTTGTCAGGCAGTCATTAAATAATTAAAACGGATTCTTTCCAAGAAAAGGTCATTAAGGAAAACAAAAGCTCTCAAACTGAAGAGATGATACATGCATGTTATTCAGTCATAAATAAGAAGCATCTGACTTTGAACAGAAATGCCATTGAGGGTTTAAAGCCAAAAGTCTGCATAAACATTTCTGTATTTGTAAATTTGAGGATTCTCAAAGGTCTCCGCACATACACTTTCCAATCATCAAGACTGACTCTGTTTTTAAGATTTAAGGGACACACACATGCTCTATTAAGCCAATTAAGTTTCCCAGCTCACCAAGGCCTTGGCTAACTGTGGGGATAGCTCTTTGTCAAATAAAAGGAGGTTCTGAAGCCATTCTTTAGGTTCCTGAGTTTTCTCCTCCATCAGCACAAATGCAGGAAGACTTTTTTTTCTTAAGGTAATGTTCATAAGATGCTTTGTTATGCATCATGCAAAATTAGTAAGAGATGTTCTCTGTCCTGTGGGGATCATAGTCAAAGGCCTCAGAATAAATGATTTAAATGATTTCTTAAAGACCACATGCCATTTATCACATACTAAAATCTTAAAAAATCTCATATTCATCAAATAACTTCATTTTCACTTTCTTATTGTTCAGAGAGTTTTGGAGACCAGTTTAAACTATTTAGTAGCATTTTTTTTTACCTTTTCTTTCTTCTTTCTCTTAGTTTTTTGTAATTAATATAGAACTTCTAAGAAACAGTATATACTTATTCTAGTAATTTACTCACCTGATTCCAAACCCATTATCTTAGATGTGTCTCTCTCTCCTTTTTCAAAGTAAAATAAATATCCTCTTAAAAATCCTCTAAGCTCTTCCACAGGAATTTCTTCCCATTTCACTATTATAGAATCTGCAGATGTATCCTCAACAGTAAAATTTGGAGCAACAGCTGGAGCTGTAAAAGAAAAGAAGCCCACACTTAAAGGAGGGTTTACTAATACAGAGCAAGACATTAAGTTTTAATGAGATTTCTAGCCTCAAAAATAGCTGAACCTGAATTAGAACATTATTCTTTATTTAATCATAAGCTTTCATATATATTATCATAACGCTTTTACTATGAAGATACAAAGGTAGAACTTACAACTTTCAGATATAAAACATATCTGCGGGGGGGTTGCAAAACCTATGCAAAATCTTTAAGTGGCTACTCCAATAGACTATTTCTATTTCCCCTTTTTAGTGAAAGTCTTCAATAAATTTCTTAAATAAATTAACAGTTTTTAAAATTTGTAAAAGTACATAGTAAGTCTTTTTGACAACCAAAATAAGATTTAGTTTTCTCTATGACAAGAGTAAAACTATGAAATGTAAACATTAAACAAATGAAGTAAGAATAAGTAATTATAAATAATTTTACAGTTATCATGTAACTTATTTTTCTTCCTTGAACTAATAAACATCTCAATTCAATCTGTTTTTAGAATTCAATCTTAAAATTGATGTCTACTTATAAGTTCTCATGTTATCTTCAACTCTAAGAAAACTTACCCATTTAACTTACCCAATTCTCCTACATATCCAATTATAGAACGTAATAATTGATATCCTTGATTTCTGCACCCATACACCGAAAAATTATATCTTACACCTGGTCGAAACTGATCTACAGGATGAACACAATCAGTAAACTTTCCTAAGTACATATGACTATGAACATCTATTTTAGAAATATCAAACTGATAATAACTCACTTTGAAATTTCCAAAGCTAATTCTACAAAGGTTACAGAAAATACACTTGCGTTTTCAAAACTGGTAAATATTCAGAGTGATAACTGAATTGACAAAAATTAAACTCACATCTGTTGCAGTGAAAAGTTTAGTATCATAATATGACATCATCTTGAAGGGAAAAAAATGGTAATCAAGGTTTTCATTTTGTTCCTTCAAATCAAGCAATGACAACTTCTTCCTAGATTTGGTCCTGGGTCGGTTTCGAAACCATCCCAGGTCTTTATCACACCTCTGAAAAGCCCTTCCCTAACTAGGGTTATTTGTGGGTTGGAAAGAACCTACCGCTCTTCCCTTGTTCCAAGAAGCAGATACTAAAATTTCCACTCTACACGACACCTTGGGGTTAAAGGAAATGGGACTTACAGTCTGTTCCTCTTTACAGCATCAGCATTTAGTGCTATTAACTCCACAAGACATACAAGAAAAGCATTTTAGCTTCAATCCAAGTTAATCACTTTCAAATGTCTCCGCAATACAATGCAAAGCGGGGTGGATGTAACAAGACCCCTGGCCTGGAGCAGCTGGCAGGACAGATGTGGAGGGCTAACAATAAGATGCTATGCTGGGCCTCTGCATCAAAGGTCCTCCTTCTCATCCTACAGGTTTCAACTTCATCTTATATCCCAGATATTCCAGCTAAAGAGACACTTCTCACCTCTCCACATCATTCCACCCTGCCCCAGTCCATTCTGATCATTCTCAAGGTCAAAGTGAGAAAGGAGGGAAGAGGGGTCATAATTTATACAGAGCACACTACAGCTGTGTAAGGTTGGGCTGTACGTCGCTGGTAAGGGATCAGGTACTCGGCAAGGAAAAAGAAAGGCAACCATCGAGGCTTTGGCCAATTATGCACATGAAGGAATCTGGCTGTATTCCAAGTAGAACTCGAAAAAAAAGTCTGAAGCTCCATGTAGGAATCCAATGCACGGGGCTCACCCTGACCATCTGACAGTGAACAAAGTAAACGAGCAGAATGTGATTCCTGGGAGAGAAGGCTCAGCAGCTGCTCGCTCTCCTGAACTTCACTCACATGTGAGGAAGAACGGGGCAGGGGGAGGGGGGGTGACGTCAGAAGTTTCACTACCAAGAGGTTCCACAATTCCCACGGGTAGAGGCACACACACTCATGCCAGGGACTCAGAAGGAACAGTGACAGCGCAGCGAGGCTCAAGTTCCCGAGGACAAGGCTGGCTCAGCCTGCAGGTAACCGCACACCCCTCTTGGCTGCATCATCTTAGGCTTGCAGCTCCTGAGCTGCCCCCCACCCCTCACTGCGCCCCTGACCTACATCAGGGGAAGTGGTAATGGTTACAAGTCTTTTGTGCTCAGTAACCTGATTTGTGGGCAAACGAGGGCAAAAAGATGAGGTCATTATAATTATAAACAATGCTGTGCTGAACATTCTTAGATGTACATCTGTGCTGCTCTTGGATTTTTTTTTTTTGTTAGAATACATTCCTAGACAAGTAACGACGAGATCAAAGTCTATGAATTGTTTCACACACATACTACCACAGTCTGCTTTCCAGAAAAGTTAAACCAATTCACATCCAGCCCAGTGGTGAGGGGGAACAGTCACTGCACTGCAACCAGTCACTCCATGTGTTGCTCTTAAAAAAAAATTTTTTTTGGTGGTTAGCCACTGTAATGTATACAGAAATAGAAACATAATGGTGTACACATGAAACTTGCATGATGTTATTATAAACCAATGTCACCCCAATAAAAAGTAAATTTAAAAAATACCTTTAAAGAACTCTGAGAGACACCTACCAGATTCTATTACAGTTTCAGTGCTGTTTGAAGGGACTTTTTTCCAGTCCATGAGGCAGGGTTTAGACTGAGATGAGTTACACCACTTAATTACATAGTCGCAGGTCATGTTAGGGTCGTAATTCCAAGTGAGGAGGATCCTATTTCCCATTCCAACAGCCTGCTCTATTTTGAGATCATCTTCAAGAAAGAAGGATTTTTACTAGTGTTAAAAATAATGTTTTAAGGTAAACCTCATGAAAATGAGCCAGAGTTATACAAATCATTTCATTGTACATACACTGCAAAATGGTGCTAAACTAGATAAACCTTTAGCCAAGTTTAGAAATGCTGCTCTATGGCAATTACTTGGTCATACAGATCAACTCTACAGCTGGAAACAAAACAAAACAAAAAAGAACCAAGGATCAGGTAGTGACATAGCTGGGCCGGTACATGAAGCTCAAGAGCCATGATGAATGGGGCAGAGGGAATGAGCACTCGAGAGTCACGGCACAGCAGCACAGGGACATGAGGCTGGAAAAGAGCCGGCGTGGGTGGTCAGAATCTCCTCTCTCATCATCCACCATGGATGTGAGCTCCATGAGAGCAGACGGGGACCTGTGCCTGTAGCTCCACTCTGGGCACAGACCACGCCAAGCAGGAGCACAACCCCACGCAGTGAGTGAATGAATGGGTGTGCCAGCCTCTCGCCTCCCTTCAAGGGAGACTGCTGTCCGATAGGTGGGCGAAAGGGATTCTGGAGGCAGGACAGGGATGAAAGCCATGGGATGCGATGGCCAGTGCGAGCTGACAGCAGTACGGATGCGTGAGGTGCAGAGGCTGACAGAGGGCACTGGGGGCCATGGTGAGGTTTGATTTTCCCACCTGCCAGATCTCAGCCTCAGTGATAAGGGAGGCTCAAGGTTGGGAGTAAGTAATTAGTGTGGGTTAGGACAGTGTGGCCAAGAGGGAAATTTTCCAGAGAAACAGGGGAAAGAAGTAATTTCTCTAACTGATGCATATTTAAGGGCTCAGTAGAAAGCCATGGAAAGATTTTTTTGAACAAAATTTCCATTCATAAGCAACTACTACTGGACACAAGACAACAATTTGCCTTGGAATACAGAAGACTCTGGATATAACAGGTTCTTGGCTCAATGTGACTAAAAAATCCACACTGTCAGCCTGTGCTGAGGTTACAGTAAGGCCTCCAACTGGGGAAATCCTTTAGGAACCATGATTTGTTCTGAGTTGCAGTAACTTTCTGAAAGCTGATGGCCAGACCATTGTTAGTTCTGTAAATTACTATCTCCTGAGAGACACACAGAAAAGGTAGGAATATAGCTCCTGAATTAAAAGATAACATAGGCATTGCCTATTATTGTGAGAGCCATGAAATACCTAACCTAAACTGGCAGCTTATCTCGCCATGGGTGTTCATACATCTTTCCCTTGTTTTGTTTTTGCCTCCACAGCAGGGCCTGTGGACCTCTCCTCTCTAGCACGCACTTCCATCTGGGCTCTAGCTGCTGCTGTGTGTCTTGAAACATACTGTGTATCCCTATTCCTTCCTCCTAACGTGTCCACAACTGACTAGAACAAAGAAACAGTTATGTAACAAGCAGTCAGACACCGCCCAGTACTCTCAAACAAGAACTGAAAAGGTACTGAGGACCCAAACCTGACCAATTTTTCTTCCTTCAGGAGTGGGTGATCATAGAAAGGTGATCCCATACTAGGGTGGGACAGCAAGTGGGTGGGATCAGGGAATGACTCAGAAGAGGAGCTAACTGGGCGAGGAGGCAGGAGTGGCCACTGAGAACTTGTGACTCAAAAAGTTGTTAAGGCAGCTGAGGAAGAATGGACAGTCACTGTTCAGTTCAGTTCAGTCGCTCAGTCATGTCCGACTCTCTTCGACCCCATGGACTGCAGCACGCCAGGCTTCCATGTCCATCACCAACTCCGAGTTTACTCAAACTCATGTCCATTGACTCAGTGATGCCATTCAACCATCTCATCTTCTGTTGTCTCCTTCTCCTCCCATCTTCAATCTTTCCCAGCATCAGGGTCTTTTCAAATGAGTCAGTTCTTCCCATCAGGTGGCCAAAGTGTTGGAGTTTCAGCTTCAGCATCAGTCCTTCCAATGAATATTCAGGACTGATTTCCTTTAGGATGGACTGGCTGGATCTCCTTGCAGTCCAAGGGACTCTCAAGAGTCTTCTCCAACACCACAGTTCAAAAGCATCAATTCTTCGGCGCTCAGCTTCCTTTATAGTCCAACTCTCACATCCGTACATGATTACTGGAAAAACCACAGCCTTGACTACACGGACCTTTGTTGGCAAAGTAATGTCTCTGTTTTTTAATATGCTGTCTAGGTTGGTTATAGTTTTTCTTCCAAGGAGCAAGCATCTTTTAATTTCATGGCTGCAGTCACCATCTGCAGTGATTCTGGAGCCCCCAAAATAAAGGCTGCCACTGTTTCTACTGTTTCTCCATCTGCCATGAAGTGATGGACCCAGAAGCCATTATCTTAGTTTTCTGAATGCTGAGTTTTAAGCCAGCTTTTAAATTCTCCTTTCACTTTCATCAAGAGGCTCTTTAATTCTTTTTTGCTTTCTGTCATAAGGGTGGTGTTATCTGCATATCTGAAGTTATTGATATTTCTCCTGGAAATCTTGATTCAAGTTTGTACTTCATCCAGCCCAGTGTTTCTCATGATGTACTCTGCATATAAGTTAAATAAGCAGAGTGATAATATACAGCCTTGACGCACTCCTTTCTCAATCTGGAAACAGTCTGTTATTCCATGTCCAGTTCTAACTGTTGCTTCTTGACCTACATACAGATTTCTCAGGAGGCAGGTCAGGTGGTCTGGTATTCCCATCTCTTGAAGAATTCTCCAGTTTGTTGTGATCCACACAGTCAAAGGCTTTGGATAGTCAATAAAGCAGAAGTAGATGTTTTTCTGGAACTCTCTTGCTTTTTCAATGATCTAGACAGATGTTGCCAATTTGATCTCTGGTTCCTCTGCCTTTTCTAAATCCAGCTTGAACATCTGGAAGTTCATGGTTCACATACTGTTGAAGCCTGGCCTGGAGAAGTTGGAGCATTACTTTGCTAGTGTGTGAGATGAGTGCAATTATGTGGTAGTTTGAGCATTCTTAGGCACTGCCTTTCTCTGGGATTGGAATGAAAACTGATAGTCACTGTAACTCATCAGATTTAAAGGGAGCACTGAGGAATTTTAAAATTACATCAAAATTCTTTTCTAGAGCTTATACTGAAGATGCAATTTAGACTTTAAGAATTTCTTATCAGTAAAGGATTCCTATTAAGAATTGTCTTATCAATCAGTTTAAAATGAATATTTAAAATGAGTATCAATTTAAAATGAGTATTTCTTTCTAACTGTTTAAAAATAGCCTAGCTGATGTGTCAATTGTCGTGGTCTTGGGGAGATGTGTGAAAGCAGTTCTGAATAAACTGTTAAAATATTTCTTCCTAAGGGTAGTATCACCGCCATAACTCTACAACATTATGTGTTAAAGTAATTGGGTTTTGTAATTATTTTATCCATCAGTGTAGATGCTTCCAGTCAATACTGAAGGCTACTGCCTCTCCCCAAATATCTGACAGTAATCTGCCTGCTCCTCCTTACTCGTTAGCAGCAGCAGAGGGTATGAGAAGAAAGCTGACATTATGAGAGCAAGCAACACTGTCAAAATGTTTCACCTTGGCTTCCTGTCCTCATATACTACTTTTACCTTAAGTACTCACCATTGGGAATTTCCATACTAGTTATTTTAGAAGGTGGTGATGAGCCAGCAGAATTTTTTGCCACCACACTGATGATGTAGTCATTTTTATCAAGTTGTAATTCTGCCTTGTGTTGAGGATCAGGAATCTCAGAAAGGGATTTTGTTTCCTCATCTGACGAATACGATACATTATAAGAAAGTATTTTTCCATTAGCTTCATTAATGGGTAAAGGCTATTAAAAAAAGAAAAATAAATTCTGTTATAAAAATTGGCAAAGGTGATGTGACAAGGCAACGCCACTGAGTCTAAACTGGATACTTCACTAATCCTAACAAAGTAATGTTAGGAAACATGAGTCATTAACAGTGCACAGCACAGACTTTAAATCCACTGAGATCTGGATAAATCAGGGAAGCATTGCTGAACAAAAACTACCCTTGCTGTAAGCAGTAGAGTACACGAATATATAAAAATTAAGTAACAAAACAATGTTTAGCTTCATATTTTTCAGAAGGAAACCAAAAGAAGAGATGGGAAGCAGTGCTCTACTTAAAAACATATAAAATATTAAAAAGTATTGCATCATGTTTTTTAAATAGTTATTGTTTTCTCATTTTAAAGTAGTACTTGCTCATTACAGAAAATGTGGAAAATATTAAAAAGTTGGAAGAAAAATCTCCCATATTCCCATTTCTTAAATATTCTTACATTCTGGTATTTCCTTCAAGCTGTTTTTCTAGGTGGAGACTTTTATTAAAATTGTTTCAGTCATACTATACAATTGTCTTTTTTTCACTTTTCTACAATACACACTTTTTTTGGATAACACAGTTATGTACATTTCTAACAGCTTTATATTTCATATAGCATTTTTATTATTTACCTGAATATTTTCTTAAATAAGCAGAATTTAAGTTGTTGCCATTTTTTTCACAATAAAATGAACCTTTTGGTGCCACAGTTTTTTCCCCAGTTAGGATTAATTCCTTAATGTGGGGTCCAAAATCTGGACTTACAGGAAAGGAAATAAACATTCAAACATCTTTATTTATATATCTAAACTGCTTTTCAAAACAATCTCTCCAATTTATACAGCAGTGCACAGACCCTCTGGTCCAGCCACTAATACTCTGCTGAAGATACAGAGGTCCCCGATAGCTCTCTGATGGCCTGGTCCAGTGAACACGCTACCATCCCAAGAATTGTGGGTTTCATTTGATACTGTCCATTCCCCACACGTCACCCCCATTCCCTTGGTTTCTGCACACTATTTTCTTCTGGTCTTCCTGCCTTCCTAACCTTCCCAGTCTCCTCTGCTGGATCCTCCTCCTCTGCTGGTTCTTCAGATGCCGCCACCACCCACCGTTCCACACTCAGCCTCTTTGTACGCTGTGTGCTCTGAGTGACCAATTTACACGCTACTCAAAGCTACGTCTTTAGCTCAGACCTCTCCAGAGCTCCAGAGCCTTACACCACACTACTGCCTACTGAACTATACACGATCATCATAGTGGCACATGTTTTAAATAATCAACATGTCCAAAACAACTTAATTTTCCACCCAAATATGGCAGAACCATAAACTAGTCACTGAAGTTAGAATTTGAATTGCTTCAATATTTTTAATCCTTGGCTAAACATTCATCTAGTCTGAAAAATATCCTAAACGCTCTACATTGAAGTCATGTGTATGATCATTCCTATATTACTGCACAATCTGAGAGTAGCTAGGGGATTGCTCCAATTAAGAATAAGAGGGGATGCACAGTCATATACAGACGACCTCCAAGTGCTGGAATGTGTACATAACATGCTCACAGACTTCAAAGATTCACTTTAATCAAAGCCATACTGATGTCAAGTTTTTGTAAAAGTTTACTTTAAATAACAAAATGCACTATTTAAAAGAATCTGGTTATAACTGTTCCTATGAAATCTGATGTAGAAAACAACTGTTTGTGGTTTTGATTTTCATAAATCAGCAATGAAAACATTTGCTCCAGTAAGGTTTATGCTCAAGTAAAACATAAAGCAATTCATATTTTAGCTAAAATTTTAGAAAACTTTGTAAAACTTTATAATTGCTATACTGTAACACAATTTATTTAGGGAACAACAAATTATTCTGACTGACAGATATAAAAAGTTGGTTTCCTATTCACTGAAGAGAAAATACAACATAAACACTTAGGATTCTAACTTGCAGTTTCTGGCTGCATTTCTGACTAAAGTGAGATAGATGGAATTCATGAAATCCTCGGTCCTTTATAAGTCTCATAAAATCAAACTGAAGAATGCCTAGACCTGAGACAGAGATCCTCACTACAAGGACTGTGGCACACCTGCAGTGATGAGGAATCTGGGAGTTTTAGAAGCCAGGCTACATTCTCAGCAATACTGTCAACTAAGCCAGTCTGGGAAATCCTGGCTCCCTAACAACCCAAGAACCATATGTAATTTAAGTAGTTTAGCATACTAAAGTTACTTAAATATTCAAGGAAAAATAGGACATTTACCTTCCAATATATTATTAGATTTTTTCCATCAGAACTCCACTCCCTCCAAGTATCTGGTCCCTTTGAAGGAACTAGAAAAGAGATTTAAAAGTTAATATTTGAAGATGCATACTATGTCAGTTGATAAAATCAGTAATTGGGATGGCAGGGTTTAAAATTGAAATTCTCAATAAAAATGTGAAGCAGTTAGTGCTTCTAAGTCATTTTCCACTTAGAAAATGGAGCAATGGAAAAGCTGAGCTCTGAACATCTGCAAAGCACAAGGTCCCTTACAATGGGTTAAAATCACCCTCACATCCCTCAGACGGATTGGGGCTGCCTCTCCATCTCACATCCTTCAACCTCCCCTTATTCAAGCCGGCTCTGGCTACAGGCTGGCTTCCTGATTGTTCCTAAAACATGCAGAGGACACCCACTCCAGTCTTGCTGCACTTTTTTGTGTTCTCTCTTCCTCTGCCTAGAACTTTCCTCCTCTGAATTAACTATGTAGCTTCCTTCCCTACCTCCTTTATATCTCAGATCAAGTGTTACCTTATTAGTGAAGTCTTTCCCAGCTACCTTATTTAAAATTGCAACCCTTCTCCCCAACAACTTGGCCTTCATTCCCTAGCCCTCTCTCTAGTTTTTATTTTTTTTCATGGCATTCATTGCCACCCAAAATATACTATTATATATGTAGTTTAAAAACTCATTTCTAATACTCTATCGTCTACACTCCATGGACAGAGAGTGCTGTTTTATTCACTGCTATATTCCTAGTAACTAGATGATTCCTGACACATGGTGGATACTTATAAGTATTTCTTAAGTGAATTAATGCTTTTATTCAATGAGGGGTAGATAAAGTGTTTCCTCTTGGCAACAACAGCTCATCAACTAAAGGCAAAAGCTCCTGTGGTAACTAGTTTCCAAAAGGACCAATGATGCTTGTCACGCCCTCTGACATTCACAGTGTGATGGTCCCTCCTCCACTGTATCAGGGTTGGCCTGTGTGGCCAGTAGGGTACAGCAGACGTGATGTATATTCCTTCTGAGACTAGGACAAAAAGACATTGTGGAAGCTGCCTTGTTTTCTCTTTGATCATTTAATCTGGGTGCTGCTGGCTGTCATTTGAGGACACTCCAGCAGCCCTATGGAGAGGCCTGCATGGTGACGAATGGAGGCCTCATGCCAACAGCCATGTGAGTGAACCATCCTGAAAGCCAATCCTCTAGACCCAGTCAAGCCCGCAGCCCCCACTCACATCCTGATTGTAGCCTCCTAAGAAACTGTAAGCCCAAGCCACTCAGATAAGCTGCTCCTAAATTTCCGATCCAAAGACACTGTGAGATAACAAATGCTTGCAGTTTTAAGCCACTGAGCTCTGGGGTAATTTGTCACAGCAACAAATAACTAGTATACTCTCTCTCGGGATTCCAGCATGATCCAAATAATTCTTGGATGCGTTGTAAAGATCCTCTCATCTCTCTCATCTTCATATGAAGAGACAAAATCTGGGCTAATACCTATCAGTTTTTGTCTTACTGTTTCTCTGCTTATTGCTTCCCCTGTGGTTCAGACAATAAACAATCTGCCTGCCATGCCAGGGACCTGGGTTCAATCCCTGGGTCAGGAAGATCCCCTGGAGAAAGGAATAACAACCCACTCCAGGATTCTTGCCTGGGGAATATATGGACAGAGGAGCCTGCCAGCTACAGTCCATGGGGTCGCAAAGACTTGTACACGACTGAGTGGCTAACACACATAACATTTTTTGGAAGAAGTTTGATATTCCCTATATTATATAGTGCAAATAAATCTTTTGCTATCTTTTATTGAATAATTTCTGAAAATTACACCTATTTCTAAATTTTTGCTGTTTGTTGGAAAGTTGATATCTGGATTAATCAAGAATAGAACTCATTCTATTTCTTTAGAAATTATCATACTCGGAAAACCAGTTACCTGATTTTATAGATATTTTGATCTGGGTGTACCACAGAAACTAAAGTTCAAGAACTTGTAGTCCCAACCATCCTCAGGCCTAAGTCACAATATCCTACCAAATTAGCTTTATTAATAATTGCTTTCAATAAAGAAACACTCTAAATAGGTTATTATAATTCAGTTCAGTTCAGTTGCTCAGTCGTGTCTGACTCTTTGCGACCCCAAGAACTGCAGCACGCCAGGCCTCTCTGTCCATCACCAACTCCTGGAGTCTACCCAAACCCATGTCCATCGAGTCGGTGATGACATCCAACCACCTCATCCTCTATCGCCCCCTTCTCCTCCTGCCCCCAATCCTACCCAGCACTAGGGTCTTTCCAATGAGTCAGGAATAGGAGGAAAAAGTGTGAGAAAAATCACCCCATAATCTTACTAAATTTCAAGTATGGTTTCCTATGTATCATTCTAATATAGTTATAATCATATTGTGGATAAGGTAGCTTAGCCGTTTCACATAACATAAGCCAAGCATTTTTCCGTACTATCACGAAACTAAAACCCATCATTTAAAATCTTTGTATGGTATTTTATTAGTAGGTATTAAATAATTACACAATTTATCTAAACATGCTCCTACTTTTAGTCACTCTGGTGACATTTTTGTTGGAAAAAAAAAAAAAGGTGTAAAATTTCAGGATCCATAGTAATAATTAGCCATAAATCATTCAGTTAACTTACTGGCTTCTGTGGTTAAATACTGTTTTTCATTGCTCCATTTGCTCCATTTCCAGAAAGGGTCGGTAGAACAACGAATCCGAAAAGTATATATGGTATATGGATTTAACTTGTCCACAGTAGCAAAATAATTTGAACTTTCTACCCCCCTCATTGTGACATTCCGCTGTTAGAAAACAAACATATATATTACATATGTAATATCATGTGTATATGAATAAATATATATACACATATATTTTTTAGAAGAAAGCCTCCCAAATTTGCAACATAAATTGACTGAATGTCCTAAGACTTTACCTCTATAAAACCAACGACAGTTCATCCAGTATATTTTAATTCTTATATAAAATTCAAAATCAGTGAAATTATGTTCTGCAATATCAAAAAAATTAAGGTATATTTTTAATCCAAATGTTGACTCTATGTAATAATGGTCAATAAAATTATGCAGAGATGATGATATTCTGTCAATGGTTAATGGTGATGCAATATACCTTAATATACTTTAGTAATCTAAGATGACCTTGAGTATTAAATACATTATTCAGATATTCAGAAGCTTATTGGAGGCAGGCATCATTTATGCATTATTTTTTACATGGCACTTAGAACCTCTAGTGCAGTGCTAAACATGTAGAATATCCAACAAATATTTAAACCAAATAAAATTAAGATGAAGCCACGTGAAACAAATTTGAGGATTTGCATGCCTCCGGAAAGTCTCTGAGTTCCCAATTACTTATTGCAAAGGAACTTTTTGTGTTACATTTTGCAGTTTGACTGATTTTCTAGAAATTATCAGTACATTTCCAAATAACTATTTAAGTAGAATGTCATTTATTTTAGATCTACCCCAAATTACAAGATAGTGCAGCATAAAAGTCAACTTAAGTATTTAAAATGTATTAAAAAGTCATGTTTTGACTTATAATGACCAATTATAACTTGCTCCTATTGCTGCACTTAGCAGTTTTAAAAAGCACATCTTCTCTCTGCTGCTGATTAGTCCATTAACTAACAAAAAGGCTACAGCAAAAACTACTCATTCATTCACAAATTTATTGAGCATCAGTTACATGCCAGGGACTATACTAGATCTGGACACGTTCTGAGTAGCAGAAGTCATACTTATATTCTAAAACACCTAGTACTACAATTGTTTTTAAGTGCTAAATTCAATACAGTTGTGATGTATGTACACACACACACACACACACACACACACACACACACACACACACATATATATATATATATAATGGCTCTTAGGAAACCTGTATAATAAGTAATCTGAGAGCTTATACATGTGAATTTACTTAATTCTTTCTGAAAACTACATATTTTATCCAAAATAATGTCAAAGGAAGTTTAGAGGAGAATCTTACTCACCAATTCATGCTCTGAGCTAGTTTTATTAATTTCAATTTGACATAACAGTTTAATTTTTGTAAAGCTGCCCGGTAAATGCCAGGAAAGCATCACAGCTGTTGAATCAATATCCTTCACTTTGACTGAAGTAGGAATACGGGGATGAACTGTAAATATAATTTTCAAAAATTACCTTAAAAGTTCTTTTCTAATATGACAAATGAGGGCCAAAGAAAACAAAAAACAGGAGATGTGTTATTAGTGCTGATCAACAATGTTCCACCCAATGTTTGTGGAAGACAAACCTCACATTTATGGCTTGACACCAGGCCAGCATTGCTTAAGAACCATTCATGCTCCAGGTTGCTCAGTTAGCACCAGAAAGACTAAAAGGTAGTCTCTACCTTTAAGGAACCCCTCCTTTACTTGAGGAATGACAAACGGAAAGAAAGAAAATCAACAAGAGTATATACATTAAGTCCTAATGTAAGGTATAGATATTAACAGATATTGGAATTTGGCTGTAAGTGTAGATGTACAGTGAAGATGGGACTTAAGATGAGCCTTAGAGGATAAACCAAAGGAAAATGGCAAAACTATTGCAGAAAAGCATTTCGGGCTGGAGTCCTGGCAAGAACAAAGGCACAGTGAAGCAAACTACACACTATATTGGTTATACTGCATACACCAATTTGAGTGATAGGAAAGAATCATGGGAAAGACAGGGTTGAAATGGCAGAGGGCAGATAAATACATACAAAACTGCCACTCAAATATAAAATGTAGCCTTTCTGATCTTAGGGAAAAAAAATCAAGAAATAACGAAGATGAAGAGAAAGAATAATTGATATAAGTGACTTACATTTACAAGTAAGGCAACAGGACCATCTACTAACCATTTGTAGGCTGTCTTCTAATGCAAATGGTTTAAGCACTTAGCCCCTGACTGTCTCTAAGAGAAGGCTTCTGTGCTACTGTTCTGTATATTGCAGAGCTGGTCTCAGCTGATACATGTGGAAAGACCACAGGAATGAATGCCAAAAAGACTGACCTCTTTTATTTCTATTTTGATCTGTATATTAATAGGGTTGGTAAAAATTCAGAAATCATCAGTAGTAAAATGGAACAAACTATTTACTGATACATAAAGGGATATCAAAGACATTATCCTTAGTAAAAATGCCAACTTCCTGTGGCGCAGTGATAAAGAATATGTCTGCCAATGCAGGAGACGCAAAAGACACAGTTCGATCCCTGGGTGGGGAAGATCCCCTGCAGGAGGAAATGGCAACCCACTCCAGTATTCTTGCTTGGAGAATCCCATGGAAGAAGAGCCTGGTGGGCTAGACAGAGTTCATGGGGTTGCAAAGAGTCAGAAATGAGCACAAACAAATGCACGAATGTCAAAGGTTACACAGTGTATGACTCCATTTACACACATTCCCCATATAACCAAACAATAGACATAAAGATCTGATTAGCTGTTTTCCAGGGACAAAGATGCATGTGTGTGTGTGTGTGTGTGTGTGTTTCCAGGGACAAAGATTCGTGTGTGTGTGTGTGTGTGTGGAGGTAGGGTTGCTAAACTGACAGCAAAAGGCAGTTCCTTTGGGGTGATAGACCAGTTCTGTATCTTAACTGTACTGGTGGGTTACATGAATCTATACATGGATCTGACTGCACAAAGATACACACATACCACACGCAATTAAATGTATAAAAACTGGTGAAAATGAAGCAAGGTCAGTAGTCAGGTTCAGTATTGAAGCAGGAGGGTCAACTGCCTAACTGAAGTACAGTTCCATAAGATGATACTACTGAGAAAGTTGGAAGGAGGACTCTATTATTTTTGCAACCACCCCTGAGTCTACAATTATTTCAAAATAAAAAGTTTTTAAAAATTGGGCAAAAATATTTTCAGAAATCAAAATTATTAGATAAAGCCACTTACAGTTTCTATGAAACTAATTCAAATTTTTATTTGAACTCAATAAAATAGTGAAACTTGAAATTTAAATTTTAAAGGTTTTTAAATGAAATTTTAAAAATGAATACTAAGTAACTATAAAGGAAATAATCAGAAAAAAAAAAAAAAAATCCCTACAAGCACTTTTCATTAACCTCAAGACATTTTACCACTTCTAAAGTTATTTTTAAGACACTGGTTTATGCAGCAACTTACCTTTTTCAGTTATGTTAACTAAAAGTGTTGATTCTGTCTGACCCAGAAGATTTTGAGCATTCAATGTAAAATTGTATATTTCTTGATTTGAAAGTATTTGAAAGAATAACTGGTAGCTTTCATTTGTGGACACTTTATCTCTGTTAAATCTAACATATTTTCCTGAAAAACTGAAAAAGAATATTAAGGAATATTAAAATAATTTAAAAATGGCAAGAGATATATTACAGAAAAAAATGGATGAGTAAATTTCAAGTAGCTTTTTCAAAAAGGCTTATATTTCCAAGTGTAGATATATTACATGCTCAGGGAAGAAAATATATACAATGCAAAAAACAGAAGAAAATAATCAGCCATATTCCCACTACTCAGAGAGTCCCTGTTCATATTTGAGGGTTCTTCTTTCTAGGCTTTTAAAAAAAGACGACAAGATATTGAGTCTGCAATGTGTTTAAATTACAGTGTTTATAATCTACCCAATTTGCTACAGCATATTTTGTTTTATATCTTTTGCATAAATGAAATAGAACATCTCCTTATGTCATTAACATCCTTCCAATGTGCTCCTTACTGTCTGACAACCTCTCCCAGAGACCTTCACCTTTCAAATAAAGTGTAACTTGTACTGCGTGGGCCCTCCAAGGACGTTGGTCTTCCTGGATTCCAAGTGCAAATGATTTCTTTTAAATCATATGTCTCACAGTTCAGTTTTTGAGGAGTGTCTGGTGGATCTAATTAAAAAATGAAAAAAAAAAAAAAGCAGTTACTTTGGTTACACATACCTTCCCTAAAAAATGTTGCATTTTATAAATGTTAATTACATTTTGGACAATTTTCTTAAAAAATAAAATAATTTGCTTATTACATTTTGAATGATGCAGCAATTACCATTCTTTGTATAGCATGTTGTGTCAGAGTTCATATTACATTAGGAATGATGGATTAAAATATACCTAAGAGTGACTATTAGCTCATTCGGAAACTTCCTCCTAGCAACTTTAAGAGATCAACTATCATGTTTTTCCCTTTAATCCTATTTCAGAGTCCAACAAATCTCTCAAAGGAAACTGTGTGCAACTAGTTCAATCAGAAAAATCTACGGGTTAAAAGTATTATCATCTACTATCTTTATATTGTGACTTGAAAAGAAGTACCAAATCACATTATAAGTCAATATAAGTCATGTTACAAGTTTCAGAGTTCTTAAAAAAGTTACAAGAACTATTATCTACAAAGTAATTCTTGGTAAAATTCTGCATCTCCCTATATTCAAAGTGACTACTGCTCTTTTGTTTTTTAATGAAACTATTCTGTTTTTGTAGGGGCAAGCCAAGAAAAAGAAAAACAGTTCTTTGTTGACAGACCTTAGCGTGATAAATTAAAATTCTACAGTGTGATAATGATTACAGAAAGTGATACTTCTATAATCTTACCTAACCAAGCATATACAGAAACTGATATTTCCTACTGTCATTTTTTTTTAAGAGTTAAAAAAAATTATTTATTTTTAGCTGCACTGGGTCTTTGTTGCTGCGTGGGCTTTCTCTACTTGCGGCCATCTTCATCTACAGTGCACAGGCTTCTCACAGCAATGGCCTCTCCCATTGAGGAGCACAGGCTCTAGGCACACGGGCTTCAGTAGTCACAGCACACGGGCTCAGTAGCTGTGGCCCATGGGGCCTAGTTGCTCCTTGGCATGTGGAATCTTCCCAGACCAGGGATCAAACCCGTGTCCCCTGAACTGGCAGACTGATTCTCATGCTCTTATCTTATCCACTAGAGAAGTCCCTTACTGTCATATTTATCTAAACTATCTTCCAAGGAGGTTAAGTTTTTGTTAAACAATTATCTACTTGTTGAAAAACTCTAAAAGATAAACTTATTTTTAAAAACTTGTATTTTTAAAATAGTCCTTAGTTTATCAAACAAGATTTAGAAAATTTCACATACTTTCCCCAGAGATAAAAATTACATCCTTCAAAGTACTTGGGGTAACATTAAGAGAAGTAATCAGTATTTATATGAAAGTTTAACAACTGGTTAATAAAACTACAAAGAAGGCAATGGCACCCCACTCCAGTACTCTTGCCTGGAAAATCCCATGGACAGAGGAGCCTGGTAGGCTGCAGTCCATGGGGTCACTAAGAGTCGGACACGACTGAGCGACTTCACTTTCACTTTTCACTTTCATGCACTGGAGAAGGAAATGGAAACCCACTCCAGTGTTCTTTCCTGGAAAATCCCAGGGACGGAGGAGCCTGGTGGGCTGCCGTCTATGGGGTCGCACAGAGTCGGACACGACTGAAGTGACTTAGCAGTAGCAGTAGCAGTAATAAAACTAACATTGACTTATTTATTTTGAAAACCATTTTAAACTTAAGGCCAAACTTTTAGTCATTTTATTTAACTCAAATACCCAAAATTTTGAGGATATTTAAAATGCTGATTATTTTAGGATTTGGCAGATGTTTTTAAGTTGGAATACTTAAAATCCAGAATAACAGGAGCAAACTAGACAGAACTGTAAGGAAAAATTGAAGGAGAAAAAAATATGAAAGGGCAGTATTTAAAATGTAATGCGTTTCAAGAAAACCAACTGAAGCTAGGTAAAAGCTTGGTATAAATCAACTGTCTATCTATATAGCAGCATATAGAAAATGCAATTTAAAAAATCAATTTTTAATAGCACCAGAAAACATCAAACACCTAGAAATAAATTTACAAATATAAATGAAAGACCTCATCTCACTAAAATAAATGAGACAAAATCTAAATAAATGGAAGGCTATACCATGTTCATGGATTGGAAGACTCAATATTGTAACAATAAAAATCTTCCTAAATTGACAGATTTAATATAATATCAATCAAAATCCTGGCAGGGTTGAATCTGTATGTGTGTGTAAGGGAAAATTAACAAGCTGATTCTAAAATTCTTTTCAGTAAATAATGGGTTAACAGGATACCCATAAGGGATAGAAAAGTGAATTTTGATCCCTAACTCACACCATAGCCCTTGTTACAGGTTTCTAAAGACTCTCTCTGAAGTGAAGGTTACTGCTGCTCCTGAATTAACAAATATTGATCAATAGTTCAACCTCCAAATGTTAAAAACGAAAGCTAAATTATGAATTAAGTAGGTTTTCCCTAGCACTGTAATAAAAATTAGAAAATTGTTAGAAATAATAGTGAATATTATCATCTTTTAAGTTTTAATTTTTATCTCATTCTTTTACGTGAATATTTCACAGTTTGGTATCACTTATCAAGTAGTTTCCCTTCACTGGTTCTTAACTTTAGATTTCATGATCATTTATGAGGAATGTTGCAAATCATTTCCTAAAATTCCATTTAGGAAAGAAAATTCAATTTTTTTAATTTGTAAAATTTAAATTTGAATGTATCCTCACTCTCACTTGAATTCCAAAATGTTTACTGGGAAGGCAAGAAGTAATTAAGGTTACAGCCATCAATCTGAGAAGGGCTGGTTATTCCCTTGGAAATCTATCAGCAACTGAATGTAATCATCACAAGTTTCTATGGAAGTATAAAAAATGGCTGAAAGCAGCTGATGTAGAGCACCACTGAGAATCATTAAAAAAAAAGGCATAGGAAAAATCATTCTGTGCCACCAAGGAAGCCCAAGTGATCAAAAGAAAATCACCAAATCTATTCACTACATTTTACACACTGTGTTCATGAGATGCCCGGACCACTCAGAACTTTTAAGTTCAGGATGTGAGGTGGAAGAGAAGCACTGCTGGAGGCAAAGCATCAGTGCTCCTAACATTACAGTTACCGTAAAGGAGGGGAGAGGAAAACTCTGCATACAAGATTATCTGTGGACGGGTAACACAAGCCATCTAGGCAGGGCAGTCCACCTACAACTTCGGAAGCGTCATGGGACAGAGGTACAGCCATGTTAAAAGATGCCCCAAATTACAGAGAGTCCACTGTGCACAGAACACAGTGAGGAGGACGCTTCCTCCCACATGTCCTCCAGCCACCCTCCTCTCATTAGAGGAGTCCAGGTGATGCTTTTGAAAGATTTTGTGTAAAATCCTTACAATTTCTTTAATTTAGGTACTTTAAAAAAAAAAAAAGGCACACTTTAATCAGGTGGGAAATTAATTTATATAAAAAAATTCCTAAACAATGGAGGATTAAGAAATATTACATGCTAACTGCCCCTGACTCAACAAAGCTGTTAACTAAGAATTTAAACTGAACACTAGCAGTTGAATGTCTCAAATCTTATAAAATCTACAAATTATATATCTATATATTCTTATGGGGCTTCCCTTGTAGTTCAGTCAGTAAAGAATCTGCCTACAATGAAGGAGACCCCGGTTTGATCCCTGGGTCAGGAAGATCCACTGGAGAAGGAAATAGCAATCCATTCCAGTATTCTTGCCTGGAGAACCCCATGGACAGAGGAGCCTGGCAGGCTATAGTCCATGGGGTCGCAAGAATCGGACATGACTTAGCGACTAAACCACTACCACATATATTCTTATATGGGGCTTCTCTGGTGGCTCAGATGGTAAAGAATCCTCCTGTAATGCGGGAGACCTGGGTTCAATCCCTGGGTTGGGAAGATACCCTGGAGAAGGGAATGACTACCCACTCCAGTACTCTTGCCTGTAGAATTCAATGGACAGAGAGGCCTAGAAGGCTACAGTCCATGGGGTTGCAAAGAGTTGGACACAACTGAGCAACTTTCAGTTTCACAAATTATACAGATACAATTATGTAAAAAACAAGCTTAGAACTCACCTGAACTTGCTTGAAAACAAGCAAAAATGCTGGTACCTTTTTATGTTATTTATCAAAGAATAAAAAAAAATAAGAAAGAAAGAAAATCATCCCCCAGAAAAAACATTAAGGCTTTCCAAGAAGACCCAAAAAACATTAATAGGAACTCTTTAAAAAAAAGTAATATACTTACATCCCGCAAAAACAACTGTTCCAAATATGTTATCTTCTACTGAGAAAACCACATTTGTTCCACTACTTGCAGAAGCAGAAATATTGCGAATCTTGATTGCAACATTTTCCCCATCAAGATGGATAAGGGGACAATGTGTACTGCCAATCTGTGCTGATAACACTTTTTCTTGAGTCACACAACATACTGTTATATCTGAGCCTGCAAGTATTACTCTGTCTTGAGGAAAAACCTTAGTCTGAGAATCAGGAGGCACTAGAAAGAGCAAAAGGAATTATAAATACTTTAGAAGTCTTTTACATAAATTAGCCAAGTGTACATAAACCACAATTAGGTACTTTGAAATAATGGTGACTCAAAGAAAAAGTATACCCTCCAGGTTTCAAAGGAGCAAGACATACACAAGAAATAAAAATGTGTGTGGTTTTATTTACTTATGATGGGGTGATACTGGGGGAGTGGAAGGGATTGCAGATCAATGTATAAGGTTACAGGTTAGTATTAATATCTAAGAAGTCCAAAGGTTGATATTAAGCAGGTTTATATCCACCATGTGAAAAATCCACATCAAAAAAAGCTGCACATTAAATAATTCCACTTCTTTGAAATTACTCTATGTGTTTAAATCAGATGTCTTACTTTCCATTAGCCTACATATATGGTTAGGTATTCCACATCCTAAAAAGCACTTTTTTTAAAAAAAAAAGCCCAACTCTCTATATGTTAATGGAAGCCACCCCTTTGTTTTCATTTTCCTAAGTAGCCAATTTAAGAAAAGTATCTCTAGTCTCCTTTCTACCTACTCATTCTTTAATCTCCTGCAATCTGGCTTGTACTCTGATACTTAACTAAAATGGTCCCGTGGCCCAACTGCTCAATCAAATGGCCACTTCTTAGTGATCTTTCCTTCAACTTCCATAGCATCTGGTATGTTGCCTAAAGTCTTCCTTTTCAAAATTCCCCTCTCTCTTGGGGTGTAGACTACTGACTTTTGCTACTCTTAACCCTCTGGCTGCCATTTGCTTTCCTGGTCTCTTTCTTCCATCATCCCTCCTCATACCGGCTTCTAAGGGATCTGTCCTTGGTCTTCATGCCCCTTTCCTTGAGTTATGTTAGCCTCCAAGATTTAAAAAATTTCACATCACGTATATTAATGATTCTCAAATACACAGTTGACCCTTGAACAATACAGGTTTGAACTGCCTGGGTTCACTTATACATGGATTTTTTTCAATAGTAAATATGACAGGATTTGTGGTTGGTTGAACTTTTGGGTGTGAAACCACAGATATGGGGGTTCCACGGGTGCGGAGGCCAACTATAAATTATATATTGACTTTCCACTACATGGAGGGTCAGAGCCCCTAACCCCCAGTTGTTCAGGGATCAACTAGATAACTCCAGTTCCAACTAATCAACCACCTGGATGCTGAACTTGTATTCCCAACTGACAGTAAGAAATTGCTCCCGGACACTTCACAGCTACCTCAAACTCAACACTCAACACATTAAAATGAAATTTATCTTTCCTACCCAGTTTGTTCATATTGTTCTGTTTCATTGGACAAAATCACCAGATACCCAGATGCCCAAACCAACAGCCTTTTTTGGCTCTATTTCTCCCCTACCAAATACACAGTCACTAACTCTGTCTTTTCAGTGTTTTCATACCTCTCCCCCTTTTTATTTCTAAACCTAGGTGTCCTACTTTATACTTGTCCTTTTCTGAACTACAAGATTCTTATTAATCTGTTTGCTCCTAGTCCCTCTTTCTTCTGGCCATTTTTCCATATTGTCACTAGAGTGAATAATCCACAATGATCACCAGCCTTTTTAAGGACTTCATTTTACTGTCAACAGTATTCCAGGCCCTTTCTCACACTGCCAACATTATACCTGCATATGAGTTTTGGTCAGTGTACAGATGATTTGGAGTAAACTTGCAGATTCCCATGTTCTCTGCAATAACTCTGCAGTTCACAGGGGTCTGCTCTATGGGCAAGAAATTGGAAGCTAATTTTTAAAAATATGGACTTGATATCATTACATAAAAATCTTAAATGTTCTTTAATGCTGATTCAAACTGATTTTTAAACCTGGACATTTACCCAATCCCTCAGAATGTTCTTTTAAAAAAACAGCTTTCTGAAGCCTCAGAGTTTTTGAATCAAAATGTTCTGGGATGGAAGAATTGGAAGATCCCTAGGTGACCCTTGTGCATCCAAATGGGGTTCTGAGAACTAAAAGCTTAAACTCAGCCTTACCCTTAAGCAAGACTAATCTAATTAATCTGAAACAAAAATTTTTAAATATGCACTTACAGGAGATGTTCTTCAGTGGGCTCCAGTCACTCCACTCTTTGCGACCAGAGAACTGAGGATCGTCAATGTAGCATCTAATCCCCACATAGTGAATGGCACACTCCAGGGGCATGTCTGAAGTCCAGTTCCAATGATGAACCGTATCTTTGCCATTCAGAGTTGTGCTGTAGCTCACCTACAAAGTAAACACAAACACAAAACTCTGTTTTCAAGTAGTATGTTCTGCTTTCCTTTAGGATTAAAAAACAAAGACTGTATACAATTACCAGCAAAGTAAGTAAAACTGTTTTCTATAACACATTAAGGAGAGTTGGAGTAACAATAACTATGATTCACCTATGTTTACTTCTTCAACTTTAGGGCCTACTTCTTTTTATACTGATGTTAATATTATAAAACACTCAATACACTTCATGAGAAAATACACCATTGCCTAAAATGGTCTTCATTTCTCATAGAAAAAACTGTTAATAGATTTTTATCTCTAAGAGTTAAAATCAGAAAGAGAAGAGCATTTCTACAAAATAAACTATTAATTTAGATTAGATATATTTTTTATAAAAGCACCATACATTTCAAATTTTACTTTTAAATATGCCATTTATAATAATATAAAAATCTTTATTTCAGTTGTGGAAAATGGGGAAGATTTTAATCAAATACATGAAGATATACTAAAAGTGACCTTGGGACTTCTGGTTAAAAATAACAGATTAAATAAATGTATTTCCTTCTCTTTATTTCATGAAATTCCTCTAGAAAAACAGTACAAGATTAAAAAAAAAAAAAAGACACAGATGCACAAGGGCAAAAAATTGAAAAAACAAAACCAGTAAGATTTTGGACACTGGAAAGCAGATGGGCAAAGGTAACTGACTCAGAAGACTTGAGAAGAGCGAATCTTAAGCCTCCAGTGAGAAAGTCAGAAACAACCTGATTTCAATCATAAATAGGTCACAGGGCTCAGGAATTGGTTGTACTCGGTTATCCTGGAAATGCACAGTGCAGGTAAGGTGCTAAACTGGTAGCCTAGCTAAAAGTTATTTGAAGATATAGTAGGCACTCAAATCCCCTTCCACATTTTGTTCTACCAAAGGACTATTCTTCACTGTGGCTGAAGAATGGAGATTAACCCTTTGTAAAAGTGAAATAGAATTCCTCTGAATTTAATAACTCTAGGAAGAACTAAGAATGGAGAATACCATACTAAAAACAGGGAGACTGATAACTATGCATTCTAAAGGCTGGGACACTCCTCCTTTCCTCCCCTACTCAGCACCCAGGATACTGACAGCCAAGTACATATTCACTAGGTTAAGAGTCTAAACAAACTTTTCTAAGGAGCATATGAACAGGTCAAGATAAAAACCTATTAAGATTTTTACAGCTTGACAGTCCATCCTAAACAAGTATAATGAAGCACTAGTCAACAAGTCCCACCCAGTCAAAAAGAAGTTCCAATTAGATTTGCTTTATTTTTTAAGACCCTCACTTAAATAAATGCAGCAATCAGAATGATCAGAAAGTGAGAAAAAATCATAACATGAGAGTCAAAGATCAAAATAAAGAAAAAAGCAGCTTGAAAAAAACAGACTGCATAGAAAGAAAAATAAAAAACTGAAATCTGATATCCTCAAGGAAGAGATACTGCATCTATGAAAGAACATGATAAAAAAATTTTTAAAAAGGACTAAGAATAAAAATGGGATCTCTTGTATATTAAAAAGTATATTAACAAAAACTTCAAAAGCACAAGATAAAGTTTAGGAAAAACTGCTCAGAAAATAAAATACTGATGCTAAGGATGCTAAGAAGTCTTAAAATATTGATGTAAGAATACTAAGAGAATTAGAGAAAAGGTTAGAAATGTCCAGTCTCTCTAAAGAACAGAAATTCTAAGGAAAAAAAGAGAAAACACAAGAAATCAAAGACATAAGATATGAAATGTCCCAAGCTGACAGGCATGTGTTTTCAGACTGAAAGGGGCCTAATGAATGTCCACTGCAACAGATGAAGATAAATCCATAATAAGAAACAAAGAGAACAATGGCTTCAACATCTTGAGAAAATTTCCCAACCTAGAATTCCATACACAACTAAACTAGCAATCATGAGTGAATATAGAATAAAGACATTGTCAGAAATGTCGAGTCTCAATGTTTTTACCAAGTAGCATTTTACATTCCTACCAGAAGGGTATGAAAGTTTCCATTATTCTGGATCTTTTCAATATTTGGAATTGACCATCTTTTAAATTTTGTTGACAACTAATTTAAATTTTTTTAATAAAATATATTTGCAAGCTACCTGCAGTTAGCAGAGTAGCAACAACAAATAGCAAATCAATTTAAGCTTCCACCAAAATGAGAAAGTAAGATGAAGACAAGGAATTCAGGAAAAAGAGAGTCCGTCATAAGAAAAATTAAAAAGGAATCCTCTGGATGAGGATGAACCATAGCTTTCTAACAAACGTGTTGAAACACATAGAGGTTTGTCCTGAATGGGTTACAGGCATACTCAAGTATTAATCTCTTCAAACCAAGGGTTGGCTACTACAAGTGGAGGCTTCTGGAGCTTCTGAGAAACCTCTGGCCACAAGAATACTTAGCTACTTATCACACTCTGTGCTTTACAAATATTGGCAGCATCCATGTGAACTCTTATACGACAAAGGTTGGGAAGTAAGTCAGAAGACCCTCCGAGAGATTTATTCACAAAGGCAAAACTGATAAAATCTTAATATGCTTGAACATTTTGACAGATTTATACAACCTAGAAAGAATTTAGAATTGAATTAATGAAGCAGACAAGTAAAACTAAAAGCATAAGACAATATGAAAAGATGTACCCCCTCCAAAAAAGGAAAAGTAAGAACAGTATACACTACTTGGTTCAGTTATGAATAGTGTTTATATAATCATAACACAAATAATGATTACTGGCCTACCAAAAATTATAACAGAATGATATTGGAAAAACAGGAAGTGGAGAGAGAGCGTGAGCACACGTGTGAGTGCATATGCATGGGAGAGTGTGTCTGCGGCTGGGAAGCAAGACGGGATTAAATTCTTATCTTCCATCATGGGAAGTTAATAAAACAGTGCTTAAAACTTCAAAAAAAAAAAAAAGGAAGAGTAACATAAGTGTGTTATCTGGAAAAATGGAGACAAATAATAAATGAATCAGCTAAAAGAACTGAAATGCATTGTTTATAGGCTAGAAACACAAGAGGAGGGAAGGGGGCTGCATGACTCCCAGGTGTCACGCACATTCTGGTCTGTGCAGAGCACAGCTTCCACAGCTGCTTGTGAGGCATCTGTGGGAAGAAATCTTCAAGTTGTAAGTGAGACACTATGAAAGAAACTTATAAATGAAACATTTGTATTAGTAGTGTTTTATGACCTTTAGTGATCTTTAAACTATTACAAAATAATAGCATTATAATCTGTCATAGAATGACTGACTACAAGCAATTCTGCCTTCAATACTAATCCTAACAATATAATTACAAATAAAAATGTCACATTTTACTATGCAAAGGAATAACGTTTTAATATTAGTTTGTTCTATTGCTATTTTTCTGGCTTCTTGCTATTCTTCTTCAAAGATCATATTCCCCAAAGTAGGGAATTACTATTTTGACATTGCTATCTTGTTATGCATCTTGTGGCAGTGAGGTACACAACCTTAGAATAATATCTCCATTCATTGCTGCCTGATTTCACTTATGTATCAAACAGTATCCCTCTTATTCTAGCATCCCTAAGTTAGAGAATAAAACACCTACCCCCCAAAGGAAGTAATGACAATGAAGAGTTGTTAAGTAGCTTTATAAATATCATATCATTTACAGTAGCAAATATTAGCACTACTTTACAAATAAGAAAAAGGATTTGAGAAGTCATCCTAAGCTGGTTATTAGTAACCTAGAATACAAATGTTAGGCCATAATAAAAAGCTATACAATACAATTTTAAAGAAGTCATAGTTCTAAGACAACAATGCTAGAGGATATCAAAGTTGGCTGCAAATCAGACTGACATTAAAACTGAAGAAAAGAGAGAGCATTTTAGATCGAGGTAATTAGAATGGGCTTCAAAATAACCTAAGCTGGTTATTAGTAACCTAGAATACAAATGTTAGGCCATAATAAAAAGCTATACAATACAATTTTAAAGAAGTCATAGTTCTAAGACAACAATGCTAGAGGATATCAAAGTTGGCTGCAAATCAGACTGACATTAAAACTGAAGAAAAGAGAGAGCATTTTAGATCGAGGTAATTAGAATGGGCTTCAAAATAAGGATTTGACCTGGGTCATGAAATGTGTATTCAGTTTACACAAGTGAAAAGGAGAGGGAGGGCATCTTAGATGAAGATAACTATACTGATCATGTAATATAAACTTTACTGGTTAACAGAGAGCACAGACTCTGCAATCAACTGTCAGTTGGGGTCTGAGTCCTGGCTCCTTCACTTAATGTCTTCCTGAGACTCTGTATCTGCATCTGTGAAATGGGGATGATACTAAAGTGCCTCCCCCAGAGGCCTGTTGTGAAGATGCAAATTATTAACATATAGACAGCTTTCAAATCAATGTCAGTAACACCAGAATCACTGGATACATGATAACCACAATTATGGCTGCTGTTGTTTCAAGGGTGTAATACATAGGTTGTCTGTAAGAAAAAATAAGATCGTGATTATGAAATACAGAATAATTATATTTATTATCTGTACTATCTTACCTGTAAACTTAGGCAAAAAAAATTGTAAAATCATGGTCTTCTAATTCTTAAGTCTATAACTAGGCATATATCAAGTGCATTAAAGAGTAAAAGGATAAAGAGGGAATTCCCACATACTAGCTGTCAACCTGTTTTACTACTATGTCTCACTATTCCTCAGACAAAGAACAAACTGAAGACAGACCATAAAGTAACTATCCATAAACAGTATTAAAAAAGAGCATGTACTACTAATATAAGAATGTTATTTTGGATTGAGATAAATTCAAACTTACAGATTTATGCAAAATTTCTCAACAATTACTATGCCTAAATATGTTTCAAAACATTTATGTTTATATTTATAATGTTAGATAATTTATAATAAGTAAATGAAATTATATGCATATTTTTATTCCATTTATGCAAAAACGTGCATATAAAAAGGCTAGACAGGAATACACAAATATATTGTTTACTATATTCAAGTGGCAGAATCATGGATTAAACTTCTCTTAATTTCCTAAACTTCCTATAATTGTTACACATTATTTCATTAATTTAGTGATTTTTTATAGTCATAGCATACAGTTTTTAATGAATTCCAAAGGGATACCTGATCTACTTCTTTAATAATCAAAAGGTTCACTTTAAAATTTGAAAAAATTATTCAGCTTCTTTAGTGTCATAGGAAAAAAAAATCTATTTTTGTTTAAACTTACTAATTTTACAATTTCCATATTCTTTTTACGTAGAACTTTAATTTCCCAGATGACATTTGAGTAATGTGGAAAAACAGAACCTTTGTCATTCCACTTTAGGTGTAACGTAGAAGTTGAGAAATCAGCAGACAAATTCAAGATCTCTGGAGTTTCTGGAATTAAGGCTTAAAAAAGGAAACAAAGGATAAAATTTAGTAAAAGAAGTAATGTTCTTCATATTGTAATTCCATTAATCAACTAATTTTAAACTCTATTCCTTCTTGATCCAAAAATAATTAAGAAGTAAAGCAAATTCTTACACCTAGTACCGAAAAGAGAATAAATATATGTATTTATTTGTACAAGCAGCTCCCAGTGATTCATCAGGCAAATCTGAGGAAATTATTTACCAGCCAGCTGTTTCAAATCCATAACACAAACAGCAACTGGGTTCCCACAACACTCTGGTGTCACTGGGTCTGGGATCTCCAAACAGGCAACATCAGAGGGAAGTGAAAGAGCTTCCGGTGTATGGATTATGTAAAGTTGGCCTTGGTAAAGCTTTCCATCTGCGTTCTCTGCTCTCTCCCCACTCATCTTCAAGGTCACAGTCTCCATATTAGGGAAAGTCACCCACTTCTGGATGCAGTGAACTGCAGTTGGCACTGGTACACTGCTGTCGCTAAGTTGTGTCTGACTGTTAGCGACCCCAGAGCCCACCAGGCTCATCTGTTCATGGGGTGCATGGGGTTTCCCAGGCAAGAATACAGGAGTGGGTTCCCATTTCTTTCTCCAGGCGATCTTCCCAACCCAGGGATCGAACCCAAGTCTCTTGCGTTGGTAGGCGGATTCTTTACCACTGAGACACCACAGAAGCCCACAACTGGCACAGGCAGCAGTAAACAGCAGCAAGACCGTGGTAATGAGATGAGGAAGCCAATGGGATTCCATGCAGATCTAAGAATCACTCGGCAGGATGTGGGAAGTCTTTCAGAAAGGTTAGTTTGCAGTGGTGGGCAAAAGGCCTGAAGGGAACTGAGAGAGAGATAAGGTGACCCAGCAGGAGACAGCCAGGCTATGGTAATAAGGACACGGCTCAGGATGCCGTATGTGGAAAAGAAAGGACAAATCTAACGGACATTTCAAAGAAATGAAGGATTAGTATTAATAAGACGTGAAAACATGTACAATTTCCTCAAGTCACTAGCCCAGAAAGCAAGAAGAAAGGCAAAGGGAACCATGGACCATTGTGAAGGGAAGTGGGAGCCTGGCCATGGCTAAGCGTCAAGGAAGAAGAGACCATCACTGAAGTGGGGGGCAGAGAGCAAGAACAGGGACCAGTGAGAGCACGCACACAGGCTCAAGAGGAACTCGCTGAGTGCAGCTCAAGAAATGAACCTAATCCATAGATACAAACAGCCAAAGCTTGAGAGCTAGTGACCCACAGTCACACTTTTAAGAAACCAGAGAATCCAGCAAGAATCCTGAGAGCAAAAGATGTGGAAGCAGCAGAAGGCAGAGAAAATCTGGGAGCACTAAGATCAAAAGAAATGGGCTGTCATCCGGGCCCAAGAAAACAAGAGTTCAGAAGGTTCAGAAATTCAGAAGGTCTGAGAAAAGACCACTGATGGTGGTGAGGGTACCATCAATTCTTAAGAAACAATGCTGGTAGGGCAATTGGCTCTGAAACTGCATTACAAAAGGTAAAGAGAAAAACCATGCTCAAGGATAGGGCCTCTCACAGGGAGAAAACTGGTAAACTAAAAAATAAAAAAAGCAGAAAGAGTAAGGAATTCTTAAAAATCTTCAAGCCTTTGTACCTACAAGGGATGAGTATTGTACGGAAAAACTTAGGGGGTCAGTGGAAAACACACACGGTATGAGCCTGTTCTAGTAGGTAGGCTCTTTCTTGCCTGTGCTCTCCTCAAATGACAGTTAAGGTGAAGGTAAGTTCAAAATCACTGCAGATGGTGACTGTGGCCATGAAATTAAAAGATGCTTGCTTGTTGGAAGAAAAGCTATGACAAACCTAGAGCATATATATTAAAAAACAGAGACATCACTTTGCCGACAAAGGTCTGTATAGTCAAAGCTATGGTTTTTCCAGTAGTCATGTACGGATGTGAGCTGGACCATGCATGAGAAAGGCAAGTGTGGAAGAACTGACGCTTTCAATCCGTGGTGCCGGAGAAGACCCTTGAAGAGTCCCTTGGACAGCAAGGAGATCAAACCACTTGATCTTAAAGGAAATCAACCCTGAATATTCATTGGAAGCACCAATGCTGAAGCTGAAGTTCCAACACTTTGGCCACCTGATGTGAAGAGCCAACTCACTGGAAAAGACCCTGATGCTGGAAAAGACTGAGGGCAGGAAGAGAAAGGAGCAACAAAGGATGAGATGGTTGGATGGTATCACGGACTCAATGGACATAAATCTGAGTGAACCCTCAGATAATAAAGGACAGGGAAGCCTGCTGTGCTGCAGGCCATGGGGTCGCAAAGAGTTAGACATGACTTAGCAACTGAACTACAACCGTTATACAGCTACATAAGGACAGTGGAAGATTCTTTACAGGAGAAGTTTAAGTGGGAAACCGCTTTTAAAAAAAGAAGGAGCAAATGAGGAGCAATAAGCCGATTCAGAGCCAGAAGGGGCAAGTTCAAGGGGGCAGGGCAACCACAGAGAGCAGAGGCTGCCAAGAACTTGGATCCTTCAAATGTTTCAAGAAGTCACTATGTAGTAACTTAAAATTATGCAACATGAGAGTATTTTATTAAGGCAACACTCATCTATTAAAATGATTCCCTCTCTGTAAAGTACACATAATTAACATTTTATCGAAACAGCAGTAGTCTACTCTTCAAAACCCAAGTCATATCTAATATTTCAAGCTAAAAACAGAAGCAGTCATAATCACAAGTGAAAAGATTAAACACACTTCTTTTCACGATTTCATAGTAAACTTCATCATGCACCTGGAAAGCTCCCCTAAGCACCCATGAACTATCATCTGCCTTTCTCTCCAGCTAAAATGCACTTCAGGACAATGTTAACTTGCTTTCTAGAAACTAGGAACTTTTCAGCTAGAAAAAAATATCATCAGTCTTATTTGTGAAGCTGGTGTGTCTTTGCCCATAACCTCCATGTCCCTTCCGCCTTAGGACATTAGAAGATGGGAGCTTTCCCACGTCTTTCTAAAAGGATCCACAGTATTTATTCTGCCTCAGACAGATTCAAATTTTTATTTTCAGAAACTTAAGAGATTAAAAATCTTATAAAGACTTATTTTTGTCCTTGTCCTTGTCAATTTAGAAGTTTATTGTACGTGCTAAATCACCTCAATTGTGTCCAACTCTTTGCGACCCTATGGACTGTAGACCGCCAGGCTCCCTGTCCATGGGGATTCTCCAGGCAAACACGCATCTCTTCTGTCTCCTGCATTGGCAGGCAGGCTCTTTACCAATGGTGCCACTTGGGAAGCCCAGAAGTTTATTAGATGTATATATATATGTATATATGTTAAATCTCTTCTTTGCTCTGTATGTATACTTTTGAAAGGATCTTAAGATCTGGAGAAAACTTAATTTCTCATAGTTTTATTTAGCAGCAAATTGCCAAAGTACCCAAATCTTCTGATGTACAGCTCCATACCATTTCACAGCATCTCTTGCACATGACAGATGTTCAAAGGTTTACTGATGGACCTGCCTCCCTCTCTTATATTCATGTAATTTTCTATTTGTTTTCTTGAGTAGTGGTAGTAATAACTTAGCATTGGGATACTGTTTATCTAATATTCTAATCATGATCAGAACCATTATTATTAAAAATGCTATCTGGCTCAGTGGTAAAGAACACGCTTGCCAATGTAGGAGATGTGGGTTTGATCCCTGTGTCAGGAAGGTCCCCTGGAAGAGGAAATGGCAACCCATTCCAGTATTCTTGCCTGGGAAATCCCAGGGACAGAGGAGCTGGCAGACTGCAGGGTACAAAGAGTGAGACATGACTGAAGCGACTTAGCATGCACAATAAACTTCTGACAAGGACAAGCACAAAAATAAGTCTTTGCAAGATTTTTAATCTCTGAATAACTCTTTTTAAGATTTGGTCTATTAATCAAATGTTACCTAGAGTCCGTCCTGATTTACCTTTCTAACACTGTTATCTTCAAGTAGTTTTCCAGGTGGAATGCTCTTACTCCCTACTAAAAAAGCAGACAACACAAATTGGCTCTTTGACGGAGTCCTGGGGAAATTTTTTAAAATCTGGAATAAAATTAAGTTAGATTCCTCATACCTCACTACAAAATAATTCCAGATGGATGAAAGATTTAAGCATGATAACAAAACCAAAATCCCCCAAATATCATGAGATTCTATTATATAAAAATGAAAACTTGTGGTGTGAAAAATACCACAAAGTTTAAATTTGGGAAAAGATTTATAACAAATAGGACATAATAGATAATCACACTATACAGAGAGCTCTTGTGAACTGAGAAGGAAATATGAAATTTCAACATGAGAGAAAATTTACAAAGGATACAAATAGTTCAGAAAAAGAATAAAAATGACAGATAATTTTTTAAAAGTAAACACAGAAATATAAAAACAACAATGCTGTAATTTGGGGGGCCATCAGATTGCAGTGGCCAAACTAAGAAAGAAGGACAATATGCGTAGTCCTGGCCAGGATGCAGACAAGCAAGCATGTTCTAATATGATGTCTGCGAGAATGCACAAAGATTTAAAATTTTGGAGGAACAACTGGTAATGGATATCAAGAGTCATAAAAAGGAAATGTTTCCAACACAGCATTCCCAATTCTATGAATTTAGCTTAAGACAATCATCACACAAATTCAGCAACGTAGATGTGCAAAAAGATGTTCATTAAAGCTTTGGATATAATATTGAAAAACCAGAAGTAAAAATGTCAATGATAATAATCACTAACAATCCCAAACTCCCTAACTATCCCTCCCTGCTACCCTTCCCACCTGGTCTTGAACTGGTATGCACACAGTACTATATTTCAAACAGATAACTGATAAGCACCTACTATCCATATAATCAAAGCTGTGGTTTTTCCAGTAGCCATGTATGAATGTGAGAGTTGGACCATAAAGAAGACTGAGTGCCAAAGACTTGATGCCTTCGAACTGTGGTGCTGGAGAAGACTCTTTCAGAGTCCCTTGCACAGCAAGGAGACCAAACCAGTCAATCCTAAAGGAAATCAACCCTGAATATTCATTCAAAGGACTAAGGCTGAAGTTGAAACTCCAATACTTTGGCCACCTGATGGGAAGAGCCGACTCACTGGAAAAGACCCTGATGGTAGGAAAGATTGAGGATGCAGGAGGAGAAGGGGGTGGCAGAGGATGAGATGGCTGGATGGCATCACCAACTCAATGGACCTGAGTTTGAGCCAACTCTGGGAGATAGTCAAGGACAAGGAAGCCTGGTGTGCTGAAGTCCATGGGGTCGTGAAGAGTTGGACAGGACTTAAGTGACTGAACAATAATAGTAACTGTATAGAACAGGGAACTCTGCTCAGTATTATGTAACAACCTAAATGGGAAAAAAATTTGAAAAGAACAGATACATGTATATGTATAAATGGAAAAAAAAGGCATCAATCTAGTTCAGCTTTACAAGGCCTCTATTTAAAACGAGAAAATGAGGCTTCCCTAGTGGCTCAGATGGTAAAGAATCTGCCAGCAATGCAGGGGATCTGGGTTCAATCTCTGGGTCAGGAAGATCCCTTGGAGAAGGGAATGTCTACCCATTCTAGTATGTTTGCCTAGAGAATTCCATGGACAGAGGATCCTGATGGTCTTCAGTTCAGTCCATGGGGTTGCAGACTCAGACACAACTGACTAACACACACACACACACACACACACACACACACACACACACACACACACTTCATTATAATAAATAGTATAATAAGCTAAAAAATAAAATATAACTTGCTAAAAATAAAATACAATTTGCTAAAAAAAAAATCAATGACAGTAATTATGGTACCTCCATTCAATGGAATACTATGCAACCTATAAAAATGGATATTTACATAATGACTTGAAAATATACATATTCTGGCAAGCCTATTATAAAGTAATATAAACTTTACTGTTTATACACACACACACACAGAGAAAATACATGTAATTAACACTATTTAATAAAATACAAGTATTAACAATATTTCTCTGCAGGTAGTGGCATCATGGCTGATCTATACAAAATAATCTCACATGGATCTCACGTACAACTACAGAAAGAAAATAACAAACATGGATTTTCTCTCTTTTATCTTGAAGATAGCCTTAAATAGCACTTTCCCTAGCCCAGCCAGAAAATGAGAGAAAATTAGACAGGTTCTAAATTCCTGGACAGCATGTTTGTTATTATCCTTTCAAAATCTGTGCTATCTCAGACACAGACCACTCCAAACATACATTCTGTCTGTAAAACTGGACAGATCACTTATATTTTCTTTCCCTTGCTTCAGCATAAGTCATCCTTTGTAAGACTCACTGTAATATCATTATGACGCCATCCCATAATAGTTGTCAGAAGGCAACACACCTGTTTAGCCAACCATTAAGAGAGTCAAGACAAGGGTTTTTAAGATCTCACTGAACAGAAAAATTTCCATTTCCATCAGCCTGGGTTTATTCATGCTTCCACCCAGCTCGTTGCATTATATCCTAGGTATTTGGTCAACACATCTGTAAAAGACACCGGCGAAGCGCAAGGCACTGGACTAGACACTAGAGGCAGAAGACAGAGTCTCTGCCCTCAAGGAGCCCATTTTCTTGTAAGGGAAACACATAGGGAGCACTTACATAATAAATTATTTATGGAATTGTGAGAAATGCCACAAAAGAGAAATACAGACTGCTGAAAGGAATGGGGTCTCCTCTGGGCAGGGATGGTCAAAGACTAGTTCCTTGAGACGGCTGAAGAATTCTAAAGGCATGCAGGAATCAACAAAGTAGATGGGGAGGAGAAAAGTTTCCAATTGCAGGAAGGACCTTAACCTCTGCAGCATCTATTTGCTTGACCAGAGGAAGAGTTTGCTTTCATCATGATCTTGCCTGTGCTCCACAGTTGGAAGTGTGATCACTGGGTACATGGGAGTATTAGTATAGCAACAGATATCAAAGAACGGCACATTTCTGTCAATTACAAAGCAGTACAATACTAACAAAGGCACCATTCTGAGATATTTTCAAATCAATTTTCTTTTCAAATACTTACAAACATTTTTTTCATTTAGTATGAATTTACTTTTGGAACTTCCAAACTCATATAAAGGGTTTATTGTTATTTCATAATCACCAGGTAAAAGAGGTGGGATTTTAACATTTTTCTCCAATCGATAACAAGAATGGGACCTGAAATATAAGAAATCAAAATTCAATTAGCAGATAAAACTGAGTACAATTTTCATAAAAACTTGATTGACAAAAGATGCACTGAAAAATACTTTATGCTCTTTTGCATACAGAAATATGACAGGTCATATTGCATTTCAAGAATGAAAAAAGAGAGGGAAGTGGTAAGTCCATCAATGTAGTGGTAGTAAAACCAACCAGATTGGATCAGAAAGTTTCCAGAAACTTAGGATTTCAGCATGCCCTTCAAGGCCCCACCCCAACTTTCTCTGTGCAGGCTTGTCCCCCACCTCACCCACCTGCCCCTCCACTTGCGGACCACACCATCACAGGGTTCCCATCACTGGGACTTCAACTCAGCCTGTCTGCTCCTCTGTCTTGGCTCATGGTTCAGTCATACAAAACGTTCTCATCAGCTCTGCTTTCAAAGAGCTTCTAGTTCCCACCCATTACCTCTCAGACAAAAGTGAGTTTTATCTCTGTGGTTCCATGGGCTTCTGTATCTTTACAGGGTGTGTTTACATGTTCTGTTATTCACATACATTTCTAACTTCCCATAAAAATTTTAATTCAAGCAAAAGGACTTTGGGTGCCTCCTGCATCCCCGCCCTGTTCCGCACAGGCTTCCTTACATCACTCACTTAGGACTGAGGACTTGAAAAGGTCAGCTCGCCTCCTCTCAACCTCACTTGTGAGGTTTCTTTATGCGCCAGCAACACAAAAACACCTGAATTCTATAAATCAGGCTTTTCACACATTGATACCATTGTACCCAGTACCCTCCCCGGCTGGAATGGCTTTCTGTCCTATTTCTGCTGAGCAAATTGAGTATTCCTACTCCACAACCATACTTCTGACAGCCTCTCTGGACCTCATAATCCTTAGTCAGTGCTCCCTCAGACCATCACAGACAACTTCCATCAGCACTTAATCCACAGCATCTTTATGATCTGCTTCTTGTGAACACCTGGGGCCACGATAACTTCCTCTCTGTGGGGCCTGCGGTGGTTATTAGTGCATTTACCAGATTTTTAAGATTCTCCTCTTCTGGGTTCAAAGGAGGACGGCCCTTCCCTGCTCCTCTGAAGCAAGGCATGGCCATGTGACACTGTTCATGGAGAAACTGAGTGGAAGTCACATCTCTCGTGTTGGGAAGGAAACTCTAAAAGGCTATGTTCTCCTTCTGCCTCGTCCCAGTGCATTGAAAGACAAGGGTCCCCTGGCCTGGGTCCCTGAGGGCAGGATGAGGGGCAGAGACACCAGATGACCCCATGACAGACACAAGACACAAGCAAGAGTAATCCTTTATTTTCACTGCAGAAAACAATGATATAAAACCTGAGGGTTGTCTCTGCAACAAAACCAAGCTCAACTTGGCTGACAAACGACCACAACACTTAGACTAATGCCTGATAAATCTGCATGCACTGGGAAAAAACCTGAGTATACTTAAATCCACATTTATGTCACTTTACAGTAGGACCACTCATCAGCACATTGGTGCTTGGAGCTCTGTACCGAACTTTTCTGGCATTGCTAAACAGCTCCGAGGCCTACTGGGGTCAGGGAGGAGCACACAGAGTGTTCTGGTTTGCAGACACCCTGGGGACTTCCACTCCAGGCCCCAGGACTTGTAGCTACTGCAAGGTCACCTGAGAGGGTCAGGTGGTATAACAGAACCTGCCACCTGCCTCCTAGCATCCACCTCCCCGCTCCCTCGGGTGACATTACCCCAGGTTTACTCAGGCACATTGCCATCAGCTCTGAGAACACATCACCCAGCCTCTCACGCAAATACATTTGGCCACTGGATGAAGTTCTACCAATGAAATGGAGGCAGACATCCCTTCAGGGAGTCTCTGAAGAAAATCACTTCTCCCTGAAGAAAATCATCCTTCCTGTCCTCCTTCCTGCTTCCTGGAATGCAGACATGACAGCCACCCCTGAGCATCATCTTGAACCAGGAGATCACACACTCAAGATGGCAGAGTACCACGGGAAACAGGAAATTAGGTCTCTCATGGCCATGTGCACCCACGTCAGCCTTGAACTGCCCACTCTGGACCTTTTACGTGAGAGTAAATGCCTGTCTATTAAACTCCTACTACTGACATCTTCTATTAGAGTCTAAACTTGAACCTCACTGATACAAGCAGGCATTGGTTTAGGACAGACCAGTAAAACATCCCCAGAGCTTATCAGAACCCACAGCCCATGAGAAGTGTGTCCCATACTCAAAATTCCCATGACAAAAGAATCAAAATCATGGCCAAGAGAAGGGTTTGTTTCCACCCTGACTGAAGTTAAGAGTCACTTTTTTAGGAAATAGAGAGCTAGGATTTAAAATTTCTTTTAAAAATTTCCAGAATAAAATCTTTATATTCTAAAATGAAAGACAAGGAACCTTTAGGTTATAACTGTAAATTAACCAAAGTATTTCCATTACCCGTTTTCAATGCAAACTTCATAAGCAGCACCACGACCTGCTCCAGAGGGTGCTCTCCAAGAACAGTCCCACACTTGTAAATTGTTAGTTACACACTTCAAATCATGAGGAGTCCCTGGAGAAGGAGAAACACACACACACACACACACACACACATACACAATGCATATTAATTTAACTGCACTGTAAAGGTCAACAAGTCAAACCATCCCCAGATAAAAGTACAAGCTATGTGTCTGCAGAGGGCTCAAGTTCTTTATGCAAAGATGAAACTGCAGTCACAGGATGTGACTGGTTTTCTATTTCTTTTTTGTAGCTTTGGTTTAAAGAAGCTAGCGAGTGAACTGATCAAAGTGGGCCAACCACTAGACCACTTAGGGGTTAGGGCTCTCTCAAAAATTCCACTTCTAGGCAACTAATATAAATAGAGGGAGTAACTGTACAGATTCGATGAAGGGACCAAGAAAGGGCCTGGGAGAATTTTAATCTACAGTGACCCCATTTGCAAAAAAACAAAAAAAAATTTTTTTAAGTAATTCTAAGACTCCAAGTAAAAATAAAAACTATGTTTCTCCTATACCACAAACATAGCTTCTAAGCACTCCTAACTACTACTGCTTCACAGCTTGCTATCAGACTGCCACCTAGACAGAAATCCCATAGCCAGTCTTTAGGTTTTTATGAAGCACCTCATATACATGGTAATAAACTCACATAAGTCTCTGGAAAATAGATATTTTGTGTAGGTCTAAACAACTAAAAGGTGACAAGTAACTGAACTGAACTGAGTACTGACTGACACAACATTGGCTCAGGGAGAACATCAACACTATACAATGAAAAACTGTCATTCTACAAAGACAATGGAAAAGAAAGAAAGGGGAGGACAGAAGGAGGGAAACAGGGAGGATAAAGGGAAGGAGGGAGAAAAGAGAAGGAGGGAAAGCAATCAGAGTGTGAAAAAAGGTATTCCATCGCAGATTCTCCATATAAATGTCTATTAAAAAGGCTTCTTCCTTAATTTTTACACATTCACTATAGCAATAAATTATAAAGCTATAAGATCGAAAACAAAAACATCAGAAACACATTAGAAATCAATAGTAACATAATAATGTTATTTAATAGTAATCTGGGGGAAAGAAAAGGTATGTCTAATTATGAAAATAATATAAAAACTAAGCTCAGAGGCAGAGGATGAAAATGTCACCTATGTGACATTCTGAAAGGCAAAATTACAGACAGAAAATAGACCAGTGTCGGCTGGAAGTGGGGAAGGGAGGGGCTCACAGCAGAGGAGCAGGGGCATTTTCTAGAATGATGGCTCTGCCCTGAATCTTGATTGCGCAGGTGGTTACATGACTGTATGCATTTGTCAAAACTAATAGAACTTCATTTTATTTATTTTATTCTAACAGGAAGTCATACCTTACTTTTTTAAAGGGGAAAGAATACTTAGATCTATGTCTTTATGGGCCTTTTTAAAAGAAACCAAAAGTATGTTTTAAAACATGACAAAGAAATGAAGTTTAACCACAACCTGAAGGGTTCAATATAGACTCAAGATCACTTCCTAATCAAAACAGTAATGACTCTGCAATCAGTTCATCTTCTCTGACTCTGATGCACTTACGTTTTTTCTGGCTGTTTACTTGATTTGTTAAATACAGAAGCAGAACTGTTAATAAGAGCCACTGGAAATTTGAAGTCATCCTCATTCTTTTGCTGTCCACCAGCCAGGATGGTCGTTTCAAACATAAAGAAATGTCCATCATCTGTGTACTGCCATCAGTTCTGCATAAGGAGAAGAATTTCAAGTGGTGTTCACACTGGTTCAAGACACTCCTTATCCTGTGCACATCAACACTGAAAATGGATACTGACAAATACCCAAACCTGCTGCACGTTAAAGCCATGGAGAGACAACTAGACTCAGCTGCCCTGGCTTTGGGGGACATGCCAGTCGGACACAGCTGCTGCTTCAGGAGCTGTTATAGGGTCAATTTTCAAATGATAGGCTTCAAGTTCAAGATTACAACAGAGTACATATTTATCAACCCTCAGTACTGCTAGAATAGAGAAAAGCAGTGCCTAAAACTGAGGTCTAGACAACTTTAAATGATACATGAAATGGCATTTTTAATTAGTATATATTAACTTTTACGGTCATTTATTTACGACAAGTAATACTGGTTTTCTTTTCCATGTACACTGAGAGTTAAGTTTCTATTTCAGGTACTTTTAAACAGCTTAAAGAAAATAGTAGGGTCGTTAGTCACATACGGGGGGTTGCAGATGTGACAAAAATACTGACAATGACACACAAATGACTGAAATGTAACGAACATCCAACAGCTCCAGCAGGGAAGGGACCATTGGTAGATGAGATTTCAACCCGTACCTGCTGAAAACTGAAGGCACAAGGACAAACAGTGACTGGCCCTGGTGGGCGGCAGGGAGGGGCTGCATCAGAGCGAGGCGCTGTTCAACCCGAGAGCTCCCAGAGGTACCTGCCAGCCTACCCAGCACCAGGTCCCCCTCTAGACACCAGAAACTGAGCCAGACAAAGTCCCTGCCCTCAAGGACCTTAGATGCTAGTTCTGGAGATGCGTAAGTAAACAAGGAAGAAATTTAAGGTTCTGAGACAAACTTTAAAAACCAGAGTAAGTCGATGTGCATGGAAGTGTGTGAGTGATGGTCTATTATCTGGGCTGGGATGTGACTGACCAGAAGGCTGCCATGATAAGATCAGGGAAAGAGTGGCAAGAGCAAACACAAGGACCCTAAGATGAGGACAGCTCACCAGGTTCAAAGGTCAGGAAGAGGGGCTGAGAGGACGTGGGCTGGTCAGGCCACAGAGAGCCTGAGGTCACCTGAAGGACATGAGCTTTTATGGGGTCGAGATATAAGCCACTGGAGTGTTTTCATCAGGGGAGATCCACGATTCGATCTGCACTTTGGGAAGATTTCTCTCGCTTCTACATGGAGAACAGACTCTAGGGGAGAATGGAGGCTGGGGAACCAACGGCCAAATAAGATAATCAGTGGTGAGGACTAGGGTTCTAATGGAGGTTGTGAGAGGCCATCAGATTCAGGATCTGTTCTAGAGATGGGGAACCTTACAAGTCATTATAGGCAGGGCAGCTGCTGCTGCTGCTAAGTCGCTTCAGTTGTGTCCGATTCTGTGCGACCCCATGACTGCAGCCTACCAGGCTCCCTCGTCCATGGTATTTTCCAGGCAAGAGTACCGGAGTGGGGTGCCATTGCCTTCTCCAGGCAGGGCAGGGTGGTGGTTAAAAACAGACAGGTTCTGAATCGCAGCTTCTGTACCTACTGTGTAATTTGAACCACTCTATGCTTCAGTTTCCCCATTGGTAAAGTAGGGATGATGTATCTTTCTTGTAAGTCTGTTGTGAAGATTAAATTGTAAATATATGCAAATCACTTGAAATAGTGCCAATGACATATAAGTGCTGTAAGTGTATTTTGTATATTATGTAAAGTGAAGACAGAAGTCAAAAATGACTACTAGATTTGGTGGAAAAATAACACTGGATGGATAGTGCATGCTCAGTCACTCAGTCATGTGTGATTCTTTGTGACCCCACGGACTGCAGCCTGCCAGGCTCCTCCATCCATGGGACTTCCCAGGCAAGAATACTGGAGTGAGTTGCAATGTTCTACTCCAGGGGATCTTTCCAGCCCAGGGATCGAACCCATGTCTCTTGCACTGGCAGGCAAATTCTCTACCACTGAGCCACCTGGGAAGTCCCTGGATGGATGTGCTGTGCATAGCCGCTCAGTCGTGTCTGACTCTTCATGACCCCATGACTGTAGCCTGCCAGGCTCCTCTGTCCATGGGGATTTTCCAAGCAAGAATACTGAAGTGGGTTACTATGTCCTACTCCAGGGGATCTCCCCGACCCAGAGATTGAACCCAGGTCTCCCACGTTGAAGGCAGATTCTTTACCAACTGAGCTACCTAGGAAGCCAAAGAATACTGGAGTGGGTAGCCTATCCCTTCTCCAGGGAATCTTCCCAACCCAGGAATCGAACTGGGGTCTCCTGTATTACAGGTGGATTCTTTACTAGCTGAGATACCAGGGAAGCCCTCTTGAATGAATAGTGGTACCATTTAAGTTCTCTCTGCATGCATGAAGATGGAGGCAGATTCATGGAGCCGAAGCTCAAGGATTCCAAGATCTGTTACAGAAGTCAACTTTGACATGCTCCTATGCCCCACTCCCAATAGAAGCGTCCTCCCTGCAGAACATCAAAGAAATGTTGAGGACCCAGAGCACTAACAAAGACATGGCTGTCAGAGGAAAGCCTTTCACAACTGACCCTGATGCATTCCTCTGAGTAATGATGTTCCCGTCCACTGTTACTGAATGAAACTTGCCAGCCAATAAGTCCTCAAAGTGTGCTGAAAATTCCTGGTCAGATCTAATAGTACCTCATTTGTATACTAGAATAGACAACTAAGGATCATAAAACATATAAGCAAAGCCTAAATCATTAAAGAGAAATTCAGGACAAAAAGTATCACCAAAAGGAAAATAAAAATTACTCCCAGAGGAAATAGGGATAATATGAGAAATAGGAAAACTAGCAACACACACACATACACACACAAAACAAACAGAAAACCACCTCTAAATAGTATTCTCTAAGTAGGCATGGCACAGTCATAAAAACAAGAAGAGGATGCAATAAAAAAGGAATAATCAGAAACAAAAATAGTTCTTAGACATTACATACATTGGCTGATATTAAAAGACTTCTAATGAAACATAAAACATTGAGTAATCTTTCAGAATAAACAAAAGACAGAAAAATGTGAAAAGAGATATAAGCAACAGGAAATTGGGGGAAAAAAATACAGTGATCGAACATCTGAAAAACTGGAGCCTACTAACAAGAGAATTCAAGAAACACATTTCTTAGTGAAAGCAAATGACAAGATGGCCGCCTGTCAACTGCTGAGCACTGTCACACACATAGTCCTAACCAGACAAATACGAGGGACAAGCATAAAAGTCAAGTGTTCACCATTAGTTTCTGGATGAATAACTTCCTAGTCAATCACATGGTTTGCTGAGTTTACTTATTAAAATGAAAATGTATTCATGGAATGTCTAAAATGCCAATTGCTGAAGTTAGGTGGCGTGTACAGGAATAGCTGAATAGAGAGACCAAACATGACCATACCATGACTAAAACAATCACAACCCATATTCACAGACTGGCTATACATTATCTTGAAATAAAACAACCCCTCACTACAAGATTACATTTGTTCTAGAAAAGAGGAGTGTCCCATTAAGTGGCAGGTGGGGGATGGAGGCGGCTGAGGACGGCTCTGGATGGGGGTGCTGTGGACTTAAGACTTTCATCCTGGCTCCGTTACTAATGATGGTGTGACTGAGTGCAAATCACTCAACCCCTCCTGGCTTCAGCCTCAACCAGGGCGGCATGGAGGCAAGCTCTGCCCAGGGTCTCTAGGAGAGACTCCTCTCCTGGCTTCAGCCTCAACCAGGGCGGCATGGAGGCAAGCCCTGCCCAGGGTCTCTAGGAGAGATTCCCCCAAGTTAGGCGGGGATATTCCATTCCTGTGGGCAGGCACAAGTACACTCTGCCAACAGTCCCACTAGGGACTCCACTGAGCAGGTCTGTGAGGGTCAGGGTCGGAGTGCTCAGGAACAGAAGAATCAACGTCACTGTCACCAAGGCCAGCTTAACTGAAAACAGCCAAGATGATAAAAAGGACTTTCTTGTTACAACACTTACACAGAAAACCTTGAGTAAGACATTTAGGCTATACAGTGTCAATATACTCATAAAATATCTGACTTTTTTTTTTAATTAGTTTATTTTCTATTTTTTAACTTTACAATATTATATTTGTTTTGCCATACATTGACATGAATCCACCATGACTTCTGTACCAAAGGGACTAACTGGAGGCTGCAGCAATCCATGAACAGCGCTTTCCAGTGAACAGGAAAAGGAGGACACAGGAAACTTGTCTCTACTCCCTCCTGACAAATACACTGTCAGAACTTACTTTTTTCCACCAATGCCTTATTCCTTAGAGCAAAGCATACCTTCTATTGAATTTCAGGAGCTAATTTTCAAAACTAGGCGAGCTGTCTCTCGACACACAGGAGAACACAAATGTAAATGCCAAAGGGGTAAGAGGGAAGAAATCACGCAGGCAGGTGCCAACTAGAGCCCTGTGTCCTTGCGTGGGGGAGAGCCACCTGCTTGGAAAGAGGCAGCTACGGGCCTTGTTTTGCCAGATTTTCCTCTTTTTCAAGACTAGGTAGAAATCTGGGATTTTACATGAAATACTCAAATTTTTAAGCATAAGCAGCTCATTCATATTTTTTAAACATCCTAAAGGCCAAACAGTGGACTCATTCAAAAAGGCCCTGATGCTGGAAAAAATTGAGGGCAGCGGGAGAAGGGGGCGACAGAAGATGAGATGGCTGGATGGCATCACAGACTCAATGCACATAGGTTTGAGCAACCTCTGGGAGACAGTGAAGGACAGGGAAGCCTAGAGTGCTGCAGTCCATGGGGTTGCAAAAAGTTGGACACAACTTACTGACTGAACAATAACGAAAGGCCAAAGGAGGTATGTCTTTGGGCTGCCCAAGTGCTACCAGTGTGTCTCTTGAGTGATGTAATTACCTTAAAGGATTGCAAAATGTTGATAAATCCTTCTGTTCAGGAAAACTGATCACGCAGAATCAATTTATAAAACTGCTGAACTGAAAAAAAAAAAAAAAAAGATCTATCTTTTGCTTGTTTGTTCCCATGTCTTTGAATATATCGGCCCTGAGTGTGTATCCTGAGAGCCGGGGTGCAGAGCTCGGCCCCTCCCACAAAAGCTCCACACAGGTGCTGTTTTCGTTCTCCTAGGCTCTGAGAGCTCTGCCTCCAGGATGCGTGAGGTCCCAGATCTTTCTGCTGAGGACTGTTAGAAAAAAAAGTGGAGAAAAGCAAAGCTAAAGGCAGAAGAGCACCAGGAACTGCAGTCCTGATAAACTCTGTTTAGTTGTGATAGCTTGCTTTTTTTTTTTCTTTTCAGGGGGTGAAGGGGAGACAGGAGGGCAGAGAGGGAGTGGGAATGTCACAGAGAGTGACTGAGCGCATTTGGCTGACGCAAGCCTATCCTGCCCTGAGACAGGGCTTGAGAAACACCTGCTTAGGTGGGGGGAGGTGAGTAAAAACCCAAAGCATCTTTACCCTGAGCCCCTATCCTTGTCATCACAGTGAGATAACTCCCCTGTCATTAACTCATCAAAGGAATGAGACACTTGAAGGAGAAAGCCGCTTAACTGTGAGAGAGCAAAACAAATGTGCAAGCAGGTGGCTGAGTCTGCAGGAGAGGAGGGGTCTGGATGGTCACCCCGAGCAAGGGAAACAGGATGGAAGCAGACAGTGTCCTACTGCTGGGTCCCATCCTCCCAGTGTCCCTTTTCTTACTGTTTTCTATTAGGGAAGATAAAAATAAGAAAAAAAAAAAACCCTCTGATCATCATCCACTTTTCTAATTCCACTTCTCACTCATACCCCCTACTCACAAGATCTCAAGTTCCTCAAGCTCAGCCCTCTGGAGAAGGCTCCCCAGGAACAGAAACTGCAGGTAGGTAGACTCTACTGTATTATTAAAGTCAAGTGCAGGGAATTAAGTAAAACGAGACGTACCCATGGAAAACCCCAACCTGGCTGAACTGGGAGGCGGGGAGCAGTGAGGAGAGGAAAACATAGACTTCTCAACACTGAGAGCTTAGAGGCCGTCTTCCAAAAGCTAACTGAAAATTATCTCCACACTCCAATTCTATACTCAAACTACTAACTGAGAGAATAAAATACATTTTAGAAAGACATGCCAGATCTCAGAAGATACTTCTTCCTTGCAACCATTCTTTGGAGGCTATTAGAGGATGCTGTCTGTTCTTGCTGTCTAGTCACTAAGTCGTGTCCGACTCTCTGCCACCCTGTGGATTGTAGCCCGTCAGGCTCGTCTGTCTATGGGATTCTCCAGGCAAGAATACTGGAGTGGGCTGCCATTCCCTTCTACAGGGGAATCTTCCCCTCCCAGGGATCGAACCAGTGTCCCCTGCATTAGCAGTTGGAATTTGCCCCTCTGATCTTTTTCCAGGTCACACTAAGATGGATTCCATTCTCCTAGCTGCCCGGACCCTTTCATGATGCTGTCTATTTGTGGGTTTTCCCTTCTGCCTGGTGTTCCCTCTGTACTCCTTTCTGCCACCCTCTGCTCAGTTCACCTGGGAGACTCCTGGCGGGCAGCAGGATGAGCTCACCATCACCTCCGTGATCCCTTCCAGGATTCCCTGAAGGTCTGCTGCTTCTTCTTCTGCTTCCATGACACCGTGATTCCATCTCTACGACAGGGGCTGCACAAACACTGGCCTGTGGGCCAGAGAGGACCCACCTCGGCTTTTAGAAATAAAGTTTCACTAGACAGAGCCAAGCCCATTTGTGTACACAACACCCATCACATCACATCACTGCACTGGGACTGAACGGCTCCCACAGAGACTGCATGGCCAAGCCTAAAATAATGACCACCTGGTCCCTTATAGAAAATCCGCTGACCCCTCCCCCATTCTGTAATTCTTCCCACAGACTACAAGCTCCTTGGGAGAAAACACTGTCTCTCTCTTCACTGTTAGCCATGGCCCTCTACTCCCGCCTTGGACAAGCACAGTGCCTGGCACTGAGCAGACACTCAAAATTCCAGCTGGCTGGTTGGTGAAGGAGCACCAAGAGGCACGTGGATACGTGTATGTCTGCACACTAGGCTTTGGCTGCTGGCTCCATACTAACTCACGTACTACCAACACTGGGAACATAAGCTGGAGCTGTAGTTCCCATACCATGCACTCAGGTGCCCCAAGGCACAGAAGCAAATGAACTTGGGTACGACACTATATTTTAAGTTTTCGGAGGTAATAAAGTGACATCTTTCCAACACTGTTAGGACCTTCAGTTCAGTGTAGTTCAGTCTGAACACTAGGTCATGCCACAGTCCTCTCAATGGCGTCCTATCTTTGTAAAGCAGGAGGGAAGGCTTATTGGATGCTGTGATGAAGCATAAGCACCACTCCAAGATCAATGGAGAGGTGTGGAAACGAGGCTGGCAGTGCCCAATCTATTCCCAAGTTTTGAGAAGTTATGGAGTACACAGCAGATTCATACACATTACTTTTAAAGAATAAAATAAAGATATTATTTCCTTTAGGTTGATATGCATTATTTTTTCAAACTGCTACTTAAAATGTCAGGTCATACACACTTGCTAAGTTGTCAAAGTGAAGTTGCTCAGTCGTGTCCAACTCTTTGCGATCCCATGGACTGTAGCCTACCAGGCCTCTCTGTTCTTGGGATTTTCCAGGCAAGAGTACCAGAGTGGGTTGCCATTTCCTTCTCCAGGGGATTTTCTCGACCCAGGAATCAAACTCAGGTTTCCTGCATTGCAGGCAGACGCTTTACCCTCTTAGCCACCCAAATTCATAAAAAGAACTGTAAGGTATTTCTTTTGACCTGGGGGCACTATAAAAACATCAATGAAACACTAAGGACACTATGGACCAAGAAAATTTGGAATTTACATTAGAGGACAGCTGAAGTGCTCAGGAAATTCCAGTATCTTATTTTAGCCTGCCTTCTGTGTGCGGGAGAGTGATGCTGAAATTCAAGCTTTGCTATGTTGTTAAGAATCTAGCTGCTGTTTTTCTGAATTTCCTAGGAATTTTTTAGACACTCTCATCCTGATGTTTCGTTTCTTGGGATCCTGACATTCCTGTCACTTTTGGTCATCTTCACTCCAGCAAGAACCTCCCTGTTAAACCAACAGCCTGTTCCTTATCAACTTCAGCACAACAAATTTGAGCACATCGTTCCAGTGCCTAAAATGCTTTGAAGGTTCCCACTGCTCCAACATCAAGGCCTTGTTCTGCCTGGCAGAATGAACCTCCATACTTCCATAGGCCTCAGGTCTCCTCCCAAACCATGACTCTAGGGAATGGCCCCTTCCACCCACCGACATTCTCCACACCCCAACGCTTCCCAAGCTTCAGAGGCCCCTGGAAGCTCCACCCCACTGAAGAGAGACATTCATCCACTCAAACCTCCCCTCAGCTCAGCCATAACAGGAGTGACTTCAACAGCCTTCAAGAAATGTCAACGAGCATCTATCAGACAAACAAACTTGTTCTCCCCTGAAACATTCTACTACTACAGTAAAGAAACAACCTGAAGAACATTCCTTCTTGTTCAGAAACATGTCAAGAGATCTTCAACATGCAAGAAAGCATGACACAAGCTCACCTTCAGAAGGAACCAAGAGCAGCTCCATTCCCCAGTCCATTCTTGCCCACACTCCTGCTGTATCAAGGGTCATCTCTTCTTTTTTAAAAAATTTTAATCTCTTCCAACTGTTAGCCAAAAATCTCATTTCCTTGCTTATGTAATCAAAATACATTTTCATATGTTTACTGGTGATTTACAATGCTTTATTTGCAAACTGCTTGTTCTATCTTTTGCCTCTTTTTCTAATTAGGCATTATTCCTTACCGCTCAATTAGAAAGAAATATCACAATATGTACATTAACTGTTATATACGTGCAAATATATATCCCAGTTTGCTTTCTTACTTTCCAGTGAAGTTTCTGTTTGACTTTAAGACGTCTCAATTCTGTTCTTTATAGTTTTTGACTGTAAACTTCTTTCTCATGCAAAGATTCTATAAATTGTCACCTTTGAGGAATCTGTGAAATATCTAATCTTTGTCACTGTCTTCAAGTACAATTGAGATTTTTAACATTTTAGACTTGAGTCCATATGAAATTAACTGTGGTGAACAGTAAGGGCCAGGGACTCAGCTCTCCCCTCTCGCCATCAAGGTTACCACTTGTCCCAATGCTGGTTATTAAATAACACAATCCTTCCTCCACTGACCTGAGATGCAATTAGGACTCCATTCCTTCTCAACTTCCTTCGTGGAACTCCTTTAACCCACTGCTCCTTCATCACACATTCTGAACAGCATACTCTATTCTTGTGGCTTTAACCATCACTCATAACTAATATGCTAATGGTAAAGAACCCACCTGCCAGTGCAGGAGACGTGACAGATGTGGGTTCTATCCCTGGGTCAGGAAGATCCTCTGAAGGAGGGCATAACAACCCAATCCAGTATTCTTGCCTAGGAAATGCCATGGACAGAAGGAGCCTGGCGGGCTATGGTCCATAGGGTGGCAGAGATGCACACAATTGAAGCAACCTGGCATGACATGGCATAACTAATGACTTTTAAATATGTTATTTCCAGAATTCTTATCTTCCCAGTTACAGATTAAGCATTGACTGGACAACTTATCTGCAGAAACCCATGCAAATGAGGTCTTTGAGCAATGACAAAATATTTTGATGCTACATACCCACTTAGATATTTCACAGATTCCTCAAAAACTCCACATGTGCAGAATTAAACTCACTTCCCCTTCCAAACCTACCCCTTGCCCAGCCCTATTCCCATGCACAGCACCAGCCTCTCCTGGGTCATTCAACTTCTCCCCACTCCTTCCACCTATTCACCAATTCTACCTCCAAAACATGCCTTGACTCTTTGCCCTAGAACCTACCCCTACTTCCGCCGCCACTGCTCTGGTAGGCCCTCATCAGAATCTCTGTCACAGGTCACTCACATTGCTACCTGACTAATCCCATGGCCTTGGGCAGGGGCTTCCCACAGTCCATTTTCCACAGTGACTCGCCTAGCTCTGAACAGCTTGACCATATAAGTTTCATCATTCATCCAAACTCTAGGCTGAATGTCTGGAGGCTGTCACATCTACCGCTCTTCTACTTCTGTCCCTGGGGCATCTCTGCCTCCTGACTCTTTCCAAGGCCCTCATGTCCAGATACTGATGGTCTCTGATGTTCCTGTTGCATTCTACTTTGGTCATTTATCACATCGTACCAGGTATCTCAAAGATTATTCTTTCCCTCCTTCCCACCCCCATTAAAAGTTCCCTAAGAGCAGAAATTCATCTTAACAATACTCCTGCGTCTAAGAGAGCTTTATATGCAATACACGTTTATTTAGTGAACTGAACAAATCCACTCAAATGGCATCTTGGGTAAGGACTTACAATATTTTGATGATACCCAATTATTTCTTTACATTCTGAAGAGAAAGCTGAATGCCATGCTTTTGAATGCACCTATCTGCTATAGATAAATTTATGAATTAAAAAAACAATATTGGCTTACACTGCTAGAGGATTTTTTAAAAAACAGATGAAATAAAACTATCCTTAAAGCTCTTTCTAAATTCTAAAATGAAAAAATTGGTAATTATATCATAGTTTTGAGCTGGTGAAATGGTGGGTTTAACTGAGTCAACCTTAACACGTAATTCATAACTACTATTTTTCAGATATCATGCATTGTTTATGTATTATTTATAATAGGCAAGGGATTGTTTTAAGTTCTTCAAATCCAAGAGTGGATTTAATCCCCATAACAACATTATGGAGGTTGTATCATGATTGTCCTTTGTATAACAAGAAAAATGAGGCACAGAGTTTTCTGACATTTGCTTGAGGTCACACAGCTAGTCAAGAGTGGAACTTGGATTTAGATCCAGGTCTAACTACAAATGTCATCTCTAGACCATTACACTAAATGTGGAGCAGAAGTCACCGAAGTGGGGCAGTGGGTCCAGGGCTCCAGTCCCCATTCCACTTACTAGGTAGCAGGCATGGGGCCTTGGACAAAGCCCCTCATATCTGTAAAATCACATAGCTATGACCCAGGGCCCTACAGCTGTTTTCCTCATGGGATACCTTGCCTATCACGTCTGTGAACTGGGAGATCTAGAACGTGAGCAGGAATGCTGCTCCCCAACCCTGGCCAGCTGGGCACTGTTCCTGGTGGAAATTCCACTCTCTACCAAGCCATTCCAACCATCACAGCAGGCCAAAGGTCAGGCAGTCAGAGTCAGGGGGCAACACGGCAAACAGCTACCATCTTACTATTCTCCTTCCAGCTCAAAGTACATTTCCAACTGGTCAGCTATGACTCCGCAGATGCTGAGACATACCACAAGGGCCAGGCTGATGAAGGGGGCGACGCTGGCCCCAGGAGTGCAGTGAGGATGTGGGAGCTGTGTTGGGCAGCCCCCAATTAGCACCTTACTTCCATACTACCACCAGGCAGGAGGGTCTGGAAAAGTCACAGAGCTTCAAGGTTTTCACAAAGAGGCAGAAATGCAGGGTTTTTAGTTTTTTTTTCCCCCTTTAACGTGAAATCTTTATTTTTAAATGTTGGCAACTAATTCCTTCTTCAAAAGTCAGTAGGTAAGCCAAACAAAACACATTTGCAGGCCAACTACAGGCACCAGTTAGCAACCTGTTTCAGAATGCATCAGCATGAAAAAAATTCTTGTCTTGCTGTTGAAATAACCCTAAAATATAAAATGTTTGAAGACATATATTTCAGGGCACAGATATTGATCAAAATGTGCTTACATGTTTTCTTAACATTCTTTAGGGTTGGAATTTAAAGATTCCCTTCTCCAAAAGAATTCAAATACCTTTTTAATTGGTTGTATTCTTCAATTCCAGATCTTAATATCCTAGGCATCATTTTAGAATACGAATGCTTATCAAAAAAACTGAAATAAAACCTTGAGCAACTGACCAGGGTTATAAGGTCTTCTAAGTATGAGGAAGCACAGCACTTCCCTAATGTTATACTTGAGTCTTCAATATAAGGTGGAACAGAGAATAACAAAACAGAACTTGAAATAATTGGTATTTGTCAAAACTATCCTGGAAAGGGGCATTCAATCAGGACAGCAGATACTATCCACTAGAGACACCTAAGCTTGACGTTGATCCTGGATAAGATTACAAAACGCATTAGGCAAGGAGCCCTAATTCAACATAACCCAGTCCCACCTAACCTCTTACTTGACAAGGCCAATGAGCTGGAAGAGCCAGTGTCAGAATCAGACACAAAGGGGTTGGCTCTGAAAAGACGTTTCCTGACATCTGAAAGGTGATTATGAGCAAGACGGAGGGATACGGGTTGTATAAAAAGAGGGACGAGGGCTCTTTCCCCACATGATCAATCCTACCCAAGGGGTGCTAATTAATCTATGATGCCAAGCTAGATGAAGATTATGGAAAGATGTGGCAGAGTTCTGTTTTCCTTGACATTTTCATCAATGAAACGGAAGATGATACAGGAATCATATTCATCAAATTTGTGAACCAAAAAATGGGCAAAATAACAAATATACTGGGTGTAATAATGAAGATTCTTACAATTAATTTACAAACTAATTCAATAAGATAAATTTAGCATTAATAATTTCAGGGTCTCAAATAAAATGATGGTGATGATGACAATGAAACATAAAAAATTGTACAGTTTGGAGGAGATGTGACTTAACAGCAACATGTGAAAAAAAAAAAACCCACTGGTTGACGAAGTGGGCCAATAATGTAATAAAACTGCCAGAACAACAAGAAGAGGGACAACTCTACTGTCTACTTAGTTTATCACAATGTCTGAAATCCTGTCCTCTTGTGGTATTAAAATTGAGGGATTCATTTCTGGTCTAAAAAATTAGTAGGTAGATAATCTAACATTAAAGTATTATTAATATAAAGCATAAGCTATTACTGTTATCTTTATTACTGTCCAAATCATTATAAGTTCTTACTTCAATATAAACCATACTCTAAGTATTCGTATCTTTTCTCTTCATTGGTGCAATCTACTTCCTATTTTTTTCCCCAGCTTTACTGGGATATAATTTGACAAACAAAACTGTATGGATGTGAAGTACACAACGTGATAATGTGATATGTATATGTGTACACTGTGAAATGATTACCACAACCAAGCTCATGTCACCTCACAGCGGCTTCTCTTCTGGGTGCAGTAAAAATGCTTAGGATTTACTCTCATAACAAATTTCAGGTATACAATACTGTACAGTAGTATTAACTATCGATTCCCAGAGTTTATTCATCTTATAACTGAAAGTTTTTGCCTTCTGACCAACATCTTTAGCTTAACTGGCTACCTCCTCACTTCCACTTCACCTACTCCATTTTATAATCACCCACACTGAGGATCGGGAGAAGGCAATGGCACCCCACTCCAGTACTCTTGCCTGGAAAATCCCACGGATGGAGGAGCCTGGTAGGCTGCAGTCCATGGGGTCGCTAAGGGTAGGACACGACTGAGCGACTTCCCTTTCTCTTTTCACTTTCATGCATTGGAGAAGGAAATGGCAACCCACTCCAGTGTTCTTGCCTGGAGAATCCCAGGGACAGGGGAGCCTGGTGGGCTGCCGTCTATGGGGTCGCACAGAGTCAGACATGACTGAAGCAACGTGGCAGCAGCACACTGAGGCTCACTTTGAGCTTTTAAACTTTTAAGGGTAAGGCATCAGCAGATCTGCGTTTGAGAGCTTTAGACACACTGAGTGCCTTCACCAACTAGCAAACTCTGGGAGAGAGTGAAGGACAGGGAAACCTGGAGTGCTGCACTCCCTGGGGTCGCTAAAGAGTCAGACACGACTTAGTCACTGAATGAAGTTTAAGAAAAGGGTGTGATGGATTGAGCATGGAAGAGCAGAGTCATTACTGCTGTACATGTCATTATCAGGAAATACTGCCTCAACATTATCAGGAAAATAAAGACAAATTTCTAGGGCAAGGCCCGGCTGAGGCCCTATTGGGGCATCTTCCCTTTGGTCTACACTCCTGCCAGGTTGCTGGATTCCTGGATTCCAGGTTGTTGGATTCCCAGGCCTCCATGACACAACCTGGAGTCACCCTCTGAACCACTGGTCTCACATGCCTGAAATTTCCCCTGGCTCTCCCTGGCCTAAGGAGAAGGTGCCAGCTGTCTTCATGGCAGGAGGCTCTCTGCTGTTCCAAGCTATCTAACTTCAGGCCTTTGCCCGCATTGGCCCTGTATTCAAGTTCCAACAAAAGCATCAGGCTCTGCTGTCCTCTGTGTCACTGCACACCTTACCCTCTACCCAGAATGTCTTTCCCACTCAACTCTTCCTTATCCACTTAACAAACACCAACTTGTCCTTCAAAACTCAGCTCACACTGATCCAACCCTCCTCAGTGTGTTTCCTTATGGATTCCCCAAACTGAGACAAATTTCAGTTGCCATGCATCCAGTGTTGTCTACCATGCAGCAGAATTAGGAAGAAAGTAAAAATATCAAATATTTCTTATGGCTTTTATCAAAAGCATAAAGACAAAAGGCAGCTCACACCCACTCAGCAACATCTGTGACCTCTTCTATCACTGGAAGCATTTGAGTTTTTGATCCCAGCAATGCAGCCCATGGAATGTGTGAGTACAGCAATCACAACTTTGATGATTTGTGAATTGAAAAGTTCCAAAACACAGTTGTCTGTAATTTTATTGAAGCTGGCATTTGAGAAAACAGTGAGTTGGCTACACTCTACACCCAACCAACAGAGTCAACAGTCTAATGTCTACAGGTCAACACAGCTTTGTTGCTCTCCATTTACTATTACATACTCAGTATATCTCAAGACAGGTAAAAAGTGTTTGTGACAAGGGAACCCCCCAACCTGAATAAAAACAAGAAAGCCAATTGCTGGTTCCAGCAGAGGCCAGGGGAGCAGAGTGGGCCATGGAAAGCATCGATAAAGATGGAAAAAACGTGAGATAAAGAAGGAATAAAACGTTGGCTTTGCTAGTGGCTCCAATCTGTGACATGACTTCTACATGCATTCTCCACAGGAAAAAGCAAAAAAATGATTTATGATACCATCTTATTAGGCTATATGAGAAAAATAAAATGCAAGGTCAGTATTTGTCATAAAGGTCCTGAGACATTTTTCATGAACACTGAGGGTTTATATCAAAATATTTACAGCTGCTGCCAACTTTCGCAGAAGGCAATGGCACCCCACTCCAGTACCCTTGCCTGGAAAATCCCATGGACGGAGGAGCCTGGTAGGCTACAGCCCATGGGGTCGCCAAGAGTCGGACACGACTGAGCGACTTCACTTTCCCTTTTCCCTTTCATGCACTGGAGAAGGAAATGGCAACCCACTACAGCATTCTTGCCTGGAGAATCCCAGGGACTGCGGAGCCTGGTGGGCTGCAGTCTATGGGGTCACACAGAGTCGGACATGACTGAAGTGACTTAGCAGCAGCAGCTGCCAACTTTAAAAGAACTGTCCTGATTCAAAAAACAAATTACAAAATTAATGTATTTTGATACACTGTCAAATGGAAATCTCACTTTAAACTGCAGGTTTTACTGCCTCATCCTCAGTGAGACCACATGCTGGAATTTTTCAAATGGTATATCCATGGATATCGATCCATCCTAAATTCATGAGTAGGAATCTATTTCAGTAATTTTACATAAAATAATCTCAAAAGGGCATGTCCTTCACAGAAGATACATAGTAGCAATTTTAAGACTGTTAGCCCAGGATATTCTAACAGATGTGTAACACAAGTCATCACTAAATCAGCAGAGAATGTCAAGGTGAAATAACCTAGTGGCACCTCATGTACTTGGTGGAACAAGCAGGAGGCAATGTCTGTGTTCACTGAAAAGTAACATCACAACATAGTTTCTTTCAAAACTGCAGAAGAGGAAATGAGGCCCACGTGACTGTCAGAGGTGGTAACACAGGTTTACCGAGTAGGTGTGCCTGCTGGCCTTGGACTGCCCTGGTCACTTTCCATGTCATTCAAGTAGTGAGGGCGTGTCTGCCCTGGGCACTGCTGCCTATGTGATGCCTACCCACTGACTACGGGGAAAAAAGCCCTCAATAGTTGTTGAATGAATGAATCACATTTCATTTTAACAACTCTATGAGTAAAAAAGATTGGACCCTGACATTCAAGAACTTATCATACAGGACTGTTAAAGATGATAACAAAAGGGGGAAAAAAGCTTTCCATTCAAAATGAAATCTCTTGGCAACGGAAAGCATTGTAGTTTTAAAGTAAATAACAACTCAACGAAGTATTTCCCAGTGACCAGTAGCAATGAAATATTTCATCAGAATGCCCTGAAATGCTTCTTACAAGAGTTGATATAAGTTATTCTGCTTAGAAATCTGTCTTAGTAGGAATATTGGCCTTAATCATAACAGAATTGTGAGGGCAAGGTAGCATTTACCTAACACATACTAGCTGTGGGCACCATGAGGTGGATATTATTATTCCCTTTTACAGGTAAGAAATCAAGACACAGAACGTACTCAAGTTCATACAACCAGTAGATCAAAAAGGGAATCTGTTCTCATTCCCTTCACTACAAAATATGCTTTAAATGTTAGAAATCCAGGAAACCAAAAATGGTTGTTGTTTAGTCAAGTCTTGTCTGACGCTTTGGCGACCCCTATGGACTGTAGCCCACTAGACTCTAAAAACAGTAGTCACCTGTACTTTCAACCCAAAACAGGTAGCATTTGGTGTAGTCTTCCTGGCATTTTCCTACATAACAGGTAGAAAACTGAGGCTCTGACTCACTTGCTTGAGCTCTCTCTCTGCCTCTTTCTCCAAGAACAAAAAAAAAACACTCCTAGATCAACTCACACATACTGTTTGGAGTTTGCTTTTTCAGTTTACAAACTCGGAATATCTTTCTACATCAATAAATACTTCCCTACTTCAGTGTCAATGAAGAAAGCGTTTTCCATTACATGTGTATGCCACAATTTATGTAATCAATATCCCTATTATTGAGCATTTAAGTTGTTTCTAGTTTATAACTATCATAAACAAAGCTGCAAAAATCATTTTTGCAAATTAGAGGTTGGTTTTTTGCTGTACTTTTCATGGAGGTCACCAGAATTTGGAGATGAGGTTTTTCCTAATTTGGGAGAGAACTCCCCCGCCCAATTTTGAGACACCCCACTACGTGGGCTTCCCATTAAGGGAAGAATCACTGTGCCAGGAGAAAGCGACTGACAGGAACATGGGGCCCACATGCCTATGTAGGCGAGAACCACTGCTATAGATTGGTCTCCATACACAGGCTTTATTTTTTTTTCCCCTTAGTCTAAATTCCTAGTGGTGGAAATGCCTGACTAAGGGACACGGCACATTTTTGAGGCTTTCGGTGAGTAATGCAAAATTACCCTCCTGGAAAGTTGTAACAATTGAAAATACCCACCAGCAGCATTCGAAAGTGACAATCCCCCAAACCTAATAGTTAGCAAGATTTGTTTTTGAACGGGCAAATCCCTGTACGGCTCTAGGTTTTAAAAACAGTGAAACTCTTGATAAAACCTATCGAGGAAAAGAGCAAACAATGTGGACAATAAATGTTGGAGTTTACAGTACACATGTTTTCAAATACAAAATATAAAACTCTGACAGCAAATCCCAGCAGAATGAACAGAATGAATGTTAAAAAAAATCTAGTGACACTGGGCTCTGAAAAGTGCCAAGCTAGTAAGACTCCACATCTTTGTTTGCCCACCTGGTTAATATCAGGCTTCACTGTTGCTCTCTAATAGTAACATGCTCTATTGTTTACAAGAAAAGAAACTCACAAAATTGTATATTTTCTCAAATTTTATAAGTACTATCTTATAGCTAAGGTGCAATCTTGAGTTCTCAAAATTCTTACATATTCACTTAGTCAATAAGTATCTGAATGTCTACTGTGCGCTGGGCACTGTTCTATGGAGACACAGCAGTGAACCCCATGGATCCACTGCTGTTCCAGAGTGGAGTGCAGAGCCCTGCAGTTAGGAAGTAGCAAATCATAGTTACAACGCCAGTCTGGAACTACTGGATTCTTAGGCAAATGAGAACACCACTGGGGCTTGGTTTCTTTAGCAGTAAACTTACAATTGACCAGAAGATTCAAGGCCCTTTCTGGCTCTTAAATTCTATAACTTCTTTGGTTTTGTTTGAATGCTTAAGCTCCTATTGCTCATAAGTACTCTGCATTTTAAGCTATATATAGGACTACATATAGTCCTTCCTTAGAATCGGAACCAGGCTCTCAGCCCCTTCCTCCCAAATTTTACATCTAGAGTAAAACTCTGATGATCCAGGTAACTTCAAGGGATAATACAGGATCAGGTTTCACTCAGATGAAGATTTATGCTCCCAATTTAACTGTTTCTTTGAAAATGATCCTAAAATGTTTGAGTCCTTTGCTTTTGCACTGCACTATAAATACTACAGCATGAAACGTGAAACAGGACCCAGTGGTGTGGCAGCTGGTCTCCAAGCCTGTGGCTGGGAAGGCTGGCACCCAGCTTTAAGGTGGCGTGCTGGCAGCTGCCGCACTAGGGTTGTGGTAGTGGAGTCGCACCTCACTCCAGCTTACCCTCACCCCCAATTCACAGGCACATTCTGTCTACAGAATGTCTACAACTCACTGCCCCACCAGCATTTCTAACAGGAGAAATGGGGGCATGCATTCCGCCACCACTTGTTATTTTCCACCACATGTTCCCACCACCACCATTTCAACTGTCCTCCGACAGCTGGACCTCCGACAGAAGGACCCTGTCCTTCTCCAGGGTCTCCTTGGAGAAGCCTGCTTCTGCGAGCTGTGAGAGGAAGGCAAGGGGCCTCAGTATCCCAAGTCACCCTTAGAGAAGAACCACACACTTCCTACAAGCATTAGCACCTTTCTGGGGTCTTCCAGGATACTACCACTTAATAATATAGGTACAGATTCTCAGCTCTGGGTATGTGATTTCAAGTCTTCCTCTGTACCTGCCCTACAAACCAGAAGAATGTGTAGAGGCAAGGTTTTCTCACATTTCTGCAAAAGTATGTGAAAAACTCACCTGCTAAAAGGTTTTCTTCAACTTCCAACATAAAAGCATAAAACAGTAACTGATATACACAACCTCTGCCCACAGAAGCAAACAGGAGCAGCCAGGACTGATAAGAATGTATATGTTGTCAACTGTAGACAATGTAAAGTCAACCTGGAAGTCCTGCATCTCTACAGTTCAAAGGAAATGTAAAGGTAGTAGTACATGTACTTTGACTCAAGCACCCAGGCCTCTACATGGTCCAATGACCTATAAAACAGATGCTTACGGGCTTCTGTTAGTTTGCCTGAAGGGTTTTTGCTGCAAGGAGACTGACAAAAGACAAAAGGAACTTGATTTAAGATTTCAGAGTCATAGAATCCATCCTTTATATAGCATGTGCACAGAGCTTATGAGAGAATGCTGGAAGATAAAACTATCTTACATGGGAGCAACTTATTGGGTTCAGGTATCAACCAATTAGAATAAGAAATAAAAATATCAAATCCCCTCATTCTGCAAGATCACAGCTCCTGATGTTGGACGGACCTCAAAAGTCACAGTTAAGAAAAAGACAATAAATTCTAATTAGGCATCTACAACAATTGCTTGGCACAACACTCATTTCCCAAGATTTCAGTTAATCTAAAGGGACATATATTTAGAATGACAAACAGATTAGAAGTTGGGAAGAGGAAATACCACAGTTCCTGATACTCCCTAAAATAGAACAGGCACACATTCTTCCTGTGAGAATAAAAGTACCTGCATAAAGTACATATATTTTATGGGCTCATTAGTCTGTAATCTGCCCGCAAAGAATTCAAACATTCACTATACTAAAAAAGGCCTCTCTGAAATTTTTACACTTAAGCAAAGGGCTAATACACCAAAATCAAAGATGGAACTTCTGACTGAATTACTCAGAAATCACTATAATGTCCTGGAAAATTAGGCACATTTTTAAGACTTCATAGTTTAATTTCAGGGAACAGAAACAAAATGCAACTCACTTAAAGCAACAATCTGAGAAGATGCTTTAACAGTGGTATGGATCTGGTAATGTCAAGGGACACAGCCAAGATGGAGAAACCTCAGCTCAAAGACTCCCAAATCTAAGTATTTTGAGAAAAACCAGACAAGACTATTTCTTAAACTCTCTAATTATTAGTTAATTCTCTAAATATTCACAGCACATTATGACCCAGGCTAAGCAATGAAGCAGCAGCAGAGCCACACCTGCCCTCCTGGAGCTTCCAGCAGGTGGAGGAACCCCACCATCCAAGGTCTCTCTCCCACGTCATTGAAACTTCTTTGCCATTTGCGAATGCCCAGGACACCCATCCCAGCGCCTGCTCTCTCCCACCAGCCACTTTTTGATCAAAAACTCCAGCCACGCTGGCAACTGTCTGTTCCTCCAGTGTGCAAGGCTCGGTCCCACTGCCTGGCCTTTGCACAAGCCATGCCCTCCGCGTACGTCATGCCCTCTGCCTGAGCCACCGCTCCTCTAGGATCTCCAAGAACACACTCAACACTTGGTCTAAATTTCTTCACCTCAGAGAAGCTTCCAGAGCTGCTCAGTCTAAAACAGCAGCCCCACCCTGCCCCTCTTCATCCCAGCAACTCTCTTTTATCACTTCCCCAGCACATCTCACTCTCTGACCTTACTGTCTTCATTGCTTCTCTGCTTTTTATCCAGCTCCCTCACTAAGAGGTGAACTCATTAGAATGGGGTCTCTGTCCTGTGCATTGCTACATTCTTAGTCTCTAGAACGTTGCCTGGGATGTAACAGATGCTCAGTAAATACTTATTTAAGAACAGCAAATACAGCCAATATTAGCAGTTCTGTACCACAATGACAGATACTAAATAACAAAGGAAAAAGAAAACACCTTAAAGGTGAAAAGATTTCCTTGGTCATTTAAAAAAAAGGATTATTATAGTTTCTTACATTAGCTCTAAAAACACTTTCAAAAATTAGCATAATGGAAATATAAAGCTCAACACTGAATAATACTCAAATTTTATAATGTATTTGGCTCAACTGCTAGCTAGCATTAGTCTTACTTCTACAATTTGTTTTAAAAGCACTCTAAGAGACCTCAAATTTTTAATTTAAAAGGGCCAAGTATTTTCTAAAAGCATACTCCTCCTTAAGAGTTACAAGTAACCTTTTCCCAAACTGTACAATTTATAAACATATTATAGCAACATTAAAATATGAGATACCAGTGATCATTTGCAGAAGGCAAGGGTGTCGGTGCCTAATGGCAAACAAGTTTTACGAAACACAACCTGCCTTTATCTCTAACCTAACCAAAGGTATAAGCCTCTTTATGTTCAAAATATTTAAACTCCTAAGAATTTTTCTTACAGATTATTCTTAAAATTTTGTATCTGTTCTCCTATTTCTTTTGTTGAGACAAAGAACTAAGGTGTTAATCAAGGAATGCAACCTTAGTAACTGGTCGTGGTGTCTCATGCTTCACCACAAAGACACCAAAGACCCTTATGGATCACTTTGAAATTATATAAAAGTAAAGAGTGTACACTGGAGAGAAGGGGCATTTATTTCCTGGAACATGATGCAAAGAAGTAAGTGACCATTGCCTTTGGGAATAATTGAAATTCACTTAAAAACCTCAGAAACTAATGTTTTACAACAGTTCTACAGCAAAATAGTAGAAACAATCTATTACACATACCTCAATAAAGAAGAGGTTAAATAAATGATGGCTCATCCTTAATGGAGTACTCTGCAGCTGTTGGGAGAATGAGACAGCTCTTAGGTACTGATGTAGAGACTGCCAAGATTTAGTACTCTGCGGGAGGGAAGGGGAGGGCGGGGGAGCTGGTGCAGAACAGAGTATACAATGTGTCCTCAATTGTGGAAAGACAAATAAAAAGAACACATAAAAAATGTTTATACTAGCATAGGCTTTATCTGGAAAGATATACATAGGGTCCTGGGGAGAACAGGGTGCAGTGGGGGGCAGGGGGTGGGGAGAAGAGATACACTTTTCACTCCATAGCTTTTTATACATGCTGAATCTTCTAGAGGGTGCATAGGCAGCTGGTCCCACAAATAATGGTGATAAATTTTAATGTTATAATAATTTATATCATTGCCAACATATTATTGAACGATGACCATCAATAAGCAGACGGTTTCAAAAATCACATAAGTTTTTTCTCTTTGACAGCAAAGTTCCTGATCCTTATTTCCCAGAAAAGAATCCAACTCTCCAGTAATTAGAGAGGCGAGCTTGTGATCTCACCTATTACAAAGCAAATAAACCTCAATTCAACTCTTGGAAGGGAAATTTAAATCGACCTTGTAACTACCTAATGAAGTCTCCAAATCAACAGTTTCCCCTTGGCTATGAAACAGAAAGTCAACCTATGAAACAAGTAAGAGGACAGCGTTTTTAAAAACATACTCTATACTTAGGTTTCCCTTCCCCTGCCAGACTAAGACAAGGAACCCTCTGATATTAGTGAAATGTGATTTCAGATCTGTGGCAAAATCAGCATTTAAGGGAAGGGATAAGCATCATTTGCACTAAACAAATGCTTTCACTTTTCTAGGAAGGGGAATTTGCTTTAAATTTAATTTAGGAATAATTTTTGGATCCCTGACTAAATGATACTACCAAGTCACTTCATTTTACTCCAAGCAATTTTTTTTAATTAAATACAAACCTGAAACTGAAAACAAACAAATGAGAAGGCAAACTTTAAACTGAAACCTTTCTGTCAGAAAACGTATCTTAAATGAACACATTAAAAAATGCAGAGAAATTCATTTCCATACATACGCTATTCAGTAGCAGCATATATGCTATATCAATATTTGAGTGCAATAACACACCCATACAAAAAGGAGCACAGAGGTACCCAACCGCAAATAAAACACCTCATATATTTTTGGTAGCCAAAGGTGGGGATGCGGAAGGTGGAGACCAGAATCACATTATTCAAGGCGTAAATTCACAACATGTGAAGTGCAGAATTTTCTGTCGGTCAGAACTTATGATTCCAGCTCTGTCTTTTGAAACGATGCATTTAAAACTGGAATCTATTATGAAGCCTAAGTTTGACGGTCAACTCCTTAAACTCTGGATTCAATCAGTATAGCACCTTCGGACACAAGCACATAAAACAAAGGTAAACCAAATACACCATGAGTACAGAAGGGACAGCGAACTAGCTTTAATGAAGAGATGAGGCACGGGGGTCACTTGGTTGACTACATCACTTAAGAAAAATAAAAATTAAAGCTCCTTCCCATCCCCCAGGTAGCCTGTGGCCTCAGAACTTACTGCTCTACGTGCGGCAGAAGTTCGCGGCCGGGGAGTCGGCGTCCTCCGGGAGCCCGGGTGGCCCAAGGGCGCGGAGAGCGGCGAGACCTGGCGCGCCCCATCCCCCGCCGCGGTCACTCCTCTCGGGCGCTCCCGGACCCCAGGGCCAAAGCCGACCGGAGCGCTGCCCCCCGCCCCGCGCCGGCCGCCCGGCGCCCGCGACGATGCGCCCAGGGAACCCGGCTCCGGGGTCCGCGGCTCCCACTCCCCACGCCTCGCGCCGCGCCCACCCGCTCCCGGTACTCACGGGCCGCTTGCGCGCCCGCTATCTAGCCATCCTCGGCCGCCGCCCGGGGGCTGCCCGGAGTTCGCAGTCGCCCGTGGGCTGGAGGCGTAGAGGCGGGGGCCGGGCACCACCCGCCGCCTCCGCCGTCTCGCCTCCCCCAGTCTCAGCGCAGTGCTGCTGCAGGCGGCCGCGGGCGAGGGACGGCCCGCTGCCCTCCGCGAGCCCCGGGAGACGACGCCGCCGCCACAGACGCGCGGAGCAACAGTAACGGCCACCGCCACTGGCGAGACGCTCTAGCCCCGACTGCGGCGCGCGGGGGCGGTGCCTGCACGCCGCTCGGCGGGGGGCGCCGCTACCCGGGTCCCGGCCCCGCCCCCGGCCCCGCCCCGCGCACCCCCGCCGGAAGCCGCCCGCGCGCCCCCGCCGTCGCCCCTCGGCGGGGCCGCGCGCGTCCGGCGCTCGTCCCGGGGCCGCCCCCGGGAGCCGGAGGAGAGCGGCCGCGCGCGGGGCTCCGACGCCGAGGGTGGTGCTTCCGCGGAGAGTCCCGTCGCGAGGCCCATCTCGGAAGGTCACGGAAGAGTCGGGGAGAGGAGCGGCCTGGCCCGTGCAAATGGTCGGGAAGGCCGGCTTAGCGCGCGGCGGCCCTGCGAGGAGAGCGGCTCCCGAGACGCTGTCAAAGCGCATTGCAAACATTGCATGGAGAAGAGGACGACCTGCGGCCGTGTTTTAGCTTCCTCTGTAAATACATTCGAAAACTAGGCTCTACGCTGGGGCGCGGATGGTTGGGGGCGGGGGGGGGGAACGACACGGGGAGCGATTGCTTAGATTTTATGAATAATTTAAAATGCTCCCAGGGCTGGGGCCATGCCACTTCGCTTTCCTCCTGCCCACGCAGGGCTAGCTCGGCCGGAGAGGGCCTGCAGGGGCATTAGGAGTCATCTAGTCTTGCCTCCAAGGCGTGGTGGGCTTATTTGTGCCGAGAAAAAACGGATCTCTTAATGGGGTGAGATTTTTCCTCCTTGCATTGTTCCCATTTCCGCAGTTTCACTTGGCCTCGGTTTTGGTCCAGAGTAATGCACCAAATGTAATTAGCTGGAGAGCGTTTGATGGCGCAGAATCATGGTTTGAAGATGTTTACCCTCTATGCCGGACGCGTTTGATGATGTTCTCTTCAGCACAATTAATTTTGCAAAGTTCAGAAATGTGCCAGATGGAGCCCCTGGCACGCAGAGTCACAGGGCTCTGCAGACACACCTTCAGTAGGAAGCCAACTTGTTTGTTTCATTTGTGATTTATTTGATGCACCAGCACAAAGGCCAACGTGTTTTTATAAGAGACTTTTGGATGAAATTCCAAAGCAATTTCTAGATTGGCAAAACGAACTTTATTTTCTGAGGCAATATTTCCCTGTTGATAATGTAACTAAAATGGGCACAAAAACACCATCAGGTACACTGAAATGTAGTCTCCCTAAAGTGTGTGTTTCACAGTAGGACATGGACCCCACTTGTGTTCTAAAGGCCAGCTTCATCCATATGCGTATTTTAAACGAAAAACTAATGCTTCCTATTTATCTCTGAGACCTTGTTGGCAAAACAGTCTTCCAGTATGTGTATGTGAACCTCTGTTTAAGATGCTGCTTTTTGTGTTACCCTGGTTCTTGAGTCCTTGGTGGTTTGGGACATTTATCTCATTTAAAAAGATTTTAATGGATGAAGGGGTTCAACAAAGAGGCACAAGTGCCTAGAGTCTAAGAAAATTGTGATGTAGCCCCTACATGAGGTGGAGAAATTCCTTTTGTGGGGAAAAATCATAGTTAGTTTTTAAGCATATTACATGGAATGCTTACTTCTGTGACTTAGACATAGAAACACTTGGGGAAATAGTAATACCTAGCAACTATTGGATACACTCTGTGCTTGGCACCATCTGTCAGCTCTTTTAACCTGCACAACATACCTGTAAAACAGGTACTGTTATTACACCTAGGGGTGCATTGATGCAGATTTTATGAGAAATTTATGCAATTTGGGTGGTCCTCCCAAAGGAAAAGGAAAAACAAAACAATACAGCACACCCAAGCTGCTCCAGCACCACCCAAACCGAGGGAAAGTGACAAAGGGAAAACTGAAAGGGAAAGAAATCTCAGTCTCAGCTGATGGTGGTTAAAATATCTTACTTTTGCCAATTGTACAAAAACGACCATGTGAATGTATTGCCTTGTCTCCTACCAGGGACTTGGATAGGGGACTGGAACAGTGCCTTAAAGCTTATGCTTTAATTGGATTCAGAAAACTTGCCTCCAGTGTACACCCCCATATCACAAGTCAGGGAACTCAGGAACTTGCCACAGTTTTCAAGGAGCACCCCAGGACCCACACCATACCAAGGTCTGATTTGAAGAGCCATGTTACACACACTTTTCATGAGAAAAAGTAGATTTTATATTTCCATAAGAAAGCAAGGGCTTTAAAAATATCTTAGCAATTTTCTGGTTACGACCAGAAACTCAGGTTTAGCAGCACTTGATATGGTCCTGCTGAGTTGATAGTAGGAAATTTTCTTTAATGATTGTATAAAAGGCGGATTAACCACTTTGGATTCTTAAAGGAATTTCAACTTAATTTCAAGTGCCACAGATTGACAGTGTTACTTCCCTTGTCATAGACAAGTCTGTTTTGTAAATACTATTTTATATTAAACTCACATTTTGGTTTATATCCTCAGCATGGCCCCAACAAGATTGTATTTTGTCTTTTGCTTATTTTTACCAAAGTCTTCTTCCAAGGAGACTTCAGGTGGTTTACAATGAAAAATAAATATTTTTTTTAAAAAAAAAAGGAAAAAAAAACTAGCTAAGACAAACGATAGTATTTGAGCACAAAATTTAGCTCCAGTCTTCCTCACAGCCAAATGAAGTAGGGGGAAATGAAGATTTTTGTAACTCTTATTGTTAAGTGCAAGGAATGGCAAAGTGAGTTTATTTTGAAAAAAGTCTTTCCTGGCTCACTCTGGGAGAGAAATTTGTCATAAGGGTCCTTATTCAATGGATATTCCCGAGTCTTAAGTTAACAGGACACTACAATCCACTTCAATGGTTTCAGCCATCCTTTGATGGCAAGCAGAGCCGACTTTTTTTTTCCTGGTGGAAACCTTTGAAATTGCTATTGTCGTAAGTGGAGAGACTCATACAGGGTTATTTTCTTTTTTTTTAATACCGCCCCGTGAAGGCATACCATGGACATAATATCAAATCTTGGTTTCCCCAGTTTCTTTATGAAAAGGGCTTATTTAAAATACCTATCAGAAGGTGGCAGAGAAGATGAATTAATTTCTATAAAGCCTCTTATTGCACTGTATTGAACATGCTTCAGTTTTCCTCAGACAAGGTGTGTGTATAATTTTTCCTCCTCTCTTATAATGTCTATTATGGTAAATCACCTCAGATCCCTTTTGGAAGACTGCATGGAGTATATGACTGACACAAAGTAAACAATGAATATTAGCTACAAATTGTATCCTTATTACCACTTCTATTATCAGTTCCAAATCAATCAAAGCAGGTAGATGAGTCTCTTTGGGACTACCTGTGGTAGTTAGGTGGTTATAAATCCCGTTATCCTTGGTGGGTAAAGCTTAGAAACTGATTTAAGAAGCACTGAGTAAGGAGGGTCCTTTCCCCAAAAAGACTAACACTTAGTTAATTTCCTGGTAGACCCAGGCTTCCCAGGTGGCTTAGTGGTAAAGATTCTGCCTGCAGTGCAGGAGCCCCAGGAACCTACAGGTTCAATCCCTACATAGGGATGATCCCCCAGAGGAGGGCATGGCACCCCACTCCAGTATTATTGCCTGGAGAATCCCATGGACAGAGAAGCCTGGTGGGCCCCAGTCCATGGGGTCGCAAAGAGTCGGACAACACTGAAGCGACTGAGCACAAGATCTGTCACCTCAAGAATCCTATTAAAATTCTTACGCTTCTGAGAGGTTAACCATCTTAAGCTGTTGAGGTTACCCCTGAATCAGAGCCTAGGGCTGGGGTACCAGGAATGTAGAAGAGCCACTGAAGACATCACCAGTAGCAAACCCTCACCTGGAATGAACCCTGCCCCACTGCTCTGCTCTGCTCTACCGCAGTCTCCTTCCTTCCGGCTGGATACCAATAAACTACTGTCTGATCGAAACTTCACTTCAAAGCCTTGCCTTCCTCGCCCTCATTTTCTCGTTTTTCTTCCTGCCTCTTCCGTCTTCTCTTTTCTGCTTCTGTTTCCACCCACACCACACATCTTATCTTTTGGTTCTCCATCCCTTCAATTTGTAGCTCTTCTTTTTGACTTCCCGAGCTCTCTTTGTCCTTGCTTGTCTCTTTCGTTCCCTATATTCTTTATCTGTTGTCTAGAGTCATTGAGGGGCAAAGCAAGACATTCAAATTGACGCAATCCTATTCCGTATAGTCCATCATAGACCCAGAATCCTGTGCTGTTACTCTCAGTTGAGCTAATGCATCCCGCAAAAGAGCTATTTACTCCAATCTTGGTGGTGATATTAAGCCTATTATTGAATTTGTTCCTACAGTTACTGCACTCAGTGTGTTGCCAGAGGCATCTTGCACAGATGGAGAAAGAAGCCAAAAGATTAAGGAATTGAGCTGAGGTCAAGCCAGAAGTAGTGGAGTGGTTCAAAATTGGACCCAAATTCCTTAAATCCTTGAATATATTATTCTAACTAATGCACTTAATCCACAGCCTTCGATGTTCTGTACAAGACCAAAAAAATCTAAAACCGAGAGTTAGTGTTTGTTTCCGGTTTCTGACTGTGGAGAATTTTTAATGGCTACACATTTGCCAGCAGAGCTAACTCAAAGTCTCTAACACATCAGGTAGCTGAAAAATAATGAGTCAGTTATATAATTAATTTTAATAACTGCAGTGTCCCTGGGGTTTCCTTTGGGCACCTCACCTGGTACACCGCCTGGGTCTCACATCGGAAAACAGAAGTGGCCATCACTATGGCAGCTCTGGCCAATAGGGACGTTACTGTTGATGATTTCCGTGCTGGAACTTAAGGTAACTGAGGACAACACTCTCAAAAGAGAAGTCCACAGCTCTCAGATTCTCTTCTGTGACATGCCCAAGAAATCTGAGGTTTCTGACTATTTTGTTTCATTACAGAATCTTAACATTCAAAGAGCTGACAGAAACCTTAACTCTGCCTAAATTAAGATATCATCCAAATCAAACTCAAGTGCATTTAGAATTTTGTTCTACCCACTTCGATAGACCTAACAGGGACTACATCAATTAGTCTCACTAGATGTTTTTTTTTCTTAACTCTAGGAAAGAGAAACAGGTGTACATGTGACCCTCAAGTTGGAAGATGAGTATTAACTGATTATTAGCATGAATAGTCTCAGTGCAGGGCACTGACAGATGACGAAACCAAAGCTCAATAGCAAAAGAAGGAAAATAACAAAAGGTCTGAATTCCAGTCTAATTCAAAAGCTTCATTATTCTAAATTTAAAGACATTAACTAAAAGTAGGGTTCAGAACACTTACTTGCTAGATACCAGCAATGAACATTTATCGAGCACTTACAGGGTTCCAGGTTATACCAAGTTGCTCCATGCTCCCTGCAACCTAGTGAGTTTCAAGGAGGGCCGTCATTCACATTTACAAATGAGGCCACATGGATGTTGACAACAGTTTATTTCAAACCACCGCAGTGTGCCTCCAAAACCCACACTCCTGATTACTGGGCTCTGTGTTCCGCTATCAGTGCCAGCCTGGCTGCTCACCCCTGCACTGCTTCCAGTTTGTTGCTGCCGCCGTTGTTTTGACCCAGTGCTTTGCAAAGCCCTTCTCAGTTCGAAGCCACACTCTAAAAGTTCTCCCATCTCTCCTGAGTCCAGTTTGCTCCTCTCCTTTGCCTCTGTCGGCATGAACCTCTTTCTCTCATATACCCCTGTTTCAGATTTTCTTACTCAGTAAGAGAGGTGAATTGCTATTTCTTCTGGGTATTGTTTGTATTCTGCCATCTCACGCAGGACTCTGTCTACAGGGCTCGGCCCATCCCACCATCCCCAAGTTTCTCCCTGTGCATTGAGACCTCATGATCAGATTTTCACACTAGCATCTACCTCTGTGGGGTTACTGCTTCCTCAAAGTGAAAGTGTCTCTATACTCAGAACTCCAACAGCCAGGAACACCCCAGATACTTCTGATGGATTTAGAGTGTCACTTTTGCCTACGCCTTCCAATGGTATTTTTACTTCACATAGAGCAGTTTTGTTAGGAGTTTCTTAGAATTACCATATAATTATATCTGTTGAATCCTGAATTTTCAATACATGTTTCTATCTTTACAAAATAAGAAATTTCAGTTAAAGAACAAAGAAGATCAGTAATTCACAGATACAGTTTTAAGTATAATAGACATCCATGAAGATAGGATGAGATGGTTGGATGGCATCACTGACTCAATGGACATCAGTTTGAGCAAGCTCTGGGAGTTGGTGATGGACAGGGAAGCCTGGCGTGCTGCAGTCCATGGGGTAGCAAAATTTGGACACGACTGAACAACTGAACTGAACTGATTGTCATTTTTTAGATTTTTAAATTCAATATTCAACACTTACTCATTGAACGCTTACTGCATACAAATGTGAAGGGTACAACCGTGAGTGAAACAAAGCCCTTATCCTCATGAAATTTGCATTGCAAGACTCTTTCAAAACACAGAATGTAATTAATTTCCTATTAGTCTAATAGAAATTACTTTGCTGGTAGCTCAGCTGGTTAACCATCCACCTGTAATTCAGGAGCTAAGTTCAATTCCTGGGTTGGGAAGATCTGCTGGAGAAGGGATAGGCTACCTGCTCCAGTATTCTTGGGCTTCCCTGGTGGCTCAGCTGGTAAAGAATCTACCCACAATGCGGGAGACCTGGGTTTGATCCCTGCGTTGGGAAGATCTGCTAGAGGAGCCTGGTGGGCTATAGTCCATGGGGTCACAAAGAGTCGGACATGACTGAGCAACTAAGCACGGCAGTTATCTATCGCTCTGTTTGGGCTTTCCAGGTGATGCTAGTGGTAAAGAATCCACCTACCAATGCAGGAGATGTAAGAGATGTGGGTTCTAACCGTGGGTCGGGAAGATCCCCTAGAGGAAGTTACGGCAACCCACTCCAGTGTTCTTGCCTGGGAAATCTCATGGACGGAGGAGCCTGGTGGGCTACAGTCCAAGGGTTGAAAAGAGTGAGACACAACTAAAAACTTGAGCACAGAGTACATTACATAACTAGACTGAGTTTCATATCTAAATGCTTAAAGCCTTAACATTTGATTTCTCAAAGGCCCAAGGTTAATTACAGCTCATAAAAGTACTAGAAATTAACATATACTATCTACCTAAAATATATAGGGAATTTGTTATTCCTTTGATTTTAAACATTTTTTTATTGGCTAAAAGTCAAAATATGCATACATCTCAGTTGGCTTAAAGTCAACACTTTCTTCACTTTAGATATTTTCTAGTTTCTATTCAAGAGACAGTGAACCAGAAAATAATTGTGGGCTTTTCCCCCCAGCCACTAACACGCAATAGGTCTACATATTATTTTTCTTCTTAGTTCTCTTATGTTCTGTCTCTAAAGTCTGGTTCACTAGTTTCCAAAGATGTTAGGAAGTTAATTAGAGCTTCATGAAAACAAGAGACTCCCAAATCAAAGAAGTTTGGGTGACAAGGAGTTATATAATGTGATATGATGCGATGTGATAATACAATATAATATAATATACAGTGTAGAGGACACTGCCCAACATTCATTCTCCTATCTTTCAGTAACAGTACCCTGATTTCTGCTTAGGGAGTCACTCCCCCGCCATTCTTACTCTTTCAGTTCTAGGGGTCCATTCTCCACTCTTTGGCTTTACAAGTGATCGTAAGACAAGTGAGGTGCTCCTGGGTATTTAACAACTCATTCTCCAAAAAAAAAGAGCCTTGATTTATAGCACTTGCCAGATTCCATGGCGTAAATACTCCCATCATGGCCAATGTCAGGCTACCAAGTGAAATCACTGAATGTGGAGTTGGAAAGAGAGGCACACAGTTGAGTTGTGGAAGCCTCTAGCACACCACATCAGATACACCCAGACTCAGAATCAAAACACTTAGCCCTCGGGGCACATGACTCAAACCAGACCAGCTCCTTAGGTGGGATTCCTTGAAATTTTTTGGTGGGGGAAAATTGTTGTGGAAGGCGTACTGTCTTTAGCTAGGTTTGCTGACTGAAGGGACTGGAACTGATTCTGGGGTGGGTCTCCTGCATTGCAAACATATGCTTTACCATCTGAGCCACCAGGGAAGCTGATCTGCTTGCCATGTGGTCCATTTCAAAGAAGGCTAGCTGAGACTGCAGTCAATGCAGAGAAGAGAAGGGCAGAGAGGTGAAGAGAGACCAAGTTCTGGTATCACTCTTTTGAGTCCCTGGATCTGTACCAGCCTGAGCCTCTGGACTTTGCCGTCACATGAGTCAACAAATCCCTTTTCCTGGCCTTCCTTTCTTTCTCTGTCTCCCTCTATCTCTCTCTGCTTATTTTTTCTTTCAACACATCTGTTTGCATTGGGCTTCCCATGTGGCTCGGCTGGTAAAGAATCTGCCTGCAATGCGGGAGACCTGGGTTCAATACCTGGGTTGAGAAGATCCCCTGGAGAAGGGAAAGGCTACCCACTCCAGTATTCTGGCCTGGAGAATTCCATGGACTGTATAGTCCATGGGGTTGCAAAGAGTCAGACATGACTGAGTGGCTTTCACTTTCATTTTTCTGAATTGGGTTCTATTCTTATTTTCAAAGAGAGACTCATTAGTCTGTCCTGAGATTAATATTTCCCAGAGCAACCTGGGAACTGCTCTTCAGGTTCATCTTTCCCCATTCACTTTACAGGGTACTGGACACTCTGAGGAACTTCCTAGTCTCTGTCTTTACCTAGAAACCTAAATTGGTAACCGTCTTCTAAACTTCTGATGTAACTGTTCTAAAGACTGTTCAGACTCAACATAGTCAAAATGAAACTCATGTTTTCTACTGAAAGTACACTCCTTGTACGTCCCTGATTTTCGTTAACTTCTACACAAATTATGTTCCTGACTAGGGATACAAGAGAGAAGAACACAGTGTTCTTGTCCCTACAGAGCACTCATGCTAGAGAGAGAAAAACACACCAACAAACAGGTTAAATAATACAAAGTCAATGTCAGCTTGAAACAACTGCTTTGGGGGGAAAAAAATGAGTTTCAGGGATAGAAAATGACAGGGCTCGATATTCTAAATGGGGTAATCGGGCTGCCTCCCAGAGAAGGAGTTTTTGGAGAAAGAGGTATAAATGAGGAGTAAATGAGAGATGTAACCTTGGGAATATCCGGGGACAGTGGGGTATGGTTGCCATGTTCCAGAACTGCACAGAGGCCAGGATGGTGGAGCATGGAGAGATTGGAGAGGCGTCAGGGGGTCAGATTAGGTAGAACACTGTAGGAAGGATAAGAAGTTTTCATTTTCTTCTGTATATGATCCCTCTGGTGTACGGGTGAGGAGGGGACCATTTCTATGATGATCAGGAAGAGAAATAGGGAGGTCATTAAGGGGTCTTTTACAGTTGTCCGAGGAAGGCATCAGGCTTCCCAGGTGGCCCTAGTGGTAAAGAATCCCATGGACAGAGGAGCCTGGTAGGCTACAGTCCATGGGGTCACAAAGAGTCGACATGACTGAAGTGACTTAGCACACAGTGGGGACAGCATGCTAGCTTAGACTGTCAAACTGCTAGCTACCTTATATGGGCATCTTCTTTGACTTGCCTTCTCTTTCACTTGCTACATGCCCAACTGTGGGTTTTATTCCTACAGAGCACCAGCAGTCATTGGAAGCAGGTGGAGTTTCCCAGAATGCAGACTTTAAGGTATGAAGGAGGAGGTGAATTAGGGAGAGCTCTTGGGATAATGGCCTTTCAAAGAGAAAAGGAAGAGGGTGGGACTGGGCAGAGAAAGAATTTCGACAGCAGAGTAGGGAGTTCTGAAGCTGGGGTGATCCTTTAGAGCTGTTTCCAGCTGGAGTGAGAGATGAGGGCCTTTATACCCCCACAAGTCAGTCATTGGATGCCAGTCATTCCAGGAGGAAGGCATGACCCTAGGTAAAGGGCTTCACAGCTGAGGGCTCTCTGATGGCATCGTTCCCAGTGACTAGGAGAGTAAGACTTTTATTCCTGAAAGGGGGTCTGCATACCATATCACAATATCCACCAACCCATCCCTTTTTACATTTGTCACTAAAACTTTCCTGAATTAATTCCTCATTCCTCCTGCTTAAGATAGAGCCCACCATGCTATCTCCAGAGTTATACTCCAAGTAAAAGTCACATTGGGCTTCCCCAGTGGCTCAGCAGTAAAGAATCCACCTGCTATGCAGGAGACTTGTGGGAGACGCTGGCAATTAAACAACAAGAACAAAATCCACCGAGGTGGCTCAGAGGTAAAGAATCTACCTGCCAATGCAGGAGATGCGGGTTCAATCCCTGGGTCAGAAAGATCCCCTGGAGGAGGAAATGGCAACCCTGCTCCGGTATTCTTGCCTGGGAAATCCCATGGACAGAGGAGCCTGGGGGCTACACTCCATGGGGTCACAAAAGAGTTGGGCAGGACTTGATGACTAAACAACACAACAACAACAACGACAGAAAATCCTCACTGTTGCTTGAACCTGCAATGCTCTCCTCCCACTTCATCTGTTAAAATCCATCCCTTGGGGCTCACTCAAATTCCACCTTCTCTTTCCCCAGAATTTCTAATCTAGTCATTATTCCATTCTGCTGGGAATGAGTTGCTTGTTTTTTAGCTGGGTAAGCAGAGCAATGAAGTCCTCATCATTTCACCCCTCCTCCATCCCCAGCAGCTTCAGCACATGGGGCTCCTCATAAATGTGAAGTGACTTGTCTATTTCAGCTTTCATCAGTGGCCAAATGATACCCTGAGACGGCAGCAGAACAGAGGGTCAAGCAGAACTTCTGGATCTCTACCACTTAGGTTCAAATTTACCTCCATCACTTACTAGGTCCATAATCCTGGGCAAATTTAACCTTTTATGCCCAGGTTTGGGCTTCCCTGGTGGCTCAGAGGCAAAGAATCTGCCTGTAACACAGGAGACATGGGTTCAATCCCTGGATTGGGAAGATCCCCTAGAGGAGGGCATGGCAACCACTCCAGTATTCTTGCCTGGAGTATCCCAAGAACAGCGGAGCCTGGTGGGCTATAGTGATACACGACTGAGCATGCATGAACACCCCAGGTTATCCATCAGTGAAATCCTCATTTTTATAATCATAACACCTACTTCATATGATTGTTGTCAGGAATAAACGAGTATAACTAGAGCATTTAGAACAGTGGCTCCTACTTAATAAGCACAAGTAAGTGTTGGCCCCTATTAGGGCCTGTGCCACACCAGTCCCTTTGTTGACCCATGCTCACCCGTGGTCATTAAGATGTCCACAGAGGAGACCACTGCCCTCTCTAAGCAATATATATTCAGTGAAAGGGCCTTCACACAGCTCTTCTACAGGGAAATCTGTTAACAGAGCTCTTGTTTTTCTCTTATGAACATTCCTTTAATGAGTGAAGAAATTCTTGCAAAATGTCCTGGAATTCTCTGCTTTCCTGGGGCCCTTTCAATCTGGACTCTGACCTGGTTTCATAATGAAGATTATGCACTTTTCCAATGTTGCAAGGAAAAAAAAAAGCAACAAAGCATCACATTTATAAGTGAATAGATTCAGACACTTTTGACCTGAGAAGAACTTTAGAGATCACCTAGTACTGGAGTCAAGAAAACAAGGAAATTATGTGACTTGTGTAATTCATACAAACTTATCTTAAGTTATTAAAGGAAAAGTTACTCAATAACATTATCCAGTTTCTGCCCAAAGATGCTATTTTCTTTAGCGTGTATAATTCAAACAAATGTAGATCTAACTTGCTAATTCTCCATAGAACCAAAAAAGAAATCTCGTTTATTTCTCAGACTTACTGTCTAATTAAAAATTTCTCCTTGATTTGGTGCAATACCTAGTGATTTCATAATTAGCTTTTCTTGTCAGAACAAATAGTAACCATTATTGTTCTTTCAGTTACATATTCATTCATTTACTCAAAAGTTATTTGTGATGTGTCTTTTATGTACCAAGCAGTCAACTGAAAGTTGGAAACTTTTAAAATGAATGAGCCCTAGTATTCTGTGACTGACCCACATCAGTGGGGTCTGTGTGTCTTCTGGGTCATTCAGATTCAAGCAATTTCAGAACATGGGTTCAGGCTCAGAATTGATTGTCATCAGCCAAAGGTTAACTATCGTCAGTCACAAAGCCAGTGACTGGATTCAGAGCAAACTTGCCATATATACAACCAATTCTCATTAAGTAAGAATTGTTCTCTAAAGAAAAACAAAAACAAAAAACAAATACTATGGACTGGTCTCTGCCTACCTCTCTCTCTCTTTTTCTCACTGATGGAGCTCCACAAACACCAGGACCAAAAAAGATGGCATTCTAAATTTTGTAGTACAGCATCATGTTGTTATAACAATTATCAATGCAGATATTATCATGTTCCTATGATAATAATGTTAGGTGAAAAAAAATTCCATGGTCACCTCAACTTGGAAAATTCTGGGTGCATATCATTAAAGAGGTTCCTTGTAGTGAGCTTTATTTCCTGAACCTTTAACATGCTGATAAGCATTATGGATCTCTATGAGGAAAATAAAGGATGTGACCTGAGTCAAACTAACTTGCCCCTGGAACCCAGTGTTTGCAGTACATTGTCCATGAATATGTCCAAGCCCAAGGTCAGTTTAGTCAGTTTCCACAATCCACTATCCATCAGGTAATTGCCTTTTTCTAATTAAAAATATCCTTGTATAGTTTAAGCCTACTTTTATATTCTGTATTTCATGTTACATTTTACTATTTTTATAAAGAAAAATGACTCAAAGTCATCAGTGTGAGAATCTTACCTGTACTTGAAGATCATTATGAAAGCACCCCTCGGCATTGTGCTACCAGCTGCTGATACAGCTCCCATGGCAGACATCTCCAATCTATCACAGGAACTCTTCATCCAAGTGACATTCCACTCGGGTCTGAAAGAAGTTCAGAAACTTTCTCAAAGCCATGCTTTAGACAACAGTTTCCAGTCCATGAAATTTAGGCTGCTGGATTGAATTGATCTTGCCTTCTTTGTTAACAATATCCACTCATTACAAGGTACCTACTATGTGCCAAGTATTTTGCAAGTTCTTCTACTGAGAATCTCTCACTTCACCTCCATTTGGACTGGTAGCATCTCACACCCAAACTATTTCAATCACCTCCTAACCAATCATACTGCTTCCTTCTGCACTAAGAGGATGATCTGAACTACTTCCATGGTCTCCAAGGCCTGCAGGATTTGAACCCTGCCTACTGCCCCCCACCCCCATCTCTACTTCTATCACTCTCCTGAGATGTAGTCATGGAACCACAGCTGGATTGGCAGGTCTGGAAGCTCGGCCATCTCAGTACACTATTAGGGGATGAAGCCCTAGGAAATCAGATAATGCTAAGCCACTCACCAAAGGCGAATGTGCACCACACACGCTAATTTATTAATTTACAGTGAGAAGTGGAGCAACCCAACCAACTGGAAGTTTGTGTTGGCATGTTTGTCACCTCTTTCTGGAGGCTGTAAAGAGTAGTCACTGAGAGCTTGTGGGCTGGAATCAGACTGCCTGAGAGTGAATCCTGCCTCTGTGCTTACTAATGGTGATTTCAGGCAAGTGGGTCAGTGTGTCTTCAGTGTCTATTTCCCTATCAGTAAAATGAGCATAATAATAAAAATGTACCTGCCTGGATTGTTATGATGAGGATTAAATGAGATTATATACTTGTTGGGCTTCCCAGGTAGTGCAGTGGTAAAGAATCTGCTTACCAATGAAGAGACGCAGGTTGGATCCGTTGGTCAGAAGAGCCCTCTGGAGGAGAAAATGACAACACGTTCCAGTATTCTTGTCTGGATAATCCCATGGACAGAGGACCCTGGAGCTACAGTCCCTGGGGTCGCAAACAGTCAGACAAGAATGAGCACACACACACATACGCTTGTTACATTCCGCTTAGAACAGAGGTTGGAGCATGAAAGTGAAAGTGAAGTTGCTCAGTTGTGTCCGATTCTTTGTGACCCCATGGACTGTAGCCACGTAGGCTCCTCCATCCATGGGATTCTCCAGGCAAGAACACTGGAGTGGGTTACCATTTCCTTCCCCAGGAGATCTTCCCAACCCAGGGATCGAACCCAGGGATCAAACCCGGGTCTCCCACACTGGAGGCAGACGCTTTAACCTCTGAGCCACCAGGGAGGTTGGAGCATCGTAACATAATAAATACTTGTTGTTCCTAGAGTGGAGATCTAGCTAAACTAAGTTAATATCAATAGCAAAAGGAATGAAATAATGTTAAACAGATTTGTTTCAAGTTGCATTAACCTTGTATATTACTATTTCTGTATTCATCCATTTAATAGTTATTGATACCTAAGTAATTTCAGATACTACCAGATTCACTTGGTAGTCCCACATCTCATAAATGTAAATAAATTTTTTGATAGATATGGAAATGCAAATGTACAAATTAATCTATATTTTTGCACTTAACTAATTTTGTCCATCTCCTGACCCCAAACTCTCCTTACCTTCTGTTTAAAATTTTTAAAAATCAATCGATGTCAGTTTGATCACTTAAAAACCCTGTCTTCCCCTTCACCGATCTTCCCCCTCCTCCACGTGCCTTCTGTCTGCACACTCGCTGTCCCTTTTCCTCACACGTGCCAAGCTCCTTCCCTCCTTAGAATTCCCTCATGCTGTTTCATCTGCCTGGAATTTCTCACCTCCAACTCTTGTCCTGGCTCATGTCTGCTTGGCCCCAGAAAAGCCTCCCTGGTGCCCAGACTAGGTTAGATATCTTCATTGCACTTAACCATGATTGTAATTAACTGATCATTGTTTACTGTATTATTCCCAGTAAAATCAATGAGGACAGGACCGTTTTCTATTGTTTATCACTGAGTCCCCAATACCCTGAACAGAGGTAGATATTCAATCAATAGGTGTTGAATGAATGAATTTAGTCTTCTCAACAATCTATATTTCCTGCAATGGAAAAGTCAAAGATTGGAGCTGCCAAGTGATACACCCAAGTCACACAGTCAGGTCTTTCTGATTCCTATCTAAGTTCCTTATTACCCCACACGACTGCCACTTGATTTCTGCATACTACATGCCTATCTGCGCGCAATTATTCTCCATAGCTTTAACTACACTCTACTTTGCATCCTTGCTGTCGCAGTGTTTTCCATCCTGAGATCTGGAATTTTCTTTCATCCTTGAACCAATTCAGATCTTCCCTGTCATATTTATACAACTTACTGCTCTAGCATATGCTACATTTCATTTTACTCAGACCTCTTTTCTCTCCGACAACCTTGCAATTCCACTGTTACATGTATGCCGAGAAATGTGTGTGTCACCAAAAGTCATGCACTGTAATTTTCATAAAGCACTACTCATAATAATCCCAAACAAGAAGTCATCCAAATGCGCATCCAAGTAGAATAGACCGACTCTTTTGTATCCACACAATGGCATATAATATAATGTCATATAATGTGACAATGAGAATGAATGATTTACAACTTTACATGACAACATGGGTGAATCTTACAAATGTAATATTGAGGGGGAAAATGTCAAGTACATGTTATTAATATATAATTCTATTTATAAAAAGTTCAAAGGCTTTCTGGGCAGTTCAGTGGTAAAGAGTCTACCTCCCAACTCAGGAGACATGAGTTTGATCCCTGGTCTGGGAAGATTGCACATGCTGGAGAGCAGCTGAGCCTGGGCGCCACAACTATTGAGCCTGTACTCTAGAGGCTGCGAGCCACAACTACTGAGCCTTCGTGCCACAACTAGTGAAGGCCATGCTCCCTAGAGCCTGTGCTCTGCAACAAGAGAAGCCACTGCAGCGAGAAGTCTGTGCTCCGCAATTAGAGGGTAACTCCTGCTGGCCGCAATTAGAGAAAAGCCCACATAGCAATGAAGACTCAGGACAGCCAAAAATAAATAAATAAATTCAATACTTAAAAAGTTCAAAAATTGGCAAACTATAATATTACAAGTCAGGATAGTGGGTACTCTTGGAAGAAAAGCAATTAGAGGAGATGACGAAGATTTTCAGGGCACCAATAATGTTCTGTTTCTTGATCTATGTGCTACTTAGGTATCAGTGTTTTGCTTGCAAAGATACATCAATATGTGCATTCATAGTATGTATACTGTTCTTTGTGTATATTAGACTTTAATAATAGGTTTTATGAAATGACTTTGTATCTGTTTGTTTCTGACAACTTCAATTTACAGAGGCCAGTTTGAAATCTAATGCTACTGTCCAACATGCTGACTGCTTTTTTCCCAAGTGGGAGCTTCCTGTACATGCAAATAGCCTCCTTTGAATTGCTCAAAATCTCACTTGAAAAAAAAGCTGCTAACGGTGACAACAAAAATGTCCCCAGGAAACAAACTGACCCCAGTTGAGAACCACTGGCCTAATAGGGCTTAAATGATTTCCCTATCTGTATCTCTTGCCAGCTTCCTCTCTCACCCCCTTTCTGCTCCTGACCTGTCAATCCAGCCACCTGGCCTCCTTGGTGTCCTCTGAATACACCAGACACATTCTCACCTTACTTCTGCTCCAGCTGTTTCCTCTGCCTGTAACATTCCCCTCCAGGTATCTGGGGTCTCACCCCCTCACCTCCTCCAAGAATATGCCCAGAGGTCACCTTCTTAGTGAGGCTTACCCTGGCCTCCTTATGTAAAATTTGAATCCTCTGTATTCTCTGTCTGTCTGGCTTGCTTTATTTCTATCCAGAGCACTTATTACCTGATCATCTAGCATTAAACTTATTTCATTTGATATCTGTCTCCCTTAAGAAAATATAAGATCCAAAGGGGCAAGAATTTTGTTTTCTTCACTGCTCTGTCCCCTGTGCCTAGAACAGTGCTTGACACATAGTAGATGCTCAATTAAAATTTGTTGACTAAATGAATGAATACAGTCGAGAGCCCAGTTCAGTGTCTGACATGCATATGATATCCAGATTAATTTAGGATTTAACCACTGTCTTACTGTTCTTCTTGTAACCTCCATCCCCCCAAGATTAGGGTGTACTCATTACCTCCACATGGCCCCATGACTTTGGTCGACTAGCACCCTTGATTGTGACTGCTTCCTTCCTTCCCACCTCCTCTGGTCATGCTTAGCCCACCTGCCAGGATGTTCATCTGTCCCTCCCTCACCTCCACCTTCCTATTGCAGGCTACCTCTCTGGATCACCACCTTCGTGTCCCTAGAGTCTCCCAGCGCTGTGATTCTCTGGTTTCTCTCCTTCCCTGCCCTGTCCCTGCACACTGTCCCTATCCCTCCTCTTGTCCCAGCAAACCCTCACCCTGGTACCACCTTCCCAGAGGTGGACACAGTTCTGATCTCTAGTTCTAACATGACCTACTTATGTCCCCAACTCGATAATTTCCATGTGCCAAAATCTTGGAAAAGTCAAGACGTGACGTCTCTCTTTTTCCTCTGTTCATTTACCATGAAACCTGAAATTGTGGCAGGCCTGTCTTTCCATGAAAGGCTGCCTGAGTTTTCTTGCTTCCATTTGACTGTAATATGAGCCAGGATTCAGAGTCACAGAAACCTAACACTGTTCAATAAGCCAGCAACTGTAAATGCCAAGAGTCAAGACGCCTCAAGTGAAGGGGAACTTGGAGTCAAGGTTGGTCATCATTTTTGTTGCATTAATGTGACAATAGACAGTTTCTTTAGCAGACATCACAATACTGTCAGCAGGGACTTCTCTAGATATGGTAGTTAGTTGCCTGTGATAAGTAAGAATCAAATAACCAGACACATGATCTTTCTACATAAGGTTTGTTTGTATGTCTGTTGTTGGAAGGCATTTGGGCCAAAATCCAGATACACCCAAAGCACAAACCTAGAAAAATTGGCAAAGCAACACTTTAAATTTTTACCTAGAAATAGATCTGTGGACATAATCCCAAAGTGCTCAGTAAACAAAACACCTGATTGAACCATAATGGATTTGCCTGTGTTAAAACTGAAGGTCATTTATCAAACTGTCCACAGAATCCGTGATTTGAACTGACACTGATGACATAAACAGATAATCAAGATTTTGAGAATTTCATGGCTAGCTCAAGGAATTCAAGGACACTAGTTGAAAAGATGATTATGATTTGGTTTCTGGACATCTGGCCATGGGATCCAGCCAACCCTCCTCTCTCTTCCCATGCTGACTTCTAACAGTTTTCCTGTGAGCTACCAAGGAAGGAGCTGACAGATAAGTCCTCCATGCCCTTGAACTTTTCAATGCCTGAGTGCTATGTGGGAAGGCAGCCATTTATCACCTTCACAATGGCCAGGAGGCTGCAGGGGCAGGACAGGAGTCTGGTTTCCTGGCTGGTTCTCTGTTTTCTACAATGGTCTGAAAATGATAAATACACTTGTTATCATAGCAGCCCTGTGGAGGAGGAAATGTAACATGGGAAAAGGCAGAAATAGCTCAATCTGCGTGATCACACAAGTTATGTATAGATTATATGCCTCAGATCTATCTCTCTACAGTCAGATGTTGAAATATTGAGTGCCAAGGTTGTCAAGATCTGCATAGAGTTTAATAGTCTTCCTAAATATACCTCATTTTATTAATTGTGCTCCCTTTACATTTGAACTTTAAGAAATAAAAGTGACAGTAACATTTTTCTTTTTCAAAAAAAAGGAAGCATATTTTAAAAAAATCTCATGTTTGGAATTTCCCAAGTCTCTGGTAAAATGTCCAAATATCCAGATCTTGGCAGAGTTCCAAGTCATCTCAGCAATGACTCCACAGGGCTTCAGTGCATGGTGGCATAATGCAAAACATGTTGAGCCTGTGTTGAGTCATTAATTAGTGACATTTATTAAACACTTGTTGTATATAAGGCATCATACTAATGCAATATACAAACAAAAATATGAGAAAGGGAGTCTAATTATACTAAGGCAATAAGTAAAGGGTGCCTTTTTTAGGTAAAAGGAATAGGGTAATGGAGAAACAACTTTATTTATGAACCTCCTGACCTTAACGTTGTTCCCTGATAACAAATAAGTGAAAATATGAACTATAAATAGAGAGACACAGCAAACTCCAAATCTGTTTTTGTCAAGAAACTTGATGTGAAGCATCTTGGTTAGCACTCATAAGTGAGCCAGTAAAGGTCATAATGAACACCGAATTGCTTTTCTCTGTGATATTTTGAGAACTCTGTAGCAAACAGCTCTGATTTCAGCCTTTTAATAATTGACTTAAGGGACAAGAGGTTGCCAGCACTTTTTTCCCCTTAAACTTTATGCATCTATAGAAAGTCTGGCCCCCATAGAAACTAAATAATTATGAATTTCAAGCAAGATTAATAGGTATGCAGGCTCAACATATCTAGCGGGAAAAAAAATTCATTAACATGCAACCTTGAAGTAGAAAATACAGGTTCCTATGACTGCAATTAGATCTAACTGAAATCTATAACATTGGGTTCCTTGCAGATATTTTCCAAGAAGGAATAGGCAGTTTGCTTAATTCAAACACTTTGGAAAAAAATTGCTTGCTTTGTTCGTTTTAGGAAAAAATAAAAATGTCCTTTTCGGGAAAGGAGAATCCAGCGTGTGAGTTTCCTTCCCTGTCAGAAGCAGATCCAGAGCAGAAGTGTCATCAGCTATATAGACAGATTGAATTTTCCCTGCCCTGTCTTCATTGCCCCCTTCCTGCTGGGGATAACATGAACTTTTTCCTTTTGGGAAACCTTTGTGATTCAGTAGCTGTAACCCATTCCTGTCTCCAGAGATGAACACAGGGCTCAAAAGGTCAATCTCTGGCCTCAGTGATTGAGTCAAAGATTGGTCTTGACCCAAGCCAGACCAATGATGCCCTGTTTGGGGATAACTAACTTGGTGGCCGCCATCTTGCTTCTCATGGGAGAATCTTCCTGAGAGTGAAGCTAACACAGAAGAAAGCAGAGCTGAGAGATGGAAAAAAAAATACAAAACAAAATATACTTGAAACCATCTTTTAAAAAATATTTTGGCCATGCCATGCAACATGTGGGATATTATTTTCCAGACCAGAGATCAAACCCGTACCCCTTGCATGGGAAGCCTGGACTTTTAACTACTGAACCACCAGGGAAGTCCCTTGAAGTTGTCTTCTGAGCATCTAGATCCAGCTATAGGTGAAGCCTTGATTCTGGCTGGCTGACGTTCTTAACTCTGTTCCTTGCCTGCTCAGGTTTGGGACTTCTACTTGATCATATCCTGCCAAACTTCTTTGGTACAAATTACCTGCCTAGACTCCACCCCCAGCCTTCCAGCCCCCGATACTCCAGGTAATGCCCTGGAGAACCCCCTCCAGAGTCTTCCTCCCATGAAAACCTGCACACCACTCTCATTTTGTTCTCTTACGTACAACCTCCCCCACTCCCAACCATCCCACAGGTAGGTCTGGCCTCCAGTTTTAACATGTCCAGCTTGTTCAACCAGCAACTAAACTTCATTCCCTCAAAACCATACACATTTAGTTCTGTAACCAATAAGTTTCTTTTGCTTTGGGTGGTTCAAATTCAGTTTCTGTCACTTGCAACTAAAAGTCCTTAATCATCATAGATGGCAGATAATTTTTTTCAAGCATGTTGATTATTTTGGAAGAGTCAAGGGTCACCCAGAATCAGGTTTTTTGAATGTGATAGGCATTCAAGCAGAGAGTACCATTGTGTACATAAAATATCTTGGGGTCAAATATAATGAAATATAATTAATAGGAACTAAAATGTGAAACTAATTATACATGCTTCTAGTAATTCAAATGGAGAAAGCAATGGCAACCCACTCCAGTACTCTTGCCTGGAAAATCCCAAGGACAGAGGAGCCTGGTAGGCTACAGTCTGTGAGGTCGCAAAGAGTTGGACACGACTGAGCGACTTCACTTTCACTTTTCACTTTCATGCACTGGAGAAGGAAATGGCAACCCACTCCAGTGTTCTTGCCTGGAGAATCCCAGGGACGGGGGAGCCTGGTGGGCTGCCGTCTATGGGGTCTCACAGAGTCGGACACGACTGACGCGATTTAGCAGCAGCAGCAGCAGTAATTCAAAAGAGACGTCTCCATGGTGCTTCTTTAAATTGAAATGGTATTTAAATACATGTTATCATATGATTGGTAAATGAGTGAATAGCTTTAGAGTAACACACTCAAGTATAGCTGACAGGCCACCTGCACTGGTAATTTCTTGGGAGGATGGTTTAAAATTCAGATTCCTTGGACCCATTTCAAGCTCATTGAATCAGCATCTCTGGGAATTGGACCTGAGAATGTTCATTTTGGATAAAATTCCAGGTTATTTTCTAGGCATACAAGAGTTTGAGCACCATTTGCTTCTAAGTTTTGCTTCATATATCTATTTTTAGTAAACCTTCAAGTGTCACTGTCTGAATCTAATGAATAATTCTAAGAACATCTCATTATTGATAAGAGTGAAGCTGAGTGGGCACACCTATAAAAAGCAGTAAGGTTCAGGCAATTTATAAGGGCTTAGAGGCAGGATGTAGTCAGCTCAGGCTAAATTCTCTGTGGTAACAAATGGCCTAAAATATTAATGGCTTACAACATCAAAAGTTGACTTTATATGCATTTACATACCCATCACAGAACACTCCAGAACTCAGGGCCATTGGAACAGTCTTTCTCTGGGACATAGCTGGTCTTGTAATGGAGGGTAAAGAGAATATGAGGACCTCAGGCTGGCTCTTAAAGTCTCTGCTCCGAAGTGATACATGTTACTTGCAGCCATATTCCATTGACCAAAGCAGGTCACATCACTGTTCTTGTGTTCAGTGGAGTAGGGAAGGATAATCCTATAAAAAAGGATACTAAAGGGAAGAGCAGCAAACATTTTGAATGGAAATATAATCTACTGCATAGGACATTCGATCAAGAAGGTTATGTGCTCTTGAAAAACATGGGGGAGCCTATGGTCAGATAAGTTTGGGGACTGCTGCTTATTCTAGCCACTTCTGGAGCTGCACAGTGTAACCCAGCATACTAAAGGCTCTCAGAAGTCCTGCAATGGAAAACAACTATTGTTATTTAACCCCATGTTTCCAAGCTTTGTTTCCATGGTGTTTTCAAACACCATCTCAACACATGTCAACAATTAGACATTGGACAAAGACATCATTTGTGCTATAGACAAAATAATATTTTCTTCTTCTACGACTACAAAGCAGGCATGTTGGATGTTCCTAGTAGAATATTGCATAATAAATTCTATGTAGCTTCAAGCTATTCATGTGTTTAAAAAGAATTCTGATATTCTACTAAGTCATCAAAAAAGCCTGGGGAACTCTATGCAAATATCTTTCTTGTTATTCTAACTAGTTACAGTCTGTTGAAATTTAGTAGCATTATTGGAGAGCACTTAAGAAGTAAATCTAATAAACCAGTTCTTCCAGGTATGATGAGTATCCCAGAAAAGATTTTACTTTAAAATCTTCCTCATTACCACGTTTGGGATTAGGCAATTCCTGTAAATGGAAGCAATGCACTTTTTTTCCCCATTTATGGGAACTTGTCATTTTACAAGTTGATCAGCAGTTCTGTAGTTACAAATAAACATGAAAGTTCTCGGTTCTATCAGCATCACGATGGGGGAGGTCATTTCCTACTTTTTCTCTACCTCCACCCAACACATCCTTGTATCCCCACTGGGATGCTGGTGATGTACAATGTTTTTGCTGCTGTGTAAGTGGAGGGAGTTGTTTCTCAAGTCGCTGTGTGGCTAGAGCATGCCACAAACAGAGGTGGTTGTGGTCACTGCCCAATTTTTCCACGGTTAAGTCACTGGTGGTGAACACCATTTTTGAAAACCCATGCTCTGTTCTCTGATGCTTTCCTCTGCTTTATCACCGCCTCTCAGTCTATCCCTGGCTCCTCTTCCTGATCTATTCATCACATAATGGGGTTCTTCTGATTCGTCCCTTGACCTTTTCTCAACTCACTCTGCATATGCCTGCCAACATGAATGAGTCTACTTTCTAGGCTTGGGCCCACCTGGATCTATCTCCAGCTTGCTCCTGAGGTTTAGTGTGTGTGTGTGTGTGTTAGTTGTTCAGTCGTGTATGACTCTGTGACCCCATGGACTATACCCACCAGGCTCCTCTGTCCATGGAATTCTCCAGGCAAGAATACTGTAGTGGGTTGCCATTTCCTTCTCTAGAGGATCTTCCCAACCCAGGGATTGAACCTGGGTCTCCTGCATTGGCAGGCAGGTTCTTTGCCATCTGAACAGCTGGAGACACCCCCCTCCCTGAGCTTTGGTATCATATTCTAATTGCCGAGAGATGGTCTCCACTTGGTGCCGAATATATGCCTCAAAGTGAATGTATCCCAAACAAAACTCTTCATTTTCCTCCCAAACTTGTTCTAATATTCCCTGTTTCCCAGTCATTGTTTCACTACTTATTTAGTCTCCTGATTAAAAATGGGACATTATCTCTGACCTCTCCATTTCTTCTACCCAAGACTCCAACTCATGCCCATATTCAGTACAATATCAGAAGTAGGAGACTTAAGACTTCCTCTCTATCTCCATGTACTGTCTTAATTCAGATGCTGATCCCATCTGCTTGGATACTGAGAGTGTGGTATCATGGTGAAAAGTATGGGTTCTGGCAGCCAGACAGCTTGGGATGGAATTCTGACCCTAACCACTTCTTATAGACTGATGAAGCCAAGTTATTTAACCTCCCTGTGCCTGAGTTTCCTCTTCTACAAAGAAGGATCATTACATCATGCTGTGCTCAGCCACTCAGTCATGTCTGACTCTTTGTGACCTCATGGACTGTATCCTGCTAGGCTCCTCTGTCCATGGAATTTTCTAGGCAAGAATACTAGATCAGTTGCCATTTCCTACTCCAGGGGATCTTCCCTACTCAGGGATCAAACCTGCATCTCCTGCATTGGCAGGCAGATTCTTTACCACTGTGCCACTGGGAAGCACAAGGATCCTTCTAGTCACTAAATGGGGCTGTTCTGAGGATTACTTTGGTCAATATATATGAAATGTCTAGCACATAATGAATGCATACTGAGTGTTAGCTACTAGTATCATAACAACATCTTAGCTCATTTCACTGGTACTAGTATTTTTCCATTTTCATTAGAATCACCTTCCTAAGAGATAAATCTTATCATGTCACTCCTTACCTTCTACTGACTTTCTATCATTTAAAGAATAAAGTTAACTTTCCTAGCAGGACATGTAAGACCCTTCAAATATCTCTTCCTAACTGCCCTTTTGGGTTTATTTCTGGCCACGTAAGTCTTTAAATACCGAGTCTGCACTAAACTTCTCACCATTTCGCAAACACTCTATATCCATTGATACTTCTGCACTTTTGCATATACTATTTCCATGTTTGTCAGCTTTCCTAAGTTGAGCTGCTTTAACGACCATCCCCAGGTCTCAATGGTTTTCAACAACATAAATTTACTTCTTACTTAAATTATAGGCTGTCTGCAGGGCAGCTTCAACTCTACTCCAGAAGTCTCCTTTACTCTGAGATCTACACTGAATAAGCAGTCCCTTTCTGAAAACGGTTTTTCATGTGGCAGAGGGGAAAGAGTGACCTTGGCATGTTATGACAGATCTTAAAGGTTTTGTTCACAAATGGCACAAAACACTTCTATGCAGATGTTATTGGCCAAAGTAAGTAACTTGGCTAAGCCTGACCTTAATTAGTGTGGGGAGATACAACCTCCCTGTTCCTACATATCTCTCCCCATATTAGGGAGAAGAAACTAACAATTAGAAGCAATAATGTAGTCTCCCATCATTCCCTATATTTGAAACACCCTCACATGTCCCTGCTTTTCCCATTTTTCAAAATCTTCTAAGCCTTGTTATCACTTCCCTTATGGAATTTTTCTGTTGGCACCAGACAATTAGCTCATTTCTCTTCATTCTCTCAGGACTCCAGCCCCATTTTTAATAAAGAGCTTGTCAAGCTGTTATTAAAAGCATGTGTCTACATCCCCTTTTCTCTCAAGAGCAAAGGCTACAACTTCTCAATTTCTCTATCCCTGGCTCTAAGCATCCTAGGACTCAGAACATGTCAACAGAATGAATGAATGAGGCAGTTTGTTGCTTGGCCATTTATAGGCAAGGTTGGTTAAGCTTTTCTGCTAATACGCAGCGGGAGGTGGCCATGTAACTAAGTAACTCCTTCATGCAGGCAGAAAGGAGACTTAAAGACCAGTGAAAAACCAGTGTGCTTTTTTTCCTCCATGCCCACCAAATATTATGTCATTTTCTTATTTTGCCCTTAGTCCATGGCTATGTACCAAGACAAAATGCTTTGGAAATATACTATCTGTGCATGCAGCCTTGGGAATTTATATACATGCAATATTCAGACGAAAGCAGATTGTGCCTATATAATTTGTTAAAACTTTGTTTCAAATCCAGTTATCTACTGAAAAGACTGTACCAGTAAAATTGTCTTGATGAACTATCAATAAGTCTTATCTTCTGCAGCTTTCTGGGAAGATACTAGATCAAATTGACAAAGTGTTCAGTTTTACCTCCTAAGTACTGCAGACTCATTCTCTGTCATCTCTCTCCTCTGGCACTGTCTTAGTTCTGGTTCTTATCACTCCTTGCACACATGTGTGCTAAGTTGCTTCAGTCATGTCTGACTCTTTGCAACCCTATGGACTGTGGCCAATCAGGCTCCTCTGTCTATGGGATTCTCCAAGTAAGAATATTGGAGTGGGTTGCCATTTCCCCTTCCAGGGGGTCTTCCCAGCCCAGGGATTGAACTGGCATCTTGTACGTCTCCTGCATCGACAGGTAGGTTCTTTACCAATGAACCATCTGGGAAGCTCTCATCACTCCTTACCTGCACTTTTACTACAAACTCCTTCTTGGTTTCTCTCTGCCCAGAATACCCTCCTCCAATCAAGAATGACTTAATTGATGAAGGATGCATTTTCGTTAGGCATCACCTTCTTTCTACACTCTCCAATGCCCTCTCTTTCAGTTCAATTCAGTTCAGTTTAGTCACTCAGTTGCGTCCGACTCTCTGCAACCCCATGAACTGCAGCACGCCAGGCCTCCCTGTCCATAACCAACTTCCGGAGTTTACCCAAACTCATGTCCATTGAGTCAGTGATGCCATCCAACAATCTCATCGTCTGTCGTCCCCTTCTCCTCCTGCCCTCAATCTTTCCCAGCATCAGGGTCTTTTCAAATGAGTTAGCCCTTCGCATCAGGTGGCCAAAGTATTGGAGTTTCAGCTTCAACATCAGCCCTCTTTACATGTCCTCCAATAGGGTTAAGTCTTGTCTCTGTATATCTTTTTATCATCATGTTTTATCACATCACATTGTAATTGTTTGTTTATACATCTGTTTCCTCTTAACGGAATAAGAGTTTTCTGAGAGTAAGTATTGTGGTATAAGATTCATCTCTTAATCAGAGCAAAGTGCCTTTGAACACACATAAGGTGCTCAATTAATGTTTGGTACATTGAGGTCCTGTTGAACTGAAGGCAAAATTACAGCTTACACATTTTGTGCTAAATAATACAGTGCAATTGAAAGGAGATTTTGATCTGGGCTTTTAATGTGTGATTTTCATGATTCATGAAGAATGCAGTGTTTATGTTTTGATTTAATTTATATGAATTTTAGCTTTTATATATAAGCTCTGTGCAAAACTTTTTGGAAATGAACTAATTCTCATGAGAATTTTAGTAGACTAAGAAAAAAGTCTATAAAAATTATCCTTCATAAGACCTTGTATGGCTAGAGAAAATTTAGAAGATACAATGCCTCTTTATTACCCTTGCCACTGAAAACAAAAATGAAATTTTTAATGAGATATAAAAACTAAAGAAAGAGAATTTAAGTTATGTGTGCCTTAGAAAAACAGTATGACATGCTAATTTGGCCAGATCTCTTGAAAGAAAAGAAGCCAAGTGCAAATTACGTTTATCTAATTTAGCTCGAGAATGAAATTTTCAGTTTTGGTAACTCTAACACGTGTTATGTAAGAGATCATGAGTATAAGAGGGAGAGAAAAAGGGCAAAAGAAGTTGTAATTAAAGTAAATCTTCCCAGAACCCTGGATTGCACCAGGAACGTGGCCAGAATAAGCAAGGCTACTGACTTTTGCCAGGGTCATGTTTAGAGGTTACTTTATCATAGCCCTTGCTCGAAAAACATAATTTGAGCAAAGACGAGTTCCCAATGTTCAGTGATCTCCATGTGCTTCCCATTAGGGTCAGAAGAAGAAATGCTGTGGTGTCTTCCGCAAACGGAATGGAATGGGAGTTTTCAGAACTCTTTCCGACTTGGCAAGAGATGCCAGCCTGGACATCAGGAAGGCCTAGCTATTTCTAGAGTACAGGGGCACACAGCCATAGCGATACCTAGGAACCACTGCAAATAGTTACTTACTTACTCCTTTTCCAGACAGAAAAGCATCTACTTCAACTCAGAATTGCTATCTACCTTAATCTAGACACCATTATGATTTTTGAACTCTAAGTTAAGAGCAAAATATTATTAGTGATTTCCTTTGCTAGCTAAGCTCAGATTTGGAAGCCCCCTGAAATGGCCTGGCAAATCTTCACTCATTCACCCACTCCCTACCAAGAGAGAAGGACAGATCACACAGGCCAATTAATCCCTTTTCCTACCTCCCATCAGCAACCAGGATAGTGTGAAGGCCAGACCAAGGGAAGCATCATGGTCAGTTGCTTATCCAATATCCACTTCCCTCTTTTTCCTCACTCAACACTTGTCCAGCTAAATATTCTCTTTTCCAGCCGATAAAACACAAGGAGATGTTTGCCTGGGAGTTCTGATAAAGCCTTTGCCTTCCTGTTAGAAGGAGACAGAGATAACATTCTCTTCCTGCTTTCATAGCACATATGATGTCAACTACAGCAAACATCTTGGAACATCTTGAACCATGAGGCTCTAAGGATAACAGAGCAGAAAGATAGAATGACCTGGGTCCCTCATGGCATTATGAACTATAAACAACTCCAGCAATCACTTAACTCTGCATTTTTGTAATGAGTGAATCCCCTTTTCATTGAAGCTACTATGGTTTGGGTTTTCTGTTATTTACTGTCAAACATATCCCTAACTTATATACCAAGTCTATTAACAGAAGCTCAATTAGGGGTTCTCAGAGGAAAGCCAGTCTCAGGCTATCAGCAGTAGAGAGATAACAGTTTAGAAGAAGTAGGAGCTAGTCAGATTTTTCTCCCCATTTCCAAATGCCCCTTCATTTCCTCTGCAACATCCTCATGAAATTTTGGACCAGTCATCTTGCTCGTGCTTAGTTGCTCTGTGGTGTCCAACTCTTTGCAATGCTATGCACTGAGGCCCATCAGGCTCCTCTGTCCATGGGATTTTCCAGGCAATAATTCTGGAATAGGTTGCCCTTTCCTCCTCCAGGGAATCTTCCTGACCCCGGGAGTGAACCCACATCTCTTGCATCTCCTGCATAGGCAGGTGGATTCTTTACTACTGAGCCACCTGGGGAGCCCCAGACCAGTCATAGAAGATGGAATTAAAAGTTCCCATTTTAAAATATCAGTCCTGATATATGATGTAGCAATATTATGACTTCATTGCTTTGAATCATAAAGTTTCTTCCAGTACTAAGAATCATTAGCATCTATCCTGCCCCTGTTAGATTTCAGCAGAGTTTGTAACTTAAGAGGCTTAGTTGATTGAAAATAATAGAAGTCTTACACTTACTTATAATTTTAAATAAAAGAAGATATGGCTTCATCCCATCCAATTTTACCTAATCTCACCTCTATTAGGAAAACCCTATCTTTAAATTCCAGTGGGAGGTACAATTTTAACCTTTTATTACTCAAGTTTAAGATTCAGGTATAAGACTTTCATGTGGATTCTATATTATCTTTTGCAAATTATGTTTTTATATGATATTCACTGCCACCATTTTCCAAGTGCTAACATGTAGGTTTCTATAGGCATAGATCATATTTCTGTTTGTTTTTTTTTTAAAACTGGTAACATCTGGTTGATGGACTGGGTTATGGATGTGTACACCTGGAGTACAGCCAGACCCGAGGCCCATGCAAACATACAATCACACTCGATCCATCACATCAAAGCCATTTTCTATCCTGGCTCTAATTTTGGTTTGGCACATTGTTTCATCTTGTTCTGCTCCAAAACTCTGCAATAGTACTGAAAAGAATGGGCAGAAATGGGCAGCTTGCTAATCTTCCTTTAACTCTCCCAATTGGAGAGGTGCCCACGAAGAATTTAGAAATGAAACAAATTCATCACTTACACATTTCTATTAATGATAATAGCCACCATTGGCTGAGATATTTACCAGGTGCTGAGAGAGATTCTGAACTCTGTGCAGACATCTGGCCCTCATATGTCTGGGAGGAGATCTCAGTCTCCCGATACAAAGTCCTTCACGCATCCAGTCAGTGTGTGTTACAAGCAGCCTCTGGGCTGGACTCTGGGACTGCAGTAGAGAAAAAGGCAAACCTGCCACTCCCCACTCCATGCTGGGCACCACCTCCTGCATATACACAGATGTCTCATGCAGTCTGATGGAGGGCTGGGGGAAGAGATATCCCAGTGCAACAAGAGGGAAGAAAGAGGGAATCTAGGGAGCATAATGACAAGCCCTAACTTAGAGGGGGACAGGAGGTAAAATCTTACTGAGAAAATGATGTTTAAACCTAGACATTCAGGGGTTATTTACTTAATGGGAGAAGAGGTACTGGCACTGCAGATGAGATACTTCCAGGCAGATGAGACAAGACGTGGTTGGATAACACGGGGTCAAGAAAGGGCCAGAGAGCACTTTGGGGGACTGAAAAAGGGCACTGTTGTGGGAGCTAAGAGAACCAGGGATAGATGTGAGAGGGACACTACTTTGTGGGGCCATGCTTGGGACTTTATCCTACAGGCAAGGTGAAGCCATCTGGAGTGGTAATTGTCACAGTTTTGTGTGAGGGTGAATGTATATGGAGGGTGGGGGTGGGGAGTAAAGACAGTGGGGTGAGCAGGGAGAAGAATAATCAGATTTAAATGCAGATTCAGAGAAATTCCCACCTTTGTCCAAAGTCACTCCAGAGCTAGAATCTGATCCCAGCGTGCTTGATTCCCACCTTTGCTCTTTACCCACCTTTCTCCACCATCTTCTAACTTTACCAGCTCTCTGCTAGGCAGGGTGCGTGCATGCTCAGTTGCTCAGTCTTCTTCAGCTTATTGTGGCCCAATGGACTGCAGCCCGCCAAGCTCTACTGTCCATGGGATTCTCCAGGCAAGAATACTGAAGTAGGTAGCCATTCCCTTCTCCAGGGGATCTTCCCCACCCAGGGATGGAACCCTTGCATTGTAGGCAGATTCTTTACCATTTGAGCCACTAGGAAAGCCAAAGCATGATATGAGACTCCAATTACTCCCTTGGCTTTTAAGTATTTTTAACCAAACATATTGTTATAAAGCCCCATAAAAGTCATTACTTCATAGAAAAAAAAATGGATTTTCAATTTTCGCTAAATCCCAAAGTACATTTTTAACTTTCCAACTTTTTTTTCTTTTAAGTTAGTAGTTGTATCCACTTAGAATTGTTAGTAGGACACATGATTTTGCTCAGACAAATAAGGAATAAAATATAAAATTCAGAGGTAATATTTGCTTAGGTCTTTGAGTACCTTTTTAAAAAGGCCTTAGATCCCTGAGGATTAATCAAGCACCTCTCAGATTTTGTCTTTCAAAGCTCAACAAAGGAATGGCTTCTGATAGGATAAAAGGTATATTAAGACGTGAACTGGGGAACTTGCCTGAATGTTTTTCTTTAGAACTGGGTTTGCTTTGGCAAATTTTATAAAATGCTCCAAGCTTTTCACTTTGTTTTCCAGATTATTTACCCAGTCTAAACCACCTGTCTATAGGTTAGCAATGTTTTTATATACTCTATCAGAATTAAATGGATCAGATTATGCACATATTTCTTAGTATTAATTTAAATTGAGGCAATCTATGATACTACTGTCATTTATCACAATTATGTTCTTTAGAATACTGCCTTCTTAAAGTGTCAAGCTAACCCCTCCCCCATTTTTGTACAAGTAACTACTGATCTTGCTAGCTCATGTTTAAACCTGAGCTAGTAATGCATATTGTTATACTTCAAAGAACTACGAATCTTAAAGTGCATGCACCTTAATCATAAAAAAGAATAAAATGGATCAAAATGATTTTGCTTATTAAAAATAATTAGATTTTTAACAACAGTCAATTCTCAAATAAGTGAAATTGAATCCCACATTGTATGGGGAAAAGCTGGTTCTTGAAATGCTATAAAATTCAAAACTGGTGTCATTAAATCTAGCAAATTAGGGGAGAGGGTAAGGATAAGATTTGATTGCCTTATTTGATTAAAGAATACTATGTAGAAAATACTGGAATGAAATTACAGCATTATTCAAAATTTACTTACAAATTGGAAAGAGGTCAGAAGGCAAAAAAGAAAGTGTAGTGCATGTGTGCATGTGTTTGCGTCCTTCCCCGCCCCTCCTTTGTCCTCAGGCAGGATGTAGCCCCATTATTTAAAAAGGGGGTCCCTAGGGAAAGGAAAAAGCCCTTAGCTAAATCTTCCAGATCAACTTGGAAACTCAGAATGACTAGGGTGTGGGTGGTAAAATTTGTTCTTTTCACAATTTAGAAACTCTCTTCTCTTAATTAGAACTAGGTCTTTTGCATGTTTTTCTCATTTAATTTTCAAAAGCCCAGAGGTGGATCACATATTGATTATTCCCATCTGATATTATTCGGAGACACATTCCATCCAGTAACTTACCTTCTGGATAATTAAGTGACTTTACTAAGTGACTTAGTAAAGGCAAGATCTAGAATTAGTTTCAAGTATTGTTTCTTATTTTCCCTTTCTGTCCTAAATATAAAGATACAGAATTTTATCACTTACCTTCTGGCAATAAATTATTTCCATGAGAGAACAGATTGTTAAAAAGGATCCTTTAACTCTGATGGGTAGAGACAGATCCTGTAGGGGAGGTTGATTTGCAAACTGGAGACTTTCTGGGACGATTGGTCAAATTAGAGATGAGAGGAGGGTATTGGAGGTGAGAGAGGGATGATGTAATGTAGGGAGGTGGGAAAATATTCTGTAACTTTTCCTTGGACCCTAAAGACCCATGTACTATTGTGAACAGCATTTGGTATTTCTTTGACATGAAGTCTCCACCCTTGTGCTGGGCATAGCATACAAAGGGAAAGCAGCCATCCTATGATAGTAATACATGTAACTGGGGACCTGGATATAACTGCTACTTCAAAGGGGAAAAACACTTTCAATAATGATAGCAAATAGGAAGAAGAGATGTCGTTTATGAAGTACTTATTACACATCAACTATCATCATCGTTAAAAAGTATTAACATTTATTGGGTCTTATATACCAGACACTGTTCTAAGATCTTTGCATACATCATCTCACTTAATTCCCACAATTACTCAATCAAGTAGATACCATCACTATCTTCCTTTAGAGAAGAAGAAACAAAGACACAGGCAGGAAAGCTACTTGTCCAAAAACATAGGAGCCAAGCCCAGGGATCTGACTCCAGGGACTCTAGATGATTTACACGTTTCATTCAAAAGATTTGCGTTGACTCGTTCCTCCATGACAGACTCAGCAAAGCTGACACAATCACTGCTCTCTTGGAATTTACATTTTAGCAGGGAAACACAGTAGGCAAGTGATGATATAAAAAAATAGGTCACTGCAACAGTGCTGAGGCCTCTGAAGGGTTTACACAGTGCTATGCCCTGGTCTCCTGTAGTCATCACGACACTGTTATTCCTATTCTTCACTGCAGAAGCAAGGTTTAGGGAGAGAAAGAAAACATACTTGAGCACTTGGCTGAGGACAATTGACCCAAACTCTCCCAAGTTATGAATCAATTATTTTACTCAGAGGTATGTCACATTTAGTGGCCATTAGCAAATCATTTAACTTGGAGTCCTAAATGGTAATTACATGTACATTAAGAGTTCCAGAACATGAGTTTTACTTTAGCACAACTCACCCTATTTTTAAATGCAGAGACTGTCTACTGCTTATATAACAGAGACCAGGCATTTAACTGACCACTCACATGGGCATACAGGCAAGGCAGACTCAGCCAGGGAGGCCGCGCTTATACTGCAACTTTTCATCTGTTTTGTGGAATGTAGGCTTTGGATGAAAGATTGTGTTTATCTCTGCCCAAAGCACTGGAAATAAAAGGTCTGTGCAGATGTTTTAAGGACACCATATAGACTATTCACAAACTTTTGTGGTCAGTTGAGCCACTAGAGTCAGGACCAATGACTCACTCTGAACTGGGTTCCGTTGGTTCTTAAAATATTGTTTCAGTCTTGTCCTTAGCAAAGTTAACGTGTCCATCATCGACACTGCTAGCTGGGGAAGCGGGTGGTGGGGGTGAGATTGTGTGAAATATTCCATGTGATCACAGCCTGTTTCCAGTGCCCTAGTCATTCCCAGGCTACTGTTGACCCAAGGAGCATTTTAATGTGGGAGGCAGGTCAAACCAGAGCCTCACAGAATAAAAGAGAAAGCTGAGCCTCCAGTATGACCAAGGTCATGGGCCTGCTCGCGGCACAGAAAGCCAGCCTCCTGAGAACCCCCAGCCACAGCTCCTGACTCACACCATGCTGACTCCTGAGACGAAACTCTTAATTCCCTTCATTTCCTTTGATGCTATTGTTTCTTCTCTTCCTCCTCTTTCAACCCTTCAAAGTTGTGTCACAATCTTCTAAACTGGCATGTATTAACCCACTTACAATGGCTTATAGTGACTGCCAACTAAAGCATGAGTTATGTAATTCTACTCTGTTTTCTAGGGGCATGGAGTCTTGAACAGAAAACAGTTAACAGAGAGAGACATAAAAAGGCATAGACAAGGAACATGGGAGAACCTTATACATTCAGTACATTTTATAAGACATCTTAATGTGCTGGGTAAGAAAAGAATATATTTGTTGGTGATAAATGTGACCGATGTGAGAGCTGTGTGTTTTAGTGATGAATGGGGTCAGGCAGAATTCAGTTACTTTTCTAATTTGTCAGGGAGGATTCAAGAGGACAGGGAGGATTCAAGTATGAAGAAGGGGAAATTCTGAATGCTATCAGGATGGGTGATCTGGCTGAGGAAAGAACTTCAATCTGTGTTTTCCAGTATAGTAGCTGTTGGCCACATGGGTTATTTAAGTTGAAATTCTTAACATTAAATAGAATGAAAAAATTCAGTTCCTCTATTGCATTATTAGCCACATACCAAGTGCTCAATAAGTAACGTGAAACTAGTGGCTACTGTATTGGGTGGCAGAGATGTAGAGCGTTTTCATCACTGCCAAAAGGTCTTTGGGACAATATACTGACATAGAAGATGCATTGTAGAAGTGGAGGGATGGCTAAATGGAGAAAGGGGACCATAAAGTAATTCAAAAAGGTGGTACTAGATAAGAAGAAATGAGGGAAATGGTATACACTGAAGGGACCCAGAGAAAGAACTTGAACTGGATTTCCTCTTTGACTCAAGGCATTGACTAATTTTTTTAAAAATTAGTAAATGGGGCAGAAGCAACCTTGTGGTTTTAGCTGGTAGATATTCCTTTGTTCAAAGAAAAGTATACCTTCAACCTAACTATGGAACAGTAAAAAGATCAATGGTTTCTAGGGCCTGGGGAAGGGAAGCTAGGGAGGGAGTTATGGGAAGTGAAACACAGGGGGTTTTTAGGGCAGTGAAACTCTTCTGTGTGATAACAAATGTGGTGACTACAAGACATTGTATACTTGCCAAAACCTGTACAACTACAAAGAGGGAAACCTAATGGAAACTATGGACTTTAGTTCATAATAATGGATTAATATTGGCTCATCCATCATAACAAATGTATCCCAACTAGTGCAAGATGTTAATAATAGAGGAAATGGGAGGTGGGGTGAGAGGCGGTGGGTGGGAACATGCTGGAACGCTCTCTACTTTCTGTTCAGTTTTTCTGTAAACCTAAAACTGCCCTAAGAAATAAAACTTATGAGTTAACTATTTCTCATAAAATATTCTCAAGCACTCTCAAAGTCTTCATTTTCACATAAACACTGAGATGACAATAAAACACATTAATCTAGTCTCAGCTGATAATCTAATGTAACTATGTGCTCATAGAGAGATATACATATATACATACTTGTCATGTAGAAAGAAAACAAAACAGTGTACCTTCTTGCAACTGTCCACAGCACAGTGTCAGGCACTCATCTTGGTGAGCAGAGCATGAGCTGGATTTAAGTCCACACTTGCTGCCTTCTTCGGGTGTCTTTGTGCAGTGCACAAACTGCACGACTGCATGCAGCGGCTCTAGGGGACCCCAGCCATTGCTATTATGGGGTTCCAAACAGTGACTGGGGACAAAGGAGGACCCTATGTCTAGGGTGCCAAACTGAAGGAAGAGTCTGTTAAGAAGAGATCATAATAAACCACATAAGAAAAAAAAAAAAAAGAACCTGACATTCAGAAGCAGCAGAAAAGTTAAGTGGTAAAACGTCAAAAAGGATGAGAGAAACAACCAGGAAGACAGGAGCCAAACCACAGCAATACTGTACCTGGAAGCCTAGATACAGCAGCAGCCACAGCTCCCTCTTGGAGCTGGTCTTGGCTAGCACAGTTCTGCACAGTGAAAGGCAGTGTATCTGATAGGGGAGACAACTTTGAGACAGGGTTAGGATTTGAGGATGGTCACTCCAGGAGGCTCTATATACTCATATGGCATAGGCTGGGGGGTGGAGAAAAGAGGAGAAAACAATGCATCCCAACAATGCCTGGAATGCATCAGTTGTGCAAACCAAAACTCCTGGGAAAACCAAGCTGTGTCTTGGATTGTGGTTCAAGGAACTAGTATGGGATACAAAGCTTTTCCCTCCAGGCTAGCAGGGTGAGCCCAGCACAGGATAGGAGTTAGCAAAGTGCTTCAGACAGCAGAGTGAAAGGAAGTGATGGGGCCAGCCTAACCTTCCAGTATTTTGAGTAATCCTGAAAAGAACCACCTGCCACAATAGGTAACTCTGGCAGCCAGCTTCATGGAATTACTGGGAAGGGAAGCTGAATTGTGATACCCCACTTCATTCTCAGAACCCAGGGGAGTCTCTCCGGAACAGGACTGGAGCACTGTAGAAAATTTCTACTGCCCCTGGGAAGAGAGATCAGGGCTTCCCTAAGCTTGGGCCTTGGACTCTGCATTCAAATCACCCTGGGATACTTATTAATAAGGCAGGCTTCCCAGAGCCCAATCTGGACCAAGTGGATCTGTGTCTCTAGGGGTGGGGTCCGGACACCTGCATTTTCATCAGGTCTCTATGTGTTTCTTAGGTACTCGGCATTATGAGGGTTACGGATAAAGAAACGTTTCTCAGCTTGCATTAAAATCACCAGGAGGGCTTGGTAGCGCAGATGTTGGCCCCACCTCCAGAGGTGCCAAATTCACTATCTGGGATGGAGCCAGACAATCAACATTTCTAACAAGTTCCCAGGTGATGCTGCCGGCTTTGGGGCCTGCACTTTGAGAACCACTGCAACACAGAGAGAATCTCTTCACCCAGAAATTTCTTAAAAGCTATGAAAAGTGTAAAACTCCACTAATCATTCATCTGCATAGTTGAGCTAGTTCCTACCACCTCGGTATTCAGATGGCTAATACCCATGACCTCTTTCTCACCTTGTTAGATAACTTGAAGCTGGAAACTGACAACATGAAAAGAGATCTCACCTGGCCAGCCCTAATCTTGTCTCTTGTCCTGCTTCCAAATATTTATATTATCGCCAGCCCTGTCCTTTCCTCCTGTTTGGAGGTGACCTGCAGAAAATCACTCAGCTTTGTGTTATCCTGGGCTTCAGCAACTCAAATAAACCCTTTTCTTTACTTGCCATAAAGAGATAAGCTGCAAAACAAAACAGAACAAAAAATAAATTAAAAACAAAAAACCACTTTTGAAAAAAACAAAAAAGAGAAACCTGAAAATATTCTGAAATTCATAAAGTGTTATTTTGGGGAGTCTTCTGGGACAGGATGTCCCCATCATTAGCGAGAGGAAGCTCCGCTTCTGATAAGCACTATTTGGCCTCTCACAGATCAAAGAGAGCCATTTACTGAAGGAAGGGATGGAAGTATTTGATGGGGCCCTTCGGCAGACTCCTCGTAAACAGGATAGGCTCTATCAATGAAAGCATATACGCAGCCAGGCCACCGTCCCCAGAAACAATGGAACAGCAATAACAGTAGGTGGCAAGGAAAAGAGCCTCGGTCCTGGCAAGATTGTTCTGCCAAGAGAGTGGCCGTAAACAGGATTAGTCGTAATGAGATTATCAACTCAGGACCTGGAGGTCTGAGTTGGAGAGTTCAGCGTTGCATGAAGGAAAGACACAGAAGTAGCTTGTAGGGTGAGAGGATGACAAAGCAAAGGGCAGGGTCTTTCCCTTCCCGGAACCCTCTGGACCAGGGATGCCCTCTCTCCTGGGCTGAAAAAGTAGTGTGATTCCAAACACTGCTTTGAAGGAGCAGAAGAACCAGGAGCTAAAGCCTTAAAGAAGCGGTTCTCAATCAAGGGACATTAGCAGTATCTGGAGACATTTTTGGTTGTCACAACTGGTGGGGGCAGGGTGCTATTTGCATCTAAGGGCAGAGGCCAGGGAAGATGCTCAGCATCATGCAATCCACAGGACAGCCACCCACTTCCAACAAAGAATTACCCAGCTCCAAATGCTTGAGAGGGCTTCCTCGATGGCTCAGTGGTAAAGAATCCATCTGGTAAAGAACCTGCAAGAGATGCAGATTCGATCCCCAAGTCAGGAAAATCCCCTGGAGGAGGAAATGGCAACCCACTCCAGTATTCTTGCCAGGAAGTTCCATGGATAGAGGAGCCCGAGGGGCTACATCCATGGGGTGGCAAAGAGTCAGACACAACTGAGCAACTGAGCATGCAAGCATGCATGAAAATGCTTGAGAACACCTGTGCTGGGGTGGTTATGAGGGGCTCCAGATAGGATTTTGATAAATGACAAGATGGATGCTGAGCATGAGAAGTGAGAGGAGGTGAGAGGTGGCAGGAGGGAGGAGGGGGTGGGAAGAGTAGGCAAGCATTTATTAAACCTGAAACTTGAGGTCATCACTTCCCAGGTGAAAACTGGTTTGAAACACAGAATCATTTATGTATAAAGCACAGATATGTCCATGGCACCTGAGCACATGAATATTTTCTGTGATATTAAAATTTCATAGGAGGCAGCAGAGTGGTTAGGGGGAAAAAATGTCTCAAAAGGCTCTTTAGGGAGATGATAATGAAACAAAGGTTGAGAGACAGAGAGCCATTGGTCTAGATTAGAATCGAGACTGAAATGCTTTCTCCAGCTGCATCCAGGAATCACGTGGTGGGATCTTATTAAGAGCTGAATCGGCGGCAGTGGCTCTAGGACTGAAGATTGGTTTCTTTTTGCTTTAGAGATAAAATATAAAGAGCCTTGTGCTTGAAGGCATGTTTTCCACCTGGCCCCACCACACTCTTGGTCTCAACCACAGTGAATCACTCCTGTGCTGCTCGCCCCTCCCAGGTCCTTTCCTCTCCTTCCCCCAGCATCTCTCAGTGGCTAACTGCAGCTCCTCCACCAAGGATAAAGGACTGACAGCAACTCTAACTCCCTCAAACCCTTGGCCGCTTGCCCCTTCTCCATGCTTCCCTAGGGAAGAACAGTAGTTTACTCCTATTGCAGCATCATTTCCACTTTATTGTAATAATTCACTGCCTCAGTGGAAGGCATTTGCACCCAACACAATGCCTGGTCTGTACTGGCCCCTCAATTTTCTGTTTAGTCACTAAGTCATGTCTGACTCCTGCAACCCCATGGACCCTCCAAACCTGTTGGTTAAAACATGAGAGAATTTGCGCCCACTACTCACTTTGAGACAGTAATGACCAGCCCCATCCTACAGAGCAGCATCTGGATTTCCCGGATGAGGAGCGGGTGTGCCCTTTCGTGCCACTTTCTGGGTCCCCAGCTTCACCTGGACCTTGGCCAAGAAAGGGCTTCCCTGGTAGCTCAGCTGGTAAAGAATCTGCCTGCAATGCAGGAGACCCTGGTTCTATTCCTGGGTCAGGAAGATCTGGAGAAGGGATAGGCTACCCACTCCAGTATTCTTGGGCTTCCCTTGTGGCTCAGATGGTAAAGAATCTGCCTGAAATGTGGGAAACCTGGGTTTGATCCCTGTGTTGGGAAGATCCCCTGGAGAAGGGAACAGCTACCCACTCCAGTATTCTTGTCTGGAGAATTCCATGGCCAGAGGAGCCTGGCGGGCTACAGTCCAAGGGTTTGCAAAGAGTCGGACACGACTGAGCAACTTTCACTTTCGGTCCAGAGAGACACAGTAGGCTTCTCCAGAGCTGTGCTTCCAGCATGAGTGCATCACTTAGAAATGTGTTATAGATAGAACCAAAAACAAGGACAGAAAGTGAGTCAGGGGTAGTAGTTTTACCAAGTCAAGGCCTTTTAATACTCCTTTTAGAGGAGACACAAATACTTTGGCCACCTAATGCGAAGAACTGACTCATTGGAAAAGACCCCAATGCTGGGAAAGACTGAAGGCAGGAGGAGAAGGGGAAGACAGATGATGAGATGGTTGGATGGCATCACCGACGCGATGGACATAAGCTTGAGCAAGCTCCGGGAGTTGACGATGGGCAGGGAAGCCTGGCGTGCTGCAGTCCATGGGGTCACAAAGAGTTGGACATGACTGAGCGACTAAACTGAACTGAACTGAGAGGAGACACCAAGGGCCTTGCCACTTAAGAGGTCTCCACTTAACAGAGTTTGAAAATCATTGCCTTGAAATATTAGAGCTAAAGGAAGCATTTTTTGGTAAAGTGGTCCCTAGTTTGACTGTAAATGTTCTGGCACCAGTATTAACAGGGTCACCAGCTCAAGTGCAGAGTCCATTGGGCAGAGTAGTAATGGTGGAGATGGAAGCTTTGGGAGGCAGGCAGAAATGCCATCTGGAGATTGAAGGGCAGGTTTCAAGGTGTAGCTCTGTGTTGTCATTAGTACAGAGAGGGCTATGTCACAGGCAGTCCTTGGAACTGTGGGAGTGGGTGCAATCACAGAGAGATGAATGTGCAGAGTGACAACAGGACTGAGTGGGGAAGATGGCAAACAGTTCCTCATGTCTTGTATTTTCAGTTAATTTTTTTAAATTTTTAATTGTAGGACAATTGCTTTACCATGTTGTATTGGTTTCTGCCATACATCAACATGAATCAGCCATAGGTAAACATATGTCCCCTCCCTCTTGAACCTCCCTCCCACCCCACACCCCATTCCACCCCATGAGGTTGTCACACAGCACTGAGTTGAACTCCCTGTGTTATGTAGCAACGTCCCATTAGCTGTCTATCTTACCTATGGTAATATATATGTGTCTATGCTACTCTCTCAATTCGTCCCACCTTCTCCTTCCCCCACTATGTCCACAAGTCTCCTCTCCATGTTTGTGCTTCTACTGCTGCTCTGCAATTTTTATGTGCAGCTTATCTTCTCAATTAGATTGCAGATGCCTTGCTGTTATGGGAAACTTTGGATATGTAAAATATTTTTTGCTTGTTTGTTTTGTTTTTGATCATATTATTGCTTAATAAATTAAGACTCAAATAATTTATTGCTTAATAAATCAAGAATTAAATAAATGATTGACCTAGAACTGTTTCCTCCATCCTTAAGTTTCTGAAAAGAATTTTCTTTTTTGCCTCCACTTCCCTTACTTTCAACAATTTGGGTTCTCCACCCTCATGTGAATGACACAGCTCTTTAGCAAGTTGCATGTGATTTCTTTGTTGCTGAATCCATTGACCTCTTCTCAATCACTGTTATCAAACTCAGCTTCAGCCACTCACTGCTCAAAATCCAGTAATTTGAGAGGCAAATGTCAATAGAAAGTAAAGATGTTTTAATCAGAAAAGCCAATTATCTGGGGAGAATGTGGACTCATGCTCTGAGACCAACTTCAAAGACTGCTCAGCCATGACAGGTAAAAGGGGAGAATAAATCAGAGATATCACTTTGATGACAAAGATCTGTCTAGTCCAAGCTATGGTTTTTCCAGTAGTCATGTATAGATGTGAGAGTTGGACCATAAAGGAGGCAGAGCACTGAAGAATTGATACTTTAGAACTGTAGTGTTGGAGAAGACTCTTGGACAGCAAGGAGATCAAACCAGTCAATCTGAAAGGAAATCAACTCTGAATATTCATTGGAAGGACTCATGCTGAAGCTCCAATACTTTGGCCTCATGATGCAAAGAGCCGACTCATTGGAAAAGACCCTGATGCTGGGAAAGATTGAGGGCAGGAGGAGAAAGGGATGCCAGAGGATGAGATGGTTGGGTGGCATCATCAACTCAATGAACATGAGTTTGAGCAAACTCTGGGAGATAGTGAAGGACAGAGGAGCCTGGCGTGCTGCAGTTCATGGGGTCACAAAGAGTTGGACGTGACTGAGTGCCTGAACAACAACAACAACAACAATCACAGTTAATCACTAAGGCAGGAGATTGGATTCTATATAATTCTGTGTTGTACCAGGCTGGCTGACTTTTTCTTCAACTGTTATTTTATTTGCATGATCTGCCTACAGGATTGCTAAGGGGACTGTTGGGGGTGGAGAGTCACTTTTTAACTGCTTAATTATTCATTCTTACTTCATTTTAACTAGGAAAAAACCAACAGTTTAAGTAAGGCATGGTATGCATTCAGGAGAGCATAAGTCAGAAGTTAGGTTAAATTGCCTAGTGATTTCATTCATGTAATTAGGTTCTTTTAAGGTTGCTGCTGCTGCTGCTAAGTTGCTTCAGTCGTGTCCAACTCTGTGCGACCCCATAGACGGCAGCCCACCAGGCTCCCCTGCCCCTGGGATTCTCCAGACAAGAACACTGGAGTGGGTTGCCATTTCCTTCTCCAATGCACGAAGGTGAAAAGTGAGAGTGAAGTCGCTCAGTCGTGTCTGACTCTTAGAGACCCCATGGACTGCAGCCTACCAGACTCCTCCGTCCATGGGATTTTCCAGGCAAGAATGGACAAAAAGGAAAGGGGCAGGAGAACTGCTATCAGTTCCCCACCATCAAACAACATTCCATTTCCACGGGATTAGGGGCAAAGGTCCATCTTCTGGAAATTCATCCTGACTCAGGGTGCTGTATTCTCAGAGTGGAAGATGACAGCATGGGTTTGTAGCATCTCTTTTCTGACAACTTTAGTTGCCTACTTACCTATGCAGGCAGAGCAAGCTACAATTTTTTTTGATGTCTGCAAAGATAAAAGTTATTATAAGCAATAATGTTAATTCCAGGGCTTTCTTGGTAGCTCAGTGGTAAAGAATTCTGCCTGCCAATGCAGAAGACGTGGGTTCGATCCCTGGGTTGGGAAGATGTCCTGGAGAAGGGAATAGCAACCCACTCCAGTATTCTTGGCTGGGAAATCCCGTGGACAGAGGAGCCGGGTGGGCTACAGTCCATGGTGTCAAAAAAGAGTTGGATATAACTTAATGACTAAGGAACAACAACAGTGTTAATCCCATTCTCTTAACGCCAGCTCTTGGAATTGTACTGGCCACAGATTCAGTATTGCTCAAGATGGAACAGCTTATGTCATAGCTACAGTCTGGTCATCAAGTAGTTAGCTTTTTTCCTCTCTTTGGAGGCAGTTATAGTATCTGTAAAACAACTCAGGAATGTACATCAGACAGAGTCTGTGGCTCTATTGTCTAATCATTAATTGATCAGTTTTGTACTTGCTGGGGGAGGAGAACTCCAGGGTTCTGCTTGGTTCCAATCCACCCTTTTCTTTGATATTCCTCAATCCTGAGAAGGAACAGGTGCAGAACCCAGAAAAGGCATAAAGTTTTGGATTAACAGGTTAATCATAATTTGGCAGAGAACCCACAGGGTCCTACTCAGTTTTACCATCAGACACTGCTTTGAGTATTATTGGTAGCATCCGAGTCTGACACAGCTCAGAAAATTCAAGTTCCCAGCAATATCAGAATGTACTGAAATCATATCCACAATGGCCACCTAGTTTTACCTTGGATGTCTGAACCACTACCTGATATTGACTTTCAAATGCATTTCTCTCTTTAATGACCAAAACTGATGTCACTGTTAATGATTTCAATGCTTCTCTAGATATGAGGAAGTGCAAGAATTTGGGTTCATAAAATCTTCTCCTGGCAATATCTAACAATCTGAAGACCTATTCTGAGAGTTTTTCTCAGAACACTGGTCTCCATCCTGAACTCCTTTCAGAGTGTGTTGAAGGTCAACGACTGCAGTAACTTGTGACTTAATCCTTGTAGAGGTAGATGGCAAATGCCAAGTTTTAGTTGGCAGGGCCCCCAAATGGTCATAAATTCAATCATAGCTCGGGCAGCATTTCATAACCGTTTCATACTGTGGTGCTTGGAATGCTCATTCCGAGGTCAGGACTAGGACTTATTGTGTGCTTGTACTCAGGCGCTCAGTCATGCATGACTCTGTGCAAATACATGGACTGTAATCTGCCGGGCTCCTCTGTCCATGGAATTTTCCAGGTAAGAATACTAGACTGGGTTTCCATTTCCTACTGCAGGGGATCTACCTGACCCAGGGATCGAACCCATGCCTCTTACATCTCCTGCATTGGCAGGTAGGTTCTTTAGCACTGTGCCACCTAGGAACCCCTAACTGTGGCCAAAAGTCTCTGGGTCACCTGTCTTACTAGTGTGTTATAGTCCAGGAAAGATATTTCCTCATGTTTCTTCTTCCCATATCTAGAGTTACACTATTGCAATCATTGATCTCATATAGAACTACATATCTGACCAAATGCTTCAAGTCTTCTAATCATCATTATTTTTGTCAGAGGCCCAATCACACATTTGGTGATACAAGCAGTAACAATTTTGCAAAACAGGCAATATATTAATAATATAGTTAGCAGTATTAGTAAGATCATAAGTAAGAATTTAAGTCAAGAGCTTCCATTAGGTACAGCCCAGTATAATTCTCAGGTCATCTGACTTAGTCTGTTCTGTATCAATCCTAATCTTTAAGGGAAATTGTATATTGGCATTGTACATAAGGCACTCAGCCCAATTTCCTCATGTTACTAGAGTGATTATCCTTCAGTTCAGTTCAGTTGCTCAGTCGTGTCCGACTCTCTTGAGAGTCCCTTGGACTGCAAGGAGATCCAACCAGTCCATCCTAAAGGAGATCAATCCTGGATGTTCATTGGAAGGACTGATGTTGAACTTGAAACTTCAATACTTTGGCCACCTGATGTGAAGAGCTGACTCATTTGAAAAGACCCTGATGCTGGGAAAGATTGAGGGCAGGAGGAGAAGGGGACAACAGAGGATGAGATAGTTGGATGGCATCACCGACTCAATGGACATGAATTTGGGTAAACTCCAGGAGTTGGTGATGGAAGGGAGGCCTGGTGTGCTGCGGTTCATTGGGTCGAAACGAGTTGGACATGATTGAGCGACTGAATTGAACTGAACTGAAGGATTACCAGTCTAGTAACCCTACTATGGCTTAATTATTATAAGGGAGCCTTTAAGCTTTAACAACCATAGCCTGGTGTTAACCACATAAGCCCATCCATAGCTGTGAGAGAACTTTGTTATGGCCAAGGTCAGAGAAGGTATTATTAATTGGTCAGGAGAGGGGATCTCACCTAGTAATAATATCAATAATAGTCTCAGCAGAGGTATAATTTCTTTCTTCAAGAATAAACTTCCTAAGGGCCTTGGAGTAAAGAAATCCACCAAGGTAACCCAGAAGTACTGGATATAGGTAATTGACCATAAACTTGACAATTGGATTTGTCTTAACTCTGCATAATATTGTGAAATTCATTTGGTTCATAAGCAAAGTATAAGCAGTTATCAAAGTAACTGGTACACAGGCCTGATCCGGCATTTTGGACCAGTTGTCTACTTCAGATGTCATCTTCTTCTCATCCTCAGTCTGAGCATTGTTTTAGGATGACTTTGAGGTCGGCAGTCCTCTCTATAGGCCAGTGCAGTGCACGGGCCCTTTTTAAGTGGAAATGTTAATATGAGAGTCAATTCCCTTCAGTTTTGCTGTGCATGAGCTAGTTTGTTGTTGTTTGTTGTTGCTTAGTATCTCAGTCATGTCCAATTCTTTGTGACCCCATGGACTATAGCCCACCAGGCTCCTCTGTCCATGGGATTTCCCTGCAAGAATAATAGAATGGGTTGCCATTTCCTTCTCCAGAGGATCTTCTGGATCCAGGGATCGGACCCACATCTCCTGCATTGGCAGGCAGTTTCTTTACCACTGAACCATGAGGGAAGCCCATGAGCTAGTTAAGAGTATTGAATAAAGGTCCTTTCATCAAAGTTGGAGACAGTCCTTTAAATTATGTCTCTTCTAGTATGCATAAGGCTTTCCAGGTAGTGCTAGCGGTAAAGAACCCGCCTGCCAATGGAGGAGATGTAACAGAAACAGGTTCGATCCCTGGGTCGGGGGGAAGATCCCTCGGAGGAGGAAATCGCAACCCACTCCAGTATTCATGCCTGGAGAATCCCATGGACAGAGGAGGCTGGTCCATAGTGTCGCAGAGAGTCAGACATGACTGAAGCTACTTAGCATACACATAGTATGGATAATCTCCTGGTTGCAAGTCATGGGGCATCTGATCTCCATCCAAAGATAGATTACCAGATAAGCATCAGAATCAAACTTGGAGTATTCTTTTAATAATTCAATTAAACATTGCAATAATCTAACATAATAGCAAGGAACTATCTGGGAAGTGAGTTGCTGCTCAGGTCTTAGTTATGGTATGTGGGATCTTTGTTGCACCACATGGCATCTTTCGTTGTGCACAGACCCTCTAGTTGTGGTGTGCAGGCTCAGTAGTTGTGCTGCCGAGGGCCTTTAAGTCATCTGAATTTGCTTTTAATATCTTTTGTCACTTTGGTTCAAGGAATAAGTATTGTCTCACGGTGACCTATGATTTTATTTGACCAAATGTTTTGAAGCTTTTGACAAACTTCCCAAATATCCAATTTATTTGAAGTTCTTTTAATCTCCCACCAACTGTGGTATGCTTTAGAGGATCCCTGAGGCATCTCAGAAAGAAATATTTAACTAAGATAACAAATAAAATTATAATATTATACCAGGACATATCCAAATTTTAGAAACTTTATATCATTTCCAGAATGTTTCTATTAATAACATCCATACAGTATATTCTAAGGTTTATCACTCAGGTGATAATGTACTCCATATAATTTAACATAAATAATCCTAGTTAAACTTATGTGTGTGAAAGTCTTAGTCACTCAGTTGTGTCCTACTCTTTGTGATCCCATGTACTATAGCCTACCAGGCTCCTCTGTCCACTGAATTCTCCAGGCAAAAATCCTGGAGTGAGTAGCCATTCCCTTCTCCATCTTCCTGACCCAGGGATCGAACCTGGGTTTCTTGCATTGCAGGGAGATTCTTTACCATCTGAGCCATCAGAGAAACCTCAGGTAAACTTGTATAAGCATTGAATTTCCTTTAAGCAAGTGAAGTAGAGTTTATTGAAAAATTAATTTTGATAATACCATACAAAGATAGTTTACACATAGACATATAAACAGACACAACCTGAGATCTCAGAGCTGCATTTTCTAAACTTAGTCATGAATCAGGTAGTATAATACGAAACTCACAGTTTATAAATAACAGTTGGAATAAGTTAAAGTTTAAAAGGCTCCTCTCCTCATTTCCCCCTTCAATCTCAAGACTTAGAGATGATCTAGATAAGATAAATGCTTCTGAGAACCCTGGTTTCAAGGCACTGAGAGAGAAAAGCAAGTTCTCCTAGAAGGACCTTTCCCCTCAGGGTCACAATTCTGAAAAGATGTTTTATCAAGCTAATATTTTTTCTAACTGCATATGCAGAAAGAACCAGTTTGAGAATTTTTCAAAAGAGTTTCACTTTAATCAATTTTCTGTGAAATCTAAAGAATATTGTGGCCACATCATGTTATAATAAAATACTATCTTTTTCTTAGTCCTAGGCTCATAGTTAAAATTTTTCCAGTGAGACAGAATTCACCCAAGAGGGCTCTGCAGTACACAGAACCAGAATTCCCCACTTCAGAAGGTGGAATGGTAATCACAAATCACAACACAGAACACCAAGTACAAAGCACACACATTCACGGCCATCACAGATAGACCAGACTTCGCCCTAATCAGACCCTCCCTGAGGTACAAATAACTCAACAACAGCATATGCACATCAGAACAAACTGTCCCCCCAAATAGCACCCCTTGCCCAAATGATGCCTGGTGCTCAAAAACGACCCTCAATGTCAGATACACATCAGGATCAACTGACCACAGAAGGAGGCTGCCTGGGCACTGTGGACAAACCCAGTTCCTGGAGCTTGTAAACTTCTCTCAAGTGCACTTTTCCATTTCCGTGGTCCTCCTAAAGCGAAAATTGGCAGCCAGTGCAAAGCAGTAAAGAGACCGGGAGAGTCCCCAGAACCAATAGTTCCAGCGGCTACTGGGACCTCTCTGAGAAGACCCCCTCTCAAGGCCACCACAAGCAGATGGCTCATCACGACTGTTCCCAAGGGCTGCTGCAGCCATTGGCCTTACTCTGGAAAGCCCAGAGGAGCCAGACAACGTGAGAGCACAGGCCCATGGTGGAAACCAGAATCCATCACCCAACTCAGGTTCGGCTTAGAAAGCCAATACTTCGAGAGCCAAGGGTCAATAGAAAGGAAAAGTGCTTTAATTAGAAAAGTCAGCAATCTGAGGAGAAGATGGATTCATGTGCCAAGACCAACTCCAAAGATTCTGCTCAGCCACGACAGTTTTCAAAGGAAAAAAGGTGGGAAGAATCTCAATGAATCCTTGAGGCAGGAAGTTGAATATCACATCATTCACCATTATATGCAGACTGGCTGACTCTTTAGAAGCTATTTAGTTTTCATGATCTGCCTGCAGGATTGCTAAGGGCACTCTTGGGGCTAGAGAGTTAGTCATTTTTTTAACTGCTTAATTCTTCATTCTTATATCATTTTATCTAGAAGAAGAATCAACAGGTTAGGAAAGGCATAGTGTGCATTCAGGAGAGCATAAGTCAGGAGTTGTTGCCTAGTGATCTCATTCCTATAATTAGGTTCTTCAAAGGTTAGAGGGTAACAGAATTGGGCAAACAGGGGCAAAAGAGCTGCTTTCATCATTTTCTGTAAACTCTGCAGCATTTAGCACAGCAACCATGCCTCCTTCATTTACTATTGCCTTCCATGGTTTCCACATCACCATGTTTGCTGTTCTTTTTTGATCTTCCTGAATATTACTGTAGAGCTTCCCTTGGTGTCTCTGTTCCTCTCTTAGTACCCTGAAAGCAGAGGATTTCTCAAATTTCTTTTTGTCCCTCTCCTCTCCTTTTCCAAACTCTACCTTGACAATGGCATTCATGGTCTTAGTGACAACTTCTATGAAAATGTCTTCCATGAAGATGTCTTCTGTAAAGCTGTCTTCCATGAAGATGTCTTCTATGAAAATGACTTCTAAGAAGATGTCTTCTATGAAAATGTCTCCTCTGAATCTAAGATTCAATCCCTGATGTGTTTCCTGATCACTCTGGACCTAGTCCTCCAGAGATATCTTCCATGATGATGTCTTCTATGAAGATGTCTTCTCTGAATCTAAGATTCAAACCCTGATGTGTTTCCTGATCACTCTGGACTACTCCTCTGGACTTGAGGAAAGGAGCAGAGTGCAGGCTCCCTTCCACAAAGTGACCGGCAGGCCTGGGTTAATGCTGAAAGACCACACTGCTCTGGTGGAATAGCCAAGGACAGAGGCTGAGCAGGGGTGGCAGCAGGAGAGTTGACTTTAGAAGGACCCATCAACCAGGACACACACTTGAAGGATGGAAAGAGGAAGGGATGAAAGGTACAGGTGGAAGTGGTGACACCTCAAGAGTTCTCTCATGGGTCTGGAGTTCTGACCACGGCATGCTCTTAAATGGGTTAGGGGACTCCTTACAGAATCAGGAACAACACTTAGGCACTGATTTCCAGATCATGTTTCCATGGGGCTCTGCCATACCACTGCACTGGGACTCTGACTTAACATTGCCACATCATTGCACTGGGACCTACTTCCTCCTTCAGGTTCATTTGGCATCTGTTCTCCAGGGTTCTGCACTTGGCTTACCTCTCTTCCATTTCCTGTTTTACTTTGCTGGGCCATCTCATTCACTTCCACTCCCATCTCATTCAGATGCTATTTTTTAGGTTGAAAACTTCCAAATATGTATCTCCGGCCTAAAATCCAGATCAGTAATTCTACCTATAGATTGCACAGAAACCTAAAAAATTGACATGCCCAAATGGCAAACATTGCCTTCTCCTTCAAGCTGACTGTTCCTTCACTTGTCTTCTCTTTCCTCATAATGACACAAGCAACAACCTGATTATTCAAACCAGAAACTTCAGTCATCTCTGACTCATCTATCTTCCTCCATCCCTAAGTCAACTCTGTCTCTTAATCAGTTGCTCATTTTTCACACTGCTCCTTCTCCACTGCCAGTTTGTTGGTTATCTGCCGTCACCTCTCACGTGGATATTCCAGCAGTCTTCCAACCAGTTACTTGTGTCTTTTTACAACCTCCCAATCTGTCCTCCAGGCCACTCTGTAGTTTTCTTTTCAAAGCAGGAAGTTGAACTTTCTCCATGGTTCAGTAACTCCTCAGTGCTCACTGCCAGATAAAATTTAAACACAATGCCTGGCACAGTCTCCTTCCTCATTTGCCCTCTTCCTTCTAGATTTATTTACAGCCATTTCCCAAATAGTACCTGGGGCTTCATCTACATCTATTGACAATCTCCTGAATAGCCCTGCTGTTTCCTAATCCCATACATTTGCGCATGCACATCACTAGCTTGAATGCCCTTTTCCTTTATCCTAGTGGTCGGCCAACTCATCCTTCAATACTCAGCTCTTATATCAGCTTCTCTCTGAAGCCTTCTCTGACCTTTTCTTATTTCTCTAACCCTTCCACCACCAAATCACTGTACATACCTGGAATCTAGCACTTAGCCAACTGAGTTGTAGTTTCTCATTGAGGCTTTTATCTTCTCCGCTAAAATCTGAGCTCCTGAAGGGCAGGACCCTGTCTTCTGATTTCCCTTTGCTCCTCAGCCAGCGCCAATTTCTAAATCATGTTTTTTAGAATCCTAGTTGTATGAATTATTAAAAGGTATTCTTCAAGGGAGAATCTAGGGTCAAATATGTCTGGGGAAAGCTGCATATTGACAATACACACAAGCTTAGGGAGTGTTCAGCAGAAACCTGCTTGAACTGGTTTAACTCAGTCCCTCCAAATGCCAGGGCAAGAGGAGAATCGTGAGAAGATCCTTACAATGCATGGGCAAGGGACGAAGGTGGGGATGTGACCTGGGTGACCCTAGAGAACAGGGAACGCTCAAGGGGCTCTGGAGCACATCTGGAGAAAGCAACCTCCAGCTCTCACAGCAGGAGAGTCACCAGTTTAAGCCCCAGGAGGGAAACTCTCTGGTAGCCTAACACTTTCAGAGATTGACCTTCAGGATTGGATGTGAATATCAGAAGCATTTTATTATACAAAGAAAGTCAACTGTCCTTGGATGGCCCCCCTCATGTCTTTGCTTTGGTCAGAATCAGGTTTGAACTGGCCTTCCCCAGGCTGAATTCCATCCCTAAACTCAACTCACTTCACACCTTTCAGCTATTATCCTCTGGTTGTTTATATTTTCCTGCATATGACATGTGCTGTGTGCTGTGCTAAGTCGTTTTAGTTGTGTCTGACTCTTTGCAACCCTATGGACTGTAGCCCAGCCCTCCAGGCTCCTCTGTCCATGGAGTTCTCTAGGCAAGAATACTGGAGTGGGTTACTGTTTCCTTCTCCAGGAGATCTTCCTGACCCAGGGATTGAAACCGTGGTTCTTACGTCTCCTGCATTGGCAGGCAGGTTATTTACCACTAGTACCACCTGGAGCTTGGGTACTTGGAGGACCTGGGGGACATTTTCAGCAGCTGCTGAGGCTGAGGGGACATATCTTTTTTGCACTGCTCCTGCCCAGAAGAAAGAGAATTCACTAGTTCCTATTTAACTCCCAGATCTATGGATGGAAGAAGGGAGTAGAAGAGCATCTCTGACTTGGATATCCAGCGCCTTCTCCCACAGAAGGCCAACCATTTTAAAGACAGGTTTGCACAGCGGCAGCCCCACATAGGGCTTTAGGACAGGGACTGCATTTAGTGCATGGACTGCAAGCCTGGCTTCTCCACTTGCTTCTCTGTGACTCTGGGGAAATTACTTGATCTCTCTGTGTTTTCTCACCTATAAAATGAAGATAATAATCCTAGTAGCTACTTCCAAGGAGTCTTATAAGAACTAAATGAATTATAATTTATGTGGAATTTAGAAGAGTGCCTGGCTTGTGGCAAATGCTATTTAAGTGTTATAAAATCAATCAATCAATATTAGTTTCTGCATTGGGGCAGACCCAAGATGAGACAAGTAATGGCCAGATAGTGCAAATTAGCTATAGTTCCAGCACCTACTATTTAAAAACAGTAATAAAAGCTAGTAGTTCTATTGTCTGATTCCATCCCCAGACAACCTATGGAGTGGGTATTATTTTCACGCTTTAGAGAGAAAACAGGGTCAGAGGTTACCATGCTCAATGCTGTACATCTCCACATTAGGTGAGGGAGCCAACCTTCAAATTCATGTCTGTCCCACTTCCAAGACTTTCTCATCAGGTGATGACTTTTTCTCATTTGGGATGTTTGCTGCTGCTGCTGCTAAGGCGCTTCAGTCGTGTCCGACTCTGTGCGACCCCATAGATGGCAGCCCACCAGGCTCCCCACTCCCTGGGAGTCTCCACGCAAGAACATTGGAGTGGGTTGCCATTTCCTTCTCCAATTTATCAAAGTGAAAAGGGAAAGTGAAGTCAAGTCGCTCAGTCGTGTCCGACTCCTAGCGACCCCATGGACTGCAGCCTACCAGGTTCCTCCATCCATGGGACTTTCCAGGTAAGAGTACTGGAGTGGGTTGCCATTGCCTTCTCTGGGGGATGTTTGGGTTAGACGCAACCCGTTACTTCCCTTGACTTACTAGTCAGGAAGTGGTTCATAAGCCTCTTTAATTACACAATTCATATCATAGCTCACCTATATGTTTAGAGTTAATTAATACTTTTACTAGAAAAGTTAAATTTTCATGTGACATTTTTTTTCCCCCACACACTACAATGAAAAGGGAGCCTCTTTCCTCCTTCAGCTTCTTCATTCCCACCAGTTCCATTCCCCAAAGTTCTGGATAACATTTCAAAAACAATCTATGCATTTGTAAACATCTTATTTATAATCTCTAGAAATGAGATCCTACTTCATACATGGGTGTCTTCCTATTTGCAGACCGTCATAAGGAGTGACGGTTCATTAACCCACAGTGAGTGAAGCAGGGGATCAACACACCTTACTTAACAACACTGCATTCATGACTCATTGTGACCATTGAATATGAGACCTGGAAGCCCCAGAGATGAACCTACTTTTCCCTCTCCATTTGACAAGCAAGTAAATCAGTGCCCAGAGAGGGTAAGTAACTTTCCCTAAATCTCACAGTAAGTCACTGGTAGAACCAGGATCATCAGAAGACTGGCAGTCAGGTGCATGGGGTTATACGCAGCAGTATAAGTAACAAGTGTCACAAACTTGGAATTGACTTAGAGGCAATCATGATGATATCTATGATATCTTTAACCTGCCAATCAGAATATTGGATTGTGCATCTACATTACCTCTGTCTCTAGAGAGGCTGATTCTATCAGAAATAATCTATGCATTTGTAAACATTTTTTAAAGAATAGACAAATGAGATCATAGTTTCATAGTGATACAGGCTTCATTGCTTATATTCCCAATGTACAGATGAGGAAGAGGAGGTACCAGGAATGACTCAGCAGCTCACCCCAAGAATCTCCTGGATGTCTGCCTGGCATTCTGTCAGATGCACTTGGTTGAATTGCTTTTCGGTATTATTACTGAGGTCTTATTGTTGAGAACACCTTCTTTGGGTCTCCTGCTTATTTCTAAGCTGAATAAAATGTGTGTGTGTGTTATTTTTTTTTTCTGTTTGCTTTCTCAACCTTCAGCTTCCAAGACCTTAAAAAAAGAAAAAAAAAAAAAAAGGAAGCACAGCTGTGCTGGTCTAAACGCGGCCCGTTTGCAACATGATATGGGATCTGGACCGCGAGCTGCTAAACCCTGGTGTAGGGTTCTCTAAACATACTTCAACCATTTTTTCCAAGTGGCAATTGGTTTATTTCCATTGAAATACTTGAAGATGATGAATTTACAGTACATTTCCTTCTCTACTGAATGAGCAATGATAAAAGGGTAGTTATGTATATCAGAAGGGAGAACAGCTAATGGATTTTTTTTTATTTGAAGAACAGATACTCTTTAGCAGTCCTCACATTTAGTCAAATTCCTTGTTCAAGTTAGAATTGGTTAATACAACATTCTCATAGCTCATGGTTTTTATTGAGATTGATATTTGATGGACCCAACAGTCCAACGTCACTTTCTACTTTAAAATGTATGATTCTCTACACAAAATCATTTGCTCCATAAACCTGGGAAACCTGGTGAATATGTGAACCAGTTGTGGAAAATGTTTCTGAGTTGTTTTTTTATTTGATTCAAAGAGCTTACTGTACGTGTGTGTGTGTGTGTGTATGTGTGTGTGTGTGTGTGTGTATATATTATATATATATATATTTTATATATATATATATAATATATGTGATATTGTCTATGGTTTTGCCGAAGCCATAATCTCCTCTTTCAGTGTAGGCATAATGAGTGATCTTTCTGTATGAGAATAGCACAGAAAAGCACAAAGTGATAGTTCCTTCCAAGTCCAAACGGTAGAATTATATGATTTAAGTTGTGGAGTCAGGACTAATCTCATAGGCTTTGGAAATTGCTCCCTCTCATCCTCTCTAACCTCCTTCCTCTCTTTTATCTAAGGAGAGTAAAGTAGGTAAATATGACTAAATTTATGAGAGTGGAAGGAAATGCGGTGAAACTTTTAAGGTCCTACATTAATACCTATGACTAATGAAACATTCATTATGGTATTAAATAAATCTTCAGGAGATTTCAAAGCAAAGTCTGCTGTTCTTTTCATCCCATTAACTTACCATCCAGGAGCCCTACCCTATCAAGGATTGCTTCTTCTCATTGGTTGTCCTTAACAGTTCAATCCAAATACGACTTTTTAGTTCTTCAAAAGTGGCATTTGAGTCCCTTCCCAGCCCTCTACATGCCTCCCATGTTCACTCCCTTACCTCCCGAGTCACACCACTATGACCACCTTTAGGGTTCTTCTTGCTGCCTTGGGTAAAATTCCCATCCTCAACTATGTCTTCATCTACACAGCCAGACTTGCCTTCCTTTGCCAAATACTTACAAAAGCGATGTCCTCCTGGTCGCCATCAAATTCTCCATCAGAGCTTCTGGTGCTATATTTCTAAAATATGTCACCCAAGGGTGACTTTGCTTCCCCTCCTCCCCACCCAACCGGGAGTCATTTGACAATGTCTGGAGACAGTTTTTGGTTGTCACAACTGCAGGAGGAGAGTGTTATTGGCATTTAGTGGGTAATGGGTGCTGACTTATAATGCACAGAACAGCCCCTCACTACAAAGAAGCATCCAGACCCAAATGTCAACAGAGCAGAGGTTGAAAAACCCCGTTCTGAGTGATAGTGGAGGCCTCTATTCTCTTCTGCGAACTTTGACAGAGAAACGAAAACACACCCAAACAAAATCTATCCTCCAGGCACATGTAGCGGAACCCACTGCTCTCTCCCCACTTCTTAGCTCAGGATTGGAGGAAGCAAGCAGGATCCTATAGCACCAGTCTCTTCCTTCCTCATGTGGTTTCCTCTCCCTGCTGGACAGGAATTGGGACAGAGGGGCTCCATTCAGAGGGAAGAGCCCATTCAGACCAATGGTTTTCAACCCAAGCTGTATCACATGTTCATGTCATTTCAAATATTTTAGATATTTAGAATGTGGATACTCAGAATTCAAATTGAACTGCTCTGGGATGAGGTCTGGGTGGTATTTTTTAAAAACTCACTTGATAATACCACTGTGTAGCCAGGGTTAATAGCCCCCTGAGCTGGCTGCCTGGTTATGGTGGGGAGAGCAGATCTCCCCAAAGAGCTGTGGGAAGTTATTCTTCTGGGGCCCTTTAACATCATAGAGCATCCAACCTTGCAGAAGGGAAGTCTTTCAACAGTGTGGTCAGTGTGGGAAGTCTTTCAACTTGGTCATCTGGGCAGATGCAGATTATCTGAGTGTCTTTGTTCAAAATCTTTCTATATCTCAAACTGGGATTTACTGTAATTTTTAAATATTTATCAAAATCAGGAAGAGGGAAAATCAAAGGTTAAAAGCTATCTCCATAATTAAGCATTTCCTGCTAGCTATTTATTTATTAGAGAAAAAATATCTTTTCCTCTTTCAGATAGATAAAATAATCCTAAATTAAAGCTTTCAGATGAATTACAGCTTATGAAAAATAATGGGATAGTATCATAAATCACAAACATTGTCTCTATGAAATATGACCAGCCTCTGTACATTTCCTCCCCAATTCAAAACAATGGAGTCTTTACAAGGCAAATTCATCTAGCATTAACCTGGGAATCATTACTGTGTTCTCACTGATAAAACTGCTAAAAATCCTTCTTGATGCTCAAGAATCCTATTAAATAACCTATAACTTGAGTATATCATATCTAATTTCAGTTTATTTCCTATTCTACTGCAGCCATACACTCGACATTCCAGAGTAGAATAAACACAAGAAGCTGAGAAGCATGAAATCTAGTTCACACCACAGTATCACTTTAACAAGTCACTTTCCCTAGGCTGCTTCTGAGTCACGAAAGTGATAGTATCACCAGGTGATAGGTAAAATCCATTTCCATTTAAGGAATTAGCAAGAAGGCAGATTAACAGTTTGAGTGTGTTAGTTGCTCAGTAGTGTCTGACTCTTTGGGACCCCATGGACTGTAGCACACCAGGCTCCTCTGTCCATGGGATTCTCCAGGCAAGTATACTGGAGTGGGTAGTGATTTCCTTCCCAGTCCAGGGATCGAACCTGGGTCTCCTGCATTGCAGACAGATTCTTTACTAACTGAGTAAGTAGCAATGAAGTGTATGGTTTTCTGTCTTGGCATATAGTGTGGAAACATGGTATGTATCAATTTAATAAATATTTACTGAGCCCTCTTGCTACAAAAAATTTGGGGCATTGCTATAGAGAATTCAAAAGAAATACCGATAATATCTCTGAAGTTTTACTATAAATAAGATTATAATTTGGTTGCAGAGATATAGTCACATTAGGTAAAAAACATTTAGAAATGCCAAATAGCATTTCATTAAATCGGTGAACATTTATTGGAAATCTACTGCATGAGTTAGATCCCACCCTAATGAATATCACAGATAACAGTGCTGACAGGTTTAGGGAGCAGTGGAAACTTTTCTTCGTTTATGTGAGCTGCAATAACCCACTCCACTGACATTGCAGTTAGAGGCCTGGTGTTATCTACTATCTCAAGTATCCTTCAAGTACTTAGCTTACTACCGTGGAAATAACATCTGTTTCTACTATTTCTGGGTAATTCTAAACTTCTCTCCCTATCAGTTGCTCCACCAGCTGAGACGAGCACCTCTTCTGAGTTCCACTGTATGCTTCTAAGTTGAGAGTTGGTAGTCATCAATAATTTGGCAGCTAATTTAATTAAATATGCATTAATTGAGTACTTAGTAGGATATGTGCATCTCAAGCATTGTGATAAATACTGGCAAAGGTCTGTTCAATGTTCAGAGATAGCTCATTCATTCATTCATTTACAAATACTTACTTAGTGCCTGGAGAAGGCAATGGCAACCCACTCCAGTACTCTTGCCTGGAGAATCCCATGGACGGAGGAGCCTGGTAGGCTGCAGTCCATGGGGTCGCACAGAGTCAGACATGACTGAAGCGACTTAGCAGCAGTAGCAGCACTTAGTGCCTATTCCTCCTGTCAGTATCTAAGCTATGTAGCATACATTGGGGAAAAGAGTAGACACGATACCTAGCCTTAAGGAGCCTGCGGCTTAATGCAAGAATAGAGAGCAAACAAGTGAATGGACAAGCAACAAGAACAGTGGTAACTTCCCAAAATACTAAGTTCTACAAAGGAAACCAATAGGGTGCAAAGATAATGGAAGGGGTAGCCTCCACTCTTTAAGTGGTCCCTGGAAACTTTTCTCAGACATCTCAGCAGAGGCCTCACAAACAGAAGAGCCCATCATGACAAGAGGAAGGTGAGACTCCCCCAGGCCAGGGGACACGGCACAGGCTAATGCTCAGAGACAGGAATGGGCCTGGTGTGTTGGGCCTAAATCAGGTGTGTGGTTAGAGAGGAGGGTGGTGGGGATGAGGCTGGGGGCAGACCACACAGGGCTTTATGAACCATGGTATAGAAACTTATGTAAAGCCCGAGGGAAATTGTTGTGCTTAGTTGCTCAGTCGTGTCCGACTCTTTGCGATCCCATGGACTGTACCCCACCAGGCTCCTATGTCCATGGGGATTCTCCAGGCAAGAATGCTGGAGTGGGTTGCCATGCCCTCCTCCAAGGGATCTTGCCAACCCGGGGATCGAACCCAGGTCTCCCACATTGCAGGCGGAGTCTTTACTGTCCTAGACACCAGCGAAGCCTGAGGAAAATTGTTAGAGGATATTCAACCAGGGATGGTGAAGATCCATTTACATTTTAGCAAATAACTCTGGATGCTAAACAGAGACTGTATTGAACTGGGACATTTGTGGTCCTAGGGGAGGTCATATATGAGGCTGGGGTGACCTGGACTGGGCAAGTGGCAATGGGAATAAAAAAAAAAAGAATTGCGGTCTATTTTAGAGAAAGAAGCAGTAGGACTGTGATGGACAGGGAGGAGGATAAGAGAAAGAGAAGATGTATGTGAAAGTGTCAAGGAGGCCAATGCACACACACACCTGAAGCACGGGGATGGGCTCAGAGCTGGGGACAAAAATGTACAAGCCTCTGGCAATGGCATGGTGTCAGAGGATAGGAACAGGTTGTCAGGCACAGAATTAGACAGAGAAGGAGCCTTGTACCAAGTAATTCCAACTTTCACAAAAGCTAAACCATGTGCTCTGCCCAAGATCCCTGGAACCGTCTCATGTCACGATGTGTAGGAAGCAACACCATGGGAATGGATCCACCATAGTGTAGTGTTGATGGTTTCTGTCTCCATAAGTAGAAAGTGCAGAAAATAGAAAGATCCATACGAGAGAAAGTGGCGCAGATTCCCAGAAGGCCAAGGAAGCACAGCTTCCAGCTCCTGTACTAGCACCAGCCAACCCCCTCCAAGACTCTGGATATAATTTTGTATTTGTCATCTGGTACTTTTTTCTTCTAAGAGGGCTCTCATTTTAAGCAAGCTCAAGCCTCACAGAATCTGACTCTGCGTCTGATGGGAAAATTAAGGAACAGGGCATGAAACCAAAACCCCTCAGTGACCTGACAATTTGGCACCCAATGGGGCCTTTTGATACAACTGCTGTGCTGAGTCAGCTAGAAGTTGTGGGCAAATAGATTCTTGAAGAAAAGCTTTATTGTTCAAAGCAACTTCCTGACTTATTCACGTGCACCTCAACCAGAGGCATGGTGATCACATTGTGCTAAAGAAAGGTAAATCCTAGGTCAAGGTTGGGAAAATGGAGTTCAGCCCTGGGCAGCACAGTTGGCTGACAGAACACCCTGTGTGCAACTGACAGAACATACCTACCCTACCAACCAAGAGAACATCTAGTTCTGCAAACCTAAAAAGTTTGAAAAAGACAAGGAATGCTTAGGCAGACTTGCTGCCTAATTTACAAGACCCAGTGCAAAATGGGAATGTGGATGGGCTTCTTGCTCAAAAAGTATTAAGAATTTCAGGATAATAACAGTGTAAAGCCAGTAACTTGGACTGCAAGGAGAGCCAACTAGTCCATCCTAAAGGAGATCAGTCCTGAGTGTTCATTGGAAGGACTGATGTTGAAGCTAAAACTCCAATACTTTGGCCACCTGATGTGAAGAGCTGACTCATTTGAAAAGACCATGATGCTGGGAAATATTGAAGGCAGGGAGAGAAGGGGACGACAGAGGATGAGATGGTTGGATGGCATCACTGACTGAATGGACGTGTTTGGGTAAACTCCGAGAGTTGGTGATGGACAGGGAGGCCCGGCGTGCTGTGGTCCATGGGGTCGCCAAGAGTTGGACACGACTGAGCGACTGAACTGAACTGAATTGAAAGCCAGGAGCAGGCGTGGTTCTAAGCAGGGGGCTTACATGGCTCTGGCTTCCCTGGTGGCTCAGATGGTAAAGAATCTGCCTACAATGCAGGAGACCTGGGTTCAATCCTTGGGTGGGGAAGATCCCCTGGAGAAGGGAATGGCAACCCACTCCAGTATTCTGGTCTGTAGAATTCCATAGACAGAGGTACAGTCCATGGAGAGTCCATGGGGTCGCAAAGAGTCAGATATGACTGAGCGACTAACATATGTTCTTGACATGGCTCTACAGGTCACATGACCATGAAGTCAGTACTGGGGACAGGAGAAAACTTAGCGGGCTCAAATTTATTGGGCATGTACTATATTCCAGACAGAGGGCAAGACATTTACAATTCATTTTATTTCATAACAACATTGCGAATAAAATACTACCAACATTCCACAGGTGAGAAAACGTCTCAAAAAGGTTAGGTTATTATATACACGCACACAGGTAGTATGTTTATGTGAGTTTAAGGGGACAGAGAAAAGAGAATAGAAGTCATTGCCCAATGACGTCTGAACCAGGAACAAATGGAACAAATGGGTTTCTAGTATTAAGCTCTTTTAACAAAGCTAAGATGTCAAAACGGCTGGCTTACTATTTTTGAGAGCCACAGTTGAGGCAGTGAGTAGGAAATTGAAAACACAATTGTCTTTTACCATTTCCTTGAACTGTTTAGCTTTGTACTATAGGGAGGTTGTCATTTCAACAAAAGCAGACACGTCTGGAAGCTTCTAGACTTTCGGTTTTTGTATTTAGCTACTCTGGTTGGCACAGAGTTAAATGACTAACTGCTTTATTTGCAATTTATTTATATTAAAAGTGAAATGTCAAGTTCACACAGGGTGAAATAAAGGGCTCTTTATAAACATGCAAACAAACGCAAGTGTTCTCTGCCAAAAATATCCAAACAAACCAAACCAGAGACAAGAAATATCTCCTCAGCTCAAATGGTAGAGTCCTTCCACATGGCCTCTTCAAAAGATGAAAGGAAATCCTGACATCCAAGACCAAACTCAATCAAATGTTAACTTAATGTCATCCCTTAGAAGACACCAAGTTAAAGAGGATTGCTACTTCTCTGACTAATGTGAACACTGTGGACATCCATGTTACAAACTGAGGCCAAAAAAAATCTAATAAGAAATTGGAATTTTTAGTATTTGGTTGAAAATATTAAATATAAAATATTTAGTATTTTAGTCTTTGGTTGTTTGAACATTTCCCTATCATCACTTATGCCTGTCTATTCACACACATCTATAAAGTATCATTGTGCACGCACTAAGTCACTCCAGTCGTGTCTTTTTGCGACACTATGGACTGTAGCCCACCAGGCTCCTCTGTCCATGGGATTCTTCAGGCAAGAATACTGGGATGGGTTGCCATGCCCTCCTCCAGGGGATCTTCCCAACCCAGGGACTGAACCCATGTTTTTCACACGTCTCCTGCATTGGCAGGGGGGTTCTTTACCACTAGTGCCACTATGGAGATTTCTTTTATAGAAAATTGTTTACTTGAGTGTAAACATACACACACGTGCTTATATTGGAACTTCAGACACAGGTGTTCTTACCTTTATGATGCTTTAGCAAGGAGGGTAACAGGAGGACCTGCATACTCCTGAATCCCAGAGATGACAGACATATGGCTTGTAAAGTACATGTGGATCTGACATGATTATCACCAAGGAGACACGACCTGGTATCAATACAGGGAGCTGGAAGTGAGCCTGGAAGTTGCCTGTGCCAACTCCATGGCCCTTGAAACTGGTGAAATGGGTTTGGAACTTACTTTGATCCATACTCGTGAAACTCAGGGCTTCCATTGAGAGGATAGTTTATAGGATTGTGGTTTTGGTACCTTTTCTGAGAAGGGAAGAAATGGAAATTGGCATCTTTTCTTTCACCCATCACCCCATATAAAAGTAAGAGGCAGGGCTACAAACCCAGTCGCTCCATGTGCAGAAACAATCCCCCATCGGTATGAAAGGAGCAGGCCTAACATGTTTGGTGAACTCAAAGGTCTGGTCTTAAACGAGGAATTTAGGTTATTCTCACAACCTCGTCAGTAACTGAGGTACATTTTGGCCTACTTCATGAAAAAGACATAGCTGAGATCTTGTTCCTAATTTCAGAGGTAGGGAAAACCCTGCATTTCTTAAGCAAATAACACAACATGTAAAGAAAACCCAATACTTATTCCAGTAAATATTGATCAATTTATTAGCATATATATGGTATAAAGTTTGCTGACTTACAAACAGGAAGGAAATCGCTGGAAGAGCAATCTTTATTAATTGATCCAAAAAAGGAGGTCAGAATATCCTTATCCTGTCTGTTTTTAGGGAATGTCATCACCAATGATGTTCAGGGAACCAGCACTCAGAGTAAGTAGAGACAAAATGCACAAAGGCCAGAGCAAGATGGCTGGTTTAAATCTCATCTCTGTTAGTCCCTGACTTTGCTAAACTCTCAGCATCAGTTTCCTCGTCTGTAAAATGGGGCTATTAATATCATCCTTTGAAAATGCTGCCATTTCCTACTTATTGTATCTATGCTCCTTTTCTTCCTTTTCAGAAGATGATTTTATTCAGTTTTATGACATTTTGTTAGAACACTCATTTCCCAGACTGATAAAGTTGGGGTGGCTGTGTGACTTGTTTCTCGTAATTGAACTCAAAGCAGGTGTCATTGAGCTGGGATGTCCTGATGGAGATAAATTCAACCGGCACATGCTTTTGCTCTTCACATCTCCTCTTCCTGCTGGGAATGGGCTAAGGACCCAGAGATAGGATGAATACCGAGAAATTAAGTCACATCCTAAGACTGAAGGGACAAGGAAGATTAAGAAGCCTTGCTCCTTGAGCAGCTGAACATATCCTGGATTGCTCATCCTTAAGTTCCTTGTTGTATGGAGAGAAGAGGAGGAGGAGGAAGGTGGGATGGAGGAAGAGAGGAGGAAAAAGGACAGAAGAGAGGAAGGGAAGGAAGGAGAAGAGGAGGAAGCTGCCATTCGTTAGGTCAAGCCACATGCAGCCAAATATAACCCTTATTGAGATATTACCCATCAAGTTTGGTGTGAAGATTGTATAAAAGTGACGTTCTTAGCACAGAGCCTGGAACAAAGACTAGGAACGGTGATGTATACTGAGTTACTTACAGGAATGAGCGAGGGGCCCATCCCGAGCCGTAGAGGAATAATTCCCTGCTGAAATGGGTACCTTCCTCCACCTGGACCAGGTGACCTGGCTTTTCGGCAGCATCGTTGCATCCATGGCTTCAGGGAAGCCTGTGCGGTGCTGCTTCCTCGGCAACAGCAGAGCTCGTGCCATTTATCTCTCCCCCTAATTGCCTCCAGGAGTGGTGCCACATCCAATGTCATTTCAAGGCTAGTGAGCCCAGTATGATTTTGAATCTCATGAAAATTCCTGTTTTCTTTTCATTGCACTTTTTAGGGAAAGTTAAACTCTTAACAGAACCAGATGTGGTACCTGGGGCAGGTTCATGGCCCAGGAATTGGGCTAAAAATCAAACTTAATGACTGTTTCCCCTAATAACTTCCACACCCAAAGAGTTAAGAAAGGCAGTCTTCCTGGGAATGGAGTCTTCTAAGCTAAGAGTACCAAGATTGTGATGGTAGCACCTCAAAGACCCCGCACATGTAACATGTGATGGACGTGGGATGGCTTTGTCCTTCCTGGTTTCTACACAGTTTCAAGATAATGAAAGAGGCATTTACAACTTGAAGTACACTTGTATTGCCATTCAGATAGAATGCTAGTTTGGTTCACAAAATTACTTTATCATTTCACAGGTGGAAACCGATCTATCTACATCTGAGTTTGATCTCCTTTTCTTTTATTAACAGTTTCACTGAGGTGTACTTTTGTGAGGTGGAAGCTTTGCTGAGATGATATACAATAAACTGCATGGATTTCAGGTATACAGTTTGACAAGTTATGACATATGAACACGCCTATGAAACCATCACCACCATCAAGATAATGGACATAGAACCATCACACACAGAGGTTTTTCTTGTGCCCTTTTGTAACCCCTCCCTCTTGCCCCTCCTCATTGTCCCCCAGCTCTCACTCCAAGCATCTACTGATCTACTTTCTATCACTTTGGATTAGTTTGTATTTTTCTATAATTTTAAACAAATGGAATCATGTAGTATTTTGGGGGGTGGTGGTGGTCTGGGTTCTTTCACTCAGCAAACGTGCGTGCTAAGTCACTTCAGTCATGTCCAACTCTGTGTGACCCTATGGACTGTAGCCCACCAGGCTCCTCTGTCCATGGGATTATCCAGGCAGGAATACTGGAGTGGGTTGCCATGAGCTTCTCCAGGGTATCTTCCTGACCCAGAGAAGTAACTTGTGTCTCTTATGTCTCCTGCATTGGCGGGTGGGTTCTTTACCACTAGCACCACCTAGGAAGACCAGTTATTTTGAAATTCATTTATGTTTTGCCTTGATAAATGATCTGCTTCCTTTTATTGCTGAGGAGTATTCCAATTGTACGGATATATCGTAGTTTATCTGTTCAGCTGTTGATGGGCATTTGAGTTATTTCTAACTTTTTACCCTATTACAGATAAAGCTGCTATGAACATTGTGTACTAGCCTTTGTATGGACATATGCTTTCATTTCTCTTGGGTAAATACCTTAGACACTGTTGGTAGAAATGTAAACTTGTACAGGCACTATGGAAAACAGTATGGAGGTTCCTAAAAAATGTTAAAATAGAACTACCACATGATCCAGCATTTCTACTTTGGGGATATATATCATAAGACAATGAAAACAGGATCTTGAAAAGATATCTGAACTCTCATGTTCATTGTAGCATTCACTAGCTAAGACAGGGAAACAATCTAAGTGTTCACTGCCGAATGAATGGATAAAAAAGATGTGATAAATATATATATGCAATGAAATATTATTCAATCACGGGAAATAAGGTAGTCCTGTCATTTACAAAAAAAATCATGGAAAGACCTTGAAGGCATTCTGCTAAGTGAAATAAGTCACACAGAGAAAGACAAATACTGCATGGTATCACTTACACGTGGAACCTAAAAAAGCCAAACTCACGGATACAGAGAGTAGAATGGTGATTACCAAGGGCTGAAAGGCGAGGAAAACAGGGAGATTTTGGTCAAAGGTGCAAACTTTTGGTTCTAAGATGAATAAGTTCTGGGACTCTAATGAACAGCATAATGATTCTAGTTAATAATACTGTATTATGTACTCAAAAAGTTGTGAAAAGAGTATATCTTTAACTTCTCACCACAAAAAGAATGTTATTACACATTAGCTAACACTACGATGGTAATCATTTTGCAATACACAAGTGTATGAAGTCAGCTTGTTAACTAATCAAATCAACACCTTAAACTTACTCAATATTATACCCCAATTATATCTCAATAAAGTGAAGAACAATACACGTAAAAGAGAAAACAGAAGAAGAAGAAACTGCCAGACTATTTCCCAAAGTAGTTGTGCTGTTCTGCCTTCCCAGGAGCAGTGTATGAGAGTCCCAGTTTTCTTGGTTTGTTTGTGCAGGTTTGGGTTTCCATCTGGTATCATTTTCCTTTTGCCTGCAGGACTTCTATTAACACTTCTTGTGATGAAGTTCTGGTCTGCTGGTGATGTATTCCTTCTGTGTTTGAATGTCTGAAAGTCTATATTTCACCTTTGTTTTAGAAAGACAGCTTTGCTACTGACAGCTTCAGGACTTTTCTCTTTTAAATTGACTTATTTATTTTAATTGGAGGCTGAAAAAGTTGGCTTAAATCTCAACGTTCAGAAAACTAAGATCATGGCATCTGGTCCCATCACTTCATGGGAAATAGATGGGGAAACAGTGGAAACAGTGTCAGACTTTATTTTTTTTTTTGGCTCCAAAATCACTGCTGATGGTGATTGCAGCCATGAAATTAAAAGACATTTACTCATTGGAAGGAAGGTTATGACCAACCTAGATAGCATATTTAAAAGCAGAGACATTACTTTGCCAACAAAAGTCCGTCTAGTCAAGGCTATGGTTTTTCCAGTGGTCATGTATGGATGTGAGAGTTGGACGTTGAAGAAAGCTGAGTGCAGAAGAATTGATGCTTTTGAACTGTGGTGTTGGAGAACACTCTTGAGAGTCCCTTGGACTGCAAGGAGATCCAACCAGTCCATCCTAAAGGAGATCAGTCCTGGGTGTTCATTGGAAGGACTGATGTTGAAGCTGAAACTCCAGTACTTTGGCCATCTCATGCGAAGAGTTGACTCATTGGAAAAGACCCTGATGCTGGGAAGGATTTGGGGCGGGAGGAGAAGGGGACGACAGAGGATGAGATGGTTGGATGGCATCACCGACTCAATGGACATGGGTTTGGGTAAACTCTGGGAGTTGGTGACGGACAGGGAGGCCTGGCGTGCTGTGATTCATGGGGTCGCAAAGAGTCGGACATGACTGAGCGACTGAACTGAACTGAATTACTTTACAATATTGTGGTGGTTTTTGCCATACATTGACATGAATCAGCCACAGGTGTCCCTGTGTCCCCCATCCCTTAAGGTATTGTTCCACTGACATTTTGCTTACAGGTTATTTTATTTATTTTTTATGTTTTTCCTAACAAGAATTGGCTGCCATCCTCATCTTTGTCAGTGTGTCTTTTTTACTGATTGCTTTTCAGATGCTCTCTCATCATCTCTGGTTTTGAGTAATTTAATTAGGACAGGCCTTACCATGATTTTCCTCATTGTTTTTGTGCTTGGAGCTGATGGAGTTCCTGTAGGTTTCTAGTTTTCACCACATCTGGAAACCTTTTGGCCATCATTTCTATAAATATTTTTTCTGTATTGGTTATTTATTGCCACGTGACAAATAACCCCAAACTTTAGCAGCTGAAAATGATACACATGTATTATCTCACACTTCCTGGGTCAGGAATTTAGGCACAGTTTATTTAGCTAGTGCCTCCAGCTCTGAAGCCCTCACGCAGTTACAATCAAGGAGCTCCTGGCAGCTGATTCCAAGCTCACTCACATGCTTGTGGGCAGTCTGCATTCCTTACCATCTAGACCTCTCTAGACTTGGTGTCTCTAGACATCAAGATTGCCTCATGATATGGCATCTGGCATGGAGAAAAAACATCCAAGAGAAAGAAAGCGCTTTCAAGATAGAATCCAGAATCTTTTTGTAATCTAATTTTGGGATTTATAGCCCGTCACTTCTGCCATATTTTCTTTCTTAGGAGGGAGTTAATAAACTGACCCCACACTCAGCAGAGGGGGATTAGAGAAGACTGTGACCCCACACTCAGCAGGGGGGGATCAGAGAAGACTGTGACCCCACACTCAGCAGGGGGGGATCAGAGAAGACTGTGAGTGCCAGGAGGCAAGGATCATGGGGGAAGCCATCCTAGAAGCTGCCTGCCACCCCCGCTTCTCCTTTGGGAAGTACAGTTACATATGTATTAGGCCACTTGAAGTTGTCACGGCTCAGTGATGCTCTGCTTGGCTTCTTTGTTTTTTAATTTGCTTTTTTTTCTCTGTACTTTATTTTGGATCGTTTCCCTTGCTCTGTCTTCACGTTTGTTAATCATTTCTTCTAAAATGTCCGGTCAGCTATTAATCCAATCCAGTGCATTTTTTTTATCTCAGATATTTTACTTTTCACCTGTAAAAGTTCAATTTGGGTCCTTACTATCTTCCACATCTCTGCTTAACTTTTCAAACATACAGTAGAGTCATGGTAACTGTCGATTCTGGGTCAGTTCCAATTGGTTGCTTTTTCTCCTCATGGTTTCCTGCTTCTTGCTACTTTTTAATTTGATGCTACACATTATAAATTTTACCTTGTTGGATGTTGGGTATCTTCTTATTCCTATAAACATTTTTGGGCTTCCCAGGTGGCACAGTGGTAAAGAATCCACCTGCCAATGCAGAGATGCAAGAGACGGGTTCAACCCCTGGGTCCGGAAGATCCCCTGGAGACGGAAATGGCAATCCACTCCAGTATTCTTGCCTGGAAAATTCCATGGAGGGAGGAGTCTGGTGGGCTACCATCCATGGGGTCTCAAAAGAGTCAGACTTAACTGCATGACTGAGCAAAGGCAAACACAATAAACATTTTTAGCTTGTTTTGGAACAGAATTAAGGTACTTGGAAAGAGTTTGATCCTATTGGATATGCTTTTAAGATTTCTTAGGTGGGAATGGGACAGAGTTCAGTGTTCAATAATAATTTATTGAATCAATAATTTATAATAATGATTTGCCCACTAAGGAGGCAAGATCCATCTATGTACCCCACCCCATTCCTCACGATCAGGATGGTGTCCAATCCACTAGGAAGAATAAGCATTATTTCTGGCCTCAAATGGGAGCAGAACATTGTTACCTCTTGCCCTTTTGAGTGGCTCTTCCTCTGGTTTCCAGTAGTTCATCACATGCCTGAACTTATTAGTTAAATAATTACTCAAAGGAGCATTTTTCCGGAGTTTCCTCCCTGTGGCTTTGTCTCTCTTCTCTAGTGCTCCTCCTTGAGAACTCCAGCCGCCCTGTTCTCTGTATCTCAGCTTTAGCTCCTCAATCCAGGGTGTCCTTTGGTGTTCACTTCCCTGCACTATGTCCTATAAATCATCTCAAAGCAGTAAGCTGGGACAATGACAGGACTCACTTGGTTTTTTGTTTCACATAGATCACTCTTCGTTGTTGCCTGATGTTCAGTATCTTGGACACCACTGTTTCACATACTTTTAGAGAGTCATTCTGGTCCTTGTTACTCCATCTTGGCTGGAACCAGAAGCCTAGCATCTAGGCAAAACAGTTTGAATGGGCATCAGCAACCTTGCTGAAGTGGCATGCTGATGTTTATTCTTTCCTTTTTTACAGTGGATAGGGATACAGGACAAACCCTCGTGTGTATGGAGACAGGTCAGGGGAGAAGGAAGTGAAAGTCGCTCAGTCGTGTCTGACTCTTCGTGACCCCATGGACTATACAGTCCATGGAATTCTCCAGGCCAGGATACTGGAGTGGGTAGCTTTTCTCTTTTCCAGGGGATCTTCCCAACCCAGGGATCAAACCCATGTCTCCCACATTGCAGGTGGATTCTTTACCAACTTAGCCACCAGGGAAGCCCAGGGGAGAAGGAAAGGAAGGGTTATCTTTTTCTTCACATTTAGAAGCTGCTCTACACAACCGTAGGAGAATGCAATGCACCCCACTCCAGTACTCTTGCCTGGAAAATCCCACGGACGGATGAGCCTGGTAGGCTGCAGACCATGGGGTCGCTAAGAGTTGGACACGACTGAGCGACTTCACTTTCACTTTTCACTTTCACGCACTGGAGAAGGAAATGGCAACCCACTCCAGTGTTCTTGCCTGGAGAATCCCAGGGACGGGGGAGCCTGGTGGGCTGCCGTTTATGGGGTCATACAGAGTTGGACACAACTGAAGCGATTTAGCAGCAGCAGTAGCAGCAGCTACACAACCGTATCCAAATATTATTTCTCCAAAACTCATCTCTCATGCTGTCATTGAATCTTTGTCATAGGCTATCCACTCATAGTTCTGAGGCTCACAAATATTCAAATCTTTTTCTTACAATCCAGCACTAAATTATGGTCCGGACTCTTGACTCTTTCAAGTGCCTGGGAAGATAATCTTTCTTGGTTCATGTCTATGTAGTTAAATTAAGAAGCTGATTCATCTCTAGTAGCTACACTAAACCATTTGGTGCTGTTCACCAATGGTCATTAATATGTCAGCAGCATGTCTGTGTAAATCCTATCTTCTGCCTGTGAAAAGAATACTGATTAATTTGGCTATACCAGAATCCAATTAGCATTCTCTCTTCTCATCTAATTTTTTTAATGTAATTTTGTTAATGTGAATTTTAATAGTGATTTATAGTCACTGCCTCCCTTTCCCTTCTCACATAATTAGGTACCTTCTTTTTGAGGTCAAAGTCCAACAGGAGCAGCCTTGTACATAATTCTCATTCTTTTCCATTTCCTGTTATCATATCTTTGTAATATTTGCAATCTTCTACTTGTAATCACACTTAACTGCACCCCGTTCTCAGGCTAACTAAGTGCACTCTTAATGGCAGGCTTCACAAAGCACATGTTTCCCGGAAAGACTTGTGCATTAGCCGGGAAGGACAGGACATGTTCATGTAAACTCTCTGAGAACCACCATCCCCTATGACCAGAGGAAGAGAGTTCACACCAAGCTATGTAACCCAGAGGGTCTGTCAAATGCTTTAGTCAGGGCAGGGGGATAGTATCAGCTCAAAAACAGCTTGGACATTTCTGAAGGGGGAAAAAGAGCCTTGATAAACACATATGATTAAATATTTTTTCTGCCTGTAACTTGTTACGAATCTGACATTTGTCTTACTGATACATTGACTTCCACAATCTACATAGATAAGTACCAAATAATTACCAGAAAAATAATGCTGCTGTGTGGGAAATGGCACCCTCCCAATCTAAGGGAGCTAATGTGCATTCCCCAGCCCTTACTGGAGAATCACAAAAGCACGTAGGACAAACAGATGTGGCAGCCTTGAAGCGAGAGGAAGCTCCTTGGAGCTCTAAGAATTTGAGGCAGTCAAGATTGTTGTGGTTAATAGTATAAGTTCTAGGGCACGACTCTCTGGGTTCAAACCTCAATTCTACTATTACTTTCTAGCTGTGTGAACTTGGGAAAATTACTCAACATCTCTGTGGTTTGGTTTTTGCCTTCTGTAAGATGGAGACAGAGTAGTATCTATTTCATAGAATTGTCCTTTCACAGCTTGATTAAACTAAATAAGTGGAAAAAACACTTAGACCAGTGCTTGATATATACAGTGTTAGCTGCTATTTTTCCTTTTTTATTAATTGAAATATGTTTGACATATAACATTGTATAAATTTCAAGAGTACAAGGGGTTGACCTGATACATTCATATATTGTACAGTTAGACTTCAAGATATCGCTGATTTAGTTCCAGACCACAACAATAAAGCCAGTATCACAATAAAGTCACAAGAATTTTGTGGTTTCTCAGTGCATATAAAAGTTTTATTTACACTATATTGTAGTCTATTAAATGTACAATGACATTATGTCTGCAAACACAACTGCATGTCTTAGTTAAAAAATACTTTGTTGCTAAAAATTGCTAACAATCATCTGAGCCTTCAACAAGTTGTCATCTTTTTGCGGGCGGAGGCTCTTGCCTCAATGTTGATAGCCATTGACTCTGATCAGGGTGGTGGTTGCTGAAGGTTAGGGCAGCTGTGGCAATTTCTGAACATAAGACAGCAATGAAGTTTGATTGACTCTTCCTTTCACAAGTAATTTCTCTGTGGCATGCAATGCTGTTTGATAGCATTTTATTCACAGTAGAACTTCTTTCCGAATTGGAGTCTATCCTCTCAAACCCTTCTGCTGCTTTATCAACTAAGCTTATGCAATATTTTAAATCCTTTGCTGTCATTTCAACAGTCGCCAGGGCATCTTCCCCTGGAGTAGATATCATCTCAAAAAACCACTTTCTGTATTTGTACATAAGAAATACTCCTCATCCATTAAATTTTATCATCAGATTACAGCAATTTGGTCACATCTTCAGGCTCCACCTCTAATTCTAGTTCTTTTGCTAATTCCAAAACATTTGTAGTTACTTTCTCAACTGAAGTCTTGAACCTCTCAAAGTCATCCATTGGTGTTGCAATCAACTTCTTCCAAACTCCTGTGAACGTTTATGTTTTGACCTCTTCCCATGAATCATGAATGTTCTTAATGGCATCTGGAATGGTGAAAACTTTTCAGAAGGTTTTCAACTTACTTTGCTCAGATACATCAGAGGAATCACTATCTATGGCAGCTGTAGACTTATCAATTGCATTTCTTAAATAATAAAACATGAAAGTCAAAACTGCTCCTTGGTCCATGGGCTGCAAATCTGACATTGAGTAAGCAAGCATGAAAACAACATGAATTTCTTTGTACAGCTCCATGAGAGCTATTGGGTGAGCAGGTGCATTGTTGATAAGCAGTAATATTTTGAAAGGAGTCTTTTTTTCCTAAGCAGTAAGTCTAAATAATTGGCTTAAAATACTCAGTAAACCATGTTGTCAACAGATGTGCTATCATACAGGCTTTGTTGTTCAACTAGTAGAGCACAGAGAGTATATTTAGCACAATTTTAAAGGCCCTAGGATTTTCAGAATGGTAAATGAGCACTGGGGCTTCCCAGGTGGTGCAGCAGTAAAGAATCTGCCTGCCATAGCAGGAGATGCAGGAGACATGGGTTTGATCCCTGGGTTGGGAAGATCCCTTGGAATAGGAAATGGCAACCCACCCCACTATTCTTGCCTGGAAAATTCCATGGACAGAGGAGCCTGGAGGGCTACAGTCCCTGGGGTCACAAAGAGTTTCAAACAAGACTGAGCAACTGAACATACACACACAGATGAGTATTGGCTTCAACTTCAAGTCTTCAGCAGCATTAGCCCATAACAAGAGAGTCAGTCTGTCCTTTGAAGATTTGAAGGCAGGCATTGACTTCTCCTCTCTAACTATGAAAGTCCTAGATGGCATCTTTTTCCAATATAAGGTTGTTCATCTACACTGAATATCTGTTGTTTCATGTAGCCACCTTCATTAATGATCTGAGCTAGATATTCTAGATTACTTGCTGCAGCTTCTACATCAGCACTTGTAGCTTCACCTTGTACTTTTATGGCATGGAGATAGCCTCTTTCCTTAAACCTCATGAACAAATCCGTGCTAGCTTGAAACTTTTCTTCTGTAGCTTCCTCACCTCTCTTGGCCTTCATAGAATTGAAGAGAGTTAGGGCCTTGCTCTAGACAAGGCTTTAGCTTAAGGGATTGTTCTGACTGGCTTGTTGTTCTATCCAGACCACCAAAACTTTCTCCAAAATAGTTATTTCACTTTCTTAACATTCAAATATTTCTTGAGGTAGCACTTTACGTTTCCTTCAAGAACTTTCCCTTTGCATTCAGAACGTGGTTACCTACTTGATACAAGAGGCCTAGCTTTCAGGATATCTCAGCTATGGACATGCCTTACTCATTACCCTCAATTATTTTTTGCTTTTGATATAAAGTGGGAGATGTATGACTCTTGCTTTCACTTGAACACTTAGAAACCACTGTGGGGTTACTAATTGACCTAATTGCAACATTGTTGTGTCTCAGGGGATAGGGAGTGAGAGAGATGGGGGAACAGCCCGTCAATGGGGGTGGTCAGTGCACACACAACATGTATCAATTAAGTTCACCATCTTATATTGGCATGGTTGTGCCCCTCTTCAAATAACTGCAATATTAACATCAAAGATGAATGATCACAGATCACTGTAACAAATACAATAATAATGGAAAAAAGATTTATTCTTTTCCAGGCATATACTCTTGAATGGGATTCCTGGGTCATATGGTAGTTCTATTCTCAGCTCTTTAAGGAACCTCCATACTATTTTCCATAGTGGCTGCATCAATTTATATTTCCACTAACAGTGTAGGAGGTCCCCTTTTATTCACATCCTCTCCAGCAATTACGACTTGTACACTTTTTGATGATGGCCATTCTGATCAGTGTGAGGTGATACCTCATTGTGGTTTTGATTTGCATTTCTCTAGTAATTAGCAAGGGCTTCCCTGGTGGCTCAGTGGTAAAGAATCCACCTGTAATGCAAGAAAGGAAAGTTTGATCCCCGTGTCAGGAAGATCCCCTGGAGAAGGAAATGGCAACCCACTCCAGTTTCTTGCCTGGGAAATCCCCTGGACAGAGGAGTCTGGCAGGTTGCAGTCCATGGGGTCACAAAAGAGTCCGACATGACTTAGTGACTAAACAACAACAAAAATAATTAGCGATGTTGAACATATTTTCATGTGCCTGTTGGCCGTCTATATGCCTTTTTTGGGGAAGGCATATTCTCTCTATTTATGTCTTCTGGCCATTTTTTATTGGGTTCTTTGCTTTTTTCTCATATTGAGCTGTATGAGCTACTTGTGTATTGTGAAAATGTTTATTTATTGTTAATTAATATTAATTTAAATGACTACTTGATTCAGTTACAGAATAATTTTAAGTATTTTTGGAAAAATTGGATATGTTAATTTATGCTTTAAAGTGTAAATTTTATGAAATTTAAATACATATCAAGTGTTTCTGATAAAAAACAGTCAGAATGGCTGCTATCCTAAAGTCTACAAGCAATAAATGTTGGAGAGGGTGTGGAGAAAAGGGAACCCTATTACACTGTTGGTGTGATGCAAACTAGTACAGCCATTATGGAGAACAGTGTGGAAATTCCTCAAAAAACTGGAAATAGAACTGCCATATGACCCAGCAATCCCACTGCTGGGAATATACACCGAGGAAACCAGAATTGAAAGAGACACGTGTACCCAAATGTTCATCGCAGCACTGTTCACAACAGCCAGGACATGGAAGCAGCCTAGATGTCCATCAGCAGACGAATGGATAAGGAAGCTGTGGTACATATACACAATGGAATATTACTCATCCATTTAAAAGAACACATTTGAATCAGTTCTAATGAGGTGGATGAAACTGGAGCCTATTATACAGAGTGAAGTAAGCCAGAAAGAAAAACACCAATATAGTATACTAACACATATATACGAAATTTAGTAAATTGGTAAAGATAACCCTGTATGTGAGACAGCAAAAGAGACACAGATGTATAGAACAGTATTTTGGACTCTATGGGAGAGGGCGAGGGCGGGTTGATATGGGAGAATGGCACTGAAGCATGTAAATTATCATATGTGAAACGAACTGCCAGTCCAGGTTTGATGCACCATACAGGGTGCTCAGGGCTGGTGCACCGGGATGACCCGGAGGGATGGGATGGGGAGGGAGGTGGAAGGGGGGTTCTGGAAGGGGAAAACATGTACACCCATGGTGGATTCATGACAATGTATGTCAAAACCAATGCAATATTGTAAAGTAAAAAAATAGAAATAAATAAGTTAAAAAAAAATATTTCAGTTCAGTTCAGTCACTCAGTCGTGTCCGACTCTTTGCGACCCCATGAATTGCAGCACGCCAGGCCTCTCTGTCCATCACCAACTCTCGGAGTCTACCCAAACCCATGTCCATTGAGTCGGTGATGCCATCCAACCATCTCATCCTCTGTTGTTCCCTTCTCCTCCCGCCCCCAATCCTACCCAGCATTAGGGTCTTTTCCAATGAGTCAACTCTTCGCATGAGGTGGCCAAAGTACTGGAGTTTCAGCTTCAACATCAGTCCTTCCAATGAACACCCAGGACTGATCTCCTTTAGGATGGACTGGTTGGATCTCCTTGCAGTCCAAGGGACTCTCAAGAGTCTTCTCCAACACCACAGTTCAAAAGCATCAATTCTTCTGCACTCAGCTTTCTTCAACGTCCAACTCTCACATCCATACATGACCACTGGAAAAACCATAGCCTTGACTAGACGGACTTTTGTTGGCAAAGTAATGTCTCTGCTTTTAAATATGCTATCTAGGTTGGTCATAACCTTCCTTCCAAGGAGTAAATGTCTTTTAATTTCATGGCTGCAATCACCATCAGCAGTGATTTTGGAGCCAAAAAAAAAAATAAAGTCTGACACTGTTTCCACTGTTTCCCCATCTATTTCCCATGAAGTGATGGGACCAGATGCCATGATCTTAGTTTTCTGAACGTTGAGCTTTAAGCCAACTTTTTCACTCTCCTCTTTCACCTTCATCAAGAGGCTCTTTAGTTCTTCTTCACTTTATGCCATAAGGGTGGTATCATCCGCATATCTGAGGTTATTGATATTTCTCCCGGCAATCTTGATTCCAGTTTGTGTTTCTTCCAGCCCAGCGTTTCTCATGATGTACTCTGCATATAAGTTAAATAAGCAGGGTGACAATATACAGCCTTGACGTACTCCTTTTCCTATTTGGAACCAGTCTGTTGTTCCATGTCCAGTTCTAACTGGTGCTTCCTGACCTGCATACAGGTTTCTCAAGAGGCAGGTCAGGTGGTCTGGTATTCCCATCTCTGGAAGAATTTTCCACAGTTTATTGTGATCCACACAGTCAAAGGCTTTGGCATAGTCAATAAAGCAGAAATAGATGTTTTTCTGGAACTCGCTTGCTTTTTCGATGATCCAGCGGATATTGGCAATTAGATCTCTGGTTCCTCTGCCTTTTCTAAATCCAGCTTGAACATCTGGAAATTCACGGTTCACGTACTGTTGAAGCCTGGCTTGGAGAATTTTAAGCATTACTTTACTAGCATGTGAGATGAGTGCAATTGTGCGGTAGTTTGAGCATTCTTTGGCATTGCCTTTCTTTGGGACTGGAACGAAAACTGACCTTTTCCAGTCCTGTGGCCACTGCTGAGTTTTCCAAATTTGCTGGCATATTGAGTGCAGCCCTTTCACAGCATCATCTTTCAGGATTTGAAATAGCTCAACTGGAATTCCATCACCTCCACTAGCTTTGTTAGTAGTGATGCTTTCTAAGGCCCACTTGACTTCACATTCCACGATGTCTGGCTCTAGGTGAGTGATCACACCATCGTGATTAAAAAATATTTAGATATAAGTAAAAAAAACAAAACAACAAAAAACTGGTGTCCAGATTTTGAAGAAAAAGTATAAGAAAAAAGATGGCAAAATATTGATATTTTTAAAATACTGCATAGTAAAGTGATAATATTTTGGATATATTGAATTAAATAAAATATATTAAAATAATTTTCCCCTTTCTCTTTTTACTTATTAAATATGGCTACTGAAACACTTAACATTATATATCATATTGAACTGGGCTGGGCTAGATAATGAGGGAGCTTATTTGCTTTGCTCAAATGTTTGGGCTTTATCTTGAAAGCAATGGGAAGAAACAGGATCAAATTTACATATTCCATATTTACATCTCAGAGAATTTAGCCTAGCAGCTGTGATGAAACTGGATTTGAAGGAAATAAAATCAGAGCTATGGAGATCATTTAGTCGAAAAATGTAGGCAAGAAAAAATCATGGTGTGACTAGTGAATGGCAGTGTGGTGGAAGAAGTGGGCCTATTGAAGAGGTAGATTTCCTCAGTAAGACTGAGTAAGGGGTGTCCAGGTTGACTACAGGGTATGTGGACTAGAGAACTGGATAGATTCTCTGGGGCAGAGCCTAGAGAATGAGGAATGGAACTTAATTTACATGTCAGGCTAAGTGACTTTAACAAAACCATCCCTGATTCCTTTAGCTCTTAATCAGATTGCGCAGGCTCCCACAGCCAAAATATTGCTATTAGGAACTACTGGCTAAGTCGTGTCCAACTCTTGGCGACCCTATGAACTATAGCCCACCAGGCTCCTCTGTCCATGGCATTCTCCAGACAGGAGTACTGGAGTGGGTTGCCATGCCCTCCTCCAGGGGATCTTCCCGACTCAGGAATCAAACCCGCGTCTTTTATGTTTCCTGCATCGGCAGGTGGGTTCTTTACCACTAAGCTACCTGGGAAGCCCACTGGCTCTCCTACTTTTTCCCAAATATGCTCCTGAATTAAGAAGCACAAAACAAAGCCCTGAAACTCTCTCTCTCTACCACTGCTTAAAAACAGCAACAAATAAGCCAGATATCTTCCATTCTCCTCACTACCATAGTTAATAGTCCACTTTGTACTCAGAGGGCTTCTGGAATGCAATGGGAATATTTTTTTAAATGAAAATGAAAGAGAAGGTTTTGGGAGACGTTCCTCCCCAAGGGACACAGTGCACTTCCATGGGAAGAACAGAGGCTTGGAACCCAGACACACCTGTCTTTGGATCTTAGCTATGCTCCTTTCTGGTTCTAAGTCATGGCTCATGAAAGATTCACAATCAATATTTGTTGAACAGATGAAGTTTACTTAATTCCTCTGGGCCTCAGTTTCCTGATCTGAATAAATGAGGATTTTCACTATGAAGGGTTATTTTGCACATGAGATCAACTGGTACAAAAAGCATCTGACACTTTAATATGCAGTAAATGATAGCATTTTTTTATTACATCTTGGAGTAAAGTTTAAATAGAGGGCAAAACTGTTTGTGGTTCATTTCAGATGCTGCACATGATCCACTTTGCATTCAGACTACCAGTTTGTATAGTTTCAGGGCTGTGTGGACATGACTGGCATATATCACTTAAATCATGAGATGATCCTATACCCTAAACTCTTGTGGGCATCCAGCAGGGCTGGTTGTCTCCAAGCAGGGCTGTGGGACCACTACCATGGATACTGTTAATTGTCTTCTTTTCCTTGTCCTTTTCCCCTACCTCCATGTCACCTGGGGAAGAAATCTTAGAAACTCAAAATGCTAAAAATGCTCAGAGGGATCTGAGCCAGAATGAAGGTGTTGAATTACCCACATACTGATTAACTAAAGTTGGCTCTACCTGAAATGACAGCTGATACTATTGTGTATTAGCTGAAAGAATCACCACCCCATGACCTGCCCTCCTTTCCATGCTGAGTGGGTAGCAACAGCCTCCAAGTTTTGCTTTTTACCACAGCTCAACAAATATTTATGCATAAAGCACAAAACGCAGGCCAATCGCTCTTCTCTGTCATCCAGGAACAATTTCAACTCTTCTCCTCAAAACTTTTGCAAGGAACTAACCCACTCTCACCCACCAGGCTGGAAAGGGGGCACCTAAGAGCCAGTAAAAAGTGTGAGGCAGGCCACACGGCCAATGAAATGGCATGATCATGTTGCCACAGAAACAAGGTCTTGAGCCTTTCATCAATCAAGGAGTGTTTGCAGAGTGGCTCCATGGTATCCTCTTATGCCAGACTCCACATGTCCTGATCCTTGAGAAACTTACCATTTATCAAGAGCAACAGAACGCACACTTGAAAGAAATAGAAGTCAACTGAGCACTTAATGGGTGATATTGACTTGTAAGTGGAAGAAGAGTTTCCAGAAAGGAGAATCAATGTAGGCTGCTGATGCTGAAAAGGTCTACACAAAGAAGACAGAGGTTAAGCTAGGCTATGAAGGGTGAGTAAGATTTCAGTAAAAGAAGGAATAGAGGAAGGACCTTGGAAAGTTCATGTGTTTGGTGGGTATGTGTGTGTTGGGGTAGGGTGGGGTGGGATCACAGAGGGAGATTCAAAGGCAAGGAGATGCTAATAAGTACAGTACATATTACCCACTTAGCATCCTCACCCCTGCACTATATTTCATTCAGTCCCCTCCTGTCTCCCTCCTGTCTTAAGCCTCACCTCACATTTTTCTTTTGTTAACTTTAAATTTCCTCTTTTCTGTGTCTGTCTTCACCACCCTTACTAGTAAATGGACTTAAAATCACTTCTAATGCCTTGAGTGTGGATTTCTTAGCTTCCCAACAAAAGCAAAGACCCTTGTGAGTTCCCAGCTCGCGGCAGAACGCATGCTCAGTGAATGCAACCCAGGGGCAGAAGCTGAATTTATTTCCCTCCACAGCCAGCCCCTGAGAGGACCAAAGAGCTCCATGACTGCTGTCCTGGCATTCTGAAGGCAAGAGGTGGGGGACCAAAATGTTGCTATTAATAAAAACTGCAAAAGAATCTTGGGGGAGACAAAAGCTCTGAAATTGTAGGGTCATTTGATAGCTAGCATTGAAAGCACTCATTTGGTTTGTCTCTCTGTTTCTTTTTCTTTCCTTCCTTCTCTTTATATATATATATATATTTTTTTTTTTCTGGAATTTTACACAAATGGGTTCATTCACAAAGAGAAAGCCAAGTTTTGGGTACAACACCTTTCCAAAACAGAGGCCTTTGAAAACATTGGTCTGGATCAAGACACAATGCCCTTTCCCCTCACCCCGACCCCATCCCTAAATCACTCCCTATAATTTGTTCAGCTTGATGCTACCCTGAGTGTCCAGGCGGTCAGGACCCACAGCCCCTTTGGGATGAGAAGGGAAGGCATCCATCCTCTCCTCTCCTCTCAGAAGCTCTGAGGCAGCTGGCCCTCTGCCTGGCTATGCCAGAAAGTGGCATGACCACCAGGGCGACTGTGGTCAGCACAGGAAGAAAATCTCGGGTATTCACAGCTAAGCTATGGTTTGAGAAATACTGGCGACAGAGGGTTGGCTGGGTAAAGGAGTGAGAATAGCAGCAGACATGCACTCTTTGACTCTGCTTCTCCCTGAAACAGGCTCTGAAAGAACCAGAGAAAAGACCCCAATGTTCCTGGGTGGCTGAGGGGGTGAGGGTGGTGGTTTGCAGAGTGGCAGCCATATGGTGAACGCCGGGCTGGCCCAGCAGGGCTCTCCTTTGGAGTCTCCTTGGGAGTAACATAGGGCCTCTCAAGGCCTTTTCCACAACGTGGGAGTAGCATCCTTTGGCCCTAAGAAAGACTCTCTGGAGCCCAGAATTTTCCAATCTGGTTCAGATCTCCAGGTGCCTCTTCCACCAGAGACACCTCCCATTATTTCTGAGCTCCAGTCCATCAGCCTGTGCTGTGGAGACCCTGGGACTGGCATCACTACATTGAGTAAGGAATCTACGCACGTTAGTTGGATATTTCTTTCAATTGCTCTTTTTCACAATGGAACAGAAGTAGGGCAGGCTTCTTTCATGGTACACCTGTCTGGCCTCTGCAAAACTAAACTTCCCCCATCCTAACTCCTTACTTAAGCCCCAAAGATCTGGGAAACAGATCGGAAGTTGGCTGTTTCTATTTCACCCCCTTTCTGTTTCATCTTTTCTTTAAAATAAATGAACCTGGATGTGGACAAACATATTTGTAGCAGAAATTTGCACACTAGGACAGGGTCATGTGCTCCACACACCTTAGTTATTTTTATTCACTTAAGAGAATCAGAAAAAGCACAGGAGGCCCTCAGGACATGCAAATTAAATGTGGCAGCTGAAATTGGCATCTTTGGGAGCAGCTGGAGCAAGCTGGTACCCACCACACAAAGCATTTCAAAGGAATTGAGGCTGCTGTTGCCAAATGAAGGAACACCTGGCAGGCTGGGGGGACATTTAAAAGGAAGCAAGTCCTCTCTCTTTAGAGCGAAGCTTTGCACACTGCCCTCCAGCTAAAGAAAATTAGGAGGGGGGTTTGCTTATTCAAAGGCCTTCAATGTGGATGATCATTTTTTCTTCCATAAAGACTGATGTTTAAAGAAAATCCTCTGGCAGGCTGATGGCAATCTTGTCTGTACCAGAGCAATAGAGCTCTTGGTCGTAAATATGCGAAGCATAATGAAAAGATTATGGCTCAGTGGCTGGGGTGCAAATTGGTCTGGGTTGTTTACTGCCTGAGGAATGCCTTTCCTCTACCCTTCTCTTCCAGTGCAATCCCACACACAGAGAATCCACAAAGGCAAATACCTTTTCATGTCCCATTCCTCTGCTTCCCAGAGCTTCCCCACTGTGGACCTGACTATGTGGATGTGAAGATACACACACACATGGGAAGGGCAAGGTGGAAGGCAGGCAGTTAAAGAAATAGGTCCCCTGGTCTAGGACTGGCCAGTCTGTTGGGGGCCTCACCTAGTTCTGTACAATTTTGGCCTCACACAGAGAGGGTTGGTATTGGACTAACCATGGATTAGGGTTGGCTTCAGTGATCTCTGAGAGGTAAGAGGAGGACACTGAAGTTTCCCAGTTTCCATGCTGGCCTGGATGTACATCTTTAGGCTAAATCTGTTCTAGAAGAGGGTGATTGAATGGGTGACTAAACCCCAGGCTGGAACTCTGGTTTTGTCTTTACCGAGCCCTGTATCTTTGGGCAAGTGACTTGTCTTCTTTCCCCACACTGGCTTCCTCTGTCCTGTGAAGTTAAAATGAGCCAAGAACAAAAAGCATCATGCCTGAGCCATGGGATGTGCTTAGTCAATGGAGACTGTCACCCGAGCATCAGACACAGGAGTGATGGAGAGGGAGGAATGGCCTTTCACGACACTGTCTGTCTGTCCCTGGCTTCCCAGGAGCCTGAGTTTACTTAAAATCTGTTTCCTACTTTAGCTCTGCTGAAGCCTCTGGTTCCAGTCTCCCATCAACCTGGGCCTGCTACTACCTGCTGCCATTCTTATGCCAGATCTTAGTGTTCACCACTCTGTCTTCATGTATAGCTTAGGATTTTAATCCTTCTTTTCTTCTGCCTTGTCACTTTCCTTGAGAAAATAACACCATGCACTGAGGCACTGAAATGAGGCAGGAGAGTTTCCTTGTTTGATTCAGTTAGGTTTTTAATCTTTGCATTTGATCCCAGGGGTTTCCTCCTCCAGATCAATGAGGCAATTTACACGTGGATGCTTAGCTTGTTTCTGTAAAAGCCAGGTCTAGAATTTAGTCTCCTAACCATGAAAGAGATAAAAGGAAGAGAATTCTATCAGGGCCCTGGCCGGAAACAGTGGTGCACTGGGACTGATTTATATGAGAGCTTGATGGAAGGACTATTGACAAAGATGGGGGCACGGTATGGGGGACCCACAAGGGATAAGGCAGTAGCTCAGAGCAAGTAACAGTGGGGATGTTAGCACCTGTAAACCGAAAGGGATCAGGAGAGGGGGCTGTTACCAGAAGTAGATTCACAGAGCTGTGCAGAAGGGGGCTGTCTGATAGAAGCCACGACCCTCTCAGCCAAGGGATTCAGCCTCGGCAGCCTCATGAGAAGAGAGCAAGGGGAACAGTGACCTCAGCCTCACTCTCCTCCTTCCTCTGCCTCTCCTTTCTGGCCTAATCTGTCCGAGAGCTGGGAGGGAAGAGATCCATGTGGTAATCCCTACTGACTAGCCTCCTGTCTGGCGGGCAGAGGGCATGGTGAAGAAGAGCACTTGAGTCAAACAGAAGACAAGAAGCTTGTGTGTTAGGCAGGTGGGAGTTGGGGACCAGTAATGTACAAAAGAGCTGCACTGATCTCAGGAAGTATAAACTCTGGACACTCCTGTCAGTGAGCCCTCACCCTCTCAACCTACAACCTCCTAATTCCTACTAATTTCTCTCCCTCTCTCTAGCAAAATATCCAATTTCCATGCAACTATTTCTTCTTTTAAAGAGGCTACAAATTGTTTAGTCATATGTCATGGAATTTACAAATAACAAATAATTAAACTAGAGTAATCACAGCAAACAAAACGCTGTACTCAATAGTATCAATGAGGCCCGCGGTAAGAAAGAGCCTTACTATGTTCTCCTGTATCACTCATCTCCCTCTGGAAAGCTGAGGTATGTGAATGCATCTGGCCCCACCACCTTATTCCTCTCAGAGCCCATCTATGAGGGAAGGAGACATGATGCTCACAGCCTCTTAATGCTTTCAGGACATGCTCAGTTACTTTCTCTTTGCGGCCTCCATCAAGTCAGTCAGGCTCACTGATGCCAACATTTTCCTCCTTGCCTTCATCAAAGCATTAGTCTAGTGTCCCGTGCCTTAGAGACCATGTTTTTCCAGAAAACTACTAAACTAACTTGTAAACAAGATTTTGGGGTCTGACAGTACTTTCTGTAATATCTTTTTATTCCAACTTTTTCCCTATCTTTCTACCTCAGAGCTTGTAACCTTTAGTTGTCCTGTCTCTGGGGTTAACAGCGAAGAGCAGGGACTTCTCTCTGGTCTCACGGTTTCACTTTGTTGATTGAAGATTAAAATCCTTATATGGAGGCTTTCCTTAGGTTGGATTCCCTGGTAACAGGTTTTGAGGCAGAGAGCTGCATGTAGAAATCTTACTGGGGAAGAGTCTTGGGAGATGCGCCTGTAAGGACCCGGGTAGGGCAGGACTGGGGAAGCAGCACCGAGTCACACAAGCCTTAGTCATTCCAACGGACACTCCAGAGCTGGAATGGCCCTGCAGAGATGTCTTACTGAGGCCAATATGACAACCTTGGCCTTCTCACATCAGCCAGTCATTGGTCACTAGCTGTCTCTGGGAGAGAGGATAACCTTAGGAGAAGTAGTTCTCTGGAGCCAAGGACAATTGTTAGTGAGCCATGTAGCTATGACCTATCAGCATACCTGAGATATATAATAGGTATAATAGTTCTATATATATATATATATTATATGTGGTATATAATATTAGGACTATTATATTCCATTTATATACTAGTCCTATACTAGGTACTAGGGTACCTGAGGCATGAGTATGCTGTTCCTGAGGAGAGGACTGTTGACAGAGTCCTGCAGCATCCTCTTCTGGCTGCTCAGATCCTTCTGCAGCTAATAGTAATTTTGCCCCTCCTGGAAAAAGCATCTCCAGGGTTCTGATTAGTCTTGTTTCTTGTGGAAAACTGGGATGAACAATATCACTACAGCTGCAGTTGACCTTATTTTCATAGCTGATACTATGGTCCGTATCTTCTACCACTCACCCTAGGTGTCTCTCAACCTCAGCTAGCACATCTGTCTGTCTAGGTAGATCACCAGCTGGGGGTCCTAGACCCTCTTTGCTGAGTTACCAAGACCTTCTCATGCTGTGGCTGCTATCTGTGCATAAACCACTAAATCCAGGAATGGGAACACTGAAAGACATCCATCCAAGACCCTGAAGGCCAGAAAGGCAAAGCAGTATCTGGGATGTGTGTCAATCCTGGTCAAGATACACTGCCCCTCTACCTAGAGTGGAGAAGATTCAAAAGAATTGATTTGACACCAAACTACTGATCGGTCTACTTGAGTGAAGGTGCCAGATTAGAGACCAGCATTATGCTTTGTTACAGGCAGGTTGGATGGACATTCAACAGCATCATTAACTAAACCAGCTTTTGTAAGTATGCTGCTGCGCCCATGCATGAGCCTTCATTTCTGCCATCATGGCCTCTCTATTCATGTTGTTGTTGTTGTTCAGTCACTCAGTCGTGTCTGACTCTCTGTGATCCCATGGACTGTGGCATGCCAGGCTTCCCTGTCCTTTACCATCTCCCAGAGTTTGCTCAAACTCATGTCCATTGAGTCGGTGATGCCATCCAATCATCTCATCCTTTGTCATCCCTTCTCCTTCTGCCTCCAATCTTTCCCAGCATCAGAGTCTTTTCTAATGAGTCAGCTCTTTGCAACAAGAGGCCAAACTACTGGAGCTTCAGCTTCAGCATCAGCCCTTTCAGTGAATATTCAGAATTGATTTCCTTTAGGATGGACTGGTTTGATCTCATTGCAGTCCAAGCGGCTCTCAAGAGTGTTCTCCAGCACCACAGTACAAAAGCATCAATTCTTCAGCGCTCAGCCTTCCTTATGGTCCAACTCTCACATCTATACATAACTGTTGGGAAAGCCATAACTTTGATTAGATGGACCTTTGTTGGCAAAGTAATGTCTGCTTTTTAATATGCTGTCTAGGTTGGTCATAGCTTTTCTTCCAAGGAGCACGTGTCTTTTAATTTCATGGCTGCAATCACCATCTGCAGTGATTTTAGAGCCCAGGAAAATAAAGTATGTCACTCTTTCCACTGTTTCCCCATCTATTTGACATGAAGTGATGGGACCATATGCCATGATCTTAGTTTTCTGAATGTTGAGAAGCCAGTTTTTTCACTCTCCTCTTTCACTTTCATCAAGTGGCTCTTTAGTTCCTCTTCACTTTTTGCCATAAAGGTGGTGTCATCTGCATATCTGAGGTTACTGATATTTCTCCCAGCAATCTTGATTCCAGCTCGTACTTCATTCAGTCTGTCAGTTCGCATGATGTACTCTGCATTTAAGTTAAATAAGCAGGGTGATAATATATAGCCTTGAGGTACTCTTTTCCCAATTTGGAACCAGTCCATTGTTCCGTGTCTGGTCCTAACTGTTGACCAGTGTACAGGTTTCTCAGGAGGCAGGTAAGGTGATTGGGTATTCCCATCTCTTTAAGAATTTTCCACAGTTTGTTGTGATCCACACAGCCAAAGACTTTTGCGTAGTCAATGAAGCAGATGTTTTTCTGGAATTCTCTTGCTTTTTCTATGATCCAATGGATATTGGCAATTTGATCTCTGCTTCTTATGCCTTTTCTAAATTCAGCTTGAATATCTGGAAGTTCTCGGTTCAGGTACTGTTGAAGCCTAGTTTGGAGATTTCTGAGCATTACTTTGCTAGCATTTGAGATGAGTACAATTGCGCGGTAGTTTGAATATTCACTCTATTCTGAGTCCATTATATAAGCACTGGGTTGAAGAGAACAGAGGTTGTCTGACAACTACTAACTTAGTCACTTCATTATTTAGTGCATCTTCTTCAATGTTTGCTATCTGGTGGTGCCACCTTCACGAGCCCATCCAAGTGCCTCCTCCCCAGACATCTTTGTCCCGCATCTTTCAATTATTCTCTTATGAAGCCCTGGCACACTAGCCAGGCCATCTGCCACATGCTCTGCTGCTAAGAACCATGCCAAATAGAGACTGTTTTAGGTGGGATGCCCTGGAAATCAAACTCTGAGACAGAGTGCAGAAGGTTTATTTTGGAGTGCACTCAGGAAATACATCTTTAAGGAACTGACCAAGCAGACCTGAGAGAAGGGCAAATTGAAACAAGGAAGGAAGACCTTCTTATCCTCATATCAGTTATTCATTGGCCACAGGCTGCCCCAGTTAGGGGGTCATAATCCTAGATGAGACATATCTTCAGCTGAGAGCAATTCCTAGTGAGAGATTTAACTGTGTGGTCGAGAGACAATATTTCTCAATCACTCAATCATGACCAACTCTTTGTGACCCTGTGGACTGTAGCCCACCAGGCCCTGCTGTCCATGGAATTTTCTAGGCAAGAATACTGGAGTGGGTTGCCATTTCCTACTCCATGGGAACTTCCTGACCCAGGGATTGAATCCACATCTGCCTCTCCTGTGTCTCCTGCATTAGCAGGCAGATTCTTTACCACTGCACCACTTGGGAAGCCCTCTGGTGACTTGGAGATGATTATCTTAGTCCTGAAGAAGCAATCTTGGTAGTGAATCACAGAGGCCACTACAGTGCTAGACCATAAGTTTGTTCTAAATCAGGTTCAAGTTTTATATATTTCTATTACCCAAAATTTAATGGCTTAAAACAATGAACATTTATTATCACACAGTTTCTGTGGATCAGGGACTTAGGAGTAGTTAATGATCTGGTCCTGGTTCAGGGTCTCTCACAGGTTGCAGAGAAGATGTGGGCTGAGGCTGCAGTCATCTGAAGGCTAGACTGGGGCTGGAGAATCCATTTTCACGATGACTCACTAATATCTCTAGCACATTGGTGGTGGGTGTTGGCAAGAAGCCTCAATTCCTGGCCACATGAACCTTTCCATAATGCTGCTATGAGAGTTCACATAACAGAGCAGCTGATTGATCCATGGGCATGTGACCCAAGAGGGAGCAATGCAGAAGCCATAATGTCTTTTATGACTCAATCTCAAAAGTGACACACTGTCACTTCTCCAAATCCTTTATAATCATATTGTCCCTATTCATTGTGAAAAGAGGCTATACAAGGGCATGTGTACCAGAAGGCAAAGACCACTCGGGTCATCTTGGAGACTAGCTACAGCAAAGAGGTTTCACAGATCTAGAAGTCTTAAACCAAGGGCCCATCTAGCAAATGCTTATGTCATTTTAATATTAACTCAGTGTCTAAGGGAGGTGGAGGTAAACAACTATAAATATCTGGAACTTGAAGGTGGTTGGAAACCATCATGTCCCTCCCTGATACATTGCTTAATAAAGTACATATAACCATGTTTCCAGAAAGCAATCCATCACTGCAATAATCTTCTATCGCTGCAGATTATGCCAACATTTAAAATATTTTATTGCTCTAGGAATAGGTTGGAAAAATCATATCATTGTGCTCAAAGGACAAGTGCCAAAAATTGTATCCCTTCTGATTAGGATCTTCTTATATGTTTCAGGATTCTGTAGAAAAGCTTATATATCATCATCTTGTAAATCTAAACACTAAATAGTGGTTTTATGACTATTTTACACTTTTATTCAGTACAAAGTAAATGGTGATTATGCTCATAAACAATTATTAAGGCCTGCTAGCTGGTGCTCCAAAGGTAAACAGCTAAACTTGGCTTGAGGGACACTACAAAGAAATAAAAATACATGGTTCTTGCTCTTAGACATTGGCATCACGTGAGGGATATAGCACAAACCCATCATGATGTCATAAGAACTAAACAGATGTAGAAACCAAACCAGAAACTTCCACAGAAATAAAATCTTAGCAAAGTTCTCTCTGGCCTCCACTGATCAACAAAAACTTTCCTAACCCAGAAATAAGCTCAATTTGAAAATAGAAGAGCAAGTGATGAAATGGAAGTGATGAGAGGAGGGGTCAGTAGTCTGCACTGCTCACCACCTTAGTGGCCCAAAGGAGTCAACATGAGCTATAAACGGAAGGTTGCCTCCAAGATGCCCTCTCTACCCACCAGATCACACCACATCCCCTTGACTGAGGGATGCCCTTTTGCCCAAGGCTGTAATTCACTTCCATGACTACCAGGAAGACCAGAACACACACATTCCTTCCCACAGGAACAACATTTATTTTGTAGGTCGAAAATCAATATCCTTTATTTTGTGGAGATGTGTACAATTGGTTTGGAAGCATTCCACTCAGGTCTGATAGGAAAAGTCTATGTGGTCAACTAAGTCTATGTTAGTTGACATGCTGGGCTTGGAATCAAGTGGGCTGAGACCTTTCACTTATTTACTCACCCATTCAACAAATTTATTCATGCAGGGACCATGTTAGGCAAGGAGAACATAGAGCTTAAAAGAATAAACAAATAAAAAAGTAAAAGAACCCCTGTTTTAAGATCCTCAAACTGTAAGGGAAAATAGACAAATAGATAGTAATTGATAAGCCTTGTGATAGAAATGTGTGATGAGCTTTGGAAGAAAAATCTTAGGAATTATTAGGTAAAGACAGGGAAGAAAGACAGAGGATGAGATGACTGGATGGCATCATCGACTCAATGGACAAGAGTTCGATAAACTCCAGGAGATAGTGAGGGACAGGGAAGCTTGGTGTGCTGCAGTCCATGGGATCACAAAGAGTCAGGCATGACTGAGTCACTGAACAACAACAAAAGGCTAGAAAATGTGCTCTAAGCAAATGAAACAACATTTTCTAAGACATTAAAACCAGAAAGAACATGACTTGTTCAGTTAATTTCAAGCTCTGGCTGAACTTCAGAGAATTTGTGAAAAACAGGTAAGAGACAAAACTGACACTAGCCTGGTGAACCCAGGCTAAGAGTAAGAATTTATTCTGAAGGTAATTGAGAGCTTCTGAAGGATACTAAGTGGAATGAAATGATTATATTTGCTTTAAAAAATCACTCTGGGAACAGCAAAGAAGAAGGATAAGAATGGACCCAAATGGATCCCCAGGAAACTCCCACATTTATGAGGGAAAACAGAGCCAAGAGGAAAACCAAGAAGGAGTAGCCAAAAGATTAAGAAGAAATCCAGGCAGAGTGGTTGTGTGGACTAGAAGGAGAGTGTCTCAAGAAGTGGGGAGAGAAAGGTATCCAATGCTGTAGAGAGGACGAGGAAGGCGAAGACTGAAATATGTCCATTAGAGTAGCAACCAGGAAGGCACTGGAGCCTTTAGAGAGGAATTTTGTGAAGCAGGATAGGTAGACTGCAGGTAAAGGGGGAAATGAGAGTGAGGAAGAGGAGACAGAGAGGACCACCTTTTAAAAATCCTGGCTCTCAAGGGATGACGTTCCCTCTTTGGAGGAAACACGTGAGACAAGGATTTTATTCTTTTTGTAAAAAAAGATCAGGGAGATTTGAGTATATTCCCATGTGAGTAAAAGATATAGGAAAGAGAGCAGGTAAATAAAGGGGAAATTTCCAGAATATGTGGGGAAGAACAGGAGGTAGGGCATGGTTGGAGGGCTTTGCCTGAGACCAAAGATACTTCTTTTTGGTCTAATGAGAGGGCAGGGGGAAGGATGGTGGTGCTGACCTGGAGAGGGCTCCCTTTGATGCTTCTGCTTCTCTCTGTGAAGGTGAGAGGAAGGTCTCTGCTGGGGGGTAGGGGCAGGCATTGGTAAGCTTGAAGACCTGGAGACTGGTAGAACAGTTGGAAATAGGCACTGTGAAGAGTAGGAGAGATAACCTGTCCACCTAAACTCAGAAGAATTCTCATGTTAAGAGTGGCGGGCTTCTCTCATCTGATATGGGAAGAAAGAGAAAGGCTGATGCTGTGTGATTCTGTGATGTCAGGCAATTCAGGTCCATTCCCAGCCCTCCTTCTTCCTTGCGTGAATTCTCTCAGGTTCCTGCCATGTTAGTGCTCAGTTCTGTTTCTTTACTTACTCCTTAAAAAAAAAAAAAAAAGTAACTATACATCAACAAACTGGCAGTGTGTCATAACTGAGGGGAGATGGCACTTCCTCTCTCTGAGCCTGAAAAAACAAAGTGATTCAGCTTCTGGTGTATTAATGAGAGTCCGGTTTACTTCCATGAAAATAGAATCTATTGTACCATCTTTATATATTTAAACCTTCTGTGACAACAATTTCTGGAACATATCCAGAGCGAAGCCCTGGCGAGGCCCTCTGTCTACAACAATGCTTATTTTCTGAATGTGTTAGACAATTGCACTCAATTCAGTATGCATTTATGAAGCACCATCTGTGTACCTGCAACTATCTCATAAAATCTAGATAAAATTTTCCTGATTTATTTGGGGCATGAATAACAACTTTGTCATTGTGTGTCTCTTCTGTGGAAAATTTTATAACCACAGCAATGGTATAACTCTTAAAAGTTTATTTTTGACTATTCTCTCTTCCAAAATTCTTCAATGATTTAAAAACAAAGCAAGAAAACACACACAAACTCCAAGCCCTCCTCCAGCTAATTACTGCTCACTCTGACACCTCAAGGATTGAAATCAAAGGAGAGGCTTGAAGATGAGATCAGTGCATGAGAATGGGGAAGAAAATAATAAACTCAAGTCCCCCAGCCAATCATTCCTCTGAAACAAAACTCATGTCTCTTTGGCCTAGCTTTTATTTTGGGAAACACAGAATCCCTGGGCAATGGAGGCCTTTCCTTTGTCTTGATCTTGGGTCATTCCCTCTGAGAGCTCAGGAAACACCCCTCCCCTCAATAGTTATTACTCTTCAATTTGGAGAGCCAGACACCCTGACATGGTGGGAAGTTGTGCCAATCTCTTGGCTTTTGCAGCCAGATGTTACTCATTTTAATTATATTGAGGGAAGAAGCATGCAGCTTCCAGCCCAAGGGGCAGTCATGGTACTGCCTTCAATCCAGGGCAGGGTTGGAGAACGGGCTCTTCAGTTTTCTCTTTCTGATGACCTGAGTTCGAATGTTCAAGACCCACACTCCTGCAAAACCTTTTGCATTGGCAGCCATACTCCATATCATGTATCTAATCATCTGTTGAGTTTAGTGTCTGCCTTTCTGTGAAACTGAACACACCAAGAAGATGGCCTCAGGTCTCTTTTCTTTACTCCTACTTTCCCGGTCCCTAGCACAGTTCCAGGCACAGGTAGGTGCTCAGTAAGTATTTTCTGAACTAACTAAATGAGAATTAAACTTGAAGATCTCATTTTGATGCTCTTTCCACAATCATATATTCCCATAGTTGGGAAGAAGGTGAGAATGGTGAGGATGTTGATTCCTGAGCATATGAAAACTATGAGGTTCCCAGCTTAGATGATGGAAGAGAGTTTTCTGTCTCCTGAAACCCATGGCTGCAAGTATGGGCACTGTTGTAACTCCTACTTCTTCCAAAGAAGAGAAGAGACCGATGGGTGATGGTCCATTCACTTTCATGGGATGAATAATTGGTATTTTGGGTAATGCCAGCAGCCTTGAAGAATCACACTTTTTTAGGGCTAAAAGATCATTTATCTAGGCCAATTTTCTGAATCATAGAGTCTTTTGAGTTACTTTTGAAAAGAGTTTAGCCTATGGAATCCATATATATTTCTAAAATCAAACCATATTGACTCTTTCTGGGATAATCGTATACGTTATTTTTCAAGTGGGATATTGAGTGGCTGAAAGGGGAGACTATTAATAATTATACTGTATCAAAGGCATAATTAGAGACTTTCCTAGAAAAGCCAAGGTGAATATGTGATTCCTTAGTAAGTGGGATTTATTTATAGGACTTTTAGAAACATGAGATCCATGGAGAGAAAATCATATTAAAATGGTGCGATGAAGCCTTTAAGAAGTCTTTCTTTTGCTTTTAGGCACAGTTTTTCGCAAGTTACCCCAAGCTGAAAAGACTGATCTTCAGTCACTGCTGGAAACCTCTCCTACCTCAATAAAGTGCTCGATACTCACACTTTCTCTCCACATAAATCGTGCAAGCTTGATGTGAAGACAGAAACACCAGCTACGAGCAACTGGGAACAACCTTTTGTGCCCTTGAGCCAAATAATTCCAAGGCCCTTACATCAGTTTCCTTCTTATGTTATTTTCCAATCTCTTTATCAGATTTCCTGGTCTCCTCTGTGCCTTTTCATTCAATACCCAGAATCGAGCCCAGTGTTGCAGGAAGTTATCTGGTTGACATGATTTCCAACTGTACCATAGCTGCGGAAACCGTCTCGCAAAGAGAAGGCAGCCCTGGTTCTCAGCCTCTGTGATGGGTCAACATTCCTCTCTGAACATTCCTGTAAGAATTTAAAGCCCATCAGGGCTACCTGTTAGACCTCAACCATGCTATCATCACCCAGACAACAACAGCTTGTTCTGAAATGATATTTTAGTAATGAGCTACCACAAAGACCTCCAGCTTGTCTAAACAATAGATATGAAGGACTTTGCTAATGTGGCGACGGTAGAGTGCTCCTTTCCTAGGGCTTTTGCGCAGAAGAAAGTAGTGACTAGGCACTCAAATGCCACAAACAATGCTGAGAATGTGGGAACTGCCTCCTGCTCCTGGGACAGTCAATGCCCCAGAGGCCTGCCTTGCAAGAATGGGTTAAGTGCACGCACTGTGTCATCCTTAATTCTCGCCTGGCGGATCCAGGCTCACAGACTCCAAGACTAATGGGGCCTAAAGGGCCCCTCCAGATGGGCACAGGTAACCCCCTTCCCTTAAGATTACAAGGCTAGACAGCAGCTTTTTCCTGTTAAGACAAGTCTTGGAGATGATGGAACAGTGTGTCTCTAAACATCATGGTGAATTTCAGTAAAGTCTGTGCCTCTTTCATCTGATACAATTTCCTCCAAAAATCCAGAACTGTTCCTATCTCCCAGATCTCTTTCAACACAGTCACTTTAATAAGGCACGAAGGAAAATGAGTTGAACATCTCTACGCTGAAATCTTCTACAAGGGAGGTGAATCAAGGGTTCCACATTTTTATTCAAGCTTCAACAAGCTGCAAAACATTGACTCTTACCTCCACCTCCTTTTACCAAGTAGATGGGTTCTGGAAAAGTTTGGGGAGAGTTGAACTATCTCAAAAGATCCAAGGGAGTTTGTTATTTAAATGATTCCCTGTGGAAATACTTTTGTAAAAGAAAGAATTCCTCATTTCAGGCCCTTTTCTTTCTTTCTTTGATGTTTTAAAAATTATATTTTCAGATATTGTGGCTGTGTAAAGTGAAGACTGGACAAAGTCTGGAGTTTACACTAAAATATGATTGGTGTTAGACCAAAAGATGTGGAGGTATTTCTTTTTTCTACATGGACTTTCCTTCTGAAGAGGTTTACCTTCTTCTCTGCCTGCCCCCCACTCCCATGCTCGATTCAAATCCAAGACTGACCTTCTCAGATGGCAAGATGATTGTTCCAGAACCCACACAGTAAGCATCATTTTCATTGTGTGCCTTCTGCTCCTTCTTAGATTCTGTGGGCAGATGTTTGAAAACTGGGCTTTACTTGGTCAATCACACAAACTGAAAGTACTTTTTTTCCTGTCATTGACTGATAACTTATTGCTGACAGCAAGAATAATCCCAGATGTTGTCAGAAATAGAAACACAGAAATTGAAATCATGTGGCCTTGCTCTGCAGAGGTTTCAAATGGGGCCGAGAAGAAATGGGCTTCATACTTGAAGGGAGTGCCACCTTCAGAAACCAGTCTCTCACTCAGAAATATCTGGTATTCATCTAGCAATAAACTAGCAATCGTGAGTAACTCCAGCAAATGCTGATGGCTCTTCATTTTACATTCTTAATGCTATACTCTGACAGACAGGGCCCAGGCAGTCTTCCCAGCTTGAGTGAACCTGAGTCATGGGGGTTTCTGTGTTTGCCTATAAGTTAAAGTGCATTTCCCACCCGCCCCCCCACTTCCTTCACTTGTTTCCTTCCTTCCTTTCTTCCTTCTTCCCTCCCTCCTCTCTCTTCTTTCCTTCTTTCTTCCTTTCATTCTTTGTACTTTTTTGGAAGAGAAAACTGTGGATGATGGACAATGAATAGAAAGGGACTACAGTCCTTGAACTTTGAGATTGCATCCAAGTACTGCTTTTCAGACTCTTTTGTTGAGGTCAGTTTTCATTCCAATCACAAAGAAAGGCAATGCCTAAGAATGCTCAAGCTACTGCACAACTGCACTAACTCTATTAGCCTATGCTCTGCTTCACTCTACTCCAAGGCCAAATTTGCCTGTTACTCCAGGTGTTTCTTGACTTCCTACTTTTGCATTCCAGTCCCCTATAATGAAAAGGACATCTTTTTGGGGTGTTAGCTGTGGAAGATCTTGTAGGTCTTCATAGAACCGTTCAACTTCAGCTTCTACAGCATTACTGGTCAGGGCATAGACTTGGATTACCATGGTATTGAATGGTTTATCTTGGAAACGAACAGAGATCATTCTGTCGTTTTTGAGATTGCATCGAAGTACTGCATTTTGGACTCTTTTGTTGAGGTCAGTTTTCATTACAATCCCAAAGAAAGGCAATGCCAAAGAATGCTCAATCTACCACACAATTTCACTCATCTCACACTCTAGTAAAGTAATGTTCAAAATTCTCCAAGCCAGGCTTCAACAATACATGAACTGTGAACTTCCAGATGTTCAAGCTGGTTTTAGAAAAGGCAGAGGAACCAGAGATCAAATTGCCAACATCCGCAAGATCATCAAAAAAGCAAGAGAGTTCCAGAAAAACATCTATTTCTGCTTTATTGACTATGCCAAAGCCTTTGACTGTGTGGATCACAATAAACTGCAGAAAATTCTGAAAGAGATGGGAATACTAGACCACCTGACTTGCCTCTTGAAAAATCTGTATGCAGGTCAGGAAGCAACAGTTAGAGCTGAACATAGAACAACAGACTGGTTCCAAATAGGGAAAGGAGTATGTATATTGTCACCCTGTTTATTTAACTTATATGCAGAGTACATCATGAGAAACGCTGGGCTGGGAGAAACACAAGCTGGAATCAAGATTGCTGGGAGAAATATCAATAACCTCAGATATGCAGATGACACCACCCTTATGGCAGAAAGTGAAGAAGAACTAAAGAGCCTCTTGATGAAAGTGAAAGAGGAGAGTGAAAAAGTTGGCTTAATGATCAACATTCAGAAAACTAAGATTATGGCATCTGGTCCCATCACTTCACGGCAAATAGATGGGGAAACAGTGGAAACAGTGGCAGAGTTTATTTTTTGGGGCTCCAAAATCACTGCAGATCATGACTGCAGCCATGAAATTAAAAGACACTTACTCCTTGGAAGAAAAGTCATGGCCAACCTAGACAGCATATTAAAAAGCAGAGACATTATTTTGCCAACAAAAGTCCATCTAGTCAAGGCTATGGTTTTTCCAGTGGTCATGTATGGATGTGAGAGTTGGACTATAAAGAAAGCTGAGCACCAAAGAATTGATGCTTTTGAACTGTGGTGTTGGAGAAGACTCTTGAGAGTCCCTTAGTCTGCAAGGAGATCCCACCAGTCCATCCTAAAGGAGATCAATCCTGGTTGTTCATTGGAAGGACTGATGTTGAAGCTGAAACTCCAATATTTTGGCCACCTGATGCGAAGAACTGACTCATTAGAAAGGACCCTGATGCTGGGAAAGATTGAAGGCGGGAGGAGAAGGAGATGACAGAGGATGAGATAATTGGATGGCATCACCAACTCAATGGACATGAGTTTGAGTAAACTCTGGGAGTTGGTGATGGACAGGGAGGCCTGGCATGCTGCGGTTCATGGGGTCACAAAGAGTTGGACACGACTGAGTGACTGAATTGAACAGTCCTTGAAAAATCTCATTAGTGATGTGAGTACAGGTGCTATGCTTAGTCACTCAGTTGTGTCCGACTCTTTGAGACCCCATGGACTGTAGCCCGCCGGGCTCCTCTGTGCTTGGAATTCTCCAGGCAAGAATACTGGAGTAGGTTGCCATACCCTCCTCCAGGGGATATTCCCAACCCAGGGATTGAACCCAGGTCTCCCACATTGCAGACAGATTCTTTACTGTGTGAGGCACCAGGGAAACCTGTGAGTACAGGAGAATTTGTCAAATTCTGTGAAGGTCAGCTGATACCAAAATTATAGATTGATTCCTTTAATCTTCTCTAGAATAAAAATATCTGGACGGCAGGGAATAAATCCCTTATAAATGAGATGCAATATTAGCAGATTTGAGGAGGTTGATAAACAGTTAACTTAAGTTTTATAGCATTTGTTGGTAGCATCTCAAGGTCCCATATACTAATTTGACCTTCCCAGATTTGATTTGGGGACACATATCATCCCAGGGAAGCTTGTCTAAATGAATCCGTGTATCCATACACTTTCCTATAGGCATACCAAAGGGAGAGCAAGCAACCTGAGCTAGTCCAACAGATGCACAGAACTTCTGTTGGGAATGCTGGGACAAATGCTTTGTCCTCTGGATATGAACAAGGATTCACATACTGTCCCAGGAGCTGCTAGCAGCTACCCTGTAACCAAAAGAATCACAGGGTAAAGCCAATTTCAGTTAAGGCAAAGCAGACAGAAAGAAATCAGGTTCATTTTGACATACTTGAGCCACTGGATTGAACCTTACTTGAAACCAAACCTACAACTAGATTTTTCAGTTATGTTGAGCCAGTACTTCCCTTTCAGTTGAAGTGAGTTGAAGTTTCTTATGTACACAACCCAAATGTTACCAATTCAGAAAATCCACATCTTTGACTAAATGAAACAATGTGGGCCAGGATGGGATACACACACACACACACACACATAGAAAGAGCACTTTGTCTCTGCACAATACACAATGTGTGAGACATGTGGAGAATACACAATATGTGAGACATGCCCTTAAGGTGATAGTCTAATTGTAAAATAAAAGCAATGCATGTGTTAAGTATTAGAAAATAATATGCAAATGGCATTCACTGCTACCAAATGTTGTGTTTTCAGAGAGGGGGTCAGTCATTGAAAGAGAATTAGAGGCTTCATGGACAAGTGAGACTTAGGCACATGTAGGATGGAGTCGAATGAAGAAGAGAAAAACAAGGGGAGAAATGTGAGCCAAGAGACCCTGTGATCTAAGGCATCTTTAAAGGATGGTGACCCTCAAAGTTATAACCTCTGTCAGTTTGCTTTATATACTATTCAGTATGGTTTCTGGTGATGCAATAATAATAAGCTGAAACTGACCCTTTGCTAAAGAAAACCAATATAAGCTTTTTCTGGGCACACTTCATCACTTTCTCATGTGCAAAAGTCTGGGTGAAATTCAGCTATCTAGGCTCTTCCCTCTCATCTCCCTGCATAATTTCTGCCTCTGACTTACAGGAAATTTCTTTCTGAAAAGCCATTTGGAGACAGATTGTAATATAATGCTCTTGAACATTCCACTCTAACAATCGATACAGGCAGCACTCCCTGCAGAAATAATCAAACACAGGATGGAATCTAATATGCACAGAGCTGATATTTTAACTCAAGAAGCTCACGGATCCTTTGCTCGAAGCTGTGGCCCAAATTCGTTTTCCTGTCTTTGTCTTATATTTTTATATACTTTTAAGGTCAAGCTTTTTGAAGTAGCTTATAGTTATTTTATTCTATTTTAGTGGTTCAAGGCTGCCACCAAGGTCAAATCTACGTAAAAATAAGCATGCTGGCAACCAGAAAAGAGCCTGTTATTCTAGGAAGAAATAACAGGGCCATCGTGACCCTGGGTCCCCTGCACACCCTCCTCACACTCTCCTTTTGACTCTTTAAGGAAGAGGCTGAATGCTCATGGCCAGTATGTATCAAGCAAGCCAGAACTGCTTTCTTGGAGAAGATAAGCTTTTCTAGTAAAGAGACATCCTGTCCATACTGAATCACCATGGGGTTGGGGATGGGAGATTGTGTGGGGACATCACTTTCATTCTATTGACTGGATTAGGAACAAGATGAAAAGCAGTGTTTCTTGCTTCTTCTCTTCTCACCATGGTTATATTCAAGTTCCCTTTCTGGAACTGTCCTCTGAGGATATGTCCCACAATCATCAGATCAGTGTTCTGAGCTTGTGCTTAAAACCATGTTTTGTATGTATGTGCATTCTCAGCCATGTCCAACTCTCTAACTCCATGGATTGTAACCTGCCAGACTCCTCTGGCCATGGGATTTCCCAGGTAAGAATACTGGAATGGGTTGCCATTTCCTCCTCCAGCGTATCTTCCTGGCCCAGGGATCGCACCCACATCTCCTGTGTCTCCTGCAATGGTAGGTAGGTTCTTTACCACTGAGCCACCTGGGAACCTTTGGAGGATGCTTAATGTGTCTTAAGCAATAATGAGTCATAAACAACAACACCCTCTGCATAAGATTTAAAGAAAATCATTCTCAGTTCGATGACTGTTTTTATAGGAAATCTGAAGTAACTTATAGTAATGAAAGAAATAGGACCCTTTGACTATTCCATAGCTCAAGGCAGCATTCAGAGCTTTGTTCAAGGGGGTTTGGTGTTGCCTTTAGAACTGACATAAATATAATTTATCAAATGGATGTTACTTTTCTCATCATTTCATCTGTGCTCACCCATGCCTGCCTTCACCACTGCCACCCACATATTTATATAATTCTAGAATTAAGAAGAGGACAGTGACTTCAGATCTCTGTATGATGAACTGGGGTCAGGATTGTTCAAGAATGCAATGACAATGCAAGGATTTATTCTCTTGGATGTAGGTATATTGAAAAAGTGTTATTTGCCCCAGGCCATTGAAAGGCCAGTACATCTTCAAAAGTATTAAACACACTAAAAATCCAGGGATGGTCCAGAAAAGAGGACTCCCTCTAAATCCTTACCATGGTTAATCAGGAATAGAATACAGTGAATTGCTATTCAGCAATGAAGAAGAATGGACTGTTGATACTTTGTACAACATTGATGAATCTCAAAATAATTATGCTCATTGAAAGTGGCTAGATTACATTTATACAAATTTCCAGAAAATGTAAAGTAATCTACAGTGACAGAAAGCAGAGCAGGAATTGCCTGAGGTAGGGAGGAAATGCAAGTAAGGGAACAAGAAAACTTTTCAAGTTGAATCATATAATCATTATATTAATTGCAAATTAAAATATTGGCACTTGCCATCCACCTGTACAAGGATTAAATCATGAGTTTCTATAGCTACTAACTTCAGTACCCCCTGACAGGTGCTCAGGGTGGAGATCAGGATCAAGACACTGTGCTCTGAGAAAAAACTGGCAGAACAGGTCTTCAGATAGTTAGACATTTTCAGGAAAAGGTTTTATGAGGCCAATTCTTGCGTTTCTAGGAAAGCACTAAAACCATTAACAGTGACAACTGCTCTTCGTGACCAGCAGCAAGCCTCTGCCACAACGTGTGCCTGACTGCACGTACCCACCTTCACTAAAATCATATGTGTCACTGACCTTCCCCCTACCTCTTCAGGGCAGTTTCTCAGAGCAGTCTGGAATGCTGTCTCCCATGCTATAGCCCTAATAAATAAATAAATATGAATAAATAAATAAATAAAACCTATAAATAAAACAACTCACAACTCTCCTTTTCCACATTTTTTTTTTACAGTTGACAAAATGTGGAGATGTTTTCACGGGTGTATTCATACCTCAAACTGTATCAAACTGTACACTTTAAATGTGTGCACTTTATTGTTTGGTATCTCAATAAAGTTGTTTTTGAAACTCAATGATAGAATAAAGAAGACAATGGGGAATGGAGGAAGAGAGAAAAATGTGAGGGAATATTTTTTCTAGCACAGCCCAAACACTTATTTTGGGGTGCAGTTCCTTCTAGTTTCAACCTAGTGTCTCAAAAGTGAGTTCTTATCTTGATGTGTGTGCTTAGTCACTCAGTCATATCTGACTCTTTGCAACCCTATGGACTGTAGCCCACCAGGCTCCTCTGTCCATCGGATTCTTCAGGCAAGAATACTGGAGTGGGTTGCCATGCCCTCCTCCAGGGGATCATCCCAACTCAGGGATCAAACCCAGGTCTCCCACACATTGTAGGTGGATTCTTTACCGTTTGAACCCCCAGGGAAGCCCAAGAATACTAGAGTGGGTAGCCTATCCCTTATCCAGGGGGTCTTCCCAAGCCAGGTACTGAACAGGGTTCTCCTGCATTGCAGGTGGATTCTTTACCAGCTGAGCTACCAGGGAAGCCCCTTGTTTTGATAGTTTGCTTCATATTTCGAGAGAAGAATTATATCTAAACCACAGCAAGTGGTTTACAAGATAACCACTTGTAACTAACTAACTTAGTTCAACATATAAGGAAATCTCTTTTGGATATATATCTCATCATATACATTGTGTGTACATTAATAATATCTTTCTTCTGGATACTTAATCCTCCTTATTGGTTACCATAAGTTTTTTTTTTTTTTATTGAAAGATAATTGCTTTACAGAATTTTGCTGTTTTCTGTCAAACCTCAACATGAATCAGCCATAGGTATACATATATCCCCTCCCTTTTGAACCTCCCTCCCACCTCCCTCCCCATCCCACTCCTCTAGGTTGATACAGAGCCCCTATTTGAGTTTCCTGAGCCGTACCGCAAATTCCCGTTGGCTATCTATTTCACATATGGTAATGTAAGTTTCCGTGGTACTCTTTCCATACATCTCACCCTCTCCTCCCCTCTCCCCACGTCCATAAGTCTATTCTCTATGTCTCTTTCTCCATTGTTGCCCTGTAAATAAATTCTTCAGTACCATTTTTCTGGATTCCGTATATATTTGTTAGAATCCAGTATTTATCTTTCTTTTTCTGACTCACTTCACTCTGTATAATAGGTTCTAGGCTCATCCACCTCATTAGAACTGACTCAAACGTGTTCCTTTTATGGCTGAGTAATATTCCATCGTGTATACATACCATACCATAAGAGTTTTGATGGGAAAGGTTCTACAACTCTCAGTCCCCAAATAATACATGTAATTGTGGGAAAATAAATGAGCATCTGGATGAATGACTTGGGTCCTCAAAAAAAAAATCTGTGGCAGGAAAGAAAAAGATAAACACAGACAGAAGACAAGTAACAAGCATATGAAATGAGAGGCCCTTTATAGGATCATTGTTCATTCAAGTCAACTATAAATAGACTTCTTTGGGACAACTTGTAAGGCTTTAGGTATGAGTGTGTGGGAAATGATATTAATGAATTCTGTGAGTGGGAAAACAGCATGGCTACACATGAAAATATCTATAATGCTTAGAGCTGTGTATAGAAGTATTAAGGGGAGACACTATTGAGGTTTGGGATTAGTTTTAAAATCCTTTTGCAGAGAAAAGTAGGGAAAGCATGGAGCAACGCAGGCAAAACTCAACTGTCAAATCTGGGTGATGGCATTGGATGATTAAGTAAACTGTTCTTTTCACTTTTGCATATATTAAGATTTTTAAAGACTTGGTTAAAGGACTCTTCACATTTAGAATGAGGAGGGGGGCATGAATCATTTGGTGTTGTTGTTCAGCCACTCAGTCGTGTCCAACTCTTTGTGACTCCATGGACTATAGCCCGTCAGGATCCCCTGTCCTTTCCTATCTCCTGGAGTTTGCTCAAATTCATGTCCATTGAGTCAGTGATGCTATCTAACCATCTCATCCTCTGCTGCCCCCTTCTCCTTTGCCTTTGATTTTTTAAAGACTTTGTTAAAGGACTTGTTACATTTAGAAAGAGGAGAGGGGCATGAATCATAGTGATGACCAAAGAAGAAAGGAAAGAATTGACCTGCAAATGAGCAGGTGGCTTGAGAGGAGGGAGTGGTGACTGGTGGCTATGGAGCTTCCTCAGATCTATTTCTGGAATAGAAATAAAGCCGGCCTGAGCAAACTTAGGAAAAACTGGAGTAAGTGCCCAACCTCCCAGGTGTGTGTGCGGGTTAATGGCCTTTTCTGCAGCCCCAGTGGATGCCCTGAACTATTCAAGGGCCTCATATTCTCCCAAGTGTCCTTATGAGTTCCTGGATCAGATGACAGAAGGCCAGCCCCACATTCTCCTCCTGTCCCCGGTGAGGCTGATTTTCCAGGAGCCACTTAATCTCAGAAACACGACCATTTTCTCTGATGCCTTTGAAGTTGGAAATCCACCTCTTCATCTCAGAGCTATTTATCCCTTGTGGTCCTCCTCCCAATGGCACCACAGACAAGGACCAGGCGACTAGAAAAATTGAGATGACCCCAAACAAGCTCTCCTTCTACATTTACAGGGAAAACCATGACTTTTCTCAAGGCCCACAAATTATAGGGAGAGAAAGGGTGGAAAAATCCAAGGGAAAAAAAAAAACAACACCTAACCATACCACCCATAAAAACATGCCAGATGGGAGGGGAAGATGTCTATAATTCTACTGGTTTTCAAATGTATTTATTTAGTTCAGTCATTTATGAAACAAACCCCAGAAATTCCAGGCATCTCTCCTAAACAAAAGAACCACTAATGTTTGCTTCTGGTCAGCATGTAAAACTTGGTGAAAACCCAAATGTTAGACATAGCTTCCTAAGGAAGCTCAGATCTCAGATATGGAGGGCCTGCCACGTACTTTCTTATCTAGCTGTCAGAGTTCAAGCCAGAGTTATCAACAACTAGAAGAACCTCCAGGAGATACTCTTCCTACCTGTGTCAAGGGGAAACTTCCTCTAGGACAGTCACCAAAACAGAAGTAAAGCTAATTATTTAAACCACAGCACTGCTAAGATATTCTTGCTGCCCTGAGCCCCTCAAAGCAATCTTGATTCAGACTGTCTAGATTTTACAATGTTATCAGCTGTCAACAGATTTCAACCTTCCTTGAAAGTGCTTCCAATTGTTTCAGTGGCTAACGCAACCTAAATCAACACTGGATATAGCAAAGAAAACAAACCACTTATAAACGTTCCCATACCTGCCAAAACTGGAAAGCTATAAATAGGGGGAGCAAACACTGTTCAAAAATATTTCTCAGGGAGAAAACAGGCGGAAAAGAGTGAATAATTTTAAAAGAGAGTTTTTTAAAAAGTTAGTCCATTTTGCAACTTGGAATTTCTGTGGCCATAAGGAGGGGAGCCATGATAGTATGTTTCCTACACCCACAGGATGTTAAAACATCAGCTTGATTAAGCAATTACATTGTATACAGTCTCAATAGAGTGTTTCATTTAGTTTGTCCTTTCTCCTATAGCTTCTGAGAGAAAGAAATTTTTTTTCCCATACCATTATCAGCCTTTTTGCACTTTTAAGAAAATAGGCTCTTTTCTTTCCAGAGAAAGTTTGGTTTCTCAAGGACATTTAACTACTAAACCAGAAAGGGAAAGTGAAAGTGTTAGTTGCTCAGTGGTGTCCATCTCTTTGTGACTCCATGGACTGTAGCCCTCCAGGTTCTTCTGTCCATGGAATTATCTGGGCAAGAATATTGGAGTGGGTAGTCATTCCCCTTCTCCAGGGGATCTTCCTGACCCAGGGGTCAAACCCGGGTCTCCTGCATTGCAGGGAGATTCTTTACCATCTGAGCCACCAGGGAAGAACCAAGGTTCAAATCTAGAGTCAATTCTCATATTGAATTGCCCAATTATTTCTTTAATCATTCAATCTGCTGTATTTGTCTTTCAAGCATTTAACTCTGTTGTTAAGATCTCACTGTTGCTGTTCTAAGGAGCAGAAATCTTTGGAATTAAATAATTTTGAGTTAGAATCGAGCTTCTGCCATTGCTAGCTGTGCAACCCAGGCTAAGTTCTTAAACTTTATCCACTTCCAGAAGTGTTCCATATGGTTTGCTTTTTAGAATCTTGTGATTCGTTTATCCGGCTACTGATTCAATGATTAAAAATAAATCTATTTAGGAAAAAAGTCTGAGGGGATAAAATAATGTCTTTTGTGTACAGAATCCTACCACTAACTTTCTCTTCTATAAATTGACAATGAAATGAAATAGTTATGTGAAGTGCTTAACATGATGTGTGCAATACAAATGTTCAATAAATAATGTGATTATGTTAATACTAAATACCTTCTGATTAGAGTTTCAGATACATCATTTCCTAGATTAAAAAGACTTCATTTATATGTACATATAAGTATATAAAATGACAATAAATGCCATGTACCTGTAAATGACACCATTTTCCAAGGGACAGTTTCATCCAAAACTGCTGGTGAAGCCATAAACTTCATCTTCCTCTTCTACAGTCCAGTTTTGGCAACACTGCTTCAAAATAGATGCTTTGTTCATTCTTGCAGCATTTTCCTCCCTTCTGTTTGGAATCTGAAGCATTTTTTTTTAGTTTCTGACCCTATAAAGGAGAAGAGCCACCAGATCCAGAGTATTCAGAGCCTAGGATTAAATGCTGAGGTGGCCCGGCCTTTATGTGCGAATATGCAACCTTGCTGAAGACCCTGAAGAATTTATCAATCTAGGAAAAGTTTCTCAAGATCAAAAAGAAATTCCACAGGACTAAGGACTGTTTATCAACCCTAGCACGTTGAGCTGTTTCATTCCTTTTGAGGGGCATTGTTAGAAACACTCCATTGCTTAATTTGTGTAAGACATACATACTGTGCGTGGTCCCCCATAGGCATGTATGCTATCCTTGTGTAGTTTTTAATGTTGTTTTCATCCTTTCTTATCTCAAGGTCTACATGTCCTAGAAAAGCATGCAGGAAGGCTTTGTTTCTATTGAGCATACTGATCTTCCAAGGAGACGGGTAAAAAAATGTGTTATCTGGGTCCTCCAGGAAGCAGGTGCCAAGATGGTATTAAACATGCCAGGATTTAATAGGGAAAATGCCTGTCACAGACCCCGTGTAGGCAGCTGGCATGGCTGGGACTGTCAACATGAGAGAAAAGAGGAAAGAAGTTCGGGTGGATACATCCTAGTTGGCCTTAGAGAGGTTTATCCAGGGGGCCAGGAAGTCCTGGAGTGAAAGTTGGCTGTTGGGGGAGTCCTGTGTCACCCAGGAACAAGCTGCCTTGGAATCGCTGCTGTGTGCAGTTCTGGGCTGGAACCAGCCTGAGGACAGTGTGGCCGCAGGGCAAACAGCAGCTGGATCTCAGATCGCAACAGCTGGAGTCAGTTTTGCTCCCTATAGTTGGAAATCTTTAAGGCACGTTCTCACTCCCTGCCGCAGGGTCTCTTACAGAAGTCTCAGGCAGCTGGAGAAGGCAGAAAGGGTGCCGGTGGAAAACAGGAGCTGACTGCTCCCCAGGACACACACACACACACACACACACACACACACACACACACACACACACGAGTGTGTGGGAGACCTACATACTCTGAAAGGTACAAATACATCCCTTTCTGCAAAGTCATGTGCATCGGAGAAAGTCCCCAAACTTCTGTGGGCTTGGTGTGCTGGCATGGGGACCGTTCTGTCACGCTGACCTGGTCACTCACAGCCAGCTCCTAAGCAGAGGGGACAGTCTGTCTTTCTTCTGGACAGGAAACACGTCTTCAAGGGGGTGTTGGTTGAAGAATTGAGGAGAAAGAAGAGAAATGAAGAAAAGGAGAAAAGGGTAAACAGAGAGTGTATGAGAGAGAAAGCCTGATTCACATCCAGGCCTCCATTCTGTGCTCTGCATGAAACAGAGGACAAGTCAGGAGAGCCCATGAGCCCAGTCAAATTCCGCCAGCGGGAAATGACCTTGGTAGCTGGGGTCAGGAAGCTTCCTAAGGGAGAAGTCGAGTCAAGTCAATGGCTCTGGTGAGGTCGGTGGGTCTCAGTGGAGTAGTTTCAGTGATGGACCTTTAGCACTGGAATCCACTCTCTGTAGGCAAAACAGAGCTGGGTGGAGGACAGGCCTTCCACAGGGTAGAAACTGGATAAACTAAGGATCCAGGTCACAGTTTCACACACACACACCTGGGCAATGCTCTGCTTCAGTGGATGTTTGAGAGGACCTTGCAATTCATTCAATTGTTACAGACGACCTGCTCATGTTTACGCCTGGAACAGGGGATGCAATTCATTGTGAGTGAAAACACAGCTTGTTCTTGCCCACACGGGGCTATGTTTTAGTTGGGGAGATAATATTAATAAAACTACCTGCAAATAAGTGCCAAATTGTGGCTATGTTGCTCTGAAGGGGGCTGGGCACTGATGTCATGAAAAGATAGAATGGGGAGATTTGGTTTACTCCAGAAAATCAGAAAACATCCCTGAAGAAGTAACTGCCAGCTGAGATCTGAAGTTTCAGACAACCTTAAACTTGCACAGGAGTGTGTCAGTGTGTGAGCGTGCTCAGTCGTGTCTGACTCTGCAAACCCTTGGACTGTAGCCCTCCAGCCTCCTCGGTCCATGGAATTTTCCAGGCAAGAATACTGGAGTGGTTTGCTATTCCCTTCTCCAGGGGATTTTCCTGACCCAGGAATCGAACCCTCATCTCCTGCATTGCAGGCAGATTCTTTACTGTTGAGCCACTGGGGAGTCCCGGCACACAGGAGAGGGCAGAGTTATTGCAAGCAGAGAAAGCATATACACAGCATATACACAGCAGCCCTTTGATGGGAGGAGAAATGGTGCCTGGGAGACTGGAATACAGGCAGAGGCACAGCCCAGACAGACAAGACACTGGAGCTGCAGCAGGGGCAAGGTTAAGGTCAGGTGGGCCTTTTTAGGGTCTTCATTTTTGTCCCAGGAGCAGGAGAAGGCTTTAAAATGGGGAAATGATAATGATGAGATTTGCATCCTGGGGGGAAAAAAAACGTTCTAGCTGCAGTGTAGAGCTGAACTGGAGAAGGTGAGAGGGAATGCAGGCAGAATAGTTAGTGCAAGAGATGCTGGTGGCCCTGACCAGAAGGGAAGTGAAGGGGTTCAAGAGATGATTAGGAGACAACATCAAAATCGAATCGCAGTGACTTAGACATGGGCTGAGATAGCAAGAGTGAGGCCAAGGTTTCTGGTCTGCACATCTGGCACGTGGGGATGCTCTCACTGCTTAGGGTGGGAGGAGGGTGGTCACTGCAGAAGGATGGAGGTGGGAAGTGTTCCTTTGGGACCTCCAGGAAGAACCATTAAGTAGGCAATTGCATCCGTGGCTCTAGTTTCTGAGAGTCAGGGTGGAAAGGTGGATTCTCTGCTTTCCATTGTGCTATCCTTAGGATGGCTCTATGGGGGGATATACTGGAGAAGAGAGTCAGTGGGTCTGGGCATGTGGGGTTTGCACCTGCTTGCCCCTCTCTCCAGGAGCAGCTTTCTGTCCTGGGTCCTTGAGTTAGGCTGCTCGAGAACTTCTGATACTGAGTAAACAGGGCTTGAAAGCACCCAGTTAGCAAAGAATCAAAGGAGACCTAGGAGGGGGCTCTTGAGTCCTTGACAGAAGGAAGTTCTGGGGCCTCATATTGGTCCTTCATACTCCGAGCACCGATAGTCTAACAACACTGTTGACCTCTGATGTGATTTGGTTTCCTGGGAACCTGGAAAAGCACAGTGTGTTCCTGTGTGTGGACACAGTGTTATCTTTGGCTTGGCCTGAGGCTGCCCCGGGTGCACAACAGTCCAGATGGTGCTCCTGCCACCTGCAGGACAGAAGCAGGGACGTAGCCTGGTCCTCCTGCTTCCCTTCCCATAATGAGGGGACACAGGTGCTCCACAGGGAGAAACAAGGAACTGCTTTCCCCACGAAGTCGTACAAATAAGTACCAACAGTCCAACAAGGGTTTCAGGAAGTCAGGTATGGGCACCAATGCATTTCTGGAGAGACTGTGGGACAACTGAAACCCCTTATCTCATGGAACATCCCTGGAAGCAATGGGTGGGTAAAGCCCAGGTCTGCCTGATTGGTCTGTTTTTGTACTTCCTTAGATGCTGTTGAAACTCATCCTACCAGGTGATGGGGACAGATTTAATCCCTTGAATTTGGGAGAAGGAATTAAGGAAAGTGCCTCAGTTTCTGTCTCTCCTCTTTTGGAGTCTGTCCATTTGCATGAAATAGGCATTTTCATCTGCTCAAGAGTTTATCAGTCAAGACCCTGGCCCTGGGTAAGACTTGCATTTTTCTCACTTTGCCTCTGACCAGGAAGGTAAGTTGTATTCTGCAGCACCTTCTTAGGAAATCCACTGGGACTTTCTACTAAACTCTGCTTTCTAATATCACCTTTATAAATGCTAAACCTGACTTTAAAAAATCTCCATCTGCCCACTTTTCATGTCTGTGTTAAACGAAAAACAGGACGGTCACTACTGGATCCCTTAAAACTCCAACATATACAGAAGACTATGGAGAACATTTTGAACTTGGGTGAACTCCAGGAGATGGTGAAGGACAGGGAGGCCTGGCATGCTGCCTTCCGTGGGGTCACAAAGAGTCGGACAGGACTTAGCGATTGAACAACAACAGTGAAGAACGTCAGTCCTGGGGATCTTCCTACAGCTTAAATATGAGGCATCCTCCCTGTTGAGAGAATTCAGCCCCTTGAGAGAATTGAGCTTAACCTTTCAACCACTATGTTGAATATGATCTGGTATAAGTATATGACAGATACTTTGTTCCATCAATAAGTGTAAATTAGTCATATAGCTATTACAATGCAGGGAAAATTGAGGGGAAAAAAATGTTTTGATGCCTGTCCTGTACTCACTGTCTGAGCAGGCAGGGTTTTTTCCATTTGCTCCTCCAGATCCGTTTTCATCCTTCTTCACTCTGCCATGCAGCCCCACAGGCCGGCCTGGAAGAACTGCGTCAGTGGGCTCCTGCTGGGTTCAGTCCGTGGAAGGCACTGGAAGGAGGAGAGAGAGTGACAGAAAGATCAGGCTATTCGTGACCTCAGTCTCTGTTGTTCTGGTCCTTCTCTACTGACGGTCAGACTCCTCTCAGACGGCTCCTTTCCCACATTAGAGCTCTGATTAAATTCGAGTCAATTCGACTGAATTCGAGCTTGCCCCTTCAAGCTTTGGGGCAGCAGTGGCCACTCCCCATCATCATCCTTGTGGTGTTTCACCATTTCTTCTGACTCCATACTCCTGGCCATGCCTCCACAAATAGTTTCCTTTTTAATATGCTTCAATGACCACCTTGAATGCACTCTTTTCTGTGGAGACCCAAGCACTATGTTCTGTTTCCAAGAGTGGACCAAAAGACATCTGAATTTCTGTTCAGATTTTTTGCCATGTTCACATGTTCCCTGCCTTGTATGCAACCAGTTACCATTCAGAGAGATGTCTCTCTGGGAGGCTCTGCTCCTCACATACATATCTCCCAGCTCAGACACAGTTTCAAGCTGTCTCCATCAGTCAACAGGCAGGGAGAGCATGGCAGGATTGTGAGTATCTGCATTAGAGGTGCCTACGCTCCATGTGGTCTTAGAGCTCTGTCATTCCAGAAAGCTTCAACACCATCCAATTAAATTCACTCTTTGTACTTTGCTGTGTACAAAACTAAATAAACTGTTGGGATCAGATATGCTATTCATTAGTCTTACTCCATGGGACACCCAGTTTGCTTTCATAGTATCTGGCAAGTATCCTAGAGTTAGGCAGGAGTGAGCACTTAAGGATAATTGTCTTTATTGGATGTTTTCCTGCTGGTCTCCAAAGTGGACGAGTTTGGCTTACTGATTCTGGAAAATAGAGAATAATGCACTTAACTGACACTTACGAGGTAGACACTGCACATCCATTCTCAGTTGCTTCGGTCATGTCTGACTCTTTGTGACCCCATGGACTGTAGCCCACCAGGCTCCCCTGTTCATGGGATTCTCCATGTAAGATACTGGAGTGGGTTGCCATTCCCTTCTCCAGGGGATCTTCCCGACCCAGGGATTGAAGCCAGGTCTCCTGCACTGCAGGTGGATTCTTTACTGCTGAGCCACCGGGGATGTCTGAGGTAGACACCGTACTAGGCATTTTACATATTAAAGTTCCCAATATCCACAACAACGGTGAAAAAGTTATCATCATTTCATTTCACAAGTGAAGAGACTAAAGCCTGGAGAGATGAAATGATTTTCCTCGTGAAAAAGAGCTAGTGATTATGGGTCAGAATTTGTACCTGGATTAAAAATTACTAAAACAATTATTTTATCTGCCATTTTGGTTCCTTGTTTCTGAGTAAACATATGGTTTGAACTTTGTCAGTAATCAGCTATGTCATGTTGGACAATCTGCTTTACCTAGTGCATGAAAAATAGTTAAGTTGTGCCCTCTTCCCTCTTCCAGAGGTAGAAATATGGCTTTTTGGAAATAGAGAGGAAAATGTGCAAACTAGAACAATGAAGAATAATGATAAACAGGTAAGATGAGGCCAGAGAGTAGGTTTTCCTAAAAAAAAAAAATGTAGGTAAAAAAGCTTGAGTTCTATAGGCAATAGTGGTTAATGGCAGTTTTCAGATAAAGAAATGATATGAAAAATTTGGTGCTTTGGCAAGAAAAATATGACAGTCATATTGAAGAAGTAAGTTGTTCTCACAGTGGTTAAGTTATTAAGAGATGCATTCTTTTGTCAGTCTCTTTAAAAGAATGTTCCTTCCAATTTCATGGAAAATGCCCCTTGGGAAGGCACAGCCTAGACTATAATCCTTGTTTAGTACAAAGTACTTAATTGAAACAATGCCTCTCTTTGTTAAGCATAGAAAGAGCTTGTATTTTCCCAGTAGGTGCAGTACTGAGGATCTGGGACATATGCCCCCTGTGTCCTAGACAGAAGGGCTGAGAGAAATAGAATGATCAGGGTAAGAAGATTTAAATCCAGTGAGATCATGTCCCCCAGTAGGTGTACAACTGGAAAAGCACGGAACAAGAAGATACATCAACCAGGAAGGCTAAAGTACACCCCACCCCACAACAGTGTGGTAATCACACAGATGAGAAAACAACAGAGAGCCTCCAATCTGCCGAGGCATAGAGTCTTCAACTTCTCAGTAACAGGGCATCTGTGAAACCACTTAGGATCTCAAACGATTACAACTCGAGTGAACGTAGACGTAGAAAAACGTGTGTCATTCCTTCCAATGGCAAAAAATTTGAAAACTAACTTAAATTTAATTTAAATTAGAAATTTAAAATCTACCTTGGAGTGTATCTAGTAGTTGCTTAAATATACATATAGCAGATGCTTAATAAATTTCGAATGAACAAACCATCTATCAGAAAGCTGTAATTTTTTTCAGTCCTATTGAGCTATAATTGATGTAAAACATTATATTAGTCTAAGGTGTACAATATAATGATTTGATATATGTATGTATTGTTAAATGATCACCTATTGTGGTTTAGTTAACATCAATCACTTTATACAATTTTTTTCTTGTGATGAGAACTTTAAAGATCTACTTTCTTAGCAACTTTCAAAAGTGTGATATAGTATTGTTAACTATAGTCACCGTGTTGTTCATTACACCCCTAGGACTTGTTTATCTTATAACTGGAAGTTTGTACCTTTTAACACACACCCATGTACCCTGAATTCCCTGCCTCTGGTAACCACCAATCTATTCTCTGTTTTTGTGAGTTTGATTTTCATAGATTTCACATGTAAGTGAAGTCATATAGTATCTGTCATTCTCTGTCTGACGTACTTAACTAGCATAATGTCCTCAAGGTGTATCCATGTTGTTGTAAGTGGCAGGATTTCCTCCCTTTTGATGACTGAATAACATATATATATTATAATAATATATGTATTCTACATATATACACATGTATGTGTATACATATACCTTAAGGTGTTATATATATATACACATTTTATATATATATATATAAAGTATATATATAATATATATAAAGTATATATAATATATACCATATATATATGAAGTGTATATATATATATAAAGTGTATATATATTTATAAAGTCCCTTGGGCAGCAAGGAGATCAACCCTGAATATTCAGTGGAAGGGCTGACGTTGAAGCTGAAGCTCCAGTATTTTGGTCATCTGATGCGAACAGACGACTCATTGGAAAAGTGCCTAATGCTGGGAAAGATTGAGGGAAAAAGGAGAAGAGGGCATCAGAGGATGAGATGGTTGGATGGCATCACCAATGCAATGAACATGAACTTGGGAAAAACTCCGGGAGATGGTGATGGACAGGGAGGCCTGGTGTGATGCGATCCATGGGATCATAAAGAGTTGGATATGACTGAGCAACTGAACAACAACAAAAATATATATATACACACACACTACATTTTCCTTATCCATTCATCCATCAATAGATAGACACTTCGGTTGTTTCCGTGTGTCAGCTATTATAAATAATGTTGCGATGCACATAGGGATGCATATATCTTTTCAAGATCGTGATTTCATTTCCTTGGGTTATATACCCAGAAATGGAATTATTAGATCATATGGAAGTTCTATTTCTAATGTTTTGAGGAATCTCCACTGTATTTCATAGTGCCTACACCAATGACATTCACAACAACAGTGCATATAGGTTGCTTTTTCTCTACATTCTCACCAGCACTTGTTATCTCTTGTCTTTGCAGAGGATGAGATAGTTAGACAGCATCACTGACTCCATTAGCCACAAAGGCATAGGTTTATTTCTGGACTCTCTATTATGTTCCATTGACTTTTATGTCTGTTTTTATGCCAATACCATATTGTTTTGATTACTATAGGATTGTAATAAATTTGAAATCAACTTTACTGATTTTGTTTTTTAGTTTCAACAGTTTTTTGGTGGAGTTTTTAGGGTTTTCTATATATGATATCATGTAATCTGCAAATAGACAGTTTTACCGTTTTCCCCAAATTAGATGTATTTCATTTCTTTTTCTTACTTAATTGCTCTAGTTAGGACTTCCAGACTATGCTGAATAAAAGTGGTGAGAGTCAACATCCTTGTCTCATTCCTGATCTTGGAGGAAATGCTTTCAACTTTTCACCATTGAATATGATGTTAGCTGTGCACTTGTCACATATGGTCTTTATTATGTTGAAGTATGCTCTTTCTGTGCCCATTATGTTGAAAGTTTTTATCATTAGTGGATGTTGAATTTTGTCAAATGTTTTCTCTGCATCTATTGAGATGATCATGTGACTTTTATCCTTTATTTTGTTGCTGTGATGTGTCACATTGATTGATTGCAGATGTTGAACCATCCTTGTATCTCTTTAAACATACAGTTGTATCATAGTGTATAATATTTTTATTGAATTGCTGAATTCAATTTGCTAATATTTCATTGAGAATTGTTGTATTATATTCACCAGGGATACTGGATTACAATTTTCTTTTCTTATAGTGTCCTTGTCTGGTTTTAGTGTCACAGTAGTGCTGAATCCATAGAATAAATTTGGGAATATTTCCTCCTCTTCTGTTTTTTTGGAATAGTTTCAGAAGGATTAGTATTGATTCTTCTTCAAATGTTCAGTAGAATTCACCAGTGAAACCATCTGGTCCCGAATTTTTGTTTGCTTAGGGATTTTGATAATGATTCATTCTCCTTACTAGTAATTGGTCTGCTCAGATTTTCTATTTCTGTATGATTCAATGTTGATAGATTATGTTTCTAGAAATTCAGACTATGTTGCTCAACAGAAGAAGAAAGAAAATAAAAGAATCACAGAACAGCCAAAAAATAATTAACAAAATGGTAAAATAGGTCCATATTGGTAATAGCAAACACCCTCTTCCAACAACACAAGAGAAGACTCTACACGTGGACATCACCGGATGGTCAACATCGAAATCAGATTGATTATATTCTTTGCAGCCAAAGATGGAGAAGCTCTATACAGTCAGCAAAAAGAAGACTGGGAGCAGACTGTGGCTCAGATCTTGAACTGCTTATTGCCAAATTCAGACTTAAATTGAAGAAAGTAGGGAAAACCACTAGTCCATTCAGGTATGACCTAGATCAAATCCCTTATGAGTATACAGTAGAAGTGACAAATAGATTTAAGGGACCAGATCTGATAGACAGAGTACCTGATGAACTATGGACAGAGGTTCGTGACATTGTACAGGAGACAGGGATCAAGACAATCCCCATGGAAAAGAAATGCTAAAAAGCAAAATGGCTGTCTGAGGAGGCCTTACAGATAGCTGGGAAGAGAAGAGAAGTGAAAAGCAAAGGAGAAAAGGAAAGATATTCCCATCTGAATGCACAGTTCCAAAGAATAGCAAGGAGAGATAATAAAGCCTTCCTCAGCGACCAGTGCAAAGAAATAGAGGAAAACAACAGAATGGGAAAGACTAGGCATCTCTTCAAGAAAGTTAGAGATACCAAAGGAATATTTCATGCAAAGATAGGCTCGATAAAGGATAGAAATGGTATGGACCTAACAGAAGCAGAAGATATTAAGAATAGGTGGCAAGAATACATAGAAAAACTGTACAAAAAAGATCTTCATGACCCAGATAATCACGATGGTGTGATCACTCACCTAGAGTCAGACATCCGGGAATGTGAAGTCAGGTGGGCCTTGGAAAACATCACTACGAACAAAGCTAGTGGAGGTGATGGAATTCCAGTTGAGCTATTTCAAATCCTGAAAGATGATGCTGTGAAAGTGCTGCACTCAATATGCCAGCAAATTTGGAAAACTCAGCAGTGGCCACAGGACTGGAAAAGGTCAGTTTTCGTTCCAATCCCAAAGAAAGGCAATGCCAAAGAATGCTCAAACTACCGCACAATTGCACTCATCTCACATGCTAGTAAAGTAATGCTCAAAATTCTCCAAGCAAGGCGTCAGCAATATGTGAACCGTGAAATTCCAGATGCTCAAGCTGGTTTTAGAAAAGGCAGAGGAACCAGAGATCAAATTGCCAATATCCGCTGGATCATCGAAAAAGCAAGCGAGTTCCAGAAAAACATCTATTTCTGCTTTATTGACTATGCCAAAGCCTTTGACTCTGTGGATCACAATAAACTGTGGAAACATTCTGAAAGAGATGGGAATACCAGACCACCATCTGTCTCTTGAGAAACCTGTATGCAGGTCAGGAAGCAACAGTTAGAACTGGACATGAAACAACAGACTGGTTCCAAATAGGAAAAGGAGTGTGTCAAGGCTGTATATTGTCACCCTGCTTATTTAACTTATATGCAGAGTACATCATGAGAAACGCTGGGCTGGGAGAAACACAAGCTGGAATCAAGATTGCTGGGAGAAATATCAATAACCTCAGATATGCAGATGACACCACCCTTATGGCAGAAAGTGAAGAAGAACTAAAGAGCCTCTTGATGAAAGTGAAAGAGGAGAGTGAAAAAGTTGGCTTAAAGCTGAACATTCAGAAAACTAAGATCATGGCATCTGGTCCCATCACTTCATGGGAAATAGATGGGGAAACAGTGGAAACAGTGTCAGAATTTATTTTTGGGGGCTCCAAAATCACTGCTGATGGTGATTGTAGCCATGAAATTAAAAGACGCTTACTCCTTGGAAGGAAGGTTATGGCCAACCTAGATAGCATATTTAAAAGCAGAGATATTACTTTGCCAACAAAAGTCCGTCTAGTCAAGGCTATGGTTTTTCCAGTGGTCATGTATAGATGTGAGAGTTGGACGGTGAAGAAAGCTGAGCACTGCAGAATTGATACTTTTGAACTGTGGTGTTGGAGAAGACTCTTGAGAGTCCCCACTGCAAGGAGATCCAATCAATCCATCCTAAAGGAGATCAATCCTGGGTGTTCATTGGAAGGACTGATGTTGAAGCTGAAACTCCAATACTTTGGCCACCTCATGGGAAGAGTTGACTCATTGGAAAAGACCCTAATGCTGGGAAGGATTGGGGGCAGGAGGAGAAGAGGACGACAGAGGATGAGATGGTTGGATGGCATCACTGACTCGATGGACATGGGTTTGGGTAGACTCCAGGAGTTGGTGATGGACAGGGAGGCCTGGCGTGCTGCGATTCATGGGGTTGCAAAGAGTCTGACACGACTGAGTGACTGAACTGAACTGAATATAGGTCCATAGTGTAAGTCGCTCAGTAGTGTCAGACTCTTTGCAACCCCATGGACTGTAGCCCACCAGGCTCCTCTGTCCATGGAACTCTCCAGGCAAGAATATTGGAGTGGGTAGCCATTCCCTTCTCCAGGGAAACTTCCCCACCCAGGGATTGAACCCAGGTCTCCTGAATTGCAGGCAGATTCTTTACTGTCTGAGCCACAGGGAAGCCCAACATAATTACTTTAAATGTAAATTTACTAAATCCTCTGATCAAAAGACATAGAATGATTAAATGGATAAAAAACAAGACCCAGGTATATGCTGACCACAAGAGACTCACTTTGACTTTAAGGACACATACAGACTCAAAGTAAAGGGATGGGAAAAGAATTCCACACAAATGGAAATGAAAAGAAGCCTAAGATAGCTATACTTGTATCAGACAAAACAGACTTTAAGACAAAAACTGTATTAAAAAGGTCATTATATAAAGATAAAGGGATCAACCAGTAAGAAGGTTATAACATTTGCTAACATTTATGTACCCAACATAGGAACACCTAAATATATAAAGCCAATATTAACATACCTGAAGGGAGAAATATACCGTAATACAATAATAATATGAGTTTGATACCCCACTTTCAACAATGGGTAGGTTATCTAGATGGAAATCAATAAAGAAACACTGGACTTAAGCTATATGTTACACCAGATGAACTTAACAGACATTTATAGAACATCCCATCCAAAACCAAAAAGAATACACATTCTTTACAAATAGACACAGAACATTCTCTGAGATAGATTATTCATTTAGCCAAAATAGATGTCTTTAACAACATTTTATCTCAAGGAACTACAAAAAGAGGGACAAACTGAGCCCAAAGTTAGCAGAAAGAAGGAAATAACCATGACCACAGCGGAAATAATTAGAACTAAAAAGTCAATAGAAAAATCAATGAAATCAAGAGCTGGGTTTTTGGAGAAGATAAACAAAATAGACAAATTGCTAGCTAGATTCACTATGGAAAAAAAAAAAGAGAGAAGACTCAAATAAAATTAGAAATGAAAGAGGAGACTACTCATAACACAGAAAATACAAAGGATTGTAAGAGACTACTATGGTCAATTGTATGTCAGTAAAAACCCTCATTTTTAAAATGAAGTAACCAAAAACTGAAGTGTATTAATTGGCCCAAGGTCACCAACTAGATAGTGGTAGAACCCAGACTAAAACACAAGTCTCTTGACTTTCAGTTGAATGTTTTGCCTCACTCCATGGTGACTTTGGCTCTTGTGTCTGAGGGAACTGGGTGTACTTCCATCATGGTATTGCAATTGAGGAATGTTGAAGATCACATCAGGTAATGATAGCCATCTTCCTGGGCTTCTGTTAGGTTCTTGTGACCCACAGGTCTCCATGGGGCCATCCTGGAAGGGAAGCACCACTTCTACAATGCACTCAAGAGAATTTTGCCGAACACATAACTTTTACAGCCAGATCAAAGGATAAGTTGTAGGTAGGGGCTGGCTCAATGTGCATGAATTTCCTGTGAACCCTCAACTTTACTGAAAGTACTAAACATCTCTTCTGGCTTCCTTTTTTGTCAAAACACGAACACCACAGAGGCAAAGTGGGATCTTGAAATACTATTGACAAATCTAACACATAAACAAGGGACCAAGAAAGTAAGAAAGAGAGAAAAGAGAAGAGAAACAGAGGGGAAGAGAGACAGAGAGACCAAAATAAGAACTAGAGAAGGGAGACAGTAAATAGATGCTTATGAAGCCATTTTCTCCTGGGCCACACCCTCCACCAGAAATCTGAAAGCTGGGCTCTAATTTAGGATCTCTGAAGTTATTTTGAGTTTCTTTCCATAATGTTTAGGTGACTAATTTTTTTTACCAAGATCCCTGTGGGGAAATTGGTATTCTCTTAACTCAGCAAAGTCTATTGACAAAGACTAATTCTCTCTGTTCTTCTCTGGAGGTAAAGAGTGACTAATGTGAGGCTGAGGGAGAAAGTCCAACATCTCTAAGAGTTTAGACCCCCCAGCTTAACAATTTTTCACAGCCACCACTCCTGCCAGTGGGCACTTTTTGTCAGTCCCCTCAGTGACAACAGATGCTTCACAGAGGTGGCCCTTGGTGACAGTAGCAAGGAGCCCGTAGTCTGCTCACAAACAGTAGAGAAGCTCCTCTGATGAACCACAGAAACAGCTGTCAGCATTTACTTATGTCAGGGCCTTTTTTAGGACTCAGAGTCTCTCAACTCTTCTAGTAGTTTCTATGCTTTTCAACAGGAGGAAGATTGCATACAGCTTTCTCAGCCCCACCTCTTAAGGCCAACTCCCAGCAAGTTCCTGGTACCATCTGACCAGCAAATCCACATTTTTATATATACCCTCGAAAAAAGTCTTGTACATGTTCACAAGAAGATCTGCAAAGAGATTCACTGAAACAGTCTCATAATGGAAAAGTCTTGGAAACTACTTAAACATTCATCCACAAGATATGAGATAAATGCGTGTTGCTGCATTCATAGAATGTACCAGAGTAGATAAAACGTACAAAATGGAGCTAAATGTAGCAATCAGGATGAATTTCAAAAATGTAATAATGAAGACGGAAAACCATATATAGCAGGGCACTTTTTATATAAAGTCTGAAAGCATGTAAAATTACATTTTTTACTACACACTGAAGAGGTAAGCATGAATCTGAAGAAGTGAGAAAAAAATTATGGTGATATCTCTATGGAAAGGGGCTTCCCTTGTGGCTTAGATGGTAAAGAATCTGCCTGCAGTGCAGGAGACCTGGGTTCGATCCCTGGGTTGGGAAGATCTCCTGGAGAAGGGAAACGCTACCCACTCCAGTATTCTGACCTGGAGAATTCCATGGACTGTATAGTCCACGGGTTGCAAAGAGTCAGACGTGACTGAGCAACTTTCACTATGGGAAGAGACAGAGAAAAAAGCAAGGGCCTAAGGCCTGAGGTGAAAATATGTTTGATGAATTTGAGTAAGAGTAAGTAGTCATTGTAGCTGAAGCAGAATATTTGGAGGAAGGGAGAACATAGGAAATAAGTCCAGAGAGGCAGCCAATTGTCAGACCATGAAGGGCCTTGGAAAGTTTTGGCCCAGAAACCTGAGGTGTGAGGCTTAAAATTAAGGCCCAGTATTACCTGCGTTGACATGGGTTGAGGGGAGTAGGAACACCTCCAATGGCATACCCACATACCCACAAGTGCCACTCCCATTCTGCTTCTGCAGAAAATATTCCTTAGCCAAACATCCCTCTTATCAACTGGACCAGATAGAGTTCCTGCTTACTCCCAAATTAGTCAAACTCCCAGTCACATCCTCCTGTGGGAACCAGCAGGTGCCACGCCCTCTTAATACTGTGAAGCCTTCCTCCCATTACCCCTGGTGGTCCACACTGTTTCTGAATGAAAGCCTCACGTGGCCATGTGTGGTGTGCAGGGAACTCGTCCCCCAGGCTGTGAGGATACACAAGTGTGCTATGGTCAGTTTCATCTGTCCAGTGCCCAGAAAGATGGCTACAGTGGTCTGTGTTTTGATCCCAGACACTATCCCTCCCTCCCAATGGGGTCACCAGGAGACAATTATAAGAGTCACAAGATTTGACTTATGCTTTGAAGGGATATTGGGAAAACGAACTACAAGGAGGTGAAAACAAAAACATGGAGCCCCAATCCAGGGTGGCGGCATCCTAGGTCCATCCTCTCACAGAGGAGACGGGAAGAGGCGGTGGGAAGATGGGACTCGACTTGAGATGCACTGTGAAGGCAGAGCCAGGATGACTGGCTCATAATTGAATGTGAGTGTGAAAGAAAGAGAGAAGACAGTGTTTTTCTTCTGATAACCGGTTGCCATTTTTTTTCATGCGGGAAAGCTTAGAGAGGGGCTGTTACACAGTGAATCTCCTTGTGTTATACAACTTGTCACATGAATCAGAAAAAAAGCAAAAGAGTCTAACTCATTTGATTTTAATACCAAACCCAGTGCAAGAAGACAAAATTGTCTCTGAATACAGCTTCACTTATGAACATGTGCATGAGAATCCTAATTAAAATATCAGCTACTGGATTCAATGATGAATTTAAAACATAAAGCATGATCAAATAGAGCCCATTGAAAAAAATGGTTTAAGAAAAGAAAATATAAAACCATTAAAATAATTCACCACATTATTGGACTGTAGGAGCAAAATTACATGAATATCTCAAAAAATGCAGAAAAGGCATTGGATAAAATTCAAAACCTATGTTTTTTAACTAAACTCTTAGAAAGCTAGGAACAGAGGGAAGCTTCTTTAACTCAATAAAGACTTTTTACCATCGACTGCAATCATTAAATTTAATTGAAGAGTTTAACTGCAATTTGCTTAAGGTTAAGAACAAGATATGAACGACGGTATCAATGCCACTCTTCAACAGAGTACAGGAAATCCTGGTCATGGCATTTAAGACCAGGAAGGAAGGAGACCACATTGCTATTATTTCAAGTTACAATATCACAATCAAATGCCCAGAAAACCTAAGAAATCAGCAAACTACTAAAATTAAAATGGAGTCCAGCAAATTTTTTAGGTATAAAAAACAATGTGTAAAAAACAGCGTTCCTATGCATAGGCAACAGTGACCCTATGGACTGTAGCCCGCTAGGCTCCTCTGTCCACGGGATTCTCCAGGCAAGAATACTGGAGTGAGTTACCATTTCCTACTTTAGGGAATATTCCCAACCCAGTAGAATCTGCATCTCTTGTGTCCCCTGCATTGGCTAGTGGGTTCTTTACCACTAGTGCCACCTGGGAAACTCCAAAAGCCCAATAGGCAATATAATAGAATGTAAGATACTATTCATGGTAGTAACAAAACTACAAAGTATATATCAACCAAAGAAACAACATCTTTACAGAGAATAAATGTTAAACTTTTAAAGCACAAATCAGAAAATCTAAACAAATGAAACACTGAACAGCATATAGAGTAACACCTTGCTTTAACATCACATAGAGTTAAGTTTTCCTTGATCAATCTTTAAATTCAGTGCATGTGTGCTTAGTTGCTCAGTTGTGTCCAACTCTTTGCAACCCATGAACTCTAGCCCGCCAGGCTCCTCTGTCCATGGGATTCTCCAGGCAAGAATACTGGAGTGGGTTGCCATTCCTTTCTCCAGATCTTCCTGACCCAGGGATTGAACCCCTATTTCCTGTGCATCTCCTGCATTGCAGGTGGATACTTTACACCTAAGCCGCCAGGAAGTGCTACAAATTCAGTTACAATCAAAATCAAAATCCCAGAGAGAAACTTTTTTTAACATGAAAAACAAATTCTAAAATTTATGTATAAAAATAAGAATTTTCAAAGAGTTAAGACAAAATCAAAAAAGAAGATATACCAGCTGTCAGAACATATTACAAACAGAGGAAACCTTTATTGATAAAGCTAACAGAAGTGGCAGACTGGGAGAAAATAAAGACAACAGCTGAAACCCACAAATAATTAAATTTTAAAATACATGAATAAACTTTTGTGATTCAGTTAATATTGTAAACGAAATTCAAAACAGAGTGTGTGGGGGAGAATAACCCACCATATCAGATAATATAATAAATTATAAGCCATAATTACAAAAGCCAGCAAAGTTGTACATATAGTAAGAAAAAAATGGGCAAAAGTATATAAAGAAGCAAATCACACGAGAAAAAGCCAAATGGCTAATGATTAGTGAAGAATGTTCTACCTTACTAGTTATCAGGCAAATGTAAATTAAAACCACTTAATAAAAGAGATCAGCAAAAAACTAGCCAGAAAATAACAAGTGTTCACGAGAAAATGGGGACATAGTAATTTTTATACACCACTGGAGTAAGTACAGAGCAATGCAGGATTTCTAGAAAGCAACCTAACAGTGCCTAGTGAAATTAACAATGCATGTATACAACAACTGTAAAATCCTACTCCTGAGTTTATATTGCAAAGGAACTCTCATCTAAGTGGGTATAAAGCCATATTAGAGGATATTCATGCCAGGTTGTTGGTGGTAACAAGAATTTGGGGATAAGCTAAATGTCCATTGATAAAAGAAATTTATAAAAGAAATGTATAATATGATAAGATAGAATCCTAGGTGACTATCAGACATAATGAACAAGATTTACATGTAGCAACATGTTATTGCTCAGTCGTGTCCAACTCTTTGCGATCCCAGCTTGCTCAAACTCAGGTCCATCCATGTCATATAGCAGCAACATGGATGGACCTCAAAACAAAATTTCAGTGAAAAAAAAAAAGTAAAAAAGAAAGAGATTCGAAGCTTGATAGCATTTATGTAAGTCAAAAACACTGACACAAAATGACATTATTTTCCAAGGATATACATATCTAAATAAACAAAGGGAAAACAAATTGCAAAGACATAAAGTATAATAGAGTGAGCGCACATAGGAGGAAAGAGGTGATACAGAGAATGAAGAGGAAAAAGTACAAAAGTAGCAAGAGGGAACTTATATGGACTGAGGTTGATAATGGGTCATGAAGAAAACAGTTTTAATAACTCAGTTCTCTAGATGAAGATGTGCTACATAGGTACAATGGAATATTAGTTAGCCATGACAAAGAATAAAATAATGACATTTGCAGCAACATGGATAGACCTAGACATTATCATACTTAGTGAAGTAAGTCAGACAGGGAAAGACAAATACCATGCAATATCACTTACATGTGGAATTTAAACTATGATACAAATGAACTTAATTACAAAACAGAAACAGACTCATAGACATAGAAAATAAACTTATGGTTACCAAAGAGGAAAGAGATTAGGGGAGGGATAAATTGGGAGTTTTGGATTAACAGATATACACTACTGTATATAAAATAGGTAAACAACAGGCTTTTCCAGTAGTCATTAAATCAGTCAATCCTAAAAGAAATCAGTCCTGAATATTCATTGGAAGGACTGATGTTGAAGCTGAAGCTCCAACACTCTGGCCACCTGATGCAAAGAACTAACTCCTTGGAAAAGACCCTGATGCTGGGAAAGATTGAAGGTGGAAGGAGAAGGGGACGACAGAGGATGAGATGGTTGGATGGCATCACTGACTCCACGGACACGAGTTTGAGCAAGCTCCAGGAGCTGGTGATGGACAGGGAAGCCTGGTGTGCTGCAGTCCATGGGGTTGCAAAGAGTTGGTCATGACTGAGAGACTGAATTGAACTGAAACAATGGATGTGCTTTCCCAGGTGGCTCAGTGGTAAAGAACCCACCGACCAACACAGGAGACATGGGTTCAATCCTGTTGGCTTGCTCTTGCTTTGACTGACCTTCCTTTCCCTTCGAGGCATTCCAAAATCATCCCTTCTCAAAACATAGCTCTCTGAGTTTCCAATGCTAACTGTGGGTTTAATTTTCCACTAGGACAATGCCATTTCCTTCTCCTGTCTCTAGGGGCAAACAATTGCACTGTATTTTGTTTCCCCCCTACTGCACCCCAGAAGGAAATCAAATGTCTTCTGCTACATTGTCTTTCTATCAAATTTCTTCCAGTGAACTCTGACTTCTGTTGGTAATCTATTTTCACTCATTCAACAGCAATGAAAACAGAGAGCTGTTCAACTTTTGGGGGGTAATGGAGAGCAAACCATCAACTCTGAGAATACTCAAATGCCAAGCAAGGATTTTCCCAAAAATCACTCCTTGGAAAAAAGAGAGAATCCCTTTGTATTTTGAGTTTCTTACTATAGAGTGTTCGTATCATTATTTTATTTCTAATAATACCATTCTTTTCAGGGAAAACACATTATCCTGAAACACTTGTAATCAATGCAAGATTCTGATGTTTCTAAGTGGAATTGGTGAACTTCAATACATATTTAATTATTCTTTCACTTGGATGAATGGCCTCATATTTGCCAAAGTGGATGTTGATGGTGAACAAGCCTTCTAAATATCACTTTTTAAAATATTACAGTAAGTGGTTACATAGTGGATGTTGAAAATAGGTAACTGTCAGATGAAAGAAAATAACTGTCATAGTGCTATGCTGCGGCTTGGAATAAAACTGAAATAAGATTATGGAAAAAATATGACCTTAGAAAATTCTGTGAAATATAAAATAAGATATCAAGTTATATTAATTATTTAATTTTATAAATGCATTAAGTGGTTAAATATATGTAACTAAATAAAGTATTTATAAGTAGATGATGAGTGATTTTTAGCTACATCTCTAAAATTTTGGGGGGTGGGGGAACGGGAGGACTTACTTGGAGGATGGAAGAGGGTCTCATGTTTGGCATTGCCTTATACTAGGGCATGTACGGTAGACATAGACACAATGGCTGAATTCTAACCATGGTTCCTGGACAAGAACTATCAACACTTCACAGCAAGTTCTTTTCTTTCCTGTGTGTTCTTGAGAAAGTATGTTTACCTAACAGTCTTTATCTTGATTCCGAGTCCTTAGTAAATGATGGCTCTTTCCTACACATGACCACAGTAGTCTGTGACAAAAGCACTTGGGTCTTACACAAGGATATGAGTGTTTGAAGTATTACTTCAAAAGTTAGCCACTTTAGGAGACTCTATACATTTATTCAAAGAATGCCGGTCATGGACCAGAGCTGCCTAGGGAGCTGTTTTGAGGACTGCCTTCAAAGAGTCAGTTCAGTCCAAATGACAGAGCCAGGCTCTGCACTTCATAGACAGCCCTTTTATTTTAGCTTTTAACCCCAAATGGTTACACTCACGCCATTTGCCAGATTGGCCTCTGGATGACTTTCAGCTCTTTCCAGAAATCATTAAATCCTCTCCCTTCCACTGGCTCCCATCCCCCACTCCACCCCAAAGGATGAAGACTTGGCACAGAGCAGGACTCTTAGAAAAATGCTTTGCAGGCTCTGAAGACAATTCCACATGAGGAGTTCCAAATGTTTAGAGGAAAAACAACATAATTAGAGTAAGTATATGACCTCCCAATGAGAATGAACTGAAAAGAGACAACATTCCTTTGGGTTCTAAGTACAGGGAGATTTGTTTTTAAAAATCATTTTATATTCCTACCTCATGTTTGAAATTTACAAGCCTTGCATTTCATACCAGGTAGTCAGGTATAGCAAATACTTTTATCTGCTTACTGTAAGCCTTAACTTAAAACAATTTTTTTTTCGGGGACTAAGCCTATAAACCGAAGCACTATTTACAAATGTGCTATGCACTTTACCAAGAACAGGGAAGCAAAATGAATAAGCTTGGATGAAATGAAAGCATATTCAGAATGAAAAATTTGGATGCTTTAGCAAAACACTGAAACCATCATCCCAAGTAACAATACTAAACATAGAACTATAGGCAAGCATGATGTACCATAGAAGTAATGAATCACCACCTTTAGTTACTCATTTATGGAGGGTATTGTCATACGAAAGGCTATAACTTTCAGATGGTTTGAAAATTAAAATTATATGGACCTGTCTTATTTGTCGGCTTGGTTAATACACCTTTCCTCCTACATTTTGGCCCCAGAGTGTTACGTTCTCTTCGTATATAATATTTGGGTTTTATCTTTACTGGACAGTTATTTTGTTATGAATTTATTGCTATTCATTTTTTCAACACAGTCTCCTAGCATATAACCTATTCCCTGTTTGGAAATCACACTGTGTTAGAAACTTATTTTTATTTTTTTAAGCCACTGGGGTATTTTTTAGTAAGTTCACTGAGGCACTAATTTCCCAAGTAGGAGCTGTTGAGCCTGTCAGTGTTGTCAAATAGCCAACTTGTGAGTTGATAGGAAGAGCCAATAAATGCAGACATAATGCAATTCAAACCGGTTGAGAAATATTACTTTGGGGATTTAAAAAGTGAAAATGAATGCAGGGAAATTTGCTAATTCTTTTGGACAGAATTTTAAAATTAGGGAATGAAGGAAAACAAATTAGATTTTACATATTTGGCTATCAGAAGAGCATTTGATTCAGAAGAGTAATTTTACAGTTAAATTAATTCAAGCTGGGTTGACTATTTGAAGACTAAGATGCATAATTCTAATATGGGACTGGTTAGGCTCACATGTCTCATTACCTCTAGAGAGAAAACAGTGGTGCCAAATACAGACCATTAAGATAAATCCTTTCACTATGCAAAAGTTTTAGGAAACTTTTTCCAAGGACTTAACCCAGAGGAAAACCCAACAGAAACAAAAATGATTTATATTTGTACACACTACAGCATTTCTCTGGGTTCTGCCAGATCCTTTTTAAGATATTCTCAGGTCACTTCTTTATTCCTACCTCTGGCATCTCACTGCTACAAGGGCAGACGTTGAGTGAGTATTTGCAATTGTCAAATGCGTACATGATGGGGTCAGATTCACAAACTCTTTTGTAGGTTTAGATATGTTTCTCCACTTGAATGTATCTCTAGGAGGGAGAAATTTTGTCTCTCTGATCTACTGTTAAATCCTCAGAACCCGGAAGAGTGCCAGGTACGTGGAAAGCATCAGCAACCATTTGTTGACTTTTATGGGTAAGGAAACTCAGGGACCTCCAGAATGTAACAGTGACACATTTGTTAAGCTCCCTGAAGTCTTCAGACAGCTGTTCTATTTATTCTATTTTTTGTAGACATGTATATTTTACAAGGGCATTACCTTCCATTTCTGTCATAATTACACATAATTACACACACACACACACACACACACACACACACACTAATACACATACATTTACTGTTTCTTATTTTTTACTTCAGCCTCATTCTGAGCAATTATATCTAAGAAATCATGAATTTAGTGTGCTAGTTATATAATAATTGCTTTGTAATACAAATAAAAATAAATACTAAGCTTTAAATTCAAGAAGGAATAAAAACTTTGGCTATGTACCACCAGAAATCATCTTACATGTTACAAGGTGCTATGCCTACCATATTTGTGGCAACTCTGTTATAATGTATCCTTATAAGAACCCTATAGGAGAGGTCCCATGAGCAGAGCAAAGCAGGTACTGTAAGCTCATTTACCAGTGAATTAACTGAGGTGAATGGACACAGAATCACATAGCTAATAAGTGGTGAATTTAGAACTACAATCCCCCCAATATTCTTCATTGCCAATTTACTGATTTCCACTATTTTAGGCCTTTAGCCAAAGACTTTGACTGTGTGGATCACAATAAACTGTGGAAAATTCTGAAAGAGATGGGAATACCAGACCACCTTACCTGCCTCCTGAGAAATCTGTATGCAGGCCAAGAAGCAAAAGTTAGAACTGGACATGGAACAACAGACTGGTTCCAAATCAGGAAAGGAGTACATCAAGTCTGTATATTGTCACCCTGCTTATTTAACTTATATGCAAAGTACATCATGTGAAATGCCAGGCTGGATGAAGCACAAGCTGGAATCAAGATTGCCGGGAGAAATATCAATAACCTCAGACATGCAGATGACACCACCCTTATGGCAGAAAGTGAAGAAGAACTAAAGAGGCTCTTGATGAAAGTGAAAGAGCAGAGTGAAAAAGCTGGCTTAAAACTCAACATTCAGAAAACTAAGATCATGGATCTGGTCCCAGCATTTCATGGCAAATAGATGTGGGAACAATGGAAACAGTGAAAAACTATTTTGGGGGGCTCCAAAATCATTGCAGATGGTGACTGCAGCCATGAAATTACAAGACACTTGCTCCTTGGAAGAAAAGCTATGACCAACCTAGATAGCATATTGAAAAGCAGAGACATTCCTTTGCTGAAAAAGATCCATCTAGTCAAAGCTATGGTTTTTCCAGTAGTCATGTACGGATGTGAGAGTTGGACTATAAAGAAAGCTGAGTGCTGAAGAACTGATGCTTTTGAACTGTTGGAAAAGACTCTTGAGAGTCCCTTGTACTGCAAGGAGATCAAACCAGTCAGTCCTAAAGGAGATCAGTCCTGAATATTCACTGGAAAGACAGATGCTGAAACTGAAACTCCAATACTTTGGCCACCTGATTCAAAGAACTGACTCATTTGAAAAGACCCTGATGCTGGGAAAGATTAAGGTGGGAAGAGAAGGGGTTGACAGAGGAGGAGATGGTTGGATGGCATCACTGACTCGATGGACATGAGTTTGAGCAAGCTCCGGGAGTTGGTGATGGACAGGGAAGCATGGCATGCTGCAGTCCATGGGCTCACAAAGAGTCGGACATGACTGAGCAACTGAACTAAACTGAACTATTTTATTGCTCCCCCAGCACCGCTGGGGAAATCTGTAGCTAAGCTGGGATTTGTTTTTTTTAGGGTGGCTGCTGATACCCAGGGTCTAGCTTAGAGCTGTTTGAAAGCAATCTTGAAAGGATGAAACAGACACAGAGAGGTCACATTATGTAGGCCTTAATTTGTAACTTTACTGGTGGATGCCTTCCCTATTGCTTTGGATGGTAAAGAGTTGGCCTGCAATGTGAGAGACCTGGGTTTGATCCCTGGGTCAGGAAGATCCCCTGGAGAAGGTAATGGCAACCCACTCCAGTATTCTTGTATAGAAAAATCCTATGGATGGAGAAGCCTGGTGGGCTACAGTCTAGGGTCACGGAGAGTAGGACACAACTGAGTGACTAACAGTTTCACATGTCTCATTGGTAATAATGAGCACAGGACAGAAAAGGGTAGACAGTTGGGTCACAAAGGGGAAAAAATAGATTATTAGCTTAGAAAAACATACTCCCAGGATGTTTATTTGTATGTAAATATATATAAAGCCAAGCAAGTCTCATTTGTCACAATCATGTCAACAATAGTTGAAGTAGATGAGCATGCCTACTATGAACCAGGTGTGTTACCTGCACTATCTCATGTATTCCTCATGGCAGATAGGTTTCTTGCTCAGAGTAACCTTCTCAGGAGCATGGATCTAAGAGAGAGCAGAACCAGACTTTGAACAGAGTCTCTCTGATAGATCCCTTCCTTTCCCTCTCTGCAGTTGTTTCCTCAGTGGTGGAAAAGCATCATACTAGCCTTCAGTGCATGCCTACATTTTGGTCAGACAATGAGATCAAATAACACTGTACACCAAAGAGCTTATGTGACCTATATAGGCCCATTGCAATAGGCAGCTATGAGATGTGGTCATGACTATGTGCTACATATTCATCTGAGATCTGGCCTAAAGCTTTGAATGACTATGGAGCAGCTATAGAATCTATGTTTTATACCAACTTACCTCAAATGGACCACACTGAGCTGTGCAGTAAAGTCCTGAAGTTGTCTAAGGTGCCCATAAAATCCTTAAGACTAGTCTGAATGAATAGAGTAAGCCAAGGTCAAGTGGCTAAAAGTCCAAAATAAAGCCTTCCAAGGCTGCCGTAATCTTAGCCCATATTTTTTAAAGTGACTGAATGATCTTATCTCTGAGTTCAAGAAAAGATGATAAGGAAAGTTTCAAAATCCATCCTCCCAGCTATCATCCGGCCGGCTGATAGCTTCATGTGCTGTATATACTGCTCAGTTCTCCCATGCATTTGACATCATATTCTGATAGACAGGAGATGTCTTGTAATAGATGGTCTAGAAAGCCAGAGACATATTTTTCCCTAATACATCCACTGTTTTTAAACTTTTAGAAAGTCATGGTGAAAATACCTTATAAATATATATTTTAAACCAGTTAATAATTAAACCAAAGAGAGAAAGGGGAAAAAAAATAAAAACTTTAGCAATGCATCTCAGTTCACATACCTTAGGATCAAGAAGTCTTGACAAAACTCTAAACAAAATACCTTCTGTGATTCTAATCATCACTCTATCCTTAATAGAAACTAAAGAGAAAGCTCTTGAGATGGGGAAAATGCCCACATTTTGAAGGATTGGAGAAGGAAGCTCCAGTTGATTATGTGTGGAGGAACTAGAGGAAAGTTAGGAATGCCAGGATTCACACAAGCCTGGCAGCTTCATATGGCAAGGAAGAAACATCTGAGAACAGTGTGATGTACAGAGGTGGAGGTGAACAAGTTCCATATGGAGAGAGTGAAGGAATAGAAGTCCTGCCTGTATTTCTGCAGACAGTATCTTTTTAGAAGAGCTAAACTTGTAATTAGGGTCATAGTTTCTCAAATTCTCTCTTGCGAATTTGCATCACTTCAGGGTGTTTCTTGGTTACTTTGCTATTTTTAAAAACTTCCTTACTCTAGTTTTTTTTTTTTTTCCTTTTATTGAATTAAAAAAGAAAAAAATCAACAACAAAAAAAACTGTTCCCGGGGACTTCCCTGGTGGTCCACTGGTTAAGACTCCATGCTTTCACCTCAGGAGGTGCTTGGTTCCATTGCTGGTCAGGGAACTGAGATCCTGAATGCCACGTGGCATGACCAAAAACTTTAAAAATAAGAAACTTAAAAAAAAAAACACCAACTGTTCCTGTGAAAAGTGCAGTGGTTCTAATTTAGAAGCTATGCTCCAAATCACCAATGCACACCCAATTACACACAAAGTACCTGGAAGGAACTGTGAGCCTTCTAACTTCTGCTATAACATGGGATCAACATCTTCGTCTTGTGTCAAAGTATTAGTCACTAAAGTGTTCCCTAAGACCCCCTTGACCACTTCCTTGCCTATCAAAGGACATTCAAAGAAAATAGGTAACATGTTCAGTAGTTCATTCTTCCTCTTCCCCAAGGGATTCTAAGAACAAGGTGCCCCTGGGGACTCTTCCTGGTGATCCAGTGGTTAAGACTTTCCCTTCCACACAGGTGGTGTGGGTTCCATCCCTGGTTAGAGAGCTAAGATTCCCACATGCCTCCTAGAGAAAAAACCAAAACATAAAACATAAACACTGTAACAAATACTATAACAAATTCAATAAAGACTTTTAAATCAGTCCACATCAAAACCAAACATCTTTAAAAGAACAAAAAGAACTAGGCTCCCCGAAGTGTTTGCCTTCCTTAAGGGCACCGGGTGGTTTGGGTGGGGTTTCATCTCCCCGTTATTGCCCCTCTACCTCCTGGTGGCTGCACTTGGTTGCCACAGCTGCTGTCACTTTTACGTGATGCTGGAGTCAGCCCACTGGCTATTTCTGTGTCACTCCATTCTTTTATTCCTGGGGGTTTCTGTTCCACTTCCTCCCTCATGGAGGACTTGGGATTGCTTTTTCTTTACTGTACCTGCTGCTGTTTCACTTAGATAGAGAACAGAGGAAGGGGGCCAGAGGGGGGAAGATTGAGGGGTCGGGAGTTTCCTCTTCAGTGTTACAACTCTCTCGAGGCTCCTCAAAGGCAAGTTTTACTCTCCTTATGTCTCACTGTGTCTATAATGGACCACCAGGGAAGCTTATAAGGCACCTGTTCTCTCACAAATCACTATTTCCACAGGGACTTGGAAAAAGTTCCCTTGGACATTTGGGAAACAACTACATTAAACACACACACACATCTTGCATATTTCATTGTGTGACAATGGCAAACAGCAGTCTTTAACCTTTAAGAATGAATGGAAGCTCTTTAATTAGGAACATTTAAAACTAGGAGACAACCAGCATCAAAAGGAAATACTGAAAAATTTGAAATATTAACACTTTAAGCTTATTAGAATCCTTTCACAGTTCTGAAAGGGCATCATGGGCATGTCCACATTTATTCTTTGATGTGTTTAACCTTTCACTCTGGCTCTTTTCAAACATACACTAAACAGAGAGAGTAGAATACTGAACCCTTGTTAACCCAATATCCAATTTCAACAGTTATCAACTCAGACTGAATCCTATTTTATCTATAACATTCACACACATTCCTCTTCCACCCTCACTGGATTTTTTTTTTTCATTCAATTGGATTTATTTAAAGTGCACTATTAAAATTAATGGTATAAGAAAGGAGCATCAAGTTTAAAACCTTACATATTTTCTGGATAGCCTCATAATTTTATGAGTTTTTTCTTTCTCTTTTTTAAATTGAAGTATAATTGATTTACAATATTGTGTTAGTTTCAGGTACATGACATGGTGATTTGATACTTTACAAAATGATCACTACAGTAAGTCTAGTTACTATGTCACCACACAAAGTTATTACAATATTATTTGCTATATTTACTATGCTGTACATTATTTTTGTTGTAACTGGAATACATCTTCCTGTTGGATTTTATAACTGGAATATATCTTGCTGGATTGATTATCATTAGGTAATGTCCTGATTCCTCTCGTGTTTTTAAGTCTTTGTTTTAAGCTCTGTTTTGTCTGATATAAGTACTGCTACCTCAGATTTCTTTTCATTCTCATGCATGACATACTCTTTCCCATCCCCTCCCTTTCTGTCTGTGTCTTTAGATCTGAAGTGAGTCTCTTGTAGGCAGCACATATGTGGGTCTTCTTTTGTCATTCATTCAGCAATTTTATGTCTTTTGATTGAAGCGTTTAGTTCATTTACATTTCAAGTAATTGTTGATAATGTATTGATAATGTACTAAGGTACTTCCTTATTTTGTTCTCTTGCGATTAGATGACTGTGTTTAGTGTTGTGTTTGAATCTCCTCTTTGTGTGTGTATCTATTATAGAATTATGGTTGTGGTTACCGTGAGCTTCATATCTGACATTCTGTATGTACATACATTCTGTGAATAGAATACATTCTATTCTATACCATGAATAGCAGGATTGGCATTCTAACAATCCTGCTATTTTACTCTCCTTCCCACATCTAATGTTTTTGACAATATATTTTACATCTTCTGTTTTGTGTATTGTTTAACTATATATTGTGGGTATAGATGATTTTACTGCTTTTGTCTTTTAACCTTCTACTAACTTTGTAAGTGGTTGACCTACTGCCATTATTATAGGTTTGCCTTTAGCAGTGAGATGTTTTACTTCATAATTTTCATATTTCTAATTGCAGTTATTTCTTTTCTACTTATAGAAGTCCTTTTAACAATTCTTATAAGCCCATTTTAGTGGTACTGAATTTTTAGCTTTTGCTTGTCTGTAAAACTCTTTATCTCCATCCAGTCTAAATGATAGCCTTGCCAAGCAGAGGATTGCTGGTTGTAGATTTTTTAGCTGATAGTCTTATGGGACCTCCCTTGCACATAACTATTGTTTATCACTTCTTTCTTTCAAGATTTGTTCTCAATCTTTTAATTTTTGTCATTTTAATTGTAACATGTCTTGGTGTGACCCTCTCTGAGTCGATCTTGCTTGGGACTCCCTGTGATTCCTGGACCTGAACGCCCGTTTCCTTCTTCATACTGGGGATATTTCAGCTATCATTTCTTCAAATAAGTTCTTTGCTCCTTTCTCTCTTCCCCTTCTGGGACCCCTAAAATGTGAATATTAAGCTGATGTTGTCCCAGAGTTCTCTTAAACTATCTTCATTGTTTAAAATTATTTTTTCTTTTTTCTGTTCAGCTCGAGTGATTTCTACTACTTTGACTTCCAGTTCATAAATTCATTCCTCTGTATCATCTAATCTTCTATCGATTGCTTCGTTTGGTTATTTTTTATATTTTCTAACCATCTGTTAATTCTCACTGTATTCATCCACTTTTGTCCTAAGTTCACTGAGCATCTTTATGATCATTACACCAAGCCCTTTATTGGGTAGGTTGCTTATTTCTGCTTGGTTCTTCTTCGGGGGTTTTGACTTTTTCCTTTGCTTTGAACTTATTCCTCAGTTTGCTCATTTTGTCTAATTCTTCCTGTTTATTTCTATGTGTTAGGTAAGTGGGTTACGTTTCCCAATCTTAGGGAAGTTTCCCAATCTTAGGGAATCTTATAGAGAAGTCCTTTGGGGTCCAGCAGAACCTTCCCTCTGGCCATCAGATCTATATGTTTTAATGGCATCTCCTATATGGGCTTCATGGGCCCTTCTGCTGTGGCAGGCCCGACTACTGTAGGCAAGCTGGTAGGCAGGGCTGGCTCCCAGATCAGTTGGCTGCCAGGCCCTGCCTTATGCAGCTCACCAGTGGATGGGACAAGGTCCTGGGGCTACTAGATTATTTTGAAGCAAATTACAGACTTTATACCATTTCATTCATAAGTATTTCAGTATATATCTCTAAATGATAGGGATTTTTTAAAAAAAATTACATCTAAAATATTTAAAATAATGCCTTAAATCTCATAACATATCCAATTAGTATTCAAATTTCCCCCCAATTGTTTTTTTAATTGTTTTTATAGTTGCTTTGTTGAACTCAGGAGCCAAAAATTTCCATCCATTGCATTTGATTGATGTGTCTCAAGTCTTGTAATATACAGCTTCCTCCCTCTTTTCTTGAATCTTTCCAATTTATTTGCTAAATCTACCACGTTGCTTATCCTGCATACTTTTCCACTGTCTAGATTTTGCCAACTTTATTTCCATGCTGTTGTGTAAGATTCTCCTCTGCCCCCTTATTTCCTGTAAACTAAAAATTAAATCTTAGAGTGTCATCTGATTCAGGTTCCCTGTGTGTGTATGTGTGTGCATATTTCACAGATGGGTGTTTTGTAACATCTTCAGGAAGTATGTTGTTATTTGTCTCTCTTTTTGTGCTTTTAGCAGCAATTATTTATTTTTAAAAACTACTTACACCCAAATTTTTTTCTGAGCTGATATTATACATATTGTAAAATATTCATTAGAAACACCTGCAAGTTTTATTGCAGTCTTTGCCCATTTTCATTTCCATTAGCTAAAGAGCATTCTCTTTTTTAAGCATCAGCTTCCAAAATTCCCACCAGTCATACTTGTGTGTCATTTCTTCTACAGTGAGATGGTTACACTTGCCCTGATTTTTTCCTCCATTTCTTTCCCACCCGCTACATTCCTCAGGAAGGAAATAACAAAAATCTTGATGGTACCATTTGGTATTTTATAACAATTCCTTTAGTGTATCGTCTTGTTTTTACAGTATTTTTCCTTTGCCTGTCCCACAGTGACTATTTTCCTAAGCTCTTAAACTTGCCTCTAAGATTCTGATCACCAGTTCCAATGTGTGGGTTTTTCCCCCCATACCACCAAACACTTCTCTGACACCAGCTGGATGACTACAACTCAACTCAGTTTTGAAACTATCTGCCTGGAGATAGCATCAGATTCTACAATTTAAAGGCTCAGTCCCATAGGACTGCCCTACCACTTCAGATGCCAGCCACGAATCTAGGTTTTTATCTGTGCTTTGGTCTGATTCGTAATGAATCAGAGGCTCCCAGAGCCCCTCCTTGGGTTTGATTAATATGCTAGATCAGCTCACAGAGCTCAGGAAACCAGTTTACTCACTAGATTACTGGTTCATTATAAAGCATATTAAAGGATACTAATCAGTAGCTAGATAAAGAGACACATAGGGCAAGGTCCCAAACAAAGGAGCTTGTGTCTTTGTGGAGTTTGGGGCCTGGCACAGAGACACATGGAAGCATTCTGGTTTGAGAATGTTCCTTAGACTCTGTCCTTTTTATTGAATCTTCATTATGTAGGCATGACTGATTATATCATTGACCATTGGAGGTTGATTCAACCTTAAGCCCCTCTCCTCCACCCAGAGGTTTGGGGGATGGGACTAAGAGTTACAACCCTCAGTTATATGGTTGGTTCCGCTGGCAACAAGTATCCATCTATAGATGTTTTCCAAAAGTCACTTTTATATAAACTCCGGTGTGGTTAAAAGGGATTTGTTATGACTATCGACACACCTTTTATTGCTCTTGTTACTTAAGAAATTTAGAGTTTTAGAAACTGTGAGAAATGGAGATAAAGACCAAATACATATTTCTTATTAAATCACAATATCACACTTTCCTTTTCTTTCTCAATTTGATTTTTGCCCATGCACAGTATTCACAATATATGAAAGTTTTATTACTTTGCTGCTGATATCTGAAGTCCCGCAAGTTGGAGGTTCTGACTCAATCTTCTCTTTTGCTTGTCTCTGATTTCTTGCCTAATCCAGGCAATGTTGACCACTCTTACTTATTAAATTCCCTTCCTTTTCTAGGCATTGCTGTTTCCTGATTTACCTCCTACCTCTCACATCATTTCTTCCTGGTCTCCTTCAAAGTCACCTCTTCCCCTGCCCATTTCTGAAATATGACAGTTGCCCAATATTTTGTCTTTGGCTCTCTTCTCCTTTCACATGATGCTGAGTGGCCTGATTCATCCTCTTGGCTTCAATAACCAATGTAGGAGGATGACTCCCAGTTCTAAACCTTCTGCCAAGGCTTCTCATCTTAGGTCTAGGATTGTATAACCAACTGTTTACTAGAAATCACTCTCAGACAATTCCTCCTCAATAGGAATGGAGCAGAACCAACTACCTCTCATTTCCAGCCTGCCTACCACGACACCACCACCCCAAACTTGCTTACTTCTTTCTCTCACTTTGTGAGTTACACCACTATCAACCACAGTCATCAGCTCAGAAACTCAGACTCTTCCTAGGCTCCTTTCTCCCCTATCATGGCTGATCAATCACTATTCATGCTAACTACTCCCATTCATGCTTTGTCATTTCCCCTTTGCCATTACCATTCCCCTTATTGCCTAACTTGTCTGCCTGCCTCCTAAATTCCGCCCCTCCTATTCATTCTCCACACTGCTGCCAGAATAATCTTTCTAAAACATAAATCTGAGTTACAGCACTTCACACTTAAATTCCAAACTCCTTGATATGGCAATCTTCATTTGAGCTTTGGCCACAGTCTGCAGCCCACACTATGTACATTCCAAGGATCATATGCAGTAACACATATCAGTTTACTAATACATTGCCTGGCCCAGTATACAGCAACTGTTTTCCATTTTTGGCCTAAATATTTGCTCTTCCTCTTCTGTTGTATACCATTCCATGCCTCTGTGTGATTGTACATGCTCTCCCATCCTCCCAACCCTCTCCTGGCCCTGTCTTCCCTTTTACCGCCTGGGTGGTGCTTACTTACCTTTTAAACCTCAGTTCAAATCTATTTACTTCAGGAAGGCTTTTTTTGAAATGATATGTAATTAAATACCCTTTCTCTGTGTTCCTAAAGTTCCCTCCATTACTTCTGTCATAGCCATACACAGTTCAATATCAATTTATTTGCCTCATAGACTGTAAGCAATGTGCAGTAGGTCTTGAGGTTTAGTATTTGTATCCCCAGTAATAGACTGAGTGCCTGGCCCATTGTGGGTGTTCAGTCAAGGCAAAAATGAATAAAGCACAGAGAAAGACAAATATATCATATGATATCACTTATATGTGGAATTTAAAAAAGTGATGCAAATGAACTTATTTGCAAAACAAAAACAGACTCATTGAGATAGAAAACAAACTTATGACTACCAAAGGGGCAAGGTGGGATAAATCAGAAATTTGGGATTAACAGATACACACCACTATATATAAAATAGATAAACAACAAGGTCCTATTGTATAGCACAGGAAACTATATTCAATATGCTGTGAAAGTCACTCAGTCATGTCCGACTCTTTTGTGACCCCATGGATTGTAGCCTGCCAGGCTCCTCTGTTCATGGAATTCTCTAGGCAAGAATACTAGAGTGAGTAGCCGTTACCTTCTCCAGGGGATCATCCTGACCCAGGGATTGAACTGGGGTTTCCTGCATTGTAGGTGGATTCTTTACCAGTTGAGTTACCAGGGAAGCCCCAATATCTTGTAATAAACCATAATTAAAAAGAATATATATACATATATATGTATATATATATATACCTGAAACTAATACAGCATTGTAAATCAACTATACTTCATCTTAAAAAATTGAAGCCCTATCTCTATTCACTCATAGTGAGTTCAGGCCCTCATCATCTCTACCTGGATAACATTAATTACTTATAATTTGCTTTTTCTGATTTCAGTCTCATCTTTCAGCTCTGATCCTATCATTTTCCTCTTTAAAATTCGACCACTCCCCAATTCTGATATTACCCCTCAGTAGGGCAGGGGTCCTATTGAAAGTTGGGATTGTTGTATTATGCATGTAAATGGTGTGGAGGCAGAAAACTGGTTGAGAAACACTGGCCTATAAATTAAACCCAGGATCCTCAACAAGTGTTTTTGTTTCTCATTTAACCTCTAAACAGTCTTGGACCCAGCTATTCTAGACCTTTACTCTTTCAACCAAACCAGAATGCCCTGGGCTCCCTTGCATTGGTTTCTGCTAAGAAGGCACAATATGAAGTCTTGAATTCCTTTCTTTCACACAATCCTCATCCTTCAAAATCCATCTGAAGGTATCCATCTGTGATACCTTCCTTGACCCAACATCCTTCAGCATGTTACAAATCTCATCACTCTTCCACTTAAGGTTCAAGCTCCTATTTTAGTGACTGCATTTTATCTTTACTCCACCCTGCATCATGTAATGGAGGTAGGTGTTGATAACACTGTCCCTCACTAGGGTATAAAGCCCTTAATGGAAATAGAAGGTGTTTATCATACTCATTTTGTAGCATCATCCTTGACCACTCCCTCCTGTAACCCTGAGCCCTCTAGCCCAGCACGGTTCTCGACTATCAATATTTGCAGATCTGATTTGCATTTTTCTTAGTAAAAGTGGCTCTTCTCCCACAGCCCAGTTACTAGAACTCACCAATCCCCTCATCTATAGACACTAATTTCAAAGTCTCTTGAAATTTTCTTTTCTTTTCTTCCCACAGTAGACCTTTGGCCTTATCTCACCTTGAATCCCCAAATTCCTCACATTTCCTTCTGCCAGGACTTTACTTTGCTAGAGGGAAAAAAAAAAATGCTACCCTAATCCTTTTTGGAAATATTCTCATTTTAGCATACTCAATATTTCTTTCCTCTCCTTCCTCAATATGCATACTTTAGACCCCACATTTGTTTCCTTCAAGAGACAATCACTCTCTGCGTCCTCTGCTTTCATATTTTGAGCCATTATGCCTCTCCATTTCTGCTTCTCACTCTGGACAGAACACCTTCAGCATCTCATTTTTACATCTTGACTCTTTAAAAACTCTTATCATCCATCCATTCTTTTGTTCTCCTCACTACACAAGAATGAGAAACGGATTTCTTTTCCCTGATTAAAAAATATCTTGCTCAGGTAAAGCCCAGCATCCCAATTTTGTCCACCAGAACTCAAGTGTCACCATTGCCTTTAATCACATGCATTTTATTGCATCTATAAAGCAATAAAACATTTCGGTTCACATACTATGCAAATAGTCGGCTGCAGCCAGCTCTAACTTAGGAAGAGAAACACTCGTGCCCAGGTTATTTCATGAGGTAGGTTTGGGTTGCAGAGGACATTCCTGCTGTACTTTTCTTTCCCTCTCACCTTCTTCCTAAGGGTCCCTCTGTTGTCTTCACTTTTCCAAGTTCACTTTTACATCATGCTTCCTCTCCACTTGGATTCTAACTGGGCCTTCCTTTCCCTTTCATTCTCTTTGTATAGCTTCTGCTATTCACACTTCAGTCTGCACTGATGTGAATTATCTATCTCTTTCTTCTCTGCAAGTTCACTGTAGATTTTGTGCGGTCTATTTACTGCACTGTGACTGCAGAGGGAATATGGCATAGAGATGAACGTCCTGGCCAGATCTGGGGGCTCTGCTCAGTTCCTTTCTAGTTGTGTAATCACCGGCAAGTTGTTTAACATCTCTGAGCCTCTTCTATAAAGTGGGGATAACGAAGTACTTGGCTCATGATGAAATTAATATTAGCACTTGTTACCATTGGCTCTTTGATTCCGATTAGATTATAGAAAGTGCATCTTGCCCCCAGCATTTGCCCAGCCACGTAGGCCCTCATTCATCTCCCTCACCACCATTTTTAAACAAATGTATGTGTGTGTTTGGTAGAAGATGTCCCTGGCAAAAAAAAAAAAAAAAAAAAATAGTAGGTTATACATCATCTCTGTCTTTAACCATTTGGCCCAAGGACTTGGGGGTCTGTAAGGTTTACCCATAAAGTGTTTTTTTTTTTTTTTTTGCATTATCCCTTTATTCAATGAATTTTTGAGTACCTACTATGTAACATACATTTTTCAAGGCACTGAGATTATAACAGAGATGAACAAAACAGAGAAAGTTTTTTACCAGTCTAGTGATGAAGAGAGATATTAGTAAAGCAATCATGATAAAGTATGATGATTATGACTACATGGGAAATACAGGTTGATCTTTGAGCAGTTCATTTATTGATCCTTGTTCATTTATTTAGCAAATATTTTTGTTATTTAATATGTACTAGGCATTGTTCTAGCAACTGCTGGTCAGCAAGAAAAAATCAAAATACCTGTTCTCATGGAGCTTCTGTTCTCATGGAGGTCAAATTCACAATGCTGGTCTTTATCAGCACCACACAGCAAACCAGTACTTTCTAAAGGGTAGAATTCAAAACACATGTGAAATCTAAAATTATGTGGTGGTAAAGACACAGTTGAAACAGTGTCAGACTTTATCTTTTTGGGCTCCAAAATCACTGCTGATGGTGATTGCAGCCATGAAATTAAAAGACGCTTACTCCTTGGAAGGAAGGTTATGGCCAACCTAGATAGCATATTTAAAAGCAGAGACATTACTTTGCCAACAAAAGTCCGTCTAGTCAAGGCTATGGTTTTTCCAGTGGTCATGTATGGATGTGAGAGTTGGATGGTGAAGAAAGCTGAGCGCCGAAGAATTGATGCTTTTGAACTGTGGTGTTGGAGAAGACTCTTGAGAGTCCCTTGGACTGCAAGAAGATCCGATCAATCCATCCTAAAGGAGATCAGTCCTGTGCCTTCATTGGAAGGACTGATGTTGAAGCTGAAACTCCAATACTTTGGCCACCTCATGGGAAGAGTTGACTCATTGGAAAAGACCCTAATGCTGGGTAGGATTGGGGGCAGGAGGAAGGGGACGACAGAGGATGAGATGGTTGGATGGCATCACTGACTCAATGGACACGGGTTTGGGTAAGCTCCGGGAGTTGGTGATGGACAGGGAGGCCTGGCGTGCTGCAATTCATGGGGTCGCAAAGAGTCGGACACGACTGAACGACTGAACTGAACTGAACTGACACAGACTAATACATTAGTAATTTTACATTTATATTTGTTATTATATTTTATTCATGATATAGGCTGTTTGTGACAGTTTAGACTATGACTTCTTCTTCCTAATTGAATTTAATTTTAAAAAGCTGAGTTCAGTCAAAGAAAAGAAAAATATTTAGTAAATAAGTATAGATTGTATGCTGACTTGGAAAAAATGTTGTGGTGATACACATATTACCAAAAAACAATGCAAAACCCCCACAAAAAAGTGAAACACACCTTTCACCTGAAATAAAATAAAATGTTGTCCAGATGTCAACAGTATCATTCCATTGCCCAAACGCTCAGGGTAAACTTTTCATTATTTTCGAATTTTATAGCTATATGACATAAACTCAGTGGAGTGGGGATGGGAGAGGTAGGGATGGAGAAAACAGATTTTCATTTTTTCTTCCACTCTTCTGTAAACTGTTCGAAAGTAGGGAAATTCTTATTCATAATTTTCAACACAGTATACAGGAATTAATAGATGCTAAGTAAATGCTCGGTGAAGCAATGAAACAATCAATTAATGAAATGGGAAATGCCCTATTGCACCATTCAAACTGCAGTGGATGCTCTGGCCTGACTGAATGTAATTAGCCACAGGGCATGAGAAGGAACAGTCTCTCTGAAAGAGTCTACAAGAACAATTCAGGACTCTGCCCTAGAGATTCAAGAGCTGCTTTTCTAATAGAAGGAACATAAAAGAGATTAACCTTTCTGCTGTGTAACTACAGACCAAGTGGTACAGCTTGCCTTATATCACTGCCATAGAGGAACAGAGATAATGAAAAACCCTCACCAAGTTAGTTATATGCATTTTTTTAAAGGACTGATTAAATTACCAATAAGACCCTATTAGGTAATCTTTTGTCATCACCAGGATCTCTGTACTACGCTAACCATCAAAGAGAAATCATAGAAAATGCAAATTATAGACAGTTCTCTTTGAACCTATAAAAACTAAAAAAAGGGGCAACGGGTAAGTAACCTTTGAAAAGTAGCATCCTGACCAAAAAAAAATACTAAAATATGGTTACTTTGTATATTTTCTGCAGCTTAAGAATAAAATTTTTTTATATCCCTTATTTCAAAATGTTAATTCCTGCTATCCTTAACTACTGAGGAAACCATATTTTCTATGTTGAGAGTTTCAAGAATTAAAAGGTCATTAAATTTTTTTGCTAATAGAAAATCCCAATAGTTAAATTTCAAAGAACTAAGGATTCAAGTACGATGAATAACCCGTGTTCTTATTTTTTACTGTGACAGTTTAAATAACGATTCTGTAAGAGGCGATCTTTCTCAGTCATATCAGTTCAACCAGGAATTATCTTCTTTCCTTTTCAAACTCAGATTGTCTCACAGTTATGAACACGCAAATGAAGTTAATATCCTAGTCCTATTGATGTCATGCTTGGTTTTCTTGTCAACTATCATGAGAAATGCTGTCATTAGGCAGGTTTGGTAGATGCCCACTGCCAAGTCTTCTTGCCTCATTAGACCAATTTCACAAGGCTTTCTGAATCTATTTGGTAGAAATGGGATCCAGACATCCACATCTGAATTAAATTCTCCCAGCAGTTAGCTCTCAAAGAGCGGTCCATCTCTCTGCTCTCTTTTCATTGGCTGTAGTATGAGTTGAGTAGCATAGGATGAAGATGGACTGCTTGGCTTTTAAACTTGCCATTCTCCAAGGAACATGAATATGGTCTCCTCAATTTGAACAACTGCTGGGAGCAAGATTCAGTCCCTGATCTTGCCTAAGTTCACTGTAAATAGCTTGACAAGGGGGGAAACTAGCTTTCTTCTTCTTTCTAATACACTGATATACACTGTCTAGATCCACTTACAAGTAGTTGCTAGCCAGTCTTTTGACTGCCTTTGCAAGTCAGTCAAAGGATCTACCACTTTTCTGTAACAAAACATCTTAGTGCTAACTGACACTTTCACGATAAAAGACCCTTTACAAGCCTGCATTTTGTAAATCAAAACTATGGTAAATACAACATACAGAGCATACTGTCTTTTCAGGGACTAAATATTTACACTCACATTTTTCTTTGAGGACATGTCAAGTAAGTCTTTTCCTTTCAATTGGCATTTAGAGAACTAGCCACCCAAGCTGCTCTGTACCTTCCTGCATGATACCATTCCTTCCCGTTCTCCTCATCTGTACCTGTGAGGATGCACAGCTTTCTCTTTTTTCTTTCTTGTGGGTTTGTGCAGTTTCTTGATGTTTGTGACAGGCCATGATAGGGGAAACTTTTATCACCATGGGGTTTGGAGGCCTCAGTAAATTGAAAATTGCAAATGAAACCCACTGGGCTTGAATTCATCATCTATTATGTCAGACGACCTTTGGCAGCGTATAGCACAAGAAACTGTATTCAATATCTTGCAACCTATAAAGGGATGGCATCACCGACTTGATGGACATGAGTTTGAGCAAGCTCCAGGAGTTGGTGATAGACAGGGAAGCCTGGCATGAGGCAGTCCATGGGGTCGCAAAGAGTTGGGCATGACGGAGCGACTGAACTGACTGACTGAAAAAACATATTTCTCCCCAGCCCTTCTTTCTTCTTCAAGCCTCATCTTCAAGTTCATTTTCCCTTCTGCTCAGGAACTCAGTCCACACCGCTTGTCCCTCAGCGGAGGATCTCTGCCTTCCCTCTTGCAGCCAGAGACGGAGCCTTACCCATAAGCTTTAAAGCCACCCAGGATGCCTTTGAAATTTGTGCCTGGTTTGCTAAGATCTCCTGGGAGTCTACTGGGTCATTGTATGTGGTACCCATAAGCAGCAGGACTGGGGATTGGAAGAAGAGCTCTTCTCGCTCTGGGATGTGTCGCCAGTCCTCCGGGAACAGAGCTCTAACTTCCAGGGGAACCCCATCATCCGTTACAGCCCTCAGAGCTGGGTCCAGAATAAGTACAAAGCCAGAACAACATGCACTCTCAGCCAATTTCCCAAAGACCAGGACACTAGGTTTTCAATTTGGACAGGAAAAAAGAACAATTGGAAACTTTGGGTGACCCAGGCAAATTAATTGTGTGACTCCAAGTGAGATGACTGCCCTCTCTGGACCTTGGTTTCCTGATCTCTGGAGGAGAGGGCTGCATCTATGAGGAGTCGGGATTAGTTGATTGTTAAGATTTCTTCCATCATGAGCTATCAAGATACTACAAGGCAGCTCTTCCTCAGCCAGGCCAGTCACGTGCTCAGTTATGTGCATATCAACAACCACCCTGGATTATCTAATACAGCCATGACTTCAGATATTTTCTCTAATTCTCAAAGCATGTGCACAATTTTCACTTCAGAAAATACTGTCAATTCGAGAGTCTCTGTTGCTCATTTATGATGACATTAGCTGATTTGCTTGCATGTATGTATTCAGTTGCAGCCCTCTGGGCCAGTGCTTGATAGAATGTGTGACCCTGCTCATACCCTCAGCGCCACCAGGTAGCCAAGCCCAGCTTGGGAGCAAAGCTTTTTTTTTATTTAGCCAGCACTTATCTGGCATTTATAGTATGGCAAGTACTGCTCTGCCATGGCATGCTAAGCCACTTCAGTTGTGTTCAACTCTTTGTGACCCTATAGACTGTAGCCCACCAGGCTCCTCTGTCCCTGGGATTCTCCAGGCAAGAATACTGGAGTGGGCTGCTGTGCCCTCCTCCAGAGGATCTTCCCGACCCAGGAATCGAACCTGCGTCTCTTACATCTCCTGCATTGGCAGGTAGATTGTTTTTTTTTTTTTTTACCACTAGCGCCACCTGGGAAGTCCCAAGCACTGCTCTACGACAGTGCAAATATCAACTCATTGAATGTTCACAGCCATATGAATTGAGAATTTTTATTATTGCCATTTTACATATGGGAAATGGAGGCACAGAGAGGTTAGTAAGTGGCCCAAGTCACACAGTCAGCGAGTAGCCAAGCCAGCTCTTCACCCTACTCTAAGCTGCTGCTCTCAGCTCCAGGCACTTAGGGGGAGCAGTTGGCTTTGCTGGACCCTCCGCTCTGGCTTATGGTCTATGTTTCATTCTGATTTTACTATCTCCAATTTCCTCTCCAGCTTCCAAGGGTCCATCACAGTGAATCTCCAGGCAAATCTTCAGGCTTCGACCTCTATGCAACTGTGATGTAGTGGAGGATGCTCTGTCCTCCCAGGCAAAACGTGTGGGTCACATCCCCACTCTACCTCTTAATGGTCCTGGGACTTCACACACCCATAACCTGCCTCTACCAGCTCATTTGAAAATGGGCTATTAGTACCTGCTCAGCAACAGAGGGGACATCCACTGAGACCACACCTTGGGAAGTACCTTGAAAATTATAAAGTGACATAGACACCAAGGGATAACATCAGCACCTGGCACCTTGCAGGTGATAGTCATTTATTACACATTTGTTGAATTGATCATAGATGAGAAGCAACACAAAATTTAGGCGAGTCTATTGATGCAGGAACATGTCCAGCAGAGATGGTAGCCCTTGCTAGGTCTACAGTAGAGGAGACTCAAATCATTGTTTCCCTAAGGCAATGTACCTTTAAAATAATCTGCTCTAAGTAGGCACCTTGTCTTCAAAGAACCCCAGAAGCCAGAGGCTCTGGGACCATGTGTGTGCAGAGCCAGGTGAGGAGATAGGCCAAACCACAGGCCTGGGTTCAGAGTGAGGGTTGGGTGAGGCTGGGTGGTGGAAGAAGCTGCCTGGGATACTTAGGAGGGAGGCCTGTGCCTCTTGAGGGCAGCCATCCCCTCAAGGTGTCCTGTGAGCTTGGTTTAGTTCAGTTCAGTCACTTAGTTGTGTCCGACTCTCTGTGGATCCCATGGACTGCAGTACGCCAGGCTTCCCTGTCCATCACCAACTCCCAGATAGTGCATATTTGCTCAAACTCATGTCCATTGAGTTGGTGATGCCATCCAACCACCCCGTCCCCTGTCATCCTCTTCTCCTCCTGCCTTCAATCTTTCCCAGCATCGGGGTCTTTTCCAATGAGTCGGCTCTACATCACGTGGCCAAAGTATTGGAGTTTCAGCTTCAGCATCAGTCCTTCCAATGAATATTCAGGGTTGATTTCCTTTAGGATTGACTGGTTTGATCTCCTTGCTGTCCAAGGGACTCTCAAGCCTGGTGACAAGTACCAAAACCAGTGCCGATCAGAGCCAAGTTTTCACTAAATCTAAATAAGGAACTTAAAATACCTACCTTCTCAATCCCTGAAAATAGAAACTTGAAATCGATAGCCCCTGGTTCCACCCGGAGCCTGAGGTGGGTCCAGCTGGCCCCCACTGATGCCAGCGGCAAGCGCTCCCCCCACCACCGGCTCTGGCGGGGCGCCTTGAGCTTCAGGCAGCTCTCCGTTCACGCTCTGCTCAGCTCTGCCGACTTGGAGCAATCAAGGAGCCTCTGAATGTCAGCAGTGTCCCTTTTTCAATGAAAAAAAGAATTTTTCTTTTTTTAAATAATCAAATAAACAAGAACTGCTGGCTCAGAGGGATCTCTGTGAGCTTCCAGGAAGTAACATTCCCACCTCCAGCTCATTTTCAGGGGAGGGGAAATATGGCCTGTGGGCAGAGTGGCGACTCGTTAGACACCATCTGCTCTGTGTACAGTCAAAGAAGTGGGACCACTGGGGCACAGCAGTCTCTCGGTGGCCCTGGCTGTCCCAGTAGGAAATAAACACCACTGCACACATATCCAAGGGAGACAAAGTGTGGGCTTGAGGTGAGAAAGGCAGAGTCCACACCACTGCATCTCCAAATATTTTTACAGGAGGTTGAAAGCAAAATAAAAATGTACCAAAAACTCCCCATAAGCCCAAACAAAGCCTCAGTGTGTTCCCATTTACAGCCAGTCTGATAATCACACTCTGAGCCTTCTGCAGCTGGACTGCAGCTCAGCGAGGGGAAGGCGCTTCCTATAAACAAAGGCCAGCAGAGATGCCTCGCCTTCCTCCTACTCCTCCGCCCCGCCTCTGCAGAGCCAGCAGGTCAAACGACTGCTTAACCTCTTGTGTTAATTAAAATTTTGGCTCCCTCTTGCCAAGTAAGAGCCAGAGATAAAGGAGAAATAAATTGGTCATTGGAACTCGTGAAGGAAGCTTGCATGCAGGCTGCGGGCTGCTCTGTGTCCTCCCCACCCCTGAAACTGGCTCTATGCACACTGAGGCGGGCTGACATCCCCCACTGCCCCCCCCACCCCAACAAAGCTGCAAGGGTCTGCTCTCCAGGGAGCACAGCATCACCCTGCCCACCCAAGGTCCAAGCAAGGGCTGCAGTTGCTAGAAGACGGTTTTCAGTAAGATGGCAGAAACTCAGAGACCTAATCCATGGCCAAACCGTGGGATCAGGGCAAGCTGGTTCCAGACTCTTGCTTCTCCCTGGAAGGGAGCCTTCTCCCTCCATTCTCCTTCCTGTTTGTTTTTTTTTTTTTTAATGCACCTTCCTCCTAAACTCTCCAAGTTTAGCTCAGCTTCTCTAGCCTTCACCCGCTTTCTCACCATCCCTGTGAACTCCCGTGTTCTCACTCACATCTGAACTTTGACCTCTGGGTAACACAGCTCTGGTTTGAGCTGTATAGTCACATCTTGGCTTCTCTGCTGTCTCCTCTGTTATTTACATCTTCCTGTGCTCATCACACTTTGCTTTCTTCCCCCCAGTGAGTGTGTAAGGTCCATGAAGGCAGCTACGTAACAGAAGGTCTGATTCATATTTCTGCCACAGTCTATAAGATATCAATCTTTTAGAGGCTGAGTACCTCTTCAACCACATGTTAGCTATCTAGTCTCTTCCTTTCTCAAGGTCAAGCTTGGGTTCTGTTGCATCCATGTGCCTTCCTGCCACGGAACCAGCACCCATCTCTCACTTTCCTGTCTGCCTTACTCTTCGCATTTTTGATGCTTCTTGTCTCATAAGTTCTAGCAGGTGTAAGGGCCTACAATATCTTCTCTCCACCTTTCCAGCAACCAGTGGACTTCACAAAACCTGGCCACTTAGCTGCTGCTTACTATGTGTGTGTGTGTGTGCTCAGTCCCTTCTGTCATGTCCAAATCTTTGCAACCCTATGAACTGTGGCCTGCCAGGCTCCTCTGTCCACAGGACTCTCCAGGCAAGAATACTGGAGTGGGTTGCCATTTCCTCCTCCAGGGGATCTTCCCGACCCAGGGATTGATCCTGGGTTTCCTGTATTGCAGGCAGATTCTTTACCGCTGAGTCACCAAGGAAGCCCAGCTTTACCGTTTTACAACTCCATAAAGCATGGGATTTTGTTGTGATAACTGCTTCTTGTTTTCTGTGTGTGTATACAAATTTTGATTCCTCCAGGAGACTGTATGGCAGTGGCTTCTGGTCTACAGCATATGTAAGTAGCACCTAGACACTAATTAACATAGAGTACAGCCGCCAGCCAGAGATTTTAAGAGACCATGAGTCTATAGTTGGGACTAGGAACCTAGGCTGGATTTTGAGACAGTGATTCTCAAGCTCCTCTCTGTAGATTAGGACTTAAGTTGTTTCTGCATCACCCATGGTGTGGACCAAGCTGAGGCTAGTGGAGATGGCTGGTCCACGAGGTCACCAGGTGGTTGATTTAAATGATTCCCATCTAAACCGGTCTTCTGAGCCAGTCTATCTTCCACTGTGGGGTTAAAAACGTTCACCTGCACCCCCCCACCCACATACACACACCCCCATTCTCCCCACCCCAACACACACACCAGATTAAATGACCTCCACAACATACATCAGGAAAATCCCTCAAATTCCAAGCTAATTGACAGAGATTCCGTGGATAGTTAGCAAATACTTCTCCCTTCTCTACTGAAATCAGCAAGAACAATAGCTGGCCCTCAGCCCACCCAGTAAATATCATTCCATCAGGGTTCTCTGCAACTTTCAGTGTCTTACTACAATATCTATGAAACTCGAAATTCTCTAAAATAAGATTCCAAGCCTAAAAGAGAAGTTTTTATGATACCTGGAAGCAGACCATTCAGATGTTTTGAGTCAATTTGGCATGACTGAAAGAATTTTCACATTTGCAAAAATATCAGAGTTCATTTTTGGCCTCCAAAGAGCTGAAATATAGCTCTGTTTTCAAATGCTAATGAATTTGGCATGAACACTGCTTCTCAAAATCAGTGTGATTTTTGGAAGACAAAAAAAAGTGAAGTGTGAACTCATGTAATAACAGATTTCAGAATCACAGAATGTTGAGACTAAAACAATACTAGACATTACCTTGTCCAGACCCAACTTTTAGGTTGAGGAAACTAAGGCTTTGTCTTATATTCTTAAATAACAAAACAGCAATAAAAACTACAGTTGCCCAAGGCTACTTTATCCCATGTGGGGGGTTTCAGTAGAATATAAGGGAAGATAACTGAAAGTGCTTTTTGTGGGGCAGGATGGTCTGTGAATGCAAGGTGTTCACTGGGGCTGAGACAGCACAGAAAGAACAACAGACCAGGGGGCAGAAGACATGTGCCAAGACAGGGTTCCCTGTCCTGTCTTGGCCCCGTAGAAATCTCGAAACCCTCAACAAGTCCTGACTGAGTTTTAGTCTTTTCATCTGTAAAATCAGGGTAGTAATGGGGCTGTTTCATTGATGAACTGAAGCCAAGTGTGTGAAATGCATTACAAGCTCTCAAATTTCTATGATCCCAGCCATACAGCTACACATGTGGGGTTGTACCCAATGGTCTGCTTAGAGTTAAGTCTCCATGCCCCCATACTTCAATTCCTTTTGCCTAACCACCGAAGTGTAAAATCCAGTTTTTGATCCTGGTTCTTTATGACATTTTTGCCTTCTCTGATCTCAGCCTACCCAAAGAAGAGTACCCCTGGGACTAGGGATGCCCATTTCCAGGCTGGATCCAGCAGAGCAGAAGTACAAGCCAATGTCTCCCATTTCTGTCTCCCAGGACCGCATAGTTCTCCGACCCACAACAGTTCCTTGACATTTATCAACTTGTACTAAAGGAAACAGAATAGAATGGAAGAGAATGGAGTTTAAATTTGTAAAAATGAATTCAAGTCCATCCCTCCCCAAACTCTGTTATCCCTTACAGAAAAGACCTAACTAAGACGGTCTTATCTGATGAGATATAGATTTTTTAAAAAATTTATTTATTTTTAATTGAAGGATAATAGCTTTACAGTATTGTGTTGGTTTCTACTAAACATCAACTTAAGTCAGCCATAGGTTTGCCCATGTCCCTTCCCACTTGAATATCCCTCCCACCTCTCTCCTCATCCCTCCCCTCTGGGGTTGGTACCAGTCCCAGTCTGAGTTCCCTGAGTCATACAGCAAAATCCCATTGGCTATCTATTTTACATATTTTAATATATGTTTCCTGTTACTCTCTCCATACATCCTACCCTCTCCTTCCTGCCCCCTCCAGCTGTGTCCATAAGTCTGTTCTCAGTGTCTGTACCTCCATTGCTGCTGCTGAGATACAGATTTTTTTTTAAGAGGTGAGTTCTATCTATTGCCAGATAGTGAGGCAAATTTTTTTCTTTTTTTCTAAAAGTGCACTTTCCCCATGTCTATGATCTACTTTTCCTGGTAGAAAATGATCCTTTTCTTCTAAGAGGAAGTGTATAGATTTTGTATGTGGGAGCATGGTGCTGATTCACCACAAGCTTTTATTTGCAAACTCTCATTATGGGCAAAATTATTATTATTTCTCTTTGGTGGCTCTGAGGTTTTTCTAAGAACCATAATGAGGATACTCCTAGAAAAAGAAGACAGTAACTCAAGCAATCATTTTTCTGGTTTGCTTTTATGGTCCAGTCTAGAAACTGCGGCTCTCACCATATTTCCATCTGTGAGCCCAGTTGACTTTCCTCAGAAGGAGGTCCTCATTTAAATAGCACCTTGATACAATCATAGCTCAACAAAACCTCCAACAGGAGAGACTGAGACACTAATTATGTCTGAGTCAAAGATGTCATAAAATGTTTAAATGCCACAAAGTTCTGTCAGCTATTAGTGTTGGACCGTGTTGATCACAGCAAGGGCCAGCTACAAGGGGGTGGTCTCTCTTGGAAGATCTCAAGTCTTGACCTATGGGGTGAATTCCTCCACCTTTTGGAATACATGGATATTATGGAATGTCTTGGGATGCCCTCCATGCTGACAGTTCTCGTAGATTCCTTGGGATGAAAGAATTCCTTGGGACAAAGTGTTCCTTCCTCAACACTTTCACCTCACCTCTCACCTTCTCCACCTGCTAAGGGACGTGGCCCCACAAGGAAAGGAAGACCAAAGCATGATCTGAAAACACACTGGCAAACATTTTAATTTACCTAAGAGGCAATCACGAACCACTAGAAGAAAGGAGGATGACACCTGGAGAAGATAGTTTTGCTACTCTGTGTAACAACGGAGTCATCATACGTTTTAACGGGATTGGATCTTTGTACAGCACGCTAGAGTTTACAGAGTCTTTGCACAGGCATGATCTCATTTGTTTGTGGCACCCTGAGACACAAGGGGATTGCTGCCCTCATGCTGGAGATGAGGAAACCAGTGCTCAGAGGGTCTTCAGACACAGGCTCCTCACCCCACCCCAGCCTCCAGCCCTTCAGCAATCCCTGTAGAGCAGGCAGCTGATAAATGCAGATCCAGCAGGTCAGTGGACTGGCCATCTCTCAGCAACAATGTGAAGGCAGGAAATGAACCCTGAGTGTCAGGCAGGAGCTAGCTCTTTTCTCCACATTTTCTCACTGGATTCCTCCAACTCAAACTTCCTGGATTCAAATCCCAGCTGCCACCCTTGTTAGAAGTGTGCCTTTTCAGGTAAATCGTATGCTCAGTCTGTGTCTCAGTCTCCTTAGGTGTAAAATGGAGATGATGCTATGCCTTCCTTTCAGCGTTAATGTGATGGTTCAGTGAAGCAACCGGCTAAGACACAGAGCGCTGTGCTAAGGACTCATCGCATATTACCTATATTATACTAATACCACTGTTACTTCCTTTCTTTTTATACATGAAGAAAGAACAATTAAGTGGGAACGTTGCTGAGACTGGGATCTAGTTTGACTCCAAAGATCTTACATTTTTACTGCCTTCTGCTACCCTCTGCTCCCTCTCTGCTCTTTTTCCTCCTCCTGGCCTTTTCCTCCTTGGCAAGCAGCCTGTTGCCCTTCCAGGTGTTTCTGTTCCCAGGATGCCTGTATCAGAATGATGTGAGACCCTCCCCACATGGACAGAAACAGAATTGCTGGAGCTGAACATGAGAAATCTGCATTTTCCACAAGCAGCCCCACTGACTCTTCTGCACCTTGACAGTGGTCAGGAGCCACTAACCCCGAGGGACCACCGCAGCAGCTGTCACTGCCCAGCCTGCCCCACCTCCCCCTTCATCCAGGAAGGGCTCTAAAGCCCTGTTGCTGTGGGCTCTCCCTCCCCAGCACATCCCTTCTCTGCTCTTTCATGATGGGCAGTGACTAGTGATGTAAGACTGATGTAGCTCACTCTGTGATGACTTGTCATTCCCATCCACCTTGACTAATGGGTCAGTGAAGCAATGCTTTATTTTGCCTCAAAGTTAGGCGGGCGTATCAGAGCAGCTAAGGGGTAAGGACTCAGTCATGTCCAACTCTTTGTGACCCCATGGACTGTAGCCTGCCAGGTTCCTCTGTCCATGAAATTCTCCAGGCAAGAAAACTAGAGTGGGTTGCCATTCCCTTCTCCAGGGGATCTTCCCAAGCCAGGGATTGAACCCAGGTCTCCTGCATTGCAGGCAGATTCTTTACCCTCTGAGCTACCAGGGAAGTAAGGGGTAGGGAGCACTGTGGAGAAGCAGGGGTCGAGCTACATCCATTCCATGCACAAGACCCACCATGCACAAAGATTCAAAAACTACCCACTTAGAGAATCTCAAACTGGACTGGAGTCAAGCCTACAAAAATGAGATAAAATAGCAGAGCAGGCAAGCACAAGGGAGGGGGGGAAGAGGGGAACCAAATCAGTGTTTGTATTAGAGTTTCATCTTATCTCGAAAGTCCAGCAGATCCTTTCCAGAGAGGAGGCTGGGTGTCATTTATTCCAGCCTTGCAGATAATAGTCAGCCACCCCCACCCCCGACCCAAGAGCCCACTGAGAAGCTTTTACCAGATGCTCCTCTGAGGCTGTGAAGACTGAACCTAAGAATGTAACCCTGAGGCAAACAACATTTCTGCTTTCATATCATGATGATTTTTTTTTCTTTGCCCAAATTTCTTCTTAAATTGGACTTAATCTCTGCTTAAGTAAACAGCTGAAGATATCCTAACTGCTGGGGGGATATCAGAGATTGGTACTTGAGTGGGGGAAAGAGATGAGGGAGTGGGGAAGAATGAAAGGAAAACAAATATTAACTATAAAACATTTACAAGAGTTAAAAGACCACATATCATTTAGTGCTTTTTCCCTCCAACTGTTCTGGCCCCATTAAAGGCAAGGAAAGGCCAGCCTCTCACCATGGAGAGTTTGCCTGATCATGTCTTCTCTCTTTGAAAGTGGGAAGGGTTTCCAGGGTCAGGTTTAAAAACACACATCCTATAGGTAGCCACCTTTGTTCCGAATGGAAAGGAAGTTGCTCTATTTGCCTGGGTTTGATGCAGTCTCTTATTTTATAAACTGAACTTGGATCCACTTTACAAAAGGCAGTATGCAACTACATGTGAATAACATGTGGACCAGCTCTACAACCCAGGATCCGGGGTGTGTTTTTATAACAGGACAGAAACACTGCTCTCAGCTTTATTTTGCTTGCCGGAGCTTGGGGGCAAGCAGTGGAGGGCCTGGGTGTGGAAAGAGAGGGGCAGTGATAGAAATAAAGAAGTTCTTCATGTGCCTCACCCTCCCTATGAGGGTTGCTGCTGCTGCTGCTAAGTCGCTTCAGTCGTGTCCGACTCTGTGCGACCCCATAGACGGCAGCCCACCAGGCTCCGCCATCCCTGGGATTCTCCAGGCAAGAACACTGGAGTGGGTTGCCATTTCCTTCTCCAGTGGATGAAAGGGAAAAGTGAAAATGAAGTCACTCAGCCATGTCCGACTCTTAGAGACCCCATGGACTGTAGCCTACCAGGCTCCTCCATCCATGGGATTTTCCAGGCAAGAGTACTGGAGTGGGGTGCCATTGCCTTCTCCGCCCTATGAGGGTAGGCCTGGCTTTAACACCATATCATCCATATACTTTAATTGCTGGAGCAGGTTTAATGTTACTATTATAACTTTCTGTCACCCAATAGTTCGGATAATGGGTGTTTGGATTTGGGACTTGAAAATCCTGTCATTGCAATCATAAGTTCTGTCCTCCCTGCCCTCAGATCCCAGGTGGGGACAGTCCAGGTGAGTCATGCCCCAGAGCCCCTCTTAGGCCCTGCAGAGTTACCCAATATCAGAGACCGAATCATCTTCAGGTACCATCTAGTCCAACTCCCTCATTTTACAGATGGGCAAACTGAGGCCCAGTGGCCCAGTATCACTGTGATACACTGAGCTGGTGGCTAAACACAGGTAAGGATTTGGGTCCCCTGCATCTTTTTTGGTCCAGAAACTGCCTTGTTGCTCTTTAAGAGTTTACCAAGAACAGACAATATATGAATATATCTTCTGAAGTCATCATTTTAAAAAGAAGAAAGACAAATGGACAAAAGTAAAGAAGGAAGTAAAAGTAAAGAAGGAGCTTCCCTGGTGGCTCAGACGATAAAAGTGTCTGCCTACAACGCGGGAGACCTGGGTTCAATCCTTGGGACAGGAAGATCCCCTGGAGAAGGAAATGGCAACCTACCCCAGTGCTATTGCCTGGAAAATTCCATGGATGGAGGAGCCTGGTGGGCTACAGTCCATGGGGTCGCAAAGAGTTGGACATGACTGAGCAACTTCACTTTTCAAAGAAGGAAGTTATATCCAATAGTGGGGCAGAGGGCAGAGTGGTCTGAGCTCCATCTCTGAGATGAGACAGAACATTGTCTGGTCACTTAGTTGATGTGTGAACTTGAAATTGACCTAAGCTTGCTGGGCCTTCTAATCCCAAAGAAAAGCAATGCCAAAGAATGCTCAAACTACCACACAATTGCCCTCATCTCACACGCTAGCGAAGTAATGCTCAAAATTCTCCAAGCCAGGCTTCAGAAATATGTGAACTATGAACTTTCAGATGTTCAAGCTGGATTTAGAAAAGGCAGAGGAGCCAGAGATCAAATTGCTAACATCTGCTGGATCATCGAAAAACCAAGAGAGTTTCAGAAAAACATCTACTTCTACTTTATTGACTATGCCAAAGCCTTTGACTGTGTAGATCACAACAAACTGTGGAAAATTCTGAAAGAGATGGGAATACCAGACCATCTGACCTGCTTCTTGAGAAACCTGTATGCAGGTCAGGAAGCAACAGTTAGAACTGGACATGGAACAACAGACTTGTTCCAAATAGGAAAAGGAGTATGTCAAGGCTGTATATTGTCACCCTGCTTATTTAACTTATATGCAGAGTACATCATGAGAAATGCTGGGCAGGAGGAAGCACAAGCTGGAATAAAGATTGCCAGGAGGAAATATCAATAACCTCAGATATGCGGATGACACCACCCTTATGGCAGAAAGTGAAGAAGAACTAAAGAGCCTCTTGATGAAAGTGAAAGTGGAGAGTGAAAAAGTTGGCTTAAAGCTGAACATTCAGAAAACTAAGATCATGGCATCCGGTCCCATCACTTCATGGCAGACAGATGGGGAAACAGTGGAAACAGTGGCTGACTTTATTTTTCTGGGATCCAAAATCACTGCAGATGGTGACTGCAGCCATGAAATTAAAAGATGCTTGCTCCTTGGAAGGAAAGTTATGGCCAACCTAGACAACATATTAAAAAGCAGAGACATTACTTTTTCAACAAAGGTCCATCTAGTCAAGGCTATGGTTTTTCCAGTGGTCATGTATGGATGTGAGAGTTGGATTATAAAGAAAGCTGAGCACCAAAGAATTGATGCTTTTGAACAGTGGTGTTGGAGAAGACTCTTGAGAGTCCCTTGGACTGCAAGGAGATCCCACCAGTCCATCCTAAAGGAGATCAATCCTGGGTGTTCATTGGAAGGACTGATGTTGAAGCTGAAACTCCAATACTTTGGCCACCTGATGCGAAGAGCTGACTCATTGGAAAAGACCCTGATGCTGGGAAGGATTGGGGGCAGGAGGAGAAGGGGACGACAGAGGATGAGATGGCTGGATGGCATCACCGACTCGATGGACATGGGTCTGGGTGGACTCAGGGAGTTAGTGATGGACAGGGAGGTCTGGTGTGCTGCAGTTCATGGGGTCGCAAAGAGTCGGACACGACTGAGCGACTGAACTGAACTGAACTGAATTCATTGGAAGGATTGCTGCTGAAGCTGAAACTTCAATAGTTTGGCCACCTGTTGCAAAGAACTGACTCATTTGAAAAGACCCTGATGCTGGGAAGACTGAAGGAGGGAGGAGAAGGGGACGAACAGAGGATGAGATGGTTGGATGACATCACCGACTCAACGGACGTGAGTTTGAGTAAACTCCGGGAGCTGGTGATGGACAGGGAGGCCTGGCGTGCTGCAGTCCATGGGGTCACAAAGAGTCGGACACGACTGAGTGACGGAACTGAACTGAACTGAACTGCTGGACCTCAGCACTTATCTTTAAAAGAGAGATAATAATGCCTATGTCCCAGGGTTGTGATTCACCTGCAATGCAGGAGACCTCAGTTCAATTCCTGGGTGGGGAAGATCCCCTGACGAAAGGACAGGCTACTCACTCCAGTATTCTTGGGCTTCCCTGGTAGTTCAGACAGTAAAGAATCTGCCTGCAATGCGGGAGACCTGGGTTTAACCCCTGGGTTGGGACAATCCCCTGGAGGAGGGCATGGCAACCCATTCCAGTATTCTTGCCTGGAGAATCCCCATGAAGAGAGGAGCCTACCAGGCTACAGACCGTGGGTCGCAAAGAGTCAGACGTGACTAAGCACAGCACAGCACAGCCTGGGGTTGTATAAGGATGAAAGGAGCTAATGCATAGATCCTGGCACGGGTAAAATGCTTAATATTCAATAAATGTTGGCTCTTGTTAAAACCCCAGTGTAGCCATGCAAGGGCTTGAATAGACTGCCAAGGCATCAGTCCTGGGCCTGTCCTGAAGCCAAACTTCCTCTCTGCCAGCTCCTCTCTTCTGGCCCAGGACCCTAGCTGCCCAAATCTGCCCCTCCACCCCATCAACAGAAGACAATCAAGACAATTTTAGCACTGATGGCTCTTTGCAGAGAGGTATCAGGGACTAGAAATGAAGTGGCAAGAAAGACAGGGGTTAAAGGGTACTGGTAGCAAATAAGAATGGTAACAAAAGGAGAGCTGTTAAGGGGGCTCGCTTCACCCATCATCCCAGACTGGATGATGTAAGAAAGCCTTTACAAGTATGGGGAATGTCAGATCCAATCGCCAGCATGCCAGTCCTCCATGGGAGCTTGCCGTTGTTGTTTAGTCACTAAGTTGTGTCCAACTCTTTGCAATGCCATGGGCTGTAGCTCACCAGTCTCCTCTGTCCATAGGACTTTTCAGGCAAGATTACTGGAGTGGGTTGCCGTTACCTTCTCCAGGGGATCTTCCTGACCCAGAGATTGAACCCGCGGCTCCTACTTGGCATGGAAATTCTTTACCGTGGTAGCAAAATGAATGCCTATCATTTTCCTCTTACTTTGCATAAGTTACTAAACATCCTGAGTTAGTGCAAAACCTTGTTTCCCTCCCCTGCCAAAGGCCATTAAAACCACATCCTGTGAAAACTGGTTTAAGTAACATTCTAATCATGGACTGCTCAGTCATTATACAATAATTATTAATATTTATAAAGATCTCGATTCAACAAAGATAAAATATTATTCAGTATAGTTTTCATGAGAAATATATTTGCTCATATTCTGAGTCTTTGAAAACTAGCCTTTCATCTTTTGTGCATATTAACTAGAACACACTATTTTCTGGCTATGTTAGAAAGTACAATCCACTCTTTCTTAACTCAAGATCTGCAGTTTTCCTTTCAAGTTCCATTTATCTTCTTGCGAAACATGTGCCCAAAAGAACAACAGGATAACATTTTCTCAAGACAATATTTGTTTTGCAGAGTGTATCCCTGATACTGGACACCACTCAGCTGTTGGAGACCCTGGAGGCTGAGAGTCTGAGGTTCCAACATTGCAATTCAAACCCCAAAGCACACAGGATCTTCATTTTGGTTTCAGAGAAGTCATTGTCTTCATTTTTTTTGATGGGGGACACTAAGCTGACCTCCAAGAGATAAGAACAAACAGAATGTGTTCCATCGTCCCCAAGTCTGCTGCATCAGCATATATTTTTCACTTAAAGCTTTTAAGTATTTGACTTATACATTGACGAACACCCCCAGTGGACTGTTAGGGTTTGGTTTAATCTTCAAGAAAACTGGCATTAAAATAGACCTTTTCCCAGCAATAATCATCTCACTTATGATAAATTATTCTATTCTCAGTACCTCTGAGACACATGAGAGCTTTTATGCAATAAAGAAGCCATTTATTTCCAAATATTTTAATGCATGTTTCCATATTTTTCTCATTTTTAATGCAAGGGCCATTGACGGATTGTAAGAGAATGTCTTTTAAAAGCAAATTTATGGCAAACATTCCAGTGAAATGGATGGCAGCATGCATCAGTGCAGAGCTGTACTGCTGAAAGGAGCAGGGCAGAGATGTTCTAATTCTCATTTATGTGCATAAAAGAGTAACCTCGACAGAGAAAGACAATGTTATTGGGCAAATTGATAAGATATGGGAGACCTCCATTCAATGTGGGCGCCATCCTTTGATTTGCTGTATGTACTTAGCTGTTTCTATGTCTCAGCTGCCACCCCTGAAATGCAGGGGCAAAGAGGCAGAAGTCGGAGAGGGCATGGTGACTCCTTATGAAAAGAGTTGAGTCGGAATGTTTATGTGTCAACTAGAGAGAGGCTGTTTTGAGAAGACAGAGAATCCAGGAGCAGATAATACGGTCTTTGTTAGAAATTTGATAATTTTGATTTTCGAAGCTTCTGTTTTAGAGCTGTTCATTTGGGGACCATCTACCTGAAAAGCCTTAATTGGGTTCTTTATTGGGTCTGTGGTAACAGGGTCTGGAAGGAGAGTCTCAGGATCAAAATATACACATTTTTGCTTCTGTGTTTTTTATTTATACCAGGCTTTTGGGGCAGCAAAATATCTTTTGAGAAATATCTTCAGATATATAATTCTGATATGCTGCCTAACTAAGAAACACTGCATTTAGTATGAGATTTAACCGCAATCATATATACTGACAAGAAAATGCATTCTTGACAGGAGCAATACAGCACTTCTGGGAAACCAGCTCCCACGGATAGCTTGTGACGTTCTTTTGGTAAAATGTTCAGTGTGTTTTCTGGACATTAATATTATCCATCAGTTAAAAAAAAAAAAGTCATTGTCTATGGATCAAGCTAATTCAAAGTCACATTCTGGACAAGAGAGTTAAAGACTTCTGGGTGAAGAATCTATTAAGCGGGGGATCTAATTTTAGTTCTGGACAGATGAGCTATTTTGGCCTTGGGGATGTTGCCTAACTCGGAACATTGCATCTAGCTCTCAATTCCCTTCCAAGCACCTGGCAAAAGGAGAATAAATATAATAAGAGGGAAATGATAAGTCAGTGTGAGGATGATTTAATAGAAACAAAAGCTAGAAGGAAAGAGTCAGGCATGCACTGCCTTACTACCATGTGCTAGGCACTGTGTTGTATGTTCCCACTGTTAGAATGGAAACATGTAGCAGGAAATGTCTAAGGATGCTGGATCCTGGGGACCAATGTCTCAGATCTGCTCTAACATGGAAGCTGGTAACCATGTGCTGTAACCACTGAACACTTAAAATGTGGCCAGTGAAAATTAAGATTTGCAGTAAGTGCAAACTACATACCAGATTTTAAAAATTTGGTTCAAATAAAAAGAATGCAAATTATCTCTCTGATATTAAATAATGTTGATCTGATGATATTTTCATTGGAAGGACTGATGCTGAAGCTGAAACTCCAATACTTTGGCTACCTGATGCAAAGAACTGACTCATTGGAAAAGACCTTGATGCTGGGAAAGATTGAAGGCTGGAGGAGAAGGGGACGACAGAGGATAAGATGGTAGGATGGCATCACAGACTTGATGGACATGAGTCTGAGCAAGCTCCGGGAGTTGGTGATGGACAGGGAGGCCTGGCATGCTATAGTCCATGGGGTCGCAAAGAGTCAGACATGACTAAGTGACTGAACTGATCTGAACTGAACTGATATTTTAGATATTGGGTTAAATAAAATGTGTTATTAAATTAATTCACCTCTTTCACCTTATTTAAATGCATGACAACTAGGGGATGGGTCTCAATCAAATTCCCTTGAGTCAGTTTCAAGACAGTCCTGGGAGCTGGGACCACAAAGAAAGTACATGGTATACATGGTAGCTGGGAGTTGAGAATCTGCATTTGAATGATTGGGCAAGAAACTTGGAACTACATAGTACTACAGGCGTGGGATCTGGGAGCCAGCTGTCTGGGTTTGAATCCCAGCTTGGTTACTTCCTATGTCCAAAGGCACAGTTTCCCCAGTTATAAAATAGATTAATTCCAGCAGTTGCTTCAAAGAGTTGTAGAATAAAATGAGATGCATGGAAAGTGCTTGGTATGTACACATAGTGAGGAGGAATAGATATTGGCTGTTGTGACAGTAGAGGAGTTGTAGAATAAAGCTCTGAAGCCTGCCACATGGATTAGCACATTTAGAGTCAATGAAATGCAGAAATACTCATGAGCCAGCCAGCTTGGCCCTGAAGCAGAGAAAAGAGATGCAAAAGAAAAATGCTGTAACCTTAGATCTTATTCCTCAGGAGATGAGAGGGTGTTGAGATCCTTGAGGACAACTCTTGGATGCTCATTAGTACCGGAAGTTATGGTTAGTTTGACCTCCCTTTGCCCATAGTAAAGAAAGAGTCCTTTATCTTGAGTGGTGAAGCACTCAAGAGGCCCTGAGGCCCTGAGGCCCCAAAGACATCACACTGTGGGTCCAGTGTCAATGGACTAGCATAGCAGCCTGGCCGGAAATAAACCCAGGAACTGCCTGCATCAGACATGAGCCAGGTGGGGTGGGCCAGCACAAAGGGTTGAGGAAGGATTGGAGAATTTCTGCTTAGAGTGGTCAAGAAGCAGCATGTCACAGCAGGTCACAGAGGAGGAGGAATACAACAAGGAGCTTCTGGAGGCTTCTTGAGTAGTAACTTCTATTTACAACTCATCCAACTCCACTTCAATGTTTTGGGGAAGGATGTTTAGAAGCTAAAGATAATTAAGTGTGATTTTCCTAGATTTGGTGTGTCTCCTAGGAGGTGTTCCTCTGAAGCTCAGGCCAAGAGGACCACAGGGAAGGAAATTTTACTGTGGCCAATGGAAGCCAAGGGAGCATTTCAGAACCATTGGCTGCTTCACTGCATTACAGAGGAGTTTGGTGGAGGGTGATCTTGGATTGGAACTAAGGGAAAAGAGTTTGGGGACAGATCTTGAAGAGTGGGCTCACCTACCTTCCTATTTCTCTGTCAAAAATTACATGTTACAGGAAACCTAGTGTCTGAGCAGAGAAAAGCCAGTCCCTGGATATTACTGGCAAGAATTATAACATCTCGCTGAAGAAGACACTCTCTGTCACAACAGGGAGTCTCAAATTAGTCAAAGACTTGGAATGGTTTCTTGACAAATGAAATGTAATCAATTTTGGTGACTTCTTTGGGGGATATTACATGTCTTGTTCCATTCTCTTTGTTTACTTTGGATCGACACTGAGGTCAAGTGCACAGTTGTTGGTCTCATCCCAATAGCCCAGAACATATGAGCACATCTGCAGCCCAGGACACAGCACTCAAATGACCAGATGTAAAATGTGGTGCAAGTGAACCAAACAGTTGAGGGGATACAGTCTGTAGCCATTAGAAAGCCGTATAGATAGTAGTGACATTTAAAAGAGATAAGTCAGCACAAAATGTTCAACCAAGCTTAACTCTCATATAATGCTAGTGGGCTTCCCTGGTGGCTCAGTGGTTAAGAATCTGCCTGCAGTGCAGGAGACCTGGGTTCAAACCTTGGGTTAGGAATATTCCCTGGGGAAGGGAATGGCAACCCACTCCAGTATTCTTGCCTGGAGAATTCCAGAGGCAGAGGAGCCTGGCGGGCTACATGTAGTCCATGGGGTTGCAAGGAGTTGGACACGACTGAATGACTAACACACACAATGCTGGTGGGAATGTAAATAAAATAATGCTCAGAAACGTTATGCTCCTGAGAAACAATTCCACTCCTATGAACATACATAACAGAAATGCACACATGTGCACCAAGACACATGTACGTGAATGCACGTGGCCACTATCCCAAAAATGTCCTTATTAGGGCACCTCTTTTGTACGACATCAAAATCTCCTCAGCCTCACATTTGCTCTTACAACTGATTTCAGGCAGGCTTTGGCTTCTGCAGGTACAATCAGTATAATAATGCCTTGCCTAAGGCCTGCACTATGGCCACCTGACTTCCTGCAATGCAGTCTCTCTGACTTGAGATTCTTTCGGAAAACTCATACATGAATGACCTGGGAGAACAGGAGAATTTGTGCTGATGGGATAACTTTTGGTCAATGGGAGACAAGAGCCAATAGGCAATAAGTAAACGTTTCCACTTCGGTTCTCCCTGGTGAACAGTTCTGAAATGCATTTCAGAAGGCCCCTTAGGAGATACTGATGGAAATGAACAGCAGCTAACTTTAGGAGTAGTTAATAAAATATCCATATGTTGGCCTCCCCTCTTTTTTGACTTCACTCTCCCAGGCCTGCATACTTGCTCCCAGGGAAAACATTCCCATATGAAGTGTCCACAGGCAAACAAGTCTTGAGGTCTCCTTTTGGGAGAGCCCAGACTAAGACAGCTCAATTTGGACACCACCCAGTAGTAGAGTAAATAAACAAATTGTGGAATAATCATAGAAAAAACAGTTAAATTCCATTTCAGAAAAATGAATGGAACTCACAAATATCACTTCTCCAAGGGATCTTCCTAACCCAGGGATCAAACCCAAGTCTCCTGCACTGCAGGTAGATTCTTCACTGGCTGAGTTGCCAGGGAAGCCTCCTTCACAGAAAAAATGGTTAAATCCATTTCAGAAAAGTGAATGGAACTCACAAATATCATGCCAAATCAAGAAGCTAGCTAGAAAAGAATATATGCTCTAGATTCTATTCATACGAAGTTCAAAAGCAGGCAAAAGGAAATCGTGGTATTTGAAGTCAGGAGAGTGGTTACCTTTGGCAAGGAGGAAGGGGGCATTAATTGGGAGAGGTTAGGAGGGGGCTTCTGGGTATACTGTCAACATTTTCTTTCTTGAACTGGATATTGTTATGTGGTACTCACTTTATGATAACCCCTTCAGCTTAGCTTTTAGGTTTTGTACACTTGTGTTATATGTGAATAAACGCTGTTTTAAGAGTGCTTAAAATTGAAAGATTGTGACGACTAACCCTTTACTGAACAAGCTTGTTTTAGGAAGATCACCGTTTATGTCTACAGTCTACTGTTCTTTAGTCACTAAGTTGTGTTGGACTCTTTTGCAACCCCACAGACAGTAGCTCACCAGGCTCTTCTGTTCACGGCATCTCCCAAACACGAATACTGCAGTGGGCTGCTGTTTCCTTCTGTAGGGGATCTTCCCAACCCAGGGGTCAAACCTGTGTCTCCTGCATCTCCTGCACTGGTACGCAGATTCTTTACCACTGAACCACCTGGGAAGCCTACAGTCTACTGTAGGAGATGCCAATTTCAGTTCCTTCCCTAGCAGAGAGGGTAACTTGAACAAGTGAAGATGATCCAACAGGACTGTGATTTTTTGAACAGGGTGCGTTCTCTTTAGTTCCAGCTGGTGTTGTGGTAGAAAACTGCTGGTGCAAAAAAACCCAAGTGATTAAAAGAGAGAGAAAGGGAAAGAGGGAAGGAGAAGAGGGGAAGGAAGGGAGGGAGGGAGGGAGAAAGGAAGGAAAGAAAGAAAGAGGAAGAAGGAAAGGAGAGAAAGGCAGGGCAGAGATGGAGAAATAAAAGCCCTAATTTGTAGTTTGGCTAATGTCCAAAGTATAAATCTCACTATGACTGATTTTTGGCTATCAGCTCTTTAACAACTTGCTCACATCTTATCATTCTGAGCGCCCTATCACTGGCCCTCAGGAGGCAGTCTGAGCTGGCCACAGCACACCACCAGCTCTAGACATTAGTTGGCATGTATGAAAATGATTCCAGTGTGTCCTGATCTTGGAAATTTTCCAAGGAAGCCAGAAAATTTGGGTTTGTATGTGAAAACTCTTGATTTTTAAATGATATCAACTAGTTCACATTTTTCAAAAACACTTAACAAATCATGAAAGAAAAACCACATCTGCAAGTTAGATTTGGCCATCAAACACCAGTTTTTTTTTTTTTTGGGGGGGGGCTAATTACTTTACAATATTGTAGTAGTTTTTGCCATACATCGACATGAATCAGCCATGGATTCACATGTGCTCCCCCTCCCAAACCCTCCTCCCACCTCCCTCCCCCTCCCATCCCTCTCTGTCATCCCAACGCTCCATCCCTGAGCATCCGTCCCATGCATAGAACATGGAATGGTGTTCCACTTCACATATGACAATATACATGTTTCAATGTTATTGTCCCAGAACGTCCAACCCTCACCTTCTCCCTCAGAGTCCACAGGACTGTTCTATGCATCTGTGTCTCTTATTCTGTCTCACATATAGGGTTACCATTACCATATTTCAAATTCCATATACATGCATTAGTATACTGTATTGGTGCTTTTCTTTCTGGCTCACTTCACTCTGTATAATGGGCTCCAGTTTCATCCATCTCAATAGAACGGATTCAAATGTATTCTTTTTAATGGCTGAGTAATATTCCATTGTGTATATGTACCACAGCTTCCTTATCCATTCGTCTGCCGATGGACATCTAGGTTGCTTCCATGTCCTGGCTATTGTAAACAGTGCTGCGATGAACATTGGGGTACACGCGTCTCTTTCAATTCTGGTTTCCTCGGTGTATATGCCTAGCAGTGGGATTGCTGGGTCATATGGCAGTTCTATTCCCAGTTTTTTAAGGAATCTCCACACTGTTCTCCATAGTGGCTGTACTAGTTTGCATTCCCACCAACAGTGTAAGAGGGTTCCCTTTTCTCCACACCCTCTCCAGCATTTATTGCTTGTAGACTTTTGGATAGCGGCCATTCTGACTGGTGTGTAATGGTACCTCATTGTGGTTTTGATTTGCATTTCTCTAATAATGAGTGATGTTGAGCATCTTTTCATGTGTTTGTTAGCCATCTGTATGTCTTCTTTGGAGAAATGTCTGTTTAGTTCTTTGGCCCATTTTTTGATTGGGTCGTTTATTTTTCTGGAATTCAGCTGCAGGAGTTGCTTGTATATTTTTGAGATTAATTGTTTGTCTGTTGCTTCGTTTGCTATTATTTTCTCCCATTCTGAAGGCTGTCTTTTCACCTTGCTTATAGTTTCCTTTGTTGTGCAAAAGCTTTTAATTTTGATTAGGTCCCATTTGTTTATTTTTGCTTTTATTTCCAATATTCTGGGGGGTGGGTCATGGAGGATCCTGCTGTGATTTATGTCGGAGAGTGTTTTGCCTATGTTTTCCTCTAGGAGTTTTATAGTTTCTGGTCTTACATTTAGATCTTTAATCCATTTTGAGTTTATTTTTGTGTATGGTGTTAGGAAGTGTTCTAGTTTCATTCTTTTACAAGTGGTTGACCAGTTTTCCCAGCACCACTTGTTAAAGAGATTGTCTTTTCTCCATTGTATACTCTTGCCTCCTTTGTCGAAGATAAGGTGCCCATAGGTGCGTGGGTTTATCTCTGGGCTTTCTATTTTGTTCCATTGATCTATATATCTATCCTTGTGCCAGTACCACACTGTCTTGATGACTGTGGCTTTGTAGTAGAGCTTGAAGTCAGGCAGGTTGATTCCTCCAGTTCCATTCTTCTTTCTCAAGATTGCTTTGGCTATTCGAGGTTTCTTATACTTCCATACAAATTGTGAAATGATTTGTTCTAGTTCTGTGAAAAATATCATTGGTAGTTTGATAGGGATTGCATTGAATCTGTAGATTGCTTTGGGTAGTATACTCATTTTCACTATATTAATTCTTCCAATCCATGAACACGGTATATTTCTCCATCTGTTTGTGTCCTCTTTGATTTCTTTCATCAGTGTTTTATAGTTTTCTATATATAAGTCTTTTGTTTCTTTAGGTAGAAATATTCCTAAGTATTTTATTCTTTTTGTTGCAATGGTGAATGGTATTGTTTCCTTAATTTCTCTTTCTGTTTTCTCATTATTGGTGTATAGGAATGCAAGGGATTTCTGTGTGTTAATTTTGTATCCTGCAACATTACTATATTCATTGATTAGCTCTAGTAGTTTTCTGGTAGAATCTTTAGGGTTTTCTATGTAGAGGATCATGTCATCTGCAAACAGTGAGAGTTTTACTTCTTCTTTTCCTATCTGGATTCCTTTTATTTCTTTTTCCGCTCTGATTGCTGTGGCCAAAACTTCCAAAACTATGTTGAATAGTAGTGGTCAAACACCAGTTTTTGACCTTTGGTCTCTCTGATGAAGCATAACCTTTTGGATACCAAGAATGGAGGACTGACTCTGAGTGGCCAAACACTGCAGTGAATGGAGTGCTACCTGGGGCTTGGTTCCAGTTTTACTACTGAAATGGCTTTGCTTGCTAGGGCCTCAGTTTTCCCATCCATATTAGGAAGCCTTCTGAAGACATTCTTCTTATATGGGAACTTCGAGGTTTATGTAGTGAGCATCCAAACACTTGAAGCTATCCTTTGTGTTATGCTGTGTGTGCTAAGTCACTTCAGTCATGTCCAACTCTTAGTGACTCTATGGACTGTAACCCACCAGCCTCCTTTGTCCATGGGATTCTCCAGGAGAGAATAGTAGCGTGGGTTGCCATGCCTTCCTACAGCAGATCTCCCCAACCCAGGGTTGAACCTGCGTCTCTTAGGTCTCCTGCATTGGCATCCTTTGGGACTGGACAAACTCCACAACATGGCAGGGATGATTAAGTGGTGCAGGGCCGTTGACAGACATTCCAGGTTTGAAGGTCCTGCTTTCTCTCCTTCCACCTCTGTCATTCATCAATGAGAAGGTGAGGTTTTCTCAGGCCAGCAGCCTAACAATGTCCAGTGGCCCTGCTGGGGAAGTCCAATCTTGATCCTCCACAGTTCTTGAGCTCCTTGATTTCTGGGGGAAAAGAGATTCACTTTCTTGAAAGAAAACAAAGCAGAGCAGGGAGACTTCATCTCGGCTTGTGCTGTGGCTCTGCCACTTGATAACGACGGATATCAATTTCACTTTTCTCCCCTGAGTTCCTGCCTCACAACGATTGTGACAAAAAGCATCAGCTGCTTCAAATGTCTATAGCATAGAGTCTCTGCAACAGGGTGTCAAATACATGTTAATCACCATGATTACTGTTGTGATTTATCAAGGCATCTCTTTAGAGGTGCTGAACAGCCAACAGCTCAGATCCTCATTAAAATTTAATCTTATGTCTCTTTGTGTTTCATTTGGTCTCCTTTACTCTGTTATTTTAGAGATTCAGCCAGAGCTAATATTTCTGTAAGACTCAGACAGGTCTGGACATGGATATTCTCATCTAATCCAGATCTACAGGCTCAGGAATGCTTACAGAGAGAAGCTGCTATGTATTTTGTTGGAGAAAATTCACACGCCAGGAGGAAAAAGAGTCAAATGAAATATTTGAGAAGGCAACTGGGTATTTTAATCTTTGCTCCTAATTTGGTTTTAGATAATATGTATATGATCCCAAAGACAGGATTAGTAACTATATCAGAGCTTGAGATAAAGGGGAAAATGGGTCATGTTGATTCTGTTTCTGAAATATTGATATTTAGTTCATCAATGACTTTTTAAATTAATTTTCACTTTTAAAATGTTGCATTAAAACATCTACCTTGGTCACTAAATTTTTGGCACCCCTCTAAATTTTGCATTTGAGGCAAAATACCCCATTTGCCTCACTCTAGTCCTAGCCATACAGTCCCGTGAGTGTCCTAAGCCAATAGCCTTAGGGCACTGAGTGGAATAATTTTTTTTTTCTGGACTATTTCTACTTTAATTCAGTCAAGAAAATGACTCAATATCTTCACATAATGAATCAGGTTTTCATGGAGAAATCACTGAACTAGGAGTTAGAAAGCCCAGTTCTAGTTTTAATCTGGGTGTATTAAATTGCTGAGTACAATATTAGGCTTCTCTGAAATTCTGCATCTTTAAAATAAATTCCCTGGTATATCAGGTGGTAAAGAATCTGCCTGCAGTGCAGGAGACCCGGGTTCAAGTCTTAGGTCAGGAAGATTCCCTAGAGAAAGGAATGGAAACCAACTCCAGTATTTTTGCCTGGAGAATCCCCATGGACAGAGGAGCCTGGAGAGCTACAGTCCATGGGGTCACAAAGAATCAGACACGACTGAGTGACTAACACATACACACATAAGCAATACATATCTTTTTGGTGCAGGCTCAAATACATGAATGCTTTAAAATGTTACATTAACCTTTTGATTACTGACGTTTTTTGTTTTTCTTTTTTTTTGCATCCCCTATATGCGCAAGGAGTATTAGTAAGGGTTCTTGGTTGCACACAACAGAATTCACTGTGCTATCTCAATTGTCATCACTGGACTATATTGGTATTTCACCAAATATCATCATTGAGGGCTAGATAATTAGGTTTGGAGACTACTCAGCTAGACCGATGTTCTAATTACTACTCCAGGACAGACATTGCCGTTTCAGCGCTGCAGGGGAACTGCTACTGGGACCATCTCAACTTCTGCCTCTGCATACCAAATGTCTCCTTTCTACCCTCATCAGAATTCTTCCACTCAGCAAGCTTCCTGACTCTGCAAGCTCTCCTCCAAATTGAAGTTTTGTCTCAGTGCATCTGAGGTGGATGGGCCCATGTCTCTATCAGCTGCAAAGGGACTTGGGAAAATGAGGTTCTGGCTCCTTCTTGGGGAACTGGGACCATAAATCTGGAAATTTTCAAACCAAGAAAGAGTACCAGGAAAGTGCTGGGTAGCCAGATGGCATGATGGATGGCCACTGCAAGCAAGTGGTTTTTGCAGGCTAGGTCAGCATTCATGGGTGTATGTACAAAAACACAGGGCAAGGGACTAAATGTTCACATGGAAAATCACCTCCCTCTTCTCTGAACTCACACTCACACTTGAAGCCATTCCATTTCCCTGCCTCTCCTGGAAGCAAAAGTGTTTATGAGAACTCGAGCTGAGACACTCACTCCTGGTGTCCCCATCACTCACTTAAACACTTAGATTCCCCCACTTCCTTTCCATAATCTGGTAATAAGTGACTGACCTGCCCCACAGGATGCTTTCTGAACTCATTAAATCTGAAAATGCTTGGGAAATGCATCTGCTAAGGCCTACAGCCAACTTCATCATGGTCAGCTTACAGACACTCTCTCGGGCAGCAAAATATTTTCAAGTTCTACAATCCTGGCTCTGGCCCATCCTTTTATTTTCATCTTACCTAGCCTGGCTAGATTCTTTATACAGGACACAAACATTCAAAATGAAAGTTCTGTCTGTCTCCCCTTTTGTAGATTTCCAGGGGCCCAGGGTACCAACACAAGGAGGTGTGCTGTGAAATGAAACAGTGAATTTCCTGGGTGTACTTCCTCTTCTGAACTGACCTAACTTAAGCTCTCTGAAGCTTTTCTCTCCCTTCAACTGCTGAGAATGGTGTGTTGGACTGAGATGCAAGGATTTTTCATCCGCATAGTATCTATCTTAATTAGGGATTAAGGGATTAATTAACTTAATCCCTTAAAAAGGGATTTCTTTTTTTTTAGAGTTTTTTTTGATGTGGGCCGTTTTTAAAGTATTTATTGAATTTGTTACAGTATTGTTTCTGTTTTGTTTTTTTTTTCTGAGAGGCGTGTGGGGTCTTAGCTCCCTGACCAGGGATCGAAACTGCACCCTCTGCATTGGAAGGCAAAGTCTTAACCACTGGCCCACCAAGGAATTCCCTGATAGGGACTTCTTGTGTCCTGTTCTAGTCTGAAATTTGTGGCTACCTCAGTGTGTGTGTGTGTGTGTGTGTGTGTGTGTGTGTGTGTGTGTGTGTGTGTGTGGTTGCTTTGCTTCTTCTTTTAGATTGTGAATTGATTGACAATGGTGACTAGGACTCATCTCTGCTTCTCACCAAAAGTGCCCCAAGAAAAAAAAAACCTTCAAGAAAAAACAAGTACTGTTAATGAAAATTAAAAAAAAAAAAAAAAAACTTCTATTTTTTTATGCAATAACTTTCTTGGCTCCTTTCTTCCTTCCATAAGTTAGTTGATTTTGCCACCGAAACAATGTAGGAAGTGGAGATTGCTAAGGGTAACATCATAGATGCCTATTTAACCAATAATATTGCTAGAAATTTTTATTGCAAAGAAAAGAAATAACAAAACCTCTTTTTTCTATACTACTACTTAAAGAAAATATAAAGACAATAATTTCAAGGAAGAAATTATTTTGGAAAGGTTCTATAACTTTAAGTGAAATGAAAGTCACTCAGTTGTGTCTGACTTTTTGCGACCCCAAGGACTATAGAGTCCATAGAATTCTCCAGGCCAGAATACTGCAGTGTGTAGCCTTTCCCTTCTCCAGGGGATCTTCCCAACCCAGAGACTGAACCCAGATCTCCCGCATTGCAGGCAGATTCTTTACCAGCTGAGCCACCAGGGAAGCCCAAGAATACTGGAGTGGGTAGCCCATTCCTTTTCCAGTGGATCTTCCCATCCCAGGAATCGAACTGGTCTCCTGCACTGCAGGCTCATTCTTTACCAACTGAGCTACCAAAGAAGCCCCTTTAAAGGAGTAACTTGAAGGAGGCTGGAACTCAAAGACTAGTGGGTTACTTTGGGAAGAAGGAGGCAGTGGAAACACCTATGGGAAGGCATAAAGGACTCTGAAGACATGAAGTCCTGGCAAACCAGAAGATGCTTAATTCAATTTAATTTCATTCCAAACACCAGGGTAGTGAAATCTCTATAACTATTCTTTGGTTTATTAGACTAAATACAGCTTGTCTTTTGGCTCACAAAGGAGACCAGTAAAGAAGAAGAAAGGATACATTTCAGCGTAATAGGCAAGAGTTGAAAGAAAGTGAGAAGAGGATTAAAGTGCATGTCTCACCAGGAGTAAGAGAGAAAGTCCCTGGCATGGAATTAATGGAAGGAGAAGAGTATATTACTCTCTGCTGTGTGTATGCGCTCCTCATAAATGTTGCTTCTCATGTAAGGCTTATAGAACATGGGAAATGAGAAGAGCACAGGTGTGACATGCTATGATTTATATTCCTTAAGGGATCCCACTTGTTGCTGTGCTTGTTGGGGGAGCATGAGGAATGGACTGGGCAGTAGCAGGGGATATGGTGAGAAGTGGTCATATTCTGGGTATATTTTGAATCATCAAGATTAGTGGATAGTGTTGATACATTCAGTCCAGTGGATTGGTTAACTGCAAAAGAACATAAGGCAAAGTCAGCAGAAAGCTCTTTGTCTGGGGTGTATGGAAAATGTAGATGCTCAAGGGCTTCTTGTCCTACATTGATTCTTATTGGCAAAACTGCAGCAGGCTGAATGGAGAGAGAATTTGGTCTCTGGATTGGGCTCATCCACTGGCACACTGGAAGAGAATGCTCATTGCTCTAGACTTACATTCAACAAATAGTTATTATAGGCCTACTGTGTGCCAGGTACCATGCTGAATCCTGGGAATAGTGATAAGCTAGTGAACAAGGTTCCTAACCTCACAACACTTATAATCTAACTACTATATTGCTTTAAGGACATGAGTACAAAACTTCCCAGCATACCTTGCACTTTCTCACGCGTGCATGCTCAGTTGCTTCAATCGTGTCCGACCCTTTGCGACTCCATGGACTGTAGCCCGCCAGGCTCCTCTGTCCATGGGATTCTCCAGGCAAAAATACTGGAGTGGTTGCCATGCCCTCCTCCAGGGGTTTTTCCCAACCCAGGGATAGAACCTCATCTCCTGTACCTCCTGTATTGCAGGTGGATTTTTTACCCACTGAGCCACCTAAGAAGCCTGTATTTTCTCACTTCTATTCAATTTTTCTCATGCCTTTTCCTCTCATCAAAATGCTTTCCTTTCTCCAAGGTCTATTTTCACCTATCATATCCCTTTCTGGTTCAGCTCCCAGCTTGTCTTCTTCATGAAGCCTCCCTGACTTTTTATCTTCAATTTGCAAAGCCCTTTTTGATACCTTTGCTATAATACTCATTAGACTTGAATATGCTTTTTATATACATGACTCTCCTCTCTTACTAAACTGAAAATTCCTTGAGCTTGAGTCTTGCCACTCATCTTTACATTGGCCAGAGCACTTGGCTCATACTTGATCCCCAGGAAGTGACCAAAGAATGAATATATATTCCCAAGGGAGAGAGCACCAAGACAGAATCACAAAGGACTGAGGGTATATGCAATGATAGCAGCAGAAAAGAGAATTCAGAGGAAAAGACAGAGAAGGAACAGTTGTTGAAAGAGCAGATACAGAAGGAAACAAGGTTGAGGAAGAGAAAAAACAATTAGCTGCTCAGTCATGTCTGACTCTTTGCAACCCTATGGACTAGAGCCTTCCAGCCTCCTCTGTCTATAGGATTCTCCAGGCAAGAATACTAGAGTGGGTAGCCATGAGAGACGACAAATGAAGAGAGCTGCTGCTTTAGTGAATCTCTGCAAGGATGGGGTCACTGGAGATCAACTAGAGGATGTGGAGTGGTGGAACAGAGGTCAATTTGTAGGTGGCTAACAAAGGGATGCAGTGAGTGTGGTCACACTTAAGTAGCTGTCACTTTTTCTGGATTATTCTTTATCTGTACAACTCGTTTATTGGTTGTTCAAGGTATCTCTGTTTCTCAGGGTTCAGTGCAGGACACAGAAAGCAATCTAGGCATTTCCTATTGAAAGCACCGCAGGAGAAGGCAGGAGGCTGCCAGTGGACTTTGGTTTTCAAGTTGAAATCACTGGTAGCGTCCAGAGAACAGGCTACTGCTGCTGCTGCCATTGCGATGACCACTGCTGTGGCTCCAACTGCCTCAGCCCAGGAAGCCGGACCCTGGAGGCCAGGTTGCAACACTCAGATCTCTTGAAGTTGACTGGTAGACACCACCACAGCACACAGGCTCTGCTCATGTCTGCCTTCCAATCTACATGAGACGGCTTCTAGCTCCTAAGAAACCTTGGAAGGGTCATTTTCAGCCTTCCAACATCTCCAAAAAGAAAAGGAGTGTAATGGGGGTTGAGATCACTCACCCAGATACATCCCACAGAATCCCAAGTGGTCAGCTGAGGGGTGAGAGTCACGGCCACGTTACTGTCAATTGGCATGGAGGTTCGGTATCCCGGGGGCTGCCAACTTGTGTGTTCTCCAGGAACACTATCCTACCATCTGTCTTAAACTTCAGAATCTATGTCTCCTTCCCGTGAAATTCCACAGTTCATTATTTTTTTCTTATAATATTGGTTACATTCCCCTGTTTTTTATAGTTAATTTGGTATATGTGGTTCTTCCTCACCAGATTACACATCTCCCCCAAAATATAAAAACTTGTGTCTTGGTCTAATCAGGCTGCTGTAACAAATGTACCATGAAAAAAAGAAGTACCATAAACTGGGTGGTTTATAAACAGAAATTAATTTCTCATGGTTCTGGAGGCTGGAGAGCCCATAATCAGAGCACTGGCAGATTTGGTGTCTAGTGAGAGTTAGCCCCCTACTGATGGCTGTCTCCTTTCTGTGTCCCCACATACAGGGAGGGATGAGGGAGCATCCTGAGGTCTCTTTTTCAAGGGCACTAATTCCAATCATCATGAGAGCTCTGCCCTCATGACCTAATCATCTCCCAATAGCCCCCCCTCCCCCTGCCTCCTAATACCATCACCTGGAGAGTTAAATTACAACATATGAATTTGGAAGGGACTCATGTACTCAGACCAGAGCGGCTTGGAACAGAGTTTAGTCACAGAAACTTCTCTATTATTATTGTAGTCTTGGTTTATCTCATTCTTAAACCCTAGTAGTTCTGTGGATACTCAGTCTCGGCTTCTTAATTTTGTTGTTGTTGTTCAGTCGCTCAGTCATGTTCAACTCTTTGCGACCCCACGGACTCTAGCATGCCAGGCTTTTCTAACTTTCACTGTCTCCTGGCTTGCTCAAACTCATGTCCATTGAGTCGATGATCCATCCAACCATCTCATCCTCTATCACCCTCTTCTCCTCCTGCCCTCAAGCTTTCCCAGGATCAGGGTCTCTTCCAATGAGTCAGCTCTTCACATCAGGTGGCCAAAGTATTGGAGATTCAGCTTCAACATCAGTCCTTCCAATGAACACCCAGGACTGATTTCCTTTAGGACAGAATGGTTGGATCTCCTTGCAGTCCAAGGGACTCTCAAGAGTCTTCTCCAACACCACAGTTCAAGAGCACCAATTCTTTGGCACTCAGCTTTCTTCATAGTTCAACTCTCACATCCATACATGATCGTATACTGAAAACTATATGAAATCTTTACACTCTGAACAAAGTATGATTATACTGGACAGACAGCCTTTTCTCTAACTTCACGGGTGGCTGCCTTAGACAGTCTTCCCCACAGTGAGGAGAGTGGAGAGAGGCCTTCGGAGAGCAGGAGCCAGACCTTCTGCTGAGTATTGGGGTTGGGTGTAGACCTTTGCACAGCTGCTCTAACAAGAGAAGCAACGTGGTGTTTTGCACATTTAACATGTCGCAAAGATATTTTCTTAGTGTTGGAAGATACAACAATAAAACACTGACAGCTGAATTTGGAGGCCAGATGGTTTGATTATGATTTCTCAGACCAAGGTGTCTGATTTGTCAGTGTATAAATTTACTTCTAGCAGGAGGTGGTGGGTGTAGGGTATAGTTCAGGCGAGGCAGAAAAGGAAAGACGACCTCAACGGAAGTAGGTTACATTTATTCAGGCAAGGAGGGGTGACAGTCGGCCTAAAGACCAGGCTGAGTGCCGAGAGGGATCAGGAAGGCTCCATATTTATAGGGGGTTTGTGGAAGGTTTCTGGAGAGGGGGTGATAAGTCTTCAGGGCAGGTGTGGGGTGGGGAAGGTTTTCGGACAGGGGGTGATAAGTCTTCTGGGCAGGTGTAGGGGGTGAAAGGTTTCTGGACAGGGGGTGATAAATCTTCTGGGCAAGTTAGGGGGTGGAAGGTTTTTGGACAGGGGGTGATAAGTCTCAGATAGATGCAACCGGCCTGGAGCATCAGGGCGGGACCTAAAGTTCTGTTTTGTTTTTTCCTAAGTTAGATGATTCAGCAAGGGCCTTTGAGACTGTTGTTTTCTTTTCTAGGCCCAAAAGACTCCTTCAGTGGGCATCTGAGGAATGTGGGGACAGACAGCTCATTCCTTTGAATGAGAAGCAGCAAGTCTGAATCAAAGGTGAGTCCATGGGGAGAGGCTGCTTACAAAGTGGTTTCAACCCGAGGAAAGAACCTGTCTCCAGTGGGTGGGGAAGGAAGTCCATGGCCATGGGCAGGCAGGGGTAGGGCCCTGCAGGTTCATGGGGTTCCCTCCCTTGCCCCTTCCGCTGGCAGCACTGCTCTTTATCTCAGTACAAAGTGGAGGCCTTAGAGGGAGTGGGCTGGCCTCTACACAACTGCTTGTCTCCGCTGGGATTGGAATCTCCTAGGTCCTCGGAGCATGGTTCCAGGGGAGCCGTGCCAGGTGAGGCCCAGGGATGTCCAGGAGCATGCAAGACCAAGCGGATCCCTTCCTGTGAGAGCTCAGCTCCATGGCAACGCACCAGGAGGTCCCTGCTCCAAGCCCACTTCCCTACTGCTGCCTTGAATTATTCATCAGCTTTTGCAGAGGAACAAAAGACAGAGTCATTCCATTTCTCCAGAACTGACTGTCCTCCGGGAAACTTAAAATTCATCACGAACATCCTGAAGTCACCCATGCCCTTGGGGAAGGGACAGCAAAGTGTGCCATCAAACCCTCCCCCTCACCCGCTTCCAGCCTGGCTGCACCCTGCAGAGCCGGTGTCTCTGGCTACTCGGCCCTTCATGCTGGGCTTTGCTCCTCTGATCACTGATCTTTAGGACAGGCGTGTATCCCAGGCCTCCCACTGGATGACTTTGACATCTCAGTAGGCACTGAGGGTGGGGACAGATGCCCTGGCTCAGCCCTAGGGCCACGCTCGGTAGGCTTCCCTTCCGAGAAGCTCCACTCCTGGTTCTGGGCCTTCCCGCTTCACATAAGAACATTAATGGGAGAAACAAAAGAGGCTATGTTTCCCCACTAGGGACCCCACCCCCTTTCTTTCCACCCAAGACCTTGACTCTTGGTTCACCAAGGAAATACAACGCCTCAGGCAGAACCTGCTCACTTCCTCTGCTTCTAAACTTACTCAGAGAGGCAACCATTGTCTTCACACCACTGTCTCTTCCCTTCCTGACTCCAAGGAATATTTTTTTCTCAAACACTGCTGTTTCTAGCTACGCTCTCGCCTACACACCAGGCCCCTCTAATACCCCACTAGCTTCTGTTCAGTCTCCTCTCACAGAGTGGCAGTGTGGCTTGTGGACTCGGGAGTTGGAAGCCTGAGCTGAGCACCCGTGCTGCCCACCACCAGCCTTGTGACATGGGGCAGCTGCAGGCTGCCCCCACCATTGGGATAGTTCTGCAACTGTCAGGGTTTCTGGCAGATACTAGCACCCTCTGAAGATCAGTATTAGAGCAGTCCCCAGCAACCTCACTAACAGCACCTGTCACCGCGGTGGCCAATCTGAGATCAAACTCTGAAACAAGTGCCAACGTTTATCAGCAAGCATGCACAGAACTGTCACCCATGATCCAATTTTACAAGCTTGGTTTGGCCCGGCTCCGTCCTCAAACACGCTGAAGAGGGAATTCATAGGGCCTGGACTCTATCTTAGGCCTGTTCATGCTGACCATGCTTGGCCACCTCTCTAATGGACTCTAAACTCTGTGCTCAGTGCCTATGGAAACGACAATAAAAGCATAAGACATCCTCCAGACAGGGGAACCTTGAAGATCATATCCAGGTTACTCATCGCCTAAGAGAAAACATACACTAATCACCCCTGTCTCCGGACAGGCCATAAATTTTTCTGTACCTATCGGAGTGTAACCTTGGGCTTATTGATTATCGGCCAATTGTTTAACTGTTTGAACACATAACACATGAATGATGAGATTATTGTGATTGTACTTACCCTTCCTTTGTTTATGTAAGTCTCAAGGAATTTGGGGTGGTGAGTTCGGACATGTATACATGGAGTATAAAAGATTTTCACAAATGCTGGTTGGGGTCCTTGGCTAAGAGAAGACTCTGCCTTGGGCCTGCCGGTGTAATAAACTGCACTCCACTACCTGCATTGTCCTTCTGAGTGAGTTTGTTTCCCAGAACGCGTGGCTACAACGCCAACAAGGATCCTTCGAAAAGGAGTTACTTTAGGGGGTGGAGAAAAGAGAACCCTCATGCACTATTGGTGGGAATGTAAACTGGTGCAGCCACTATGGAAAATAGTATAGAGGTTCCTCAGATCACTAAAAATAGAGTTGCCATATGATCCAGCAATCCTACTCCTGGGCATATATCCAAACAAACCTCTTAGATACATGTACTCCAGTGTTCATTGCAACACTATTTACAACAGCCAAGACATGTAAGCAACTTAAGTGTCCATTGACACATGAATAGAGAAAGAAGATGTGGTATATATATACAGTGGAATACTTATTTAGCCATAAAAAATGGATGAAATAATGCCATTTGCAGCAACATGGGTGGACTAGACATTATTATACCAAGTGAAGTTAAGTCAGACAGAGAAAGACAAATGCCATATGATATCACTTATATGTGAAATCTAAAATACGATACAATTAATATATTTATGAAACAGAAATAGACTCAAGACAGAACAAAATGATGGTTATCAAAGGGGAAAGAAGATGGGGAGGAATAAATTAGGAGTTTGGGATTAGCAGATACACACTATTACATATAAAATAGATATACAATAAGAACCTACTGTATAGCACAGAGAACTATGCTCAGTATCCTACTGTTGTTGTTGTTCAGGCACTCAGTCATGTCCAACTCTTTGTGACCCCATGGACTGCAGCACACCAGGCTTCCCTGTCCTTCATCATCTCCACATGAGTTTGCTCAAACACATGTCCACTGAGTTGGTGATGCCATCCAAACATCTCATCCTCTGTCATCCCCTTCTCCTCCTGCCTTCAATCTTTCCCAGCATCAGGGTCTTTTCCAATGAGTCAGTTATTTGCATCAGGTGGCCAAAGTATTGAGCTTCAGCTTCAGCTGAAGTACTTCCAAAGAATATTTAGGGTTGATTTCCTTTAGGAATCACTGGTTTGATCTCTCTGCAATCCAAGGGACTCTGAAGAGTCTTCTCCAACACCACAGTTTGAAAGCATCAATTATACAAAGGCACTCAGCCATTTTTATGGTCCAACTTTCACATCCATATATGACTACTAGAAAAACCACAGCTTTGACGAGACAAACCTTTGTCAGCAAAGTAATGTCTCTGCTTTTTAATATGCTGTCTAGGTTTGTTACAGCTTTTCTTCCAAGGAGCAAGTATCTTTTAATTTCATGGCTGCAGTCACCATCCGCAGTGATTTTGGAGCCCAAGAAAATAAAGTCTCTCACTGTTTCCATTGTTTCCACATCTATATGACATGGTGTGATGGGGCCGGATGCCATGATCTTAGTTTTCTTAATGTTGAGTTTTAAGCCAGCTTTTTCACTCTCCTCTTTCACTTTCATCAAGAGGCTGTTTAGTTCTTCTTCACTTTCTGCCATAAGGGCAGAAATTTCTGCAGCAATCTTGATTCCACTTTGTGCTTCATTCAGCCTGGCATTTCCCATAATGTACTCTGCATATAAGTTAAATAAAGAGGGTGACAATATACATCCTTGACATACTCCTTTTCTAATTTGGAATCAGTCCGTTGTTCCATGTCTGGTTCTATCTGTTGTTTCCTGACCTGCATACAGGTTTCTTAGGAGGAAGGTAAGGTGGTCTGGTTTCCCATCTCTTTAAGAATTTTCCACAGTTTGTTGTGATCCACACTGTCAAAGGCTTTATTGTAGTCAATGAAGCAGAAATAGATGTTTTTCTGGGATTCTCTTGCTTTTTCGATGATCCAACAGATGTTGGTAATTTGATCTCTGGTTCCTCTGCCTTTTATAAACCCACCTTGAACATCTGGAAGCTCACATTTCACATACTGTTGAAGCCTACCTTGGAGGATTTTGAGCATTATTTTGCTAGCATGTGAAATGAGTTCAATTATGCGGTAGTTTGAATATTCTGTGGCATTGCTCCTCTTTGGGACTGGGATTAAAACTGATCTTTTCCAGTCCGGTGGCCACCGCTGAAGTTTTTCAAATTTGTTGGCAAATTGAGTACAGCACTTTAATGGCATCATCTTTTAGGATTTGAAGTAGCTCAGCTGGAATTCCATCACCTCCACTAGCTTTGTTCATTATGATACTTTCTAAGGCCCATTTGACTTCACACTCCAGGATGTCTGGCTCTAGGTGAGTGATCATACCATCATGGTTATTTAGGTCATTATGATCTTTTTTGTATAGTTCTGTGTATTCTTGCCACATCTTCTTCTGCTTCCGTTAGGTCTATACTGTTTCTGTCCTTTATTACGCTATCTTTGTATGAAATGTTCCCTTGCTATCTCTAATTTTCTTGAAGAGATCTCTAGCTCCTCCCATTCTATTATTTTCCTCTATTTCTTTGCATTGTTCACTTAGGAAGGCTTTCTTATCTCTCCTTGCTGTTCTTTGGAACTCTGCATTCAGATGGCTATATCTTTCTTTTTCTCCTTTCCCTTTCACATCTCTTCTTTTCATAGCTATTTGTTAAGTCCTCCTCAGACAACCATTTTGCCTTTTTGCATTTCTTTTTCTTGGGGATGGTCTTGATCACTGTCTCCTGTACAATGTTAGGAATATCCGTCCATAGTTCTTCAGGCACTCTATCAGATCTAATCCCTTGAATCTACTTGTCACTTCCACTGTATAATCATAAGGGATTTGATTTAGGTCATACCTGAATAGCCTAGTGGTTTCCCCTACGTTCCTCAATTTAAGTCTGAATTTTGCAATAAGGAGTTCATGATCTCAGCCACAGTCAACTCCCAGTCTTGCTTTTGCTCACTGTACAGAGCTTCTCCATCTTTGGCTGCAAAGAATATAATCAATGTGATTTCAGTATTGACCATCTGGTGATGTCCATGTGTAGAGTTGTCTCTTGTATTGTTGGAGGAGGGTGTTTGCTATGACCAGTGTGTTCTCTTGGCAAAACTCTGTTAGCCTTTGCCCTGCTTAATTTTGTACTCCAAGGCCAAACTTGCCAGTTACTCAAGATATCTCTTGACTTCCTACTTTTGCATTCCAGTCCCCTATGATGAAAATGACATCTTTTTGGGGGTGTTAGTTCTAGAAGATCCTGTAGTTCTTCATAGAATCATTCAATTTCAGCATTACTGGTTGAGGCATAGATTTGGATTACTGTGATATTGAATGGTTTGCCTTGGAAATGAACCAAAATCATTCTGTCATTTTTGAGATTGCACCCAAGTACTGCATTTCAGACTCTTTTGTTGACTATGGGGGCTACTCCATTTTTTCTAAGGAATTCTTGCTGACAGTAGTAGATATAATGGTCATCTGAATTAAATTTGCCCACTCCTGTCCATTAGTTCACTTATTCCTAAAATGCCAGTGTTCACTCTTGTCATCTCCTGTGTGACCACTTCCAATTTACCTTGATCCATGGACCATAATAGAAAAGAATATATATATATATATATATATATATATATTCAGTTCAGTTCAGTCCAGTCGCTCAGTCGTGTCCGACTCTTTGCAACCCCATGAATCGCAGCATGCCAGGCCTCCCTGTCCATCACCAACTCCTGGAGCTTATCCAAACCCATGTCCATCGAGTCAGTGATGCCATCCAACCATCTCATCCTCTGTCGTCCCCTTCTCCTCCTGCCCCCAATCCTTCCCAGCATTAGGGTCTTTTCCAATGAGCCAACTCTTCACATGAGGTGGCCAAAGTACTGGAGTTTCAGCTTCAACATCAGCCCTTCCAATGAACAACCAGGACTGATCTCCTTTAGGATGGACTGGTTGGATCTCCTTTCAGTCCAAGGGACTCTCAAGAGTCTTCTCCAACACCACAGTTCAAAAGCATCAATTCTTTGGCGCTCAGCTTTCTTCACCGTCCAACTCTCACATCCATACATGACTACTGGAAAAACCATAGCCTTGACTAGACGGACCTTTGTTGGCAAAGTAATGTCTCTGCTTTTAAATATGCTATCTAGGTTGGTCATAACCTTCCTTCCAAGTTAAGCGTCTATATACACACACATATAGTAGCTGTACACCAGAAAATAACACAACATTGTAATTCAACTATACTCCAATTTTTGAGTCACTTCAAGTTAGATGGAACAATACTTGGACAGCATATGTTTTATGTACTCAGTTATTCAGTTGTCAGACTGTTTGTGACCCCATCAACAGTAGCCCACCAGGTTCCTCAGTCTATGAAATTACCCAGGTGATAATACTGGAGCAGATTGCATTTTCTACTCTGGGGGACAGTCTAACCACCCGGCAAAGACTGGGGAGAGGGGTTTTGGGAACACGACCACCTCTGGGACATGAATTACTGATTAGCAGACTTCAACTGCTCATCAGTAATTAGCAGACTTCAACTCTTTGTGACTCCAAAGACTGTAGCCTACCAGGCTCCTCTGTCCATGGACTGAGGTTCTCCAGGCAAGAATACTGGAGTGGGTAGCCATTCCCTCCTCCAGGGGATCTTCCCGATCCAAGGATCAAACCCAGGTCTCTTGCATTGCAGGCAGATTCTTTACTGTCTGAGCCACTAGGGAAGCCCAAATTGCACATACAAACAACATACCGATGTTTGCGCTGAAATATCTTAAAGTAAATGATCACACATCAGAGTAAATGACTTCACCTCTCTGCCTCTGTTTCCTCATTCTGGAAAATGGTAACAATTATGATATCTACCTCACAGTGATATTGGGAGGATCAAATGAGTTATTTAATACACAGAAAACATTTAAGATAGAGCCTGGAACATAGTAAATACTCCTTAAATATGCTTGTTATTACTACACTTCTTATTCCCATCAACCACAGTACTCTTCCTTCCATCTCACCTTCCCATTTATGTATATCCTTTGCTGCTTAACTTTTTCAAAAGCTAACCTTTATTCTATGTCTCCACTCAATCAATTTTACATCTACATCAATTTTCCACCTAACCCTACCTTCCGTCACATTTCTTATTTAATTCCTCAAACATTTGTTAATCTCATAACAATCGCATCTTGTGCTAGGTGCTAGGAAGGGTTTCAAGAGGTTTATCTGACAAAATCTAACCCCTTAAGAAGCTCATGATAGAGTTGAGAGAAAAGAAAGCACAGCTCCAAATGCCTTCAAGGCCAGGAGCTCCTCCCAAAACGTGATTTTAAAGTAGAAGTAGTACTGTTCATATGTCACACATGGAAATGACTCACTGTCCCCTGGAGAACACACATCAGTGTCTTCATATTCCTAAGAATTGTGAGGTTCCAAAAATAGAAGAACAGATCAAATAGTGCAGTATTCTCTCAATTCCAAGGTGTTTTATGTTTGAAACGAAACTACTTTCTACAGTAGTTTAAGATCCCTGCCCCCCCAAAACAAAACCCAATCAAATGACAGGTTTAAGTGTAAGTTAAAATTTTCCTTGAGTAGCAGCAGAATTAGTTACTGTCTAGCTTGAATGTAACAGCCATGCCTGGGGACACGAGGACAACAGAGAAGTGTCTAGTCAGTATCTGGGCCAAAATTTCTGATTACTGTGTAACCTCCAGAAAGCTGAGACAGACACCCCCAAAATCCCATAAGAAGATAATTCCTAGAACACAGCAGGATGGTCTAAATTATTCCCTATTTTATTTCAGAAAGAGTTAAAATTGGTGTAAGAATACTAAAAATATCAAACAGCAGTATTAACAGTTTGTGTTAGGGTATGATATTTTATTTGGTATTTTAGATATGTTAGGAGAAGGCAATGACATCCCACTCCAGTACTCTTGCCTGGAAAATCCCATGGACGGAGGAGTCTGGTAGGCTACAGTCCATGGGGTTTCTAAGGGTCGGATATGACTAAGCAACTTCACTTTCACTTTTCCCTTTCATGCACTGGAGAAGGAAATGGCAACCCACTCCAGTATTCTTGCCTGGAGAATCCCAGGGACAGCGGAGCCTGGTGGGCTGCCATCTATGGGGTCGCACAGAGTCGGACACGACTGAAGCGACTTAGCAGCAGCAGCAGATATGTTAACATTTGGGGTAATTTGGCCTATCTGAGTTATAAATAAGCCAGTGCTAAAATGTCAGTTTAAAATGTTAACAGAATAACTAATTCACATTTTTGATTTTAGGTAGCTATTGTACTATTTTATATAGTATTGAAATATCCAGGAAACCTTAAGCTTCATCACACTTATAAGACTGTGACTTATTAATTCTCTAAGAGGTTATTTGTGTACTCAGGATGTTTTGGTAAATCAGGCAATTGAATTACTTAAAAAGGAAACCAAATGTATTCAATTTGTATGTGCAGTTGAACACATTTAAAGTAGTTTAGCTGAATTTGTAAATGATACAACATTTAATCTAAGACCTTCAAAAGTGATTTTTCAAATTTTTGAGATATATAAATCCTAATCTATTTATAAGCAGAATTTGAGAGATGTACTTGGGTTTCAAGTGTGTAGCTTGATAAGTTAAACTTTAGTGAAATTGAAAGTGTTAGTTGCTCAGTCGTGTCTAACTCTTTGTGACCCCATGGACTGCAGCCTGCCAGGTTCCTCTGTCCAGGAAACTCTCCAGGCAAGAATACTGGAGTAGGTAGCCATTCCCTTCTTTAGGGGATCTTCCTGACCCAGGGATTGAACCCAGGTCTCCTGCATTGCAGGCATATTCTTACTGTCTGAGCCACCAGGGAAGCCAACATTAAACCTTAAAGAAATAAAAGCACAAAAAGCTAACCCCCTGAATAATATCTTTCCCACAGGAACTGCTTGTCAAGTCATTAAAGCAATTAAACAATTATCTTATATTCATCCTGTGTTTGCCTTCTAAATCCTTATATAACTACTTGGGTGTATGTCTCAGCTCTCTAATAAGCTCATCTGTGGCGTAGACTGGATCACCTATTGCTGCTGTATCCCCCTGGGGGACCAGAAACATGATAGAGTTCTCAGCAAATGATCTCCTCTCTTTAGGACCTGGTTCTCCAACTCTACATAATAAGTGCTGAAATACAAGATCTAAGATGGCAATTCTTTTAGTCTCAGGACCTTTTAGTGCTCTAAAAAATTAGTAGAAATGTCAAAGCTTTTGTAACAACTGTTGGATTATATCTATTACTATTTACTATAATAGAAATTAAAACAGGGAAACCTTTAAAACACAAGAACACAAAAGCACACATTCTGCTTTTCATCAAGCAAAGATGTGATGATGTGTCATGGAGACTCTGGATAATTCCTTGGTACACTTGAAGGAAACCAGAGAGTGTCATTCTAAAACATGCCTCTTTGACATAATATTTATCTTGAGCTGAAGGCAATTAAGAAGTAGTAAACATAGATAAAGCTTCCCCCTCCCCACCCCCCGCCGTCATCTGCCTAAAGGCAGGAAATAGTTTCTTCTTTTACTGGAGACAGACTCTTAGCAGTCCAGTAATGGCACCAGAGGAATCTACAAATAAGCCTTATTAAACTAACCCTTATCTTTCTAGTCATTTCTTTACTAGTCTTATATTTAGCCCAAACTTCTCGGTCTTGTCAATTCTTCACAGTTTTACTGTTTCTTTGTCTGAAAGGTATAAAAGCTTCCTGCTCTGGCACTTCAGGTCTTTAGTCTCTGGTGAAGGCTCCCATGTGCATCTAAAAATTCCAGGGACTGTGTATGTTTTTCCCCTCTTAATTTGTCTCTGTCAGTTTACTTTTCAGATCCAACCAGGGACCCTAAAAGGGTTGAGGAAAACATTTTCCTCCATTACACATTCATAAAAGAATGAAGATTTTAAAAAATATCATTATGGGAATAGTTTTGACCTCATGGACCTCACATCCCACCCTGAGGACCACTGACCTAAAAGCCCTGGTGTGGTGAGACCCTCCCATCATAAAGGTGACTTTGCATTTCATTAAGCAAAGGGCAGACTGGGAAGGTTACTATTTTAACTTCAACCTGGAGATGACTCTTCAAACCCTCCTGCTTTCTCTGTGGCCTTCAGAGCCGTGGGGCTCGGACTGCCTGAAGAACCTCCAGGGCATCCCAGCTAGCCTCAGACCATCCCTCCCAACCACCCTGTTCCTGCCAGAGCAGGATCAGGGTCCACATTCCCAGACACAGCCAGTCCTTAGGACAAGGGGGTACCCCAGAGAAAGAAAGTTCTGGAGCCACTGGGAAACAGACTTCTATGGGACTAGCTTTTCATTAGACCCAGAGAACCCTTCTGCCCAAACAGCCTTTGTGGCCAACATCTTACGTAAGTGGCAAGATTCCAGGGAGGTACAGGAGAGTAGAATGAAACATAGAGAGCAGGCGGCACCGACAGAGGGCAGATGAGGCCAGGAGAGGGGTTAGCCATCACCACCAACGGGAAAGCTGAGGGGTCCATCTGCTTGGGAGCCCAAGCTTGGAGAAGCCCAAGTTGTCAGAGTCAAGGCCCAAGGCCCTGATGGCTAACAGAATAACCCATGTTCTTCCAACCATTCCATCATCCACATCTTTTCAGCTAAATGGCAGCTTCACCGAGATGGCAGCATCCCAGTGAATCTCATTACTCCCCCACTCCCACACCCATTCCCATTCTCGTGGAGGATTGTGAGCAGTGCAGAAGACTGTGGCGGCACACTTACAGTCAGGATCCACAAGCAGAGTCCATTGTCACGCCCATTCACATCTGAGCAAGCACTCTGGAGAATGAACTGTCCAGCTCAGGTCCATCAGTTTCATATCCTCTCAGAAAGCAGACAAGACATCCTGAGAGCAAAGCAGAGACAGCTCAGAGGTGTCACGGGCTGCAAGCCCATCTCCTGGCAAAATGGCAGCATGGGCTGGCACCTCCCCACCACCCCCTTCCCTTTCCGCATTTTTCTCCCACCTCTCAGGCCAGAGATCTATGAAATACTTTGTTCTGGGAACTCTTAACATTCTTGGAAGAATTATATATCCTCACACATTTTTAAGTTAACAATATAACATTTTTATGGCAAGTTTATATAATTGAGAAATATATAACTTTTTGCACACTGACTTTTAAAATTGTTAAATCACTCAATTAAATGCGTGAAATATCTACCTTCATCTATTTGAAAAACACATGAACAAGCTCTTTTAACAGTCAGAAATTTTCCATCATTTTTGTTCCTTGCACTCATATTCCCATCTATGTTACCCACAGAATCTTGCTTTAGTACAATATACTTTTAAGCTTAGAAATATTTTATTGATTACCATATCATAATTCTTGGCAATAAATATGCACATAAATTAAAGTTTTACATATTAAATTTTCTAGATTCAATCCTTATGCTATTATTACTTCAACACTGAAAAAGTTAAAATTCCCTGCACCCATAAGATTCTACATGTTAATCAATATTCTAGATTGATTTATCATTACAATTTATACTGGTATATAGTTGAGTGAAATAAATGATTCTAAGATAAAATTTTTAAATAATAATTAAAAATAAAAAGGAAATTATCCTTTTTAAAAGATCAATTTATGTATTATAGATGAATTTTGCTCATTGCCAGAATAAGGCAATAGTTTGTGGAAATTACCAGCAAAAAGAAGAGAAGCCATTAGGGCAAAAAAGGTGTGGAAAAGTTGAATAAAACAGAAAAATTGCACCCAAATTTAGAAAATGAATATAGATTTATAATACACAATAATCTTTAGGCAAAAACTAAAGGAAATTGTTCCCCCATGTGTTTGAGTAAATATTTAAGAAAATAACCCATATAACTTTATAAAAAGAAGCCATGAAATTAAAAGATGCTTGCTCCTTGGAAGAAAAGCTATGATCAACCTAGACAGCATATTGAAAAGCAGAGACATTACTTTGCCAACTAAGGCCCGTCTAATCAAAGCTATGGTTTTTCCAGTAGTCATCTATGAATGTGAGAGTTGGACTATTAAGAAAGCTGAGCGCCAAAGAACTGATGTTTTTGAACTGTGGTGTTGGAGAAGACTCTTGAGAGTCCCTTGGATTGCAAGAAGATCAAACCAGTCAATCCTAAAGGAAATCAGCCCTGAATATTCATTGGAAGGACTGCTGCTGAAGCTGAAATTCCAATACTTTGGCCAACTGACTCCTTGGAAAAGACCCTGATGCTGGGAAAGATTGAAGGCAGGAGGAAAAGGGGATGACAGAGGATGAGATGGTTGGATGGCATCACTGACTCAATGGACATGAGTTTGAGCAAGCTCCGGGAGTTGGTGATGGACAGGGAAGCCTGGCATGCTGCAGTCCATGGTGTTGCAAACAGTCGGACATGACTGAGCAAGTGAACTGAACTGAACTTACTTTAATTTGAAACTGTAATCTTAATCTTTCACCTCCTCTTACTTGAAATCAATGCAAAATATGTAATTGTAGACCCAAACACCAATATTCCATATTGATCCTTTATTTGGAGGATTTTTCTCTGCACTGCAATGCATCTTAGTAAGATACTACCTGTGTGATAGGTTCGTGTTTATGTACCGTTGCTCAGTCATATCCAACTCTTTGTGACATCATGGACTGTAGCCCACCAAGCTCCTCTGTCCGTGGAATTAACCCAGGCAAGAATACTGGAGTGGGTTGCCATTTCCTGATACAGGGAATCTTCCCACCCGAGGGATCAAACTCGTGTCTCTTGCATCTCCTGTGTTGGCAAGTGGATTCTTTACCTTTAACGCCACCTGGGAAGCAACAGGTAGAACTTCCTTTTGAAAAGTACCCTAGGGCCACAGTCAGAGGTGACTGCAGCTATGAAATGAAAAGACACTGATCCTTGGAAGAAAACCTATGACAAACCTAGACAGTGTATTAAAAGCAGAGACATCACTTTGCCAACAAAACTCCATCTAGTCAAAGCTGTTTTTCCAGTAGTCATGTATGGATGTGAGAGTTGGACCATAAAGAAGACTGAGTGCTAAAGAATTGATGCTTTCAAACTGTGGTGCTAGAGAAGACTCTTGAGAGTCCCTTGGAAAGTAAAGAGATCAAACCAGACAATCCAAAAGGACATCAATTCTAAATATTTATTGGAAGGACTGATGCAAAAGTTGAAGCTCCAGTACTTTGGCCACCTGATTCAAAGAGGTGACTCATTGGAAATGAGTGACTCATTTCCCTGCTGTTGGGAAAGATTGAGGGTAGAAGAGTAGGGGGCGACAGAAGATGAGATGGTTGGATGGCATCACGGATTCAATAGACATGAGTTTGAACAAACTCTGGGACATAGTGAAGGACAGGGAAACCTGGTGTGCTGCAGTCCATGCGGTTGCAAAGAATTGGATATGACTTACTGGCTTTTGAACTGTGGTGTTGGAGAAGACTCTTGAGAGTCCCTTAGACTGCAAGGAAATCCAACCAATCCATCCTAAAGGAGATCAGTCCTGGGTGTTCATTGGAAGGACTGATGTTGAAGCTGAAACTCTAATACTTTGGCCACCTCATGTGAAGACTTGACTCACTGGAAAAGACCCTGATGCTGGGAAGGATTGGGGGCAGGAGGAGAAGGGGACAACAGAGGATGAGATGGCTGGATGGCATCAATGACTCGATGGACATGAGTTTGGGTAAACTCCGGGAGTTGGTGATGGACAGGGAGGCCTGGTGTGCTGCGATTCATGGGGTTGCAAAGAGTCGGACACGAATGAGAGACTGAACTGACTGAACTGACTACTGACTGAACAACAATAGACACACTCAGTGGGTAAAGAATCCTCCTGCATTGTAGGAGACACAGGTGACTCAGCTTGGATCCCTGGGTTGTGAAGATCCCTGGAGAAAGAAATGGAAACCCATTTCAGTATTCTTGCCAGAAAAAAAATCAAATGGACAGAGGAGTCTTGTGGGCTACAATCCAAGAGTAGGACATGACTGAGCGACTAAGCATACAGACAGACAGACAGACACACACACACACACACACATGAAATGTATTCAAGAACCAGCTCACAGCTTTTTTTTAACTGAAGTATAGTTGTTGTACTATACTATAGTGAAGGACAGGGAAGCCTGGCATGCTGCAGTCCATGGGGTCGAAAAGCACTGGACACGACTTAGCAACTGAACAACAACAAAGGTCAAAGGTGATGTGGGGGATGAGAACTAGCAGGACACTCAGGATCTGCCATCAGAGGCATCAGTTTTGAGAAATAACACAGAGGGAAATGGGGATCTGGAAATTCTCTTGAAACTACCCATGTCTGTGTAGTCCATGGGACTTTATGTGCTCCTAATGGTGGGTTGTTCTGGGTACTCTCTGGCATCATCTGTCCCTTATGTGCACACATCCTCCCAATGTCCATTTCCTTCAAGCCGAAGATCTCAACCCCCCTTTCAACAGGGCATCCAGAGCCATCTTCCGAGTTCCAGCTGCTCATTTCTTCTTCTCCTTCCTCCTCTTCCCCCATCCTCAATCATCCAGGCTCAATCTTCATTCTCAAGGACCTCAGATCTTGCTTTCTGATTGTTGCACAGTAAGATGTGCAGGTTGGTGAACTGAGATGGTCCAGATACTCCATTTACAACCCAAAGGGAAACCATTTCCAAAGGCGTTGCTCTGGTTGGCGAAGTAAGTGAGGACACTCCTGTCTTCCCACCTCTTATGATCTTTCTGCATTCTCTCCCATCTCCTGAGGCCTCTCCAGTGCCTCAGAGTTTCAAGACACTATAAGCTACAGATCCCAGAGGTACCAACCGGAAATGCCTCCTAAATATCACCTGTTTTCTATCCCTGGATCCCTCAAAAGGCTCTCTGTAGCCAAGCTGCTGGAAGGGGTGGCTTCGGAAAGGGGACGCCACTCAGTGAAACACGTTTCCTTGGCATCCTCTCCTTTTCTCTCGCGAACTCCTCCCATCTCACCTCCCATGCTGCGTCCTCCCTTCCCTTCCCCAGCTCTCTCCTAGGCAGGTATTTGTAGGTTCAGGGGCCTCCCTTGCTGGCAAGCAGAGAAAAGGAACACCCAAGCACCTGGATACCCTGGGGTGTCCTTGACTGAGAAACCCAGGGGTTCCTTCTTCAAGACCCAGCCTGACAGCTCAAGAAGTGTTGAGAAGTCCCTGGAAGTGGAGCTGTTAGATCTGGATGGTTGATCTGTTAGAATAATTTCGTATCTAAAAAAGAATTAATTCATTTATAATCTTATCAAATTGTAGTTTATAGACTACTTAGCGAGGCCATTTACCATATTACAGCATGTTCTGCTGAACAAAATATTTAACGACTTCCTGGGGCAACAAAGACATTCTTATGTATTGAGTGGTATGTCAGTATCATTATCCTCATTTTACACACGAGAAATAAGATGTTGGTCTAATTCACATAGTAAATATCTGATAAAGAGGAAATGTGAGCTTGGGTGTTTCTTTTACCTGATTCCAAAGCCACACTTGTCTATGGTTCCCCACTGCCTCTCAGCTTCCTAGCCTGGCTTTTGGCGCCCTTAACAATCTGGCCCTCTTCTGCCTTTCACATCTTCTTTCCCTTACATAGTTTCACACTTAGTGGCTGATGGTGGTACTCATTGGCTCAGTTGTGTCTGACTCTTTGAGACCCCATGGACTGTAGTCTGCCAGGCTCCTCTGTCCATGAGATTTCCCAGGCAACAATACTGGAGTGAGTTGCCATTTCCTCCTCCAGGGGATCTTCCAAACTCAAGGATCAAACCCAAGTCTCCTGCTTTGGCAGGCAGATTCTTTATCACTACACCACCTGGGAAGCCTTACATTCCTTCCTATACCCACGGTATACCCAAGGTAAGAGGCAAAATATATAATAATCAACAAGGCAGACACCATCTAACACTAGATAGCTGGAAAGGCTCAAATTTCAGCCCTGCATGCCTATCAACTTCCATCCCTATCCTGAGGGTGCCTGCCATCCCCCTTAGATTCATACTGTCCTCTTGACATTGACATTCATGCCAAACCCACCCTCCATGCATTTCAGTTCTTCTTGAGAAAATTACATTCACTGGATTTTTTAAACCTTGGATTCCCTCAAATAGGATATTTATGAGTAAGAAGGGATTCCTAAATTGAGATAAGAGAATATGGAGAGGTGACACCCACAGAAAAATGTAAGTTACTATGCTTCCTTTTCATAAATTTGTAATCTCTTTGGGTCAACTACACATAGAGTAATGATAACAAGAGTTATCTTGGTATCTAGTTTCGAATAAGTAGTAAATGCTTGGGCTGCAAAGGGAAGGTTTCAGGAGTTGAGATCTGAGCTGGGCCTTGAAAAATGTTGAAAATCTGGGGAGGAGGTGGAAGGTCTATTAGCAAGGGCTAAGGGTGAAGCACCAGATAAGAGTGCAGGATCAGAGACAGCTTGATTTCCATGGGCAAGACTGTCCCCCCCACACCCATCTCTGTGCCAGACTGAGTCATAGCGCCCTTCTCTCGTTTAACTGCACCACCGTTTCCTACCACTGCTGCTCCTTTCTCAGCTCTGATGGGAGATGGAGATTGGCTGTGTACGGCAGAGACTGCTAGTCAACACGCTATCCGCCCTCCCTTTTTTTCTGGAAATAAAACTTAGTGCTGGCCAAGAGGATATAAACAGAAGTGGTGTGCACCTTCTGGAAAATGTCCTTAAAGGGAAGTGGCTTATCCCCCACGCCTACCCCCTTGTCTCCTTCCTGCCAACTGGAATGCAGACGCTGTTGCTGAGGGTTATAGAGCCCTGGGTCCCTGACAACTTGAGCGCCTGGCAGCCCTGGACTGTCCCCAGACGTCTTTTACGTAAGAAAGAAAATAGCCACTGTTCAATTTTTTGTCCTTTGGATTTTCTTGTTTTTGTCATTTGAAGCTAAATCTAACATTAATTTTACACTTCACAATTGGAGCAGATGCCACACAAGAAAAATGACTGGGTAATTTAACAAAAGGAAGAATTATTGCTCTACTTAGAAGTTAGAAATGGAAATTAAAACCAGGAGAGGCCATTTTGTCTGCTAAATTCTAATAAAAGAAAAATGATCAAATTCAATGATGATAAGGCTTCTGGGAAATAGGTAGCCTGGTGACAGTGGTATAAATTGCTGCACTCCTTCTAGAAAACACTAGACTTAGCTCACTTGCCTCAAGTAGGTTTCAGTACTATTAACCAGTGAACTGATGATTAAAATATTGGAAAATATCAATCAATGAATTCAAGAGTAAAAATTTATAAAGATGATGAGAGCAGAGTTACTCTAATAGCAGAAAACCAAAACTGCCTACATAAGGTACTACAGGGGACTGGTAAATGATAACATATTAATTTGATGGAGAACCATTTAAAACAAATATAACAAATATCATAAAATAGCTTGCAAGGGTACATTTAAAATAATGTTACATTTTAAAAATACTTCAGAAAACTGAATATACCTTGGGACGGCAGCTGTCAAATTATGGCTGTTTGCCCGGTCTTGTGCTTTCAAACAAGTTCAACCCATCAACACAACATCCAGCAGGAACTGAGTGTCCCTGATCTGCTCAGTCTCGCTCCACGCTGCTACCCTTCCTGTTCTTGCAAAAATGATTCCCTCCTGTTTTTTTTTTTTTTTTGAAGCTGCCTTGTTTTTGAATTGAGGCTTTATAAGGTGGTTTCTAGTGAAATATCTCAGGTGGCATATCTTCTAAGAATCTTAAGGGTATTGTTCCATGGCAGCCAAACATGTTCAAAACAGAGAGATGCCAATCTTAAAAAGAATCGTGGATGTGGTTTGAAGCATAGCGGACATGAGTGACAATAATAGAACACCTATGACATTTTAAAGAGAGTTGTACTAAAAAACAAAAACTATGGTAACATTCTGGACAAAACAAAACTATGGTGGTTGCCAGCATTTGTCAGGGATGAACAGGCAGAGCATAGAGGACTTTCAGAGCACTGAAAATACTCTGCATGACGCCATAATGAAGGAAGTGTATTAATATCATTATGTTGTCATTCAGTCACTAAGTTGTGTCCGACTCTGCAACCCCATGGGCTGCATGTCAGTGCAGGTTCAGTGGTTGTGACAAATGTACCATCTGGAGGTGGATCAGAAAACAAAGAACATGGCATCCAGTCCCATCATTTCATGACAAGTAAATGGAGAAACAGTGGAAACAGTGGTAGACTTTATTTTGGGGGGCTCCAAAATCACTGCAGATGGTGACTGTAGCCATGAAATAAAAAGACGCTTACTCCTTGGAAGGAAAGTTATGACCAACCTAGACAGCATATTAAAAAGCAGAGACATTACTTCGTCAACAAAGATGCGTCTAGTCAAGGCTATGGTTTTTCCAGTAGTCGCGTATGGATGTGAGAGTTGGACTATAAAGAAAGCTGAGCACTGAAGAACTGATGCTTTTGAACTGTGGTGTTGGAAAAGACTTTTGAGACTCCCTTGGACTGCAAGGAGATCCAACAAGTCCATCCTAAAGGAAATCAGTCCTGAATGTTCATTGGAAGGACTGATGTTGAAGCTGAAATTCCAATACTTTGGCTACCTGATGCGAAGAGCTGACTCATTAGAAAACACCCTGATGCTGAGAAAGATTGAAGGTGAGAGGAGAAGGGGATGACAGAGGATGAGATGGTTGGATGGCATCACCGACTCAATGGACATGAGTTTGAGTGAACTCTGGGAGTTGGTGATGGACAGGGAGGCTTGGCGTGCTGCAGTCCATGGGGTCGCAAAGAGTCAGACACATCTGAGTGACTGAACTGAACTGAACTGATGCATGGGGGACTATCCACAATTCTTTTTAAGACTGACATCTCTCTATTTTGAGCATGATTAGCTGCCATGGAACAATACCCTTAAGATTCTTAGAAGATACGCCACCTGATAATGGGGGATTATGTTGATAATGGGGGACAATACCAGGACTATGCATATGTGGGGGTGGGGATATATGGGAAATCTCTGCACTGCTCCCTCAATTTTGCTATGAGCTGAAAACTGCTTCAGTGAAATAAAATCTTAATAAAAAACAAATAAAACCATAACCAGCTTGGAGTAAAAGCATCTGAGATTTCCTATATTTTGCAATATAGCCCTTGGGCACCCAACTTTTTGTTTGAGTAGGAATTAGGCTCAAAAAGCTACTCGGGGGCCAACGCAGGCTAATTCTTATGGAAAACGAATTCTGTCTCAGAAGACAGAGCCAAGAGCTGGACTGAGGCGCCAGGGGCAGTGGAGAACAATGGGTTAGGAAATTACTTCCAGGGAGCAGAACTGGCTCCTGCTATAGGAGCAAGGCAACCTGGTGACATACGCCGGCAGGATTCCAGAATTCTGGGCCGCAGTGTCGCTGTGTGCTTTCCTTTAATCTCCCTTTTGAATGGATGTACTCCCTGCAATTGTCCTGTCGCTGGCTTTCACTGTTTGTTGAGTGCGTGCACAGCATATAACTTCTCTCTTCCATTTACAGGTTTCTAGATCCAAAAGAGTCACAGCCAAGAACTGCCTCATCCCCATTTGAACTAGAAATCACAAGATTCTAGACTCTGAGCCTAACACTATAGTTGAATGAGACTTGGGGGGGGGGGGGAGGGTGGGCTTCAGAGGGAGAAAGTATATTTTGCACATGTTTTTGTTTTGTTTGTTCAGTTGCTAAGTTGTGTCCGACTCTTTGCGACCTCATGGACTGTAGCACGCCAGGCTTCCCTGACCTTCACTATCTCCCAGAGTTTGCTGAAATTCATGCCCATTTGAGTCAGTGACGCTATCTCAGCATCTCATCTTCTGCTGCCCTCTTCTCCTCTTGTCTTTACTCTTTCACAGCATCGAGGTCTTTTCCAATGAGTCAGCTCTTCACTTCAGGAGGCCAAAATATTGCAGCTTCAGTTTCAGCATCAGTCCTTCCAATGCATATTGAGGGTTGATTTTTTTTAGGATTGACTGGTTTGATTTCCTTGCAGTCCAAGGGACTCTTTAGAGTCTTCTCCAGCACCACAAGGGGCATAAATAATTGGAATTAGGGGGAAAGCTGTTGTCTGCTTTCGTGGCAATGGGCACCAAGGATTCATGCCTCCAGGTAGTCACTTCCCACCTTGACTTCAGTCTTGGCCAGTGACTTGCTTTGGTCAATGGGACATCAGCAAACACAGTGCAAGCAGAGACTTGAAGAAACACTTCTTACTAGGTTTGCCCTCTCTTGCTGCTCCTATAGAGTCCTTCTACCACCATGTGAAGAAGCCCAGGCTAACCTACAGAGGATGAGAGATCACATGGGAAGAGGCCCCAAGCTGTCCCAGCCATCTCAACTGAGGTCTCAAAGATGTGAGTGAGCCCCACTCCAGCCCAGATGATCCAGAGTAGAAGAAACATCGAGTTATCCCATAGAATCATATTTGTTGTGTTAAAGCCATAAAGTTTTAAGATGGCTTTTTAATCAACTAACACAAGAAGACTCAAGCTGTGGTAAATCCAGCATATGAAAGATGGGGGAGGTAAATTTGAAGAGGAGAAATCTCTGGGAAAAATAGACGTAATGTGTGGGCAGTCTCCCAAGACAAACAAAAGCAGGTTCACTGCGGGAGATCATACTATGGTGCATGGGGAGCCAAGAAGAAGAAAATGCCAGAAGTAAAGTTCAACGGGAAAGTTGAAGATCGAAAAGTGATGATTTGGACATTTGTCAGATTAAGAGGCAAAGTGGAGGGAGGAATGAATGGGTCAGGATGAGTGATTCAGAAATAAAGCCTTGAACAAGAGTGAACTGCAGATCTTCTTTGTATGAAGTAGCTAACTGGTGATTAGTGTGCAGTAGAAATACAGAATCAGAATCTATGATGGTGGGACTTCCCTGGCAGTCCAATGGTTAAGACTCCACACTTCCAGTGCTTCCACTGCAGGGGGCACAGATTTGATTCTTGGTCTGGGAACTAAGATCCCACATGCTGCACGGTGTGGCCAAAAAAAAATAAAAGAATTTATGAGGGTGTGACCCGGGAATCGCCATGCTTTACAAGCTCCCCAGGAATTTTTCATGTATAATTTCTTCTCAGTGACCCACCCTATATGTTAAGGAGTATTGGAAGGGGTAAACTTTGTCAAGTTCCTGTTATACCCTGCCCCGGGACAATGGATGTTCTGTAACCAAGAAGATCAATGATTCTCCAATCTAGGTGCACATTAGAATCATCTGGGAAACCTAAAAATACATATTTCTACTATATATATTTTATTATTCATATATATGGGGCTTCCCCAGTGGCTTAGCAGGTATAGAATCTGCCCACAGTGCAGGAGACACATGAGACACAGGTTCGATCTGTGGGTGGGGAAGATCCCCTGGAGAAGAAAATGGCAACCCACTCCAGTATTCTTGCCTGGACAATCCCATGGACAGAGGAGCCTGGCGGGCTACAGTCCATGGGGGTTACAAGGAGTTGGATACGACTGAGGGACTAAGCATGCATTCATATATTACATGAATGTCTAGGCTCTACTGCATAGGAATTCAATCTCAATCTTCAAGACAAGCACATAGGCATCAATATTTAAGTTAAAACCTTTCCAGATGATTATGGGGTGAAGGAAGACTCTGGAAGAGATGCTGTAATCCCTATACCAAGAACCCCTCAGGTTTCTGAGAAATGAATAATAAATGCAGAATCTCGCTGAATCTCCTCACTTTCATATATTTTGTGATTGATCTAAACCGCTATTAAACTCAAAGAGCAGTGTTAGGAATTTGGTGACTAATGGCTATTTCTGAGTCAAAAATGAAATAGCACTTACTTTCATGACATAATACAAGTCAAGTGGACAGTTTACTCAGACCATGAATCAGTGAATGCAATTATCTGAACAGAGTCTAAAGTTAAGTTATCTATGAAAACATATTTTGATATATTGTTATACAGGATTTTAAGATTTTGGTAGAAATGTTTAAACTACTAAAAAAATACTGGTTTTATAAATGAGTAGAGCTAGCCTGATGCTTGCGATAATAAAGAGTAGTTGGGAACCGTGACAAATCAAATTTGTGGGAATGGGCAAACTTTTGTGACAGCCAAACATAGAAAAAGATGAAAGGTCCCTTTAGCCTACAGGCTGCCAGTCTATGGACCTTTGAGTCATAATAGAAACTGTTATAATATGGAAATAAACATTAAGTATGGAATTATAATAATTAAGGGGTCTGTAAAGATTTTAAAGAAGGGGTGACCATGGAAACAACTGAAAGGCTGAGGATTTTTTCCATATTTTAATTTAAAAAATGTTAAACTTTTCATCTTGAAGTGATTTCACTTGCAAGCATTTTACAAACATAAGACAAAGACTTCCTGTGTACTCTTCACCCAGATTCTCCAAAAGTTAATATCTAACATAACATCTGCACAAAGATTAAAATCAGAAAAATTTCTCTAATAGATAATGCTATCTTATGCCAATAGCTTTCCTTTGTCTTTCATTATCTTGACATTTTGAAGTGTGTTGGTCAATTATTTTGTAGAATGGCCCTCAATATGTGTTTGCATAATGTTTGCTCATAATTTAAATTAAGGTTATACAGTTTTTGGGACAAATACTGCAGAGTAATGCTATATTCATCTGAGTTCATCACAACCAAAGACATAAGATGATGACTTGGACCATTATAGTGATGAAAATGTTAATCACTGAATTTAGGTGGTGCCTACCATCTTTCTCTATAATCATGTTACTGCTTTCCCCTTTGTAATTAGTTAGAAACTTTGGGGAATATACTTTGAGATTGCCTAAATATCCTATTTCTCATCATACTTTTTGCTAATGTCTTAGCATTTATTGATGAATCTTGCCTGAAACAATTCTCACTGTGGTGTTTGACAAATGTTTGACCTTAATCTTTCTACATTTATTAGTTGGAATTCTACTATACTTTTTCTTCTCTGTCACTTAAAGGCTACCCCCTCCAGTGTTCTGGCCTGCAGAATTCCATGGACTGTATAGTCCATGGGGTCACAAAGAGTCGGACACGACTGAGGGACTTTCACAGTTTGTGTATTCTTATTTTACTCTATGGGTTATAATCCATTACTAATATTATTTATTTCTTTGTTTATGTTGTCCCAGATTTGATAATGAGAGCTTTTTAAAGTAGACTCCTGTGCCCTTTAAACAGATTCTCATCATTCGTTTTTAATATTTCCTTATATCTGGCATCATGAGACATTTCCTACCCATCTTATACTTTCTCTGCCTAGAAACAGCTACTTCTCCAAGGAACCATAGTAACTCTCATTGGATAATAGTGTTCAGAAACCAAGATCTGAGCAATTGATGTGTTCATTGTTACTGGTATTGTGTATAGGGCTCTCTGAAAATGGAGCTAGAAAATAAATGTGTGAATATACCAGTTTATATTTATGTCTATTTCTATATGCATCTACATATCAAAAGCCAAGAGTAACGTGTGGGATAACCCATGTGGGGTAACCTCCAATATTAATCCAATGCTACATTCACTCTAGTTTTTCTCCTTTCCTTAATTATAACTCCTTTCCCTGGCCATGAGAAACTTGGCTCTCATTTTCCATAATTTATTAACTTATTTTCTCAGTCTTAGGATAAACACTAAGTGGTTTTAGACAGCTCACATCTTTGAGTATACAATACCTACATACATCCATCTTTCCATATATGCATATTTTTAAATGTTCATTCATACCTACATAAAGTACACTCATTCTGTCCCCCAAAATAGACAACTAAAGTATCATCCAATTACTACATCTAGTTCTAAGTCAGGACTTCTGAATGATATAAAAACTTTTTTCAGTCAGTGTAGCTCTTCACGCTTAGTTAAGACAAATTTATCAATTACCAAGACATTCAGTATATAACAGTAGGCAAAGAATATAGATAACTTCAATTAAAGAAATCTCAATTATAAAAAGAGGAGAATTGGGAAAACACACACTCTCATGAACATAGACATCCACTGGCAAATACTACATAAAAGACATAATTCCCCTGGGGTGGGTATGAGACTTGGGTGTGAGAACGTAACTTAGTCTAATCAGGGGGAATCTGAGGATGCTGGCTTGGAAATGGCAGTACTAAGAATTTTCTTCCTTCTTTCCAGCATCATAATCTGATAGTGCTCTGTCAGTGGAGGAGTAGCTTAGTCAACCAATCTGGCAGCCTCTGGTTTTCTTCTCTTGGAGGCTCTTTTTCATTCACTGACATATCTAGAGAAGTTTTCCTTTCCAAGGGCTACATAATGTTAGCATCCCTGTTTCTGTGCGTGTGACCTCAAAGAACCTGAGACTGCCACAGCATTTCAGCTGTCATAGATTGTGGTTGTCCAGGATTGGGATGTCTTTGGTGACACCGTTCCTTTATAGGCTTAGTTATCATCAAGACATTTGACTAGTCACTTCTGTAGGCTGGGAACCATAGACAGAGAGCCTGTCTCCAGTTGTATTTGAGTCTAGGAAGTTGTATTGTCTAACAGCAGACCTCTGTTGTATTAACAATATTATCATCCCCTTAGACCTTAATGTCATGGATGCTACTTTCATCTTGGCTTCTGCTACTGGACAGTTTCTGATAATAACTTGGAGTGGAATGATTTCTTCCCTGTCCTTGGTTCCATCACAGCTGCACTTGTTTGCTTTGTCAGGTGGGAACGATTTCATAGGAAGTATTTAGGAGTGACCTAAGGGGATAGGCTTGTCTTTTGCCCCAGCTTTACCTCCTGTCTTTACTTGTATGAACCTTAACTTGGAGTCAAGTATTTGGTCTTTGTAACATTACTGGATTCCAGGCATTTTTCTTATCATGCATATCCAGAGAGAGCCTTCTAAGAAAAACCATACTTTCTTCTGTTGTCAGATGGGACACTTCATCTGAAAATTGTTGCTTTATTGTAGGGCCTTACTAAAATCCCCAATCCTGAATTTTTCCTGCCATTTTTCCTGATGCACTTTGTAGGCACAAGCCTGAGTCCCAACAGGCCACTGCTCTTCACCTCATCACCTCTGCTCAGACAAGTCCACATTTTAGGTTTGTATTTTACTGCACCCCACTCCTGGAATCAAATTCTGTATCCGTTATGAATTCTCTGGTGCAATAAACAGAAAAGCTGATTCAAATTTGCTTAAGCAATAAAGGAATTTATTTGCTTTTGTAACTCAAGTTTCAGAGATAAGGCCAACCTCAGAGTCAGCTTACCTCCCAGTGGGATTCACCCACTGTGCTCTCTCTTCTTGTCCGCATCCTCAAGATCTTTCCATTTTAGGGGCAAGATGGCTCCAACAACCCCCGTCTTTATATCTTGATCCTCTGATTCTGAGAGGAAAAGCAGAGAAAGCAACTTTGATACCAAGATTGCTTGCCATAATCCCAACTGGACTATTTAGGTCACGTAGCTCCCTTAAACCACTGGGGGGTTGAGTACGTTTGGCTTAAGTCCATCAATACCCATCCCATGGGTGGTATGTGGTAATAACAGACATCAAATTGAAAACAACAGACTATTAGAAAGGGGAAAGAGGATTCTGGGTAGACAACTAATAATATTCCATCACCAGCCCTCTTAAACTTTCTACTAAGCCTTTAAAAAATAACTTCATGTTATCTTTTTTTCCCCCAAAGATAGCATTAATCTGTATTTAAAATTATCTTACTTATTACATGTCCCTCTTTGAAGAATCTCAGTCTCCACAAGAACAGTGACCTTATCCATCTTGTTCATTTCACTTATAATTCAATGGCTGGCATTCAGTAAATATTTGCTTAATGAATGAATGAAGGCATTGCATTTATTCTGCGTCTCTGAGACCTTACAGCATAATGTTCCAAACCTCTAGGGCAGGCATACTTTACTTGAGATGCTTGGGATTAAAGCTTCACAGTTGCTAACTGAATAGCCAAAACCTGAACTCCGGCTTGCTGATCTCACATATTGTGCATTTCTGACTATCCCAAGCTGTTCTTGTGTGCTAAAATAAGCCCTCAGAGTCAGCACAGCTGCGATCAGAATACATATAGGAAATACACAAAATACCATGACAGCCAATGTCCAAATAGTAATTTGAAAGATTAAGAGGAGTCTAAAACTGGCATGAATTGATATTTATTTTTCTGATATTAACTACCAACTTGCTCTGAGTGAAAATCATATCCTGCCTAATGCCATATGAAAGAATGGGATTGATTTTATTTTCCTATGGCAATTTCCTATATGGCACATTATAATTTTGTTTACTGCATGTTGCCTCTGTTGAAGATAAATCCTTTTTACCCAATAGAGTAGTCTGATCAACAGAGCAAAGAATCAAGAGTAACTGACTGTTTACTATGAGCTAGGTACTTCATTCATTCATCATCCCTTCACTCATTCATTCATATCTTTCCATTCTTATACTTTTATTGAATATTTATATAGTACCTTCCATGTGGCAGGCTGATGGTGATTGCAGCCATGAAATTAAAAGACGCTTACTCCTTGGAAGGAAAGTTATGACCAACCTAGATAGCATATTTAAAAGCAGAGACATTACTTTGCCAACAAAGGTCCGTCTAGTCAAGGCTCTGGTTTTTCCAGTGGTCATGTATGGATGTGAGAGTTGGACGGTGAAGAAAGCTGAGCGCCGAAGAATTGATGCTTTTGAATTGTGGTGTTGGAGAAGACTCTTGAGAGTCCCTTGGACTGCAAGAAGATCCAACCAGTCCATCCTAAAGGATATCAGTCCTGGTTGTTCTTTGGAAGGACCGATGTTGAAGCTGAAACTCCAATACTTTGGCCACCTCATGCGAAGAGTTGACTCATTGGAAAAGATCCTAATGCTGGGAGAGATTGGGGGCAGGAGGAGAAGGGGACGACAGAGAATGAGATGGTTGGATGGTATCACCGACTCTATGGACATGGGTTTGGGTAAACTCCAGGAGTTGGTGATGGACAGGGAGGCCTGGCCTGCTGCAATTGATGGGGTCACAAAGAGTTGGACACGACTGAGCGACTGAACTAAACTGAACTGAATGTGGCAGGTGTCATGCTAAAGGAGAGAGAGACAACAGTTAGCACAGCCTAGGGAAACACTGTAGTCCATCGATTAAGGCAACAAACTCTGGAGTCAGAAACATCTGAGTTTGACATTTGGTTCTGCTGTGACCTGTGAGACCTTGAGCACACAGTTACCTTATCTGTGTCTTTAATATGCTTCATTGCATGAAATTGTTCTTTGACTCACAGAGTTGTGAGGCTTGAGTGAGATAATATAAGTGCTATATTTGCTGTGTCTGACACATAGTAGTTGCTCAATTAAATGTTATTTTAAATTACCAGATGATCCCTATCCTCAAGTTGCTCATGAGTGAAGAAAACAGACATATATGTCTTTACACTTAATTTCACCCAAATGATCTGACATTAGTGTTATTTTTCCCATTTTATAAGCAAGAAAATTGAGAATTTCAATAATTTGTTCAAGGCCTCAATTAATAAGTAGATGAGGCAGATGCAAAAATTCAAAGATGCCTGCACCCAAAGCTGTTTTCTCTCTAATTTTCTGGATGAGATATTGAGAGACAGTAGTTCTAGTCCTGATTTCAGTCCAGTGGTTCTCAACCCTGAAGAACTTTTATGAAGCACCAAATGCCAAGACTCTGGGCCACTTCCCATGTGGCCCTAGGGGTAAAGAATCCATCTGCCAATGCAGGAGACATAAGAGATGTGGGTTCAATCCCTGGGTCAGGAAGATTCCCTGTAGGAGGGCATGGCAATCCACTCCAGTAATCTTTCCTGGAAAATCCCACAGACAGTGGAGCATGGAGGGTTACAGTCCATGGGGTCATGAAGAGTCGGACATGGCTGAAGCAGCTTAGCACACACACACACCAGGACTCTGTTGCAATTCAGTTAAATCAGAATATTAGGATAAAGGCTGATTAGGCATCAAATATTTTCAAGATCTCCCAAGCAGATTTTAATGGCTAGCCAGAATTGAGCCCTACTCAACTCTCTCGATATTCTTCCAGCCTCCACAGTCTGATCCTTCTCTGTGCAAGACTATGAAAATGTTAGTCGCTTGGTCATGTCTAACTCTTTGTGACCCCATTGACTGTAGCCCATCAGGCTCCTCTGTTCATGTAATTCTCCAGGCAAGAATACTGGAGTGGGCTGTCATTTCCTTCTCCAGGGGATCTTCACTACCCAGGGTCAAGCCTGAGTCTCCTGTGTTGCAGGTGGAGTCTTTACTGTCTAAGGCACCAGGGAAGTCCTATATAAGGCAGCAGTTGTTAGGATGAGATCAGCCTGATGAAGATGGGACATTTCAGGATTTTCTATGGAACTGGGGTTCCATAGTCACAACAGTGTTTTTTAAGGGGAAGGCCAGTGTGGGCAGAAATCCCTTTGTCTCAGGCCATAGCCACGGGGTTATAAGACATAGCACAGGCATACCCAGTGGCCGTGTAAGTGCTGGTGAAGGACAGTGGTGAGAGCTCAGTCTCCTTCAATGGTGCATTGACAGATCAACAGCATCCTTCACACATGCAGGAAGGAGCAGCCTGGGAAACGTCCCAAATAAATGCAGCTGCTCTTTGTTTCTGGAGAGGATGCCAATAACATTTTGTTCCTTGGGGTTCTCAAGAATGAAACTGTGTGCATAGCTATAAAAACAAACAACCCCCTAGGGATAATTATCATACTAACCAATACGTCATATAGACATTTATTTAAGCTTATTTAAGCTAATTAATCACAACTTGTATTTTGAGCTATATTCTTCCACTTTTTATTGAGATATTCAATGAAGGGAAGAAGGAGAATTTATTAGGGGATACCCTCTGGGACATTTTAGTCAAAATCAAAGCTTCTGCAGTTCCCTAAATTGGGGTCATTTCAGGAACTCATCCCAGAATCTGGTAAATCTAACTTGCCCACTCTCTGATGTGTTCTTCTTAGCAGTTCCGGAGGATACATGATCAGGTATCACTGTGCTTATTTCAGTGCGTTGGAAACTGACACATCAAAAGGTTAAGTGACTCACTCAGCAACTAGAAAATGCATAGCCTGCATTCAAGCATACATCTCTGGATTCTAAATTCTCAGGTTATTCAGTCGAGTCAAGAGGAAATTATACTACTCAGGCACACCGTAGATGAGAAACCAGCCAACCAAATGAAAGCAGAGACATTCTAGTAAAAACACTGGCATTGGATTCTCATTACTTGTTACTGACAAGCTAAGGCTTGTACTACTTCACTCTCTCTCTGGAAACCAAGAAGAACATGTACCAGGTTAGCAGTTGGGACCCAGCCTCTGGTTGGGTCAGATCTTTCTCCTTTCTCTTTACCCCTCTCCTGTCTCAAGTAGCAGGTGATGCTGAGACTCTGCGTATCCAGTCTCTGGCATAGGACAACTAACCCAAAAATGTTCGTTAAAGGTTGAATAAGAAAATTACCATCCATGAAAAGATAGTTGAGAAAGAGACATCCTAGCTAAGCATGGGTGTGAGAACTCTCGAGGCCAGAAGATATGACTTGGGCTCCCACAGAGTCTGCAACAATGATGAGTGTCCCGAAGTGCTTACCATGGTACCAGACCCTGTTCTAAGCATTTTACATATATTAATCCACTTAATCTTTAAAACTCTATAAGACAGGTATCTATTACTACCTCCATTTTTAAAAGGAAAATAAATGAAGAATAGAGAGTTTATGTAGTTTGCTCAAGGTCACACAACTAGGAAGAGAAAGAATCAGCCTCTGAGCTTGGTGTCTTAATCAATCTGCTCCTAGTTAAAGTGTTAGTCGCTCTGTCGTGTCTGACTTTTTGCGACCCCATGGACTGTAGCCCGCAAGGGTCCTCTGTCCATGGGATTCTCCAGGAAAAAATACTGGAGTGGGTTGCCATGCCCTCCTCCAGGGGATCTTCCCGACTCTTATGTCTCCTGCATTGGAGGCAGGTTCTTTACCACTAGCGCCACATGGGAAACTCATCAGTTGTGTTCCAACTGTTGCTATCCCATGGACTGTAGCCCACAGGCTCCTCTGTCCTTGGGATTCTCCAGGCATGAATACTGTAGTGGGTAGCCATTCCCTTCTCCAGGGTTTCTTACTGACCCAGTGATGGAACACAGGTCTCCTGCATTGCAGACAAGATTCTTTACCATCTGAGCCAATAGGGAAACCCATACTGAATGCTAGGATTCTATTAAAAATGAAACTTTTCTTCAGAGAAAGACTTCCCAGTCATGCTTTAAAAATACTATATCTTCTGTTTCAACAGAAAACTTGACTTTTGAGGTTTCAATTTTTTATTCTGGACTATCTACACAGCTCTTAACATGAAAATCTCAGCAGAGGAAGCAGAATAGAGGAGCTCTTCAAATCCAGAACTAGACTAGATCAGTTGATCAGGGATATAGGTCTGCCAAGGCAGGTGGTGAAGAGAGGAAAGCAATCTTTTTATAAGTCAAATATAGAGACTGTGTGTCTAAAAAGTGCTCACAAATCATGGTATGCAAGGATACCTCTGTGGAATCCATACTCAGATAAATACTGAGGAGCTGGACCCTCATGGAATGCATTCACTTTTCTCCCACCTACTGACTTCTAACCTTCTCTGTTGGGGTCTTTCTTCCTCACATCTTGATGGGAACTCAAGCTGACCCCTTCTTTTCCAGTCAGTCAGGTTTCGAGGGTGTCTCATTTTCAGGTAAACAGTCCAGCTGGTCTAACCCAGCACCTCAATCTCTCATGCATTTCGAATCGCCCCTCCCGTCCTATTGCAGGCCTGCCACTGGGCTCAAATACCTGCCTTAAGGAAGGGAGGGGAGTATTGACCATTTTTTATTCACCCTCTCATACCCTCTCCCCTGCTGATACTGCTGCTCTTAACTCCTCAGAGGGCTTCCACAGTGGTTCAGATGGTAAAGAATCCACCTGCAGTGTGGGAGACCTGGGTTCGGTCCCTGGATTGGGAAGATCCCCTGGAGAAAGGAATGGCAACCCAATCCAGTATTCTGGCCTGGAAAATTCCATGGACAGAGGAGTCTGGCAGGCTACAGTCCATGGAGTCTCAAAGAGTTGGACACGACTGAGCTACTTTCACTTCACTTTACTCCTTAGAACCAGGTAAAGGTGGGGGCAGAGCCTTACTGACCAACACTGTAGCACTGTGGCTGTGAGCCATCTACATGGCAAATCTTGGCTTTTTCTTTCACTCATCCTTTCTGCTAGTTCTTTGGAGACCTCCTTGCTGGAGACAGCTCCCAGAGGAGACTAATATCTCCTAGCTGGCCACTCATAATCCCTTCAGCTCCTGTGTGAGAGTTGACCCTTCAGTCTTCTTCTGCTGGGTTGTCTAGTCTCTGAGGGCAGCCACATGGGTGGGGTCCTTTCAAGGCAACAGAGCCTGGCTTCCACCTGAGGTGGCCCACTGACCCATAGACAACAGGATGATGTCCACCCTCTCCCACCACAAAATTCAGTGTTATTTACTGTCCCACCAGGCCTCCCTCTTCCCCGAAGCCATTGGGTACAATTCCATCAATTTTTCCCCTTTGGACTTTCATAGGCCTTGTGACCTGCCGATTCTGGAGAACACTTGTCAGACTCTACCCCAAATTCTTTTAAATCCATGGCAGTTTTGAATTTCTATAGTAATGCAAGCAGCTAGTTTTGGGGTGAATGGGTAAGATTAATTCTCCCGTCTTGGCCAAAACCCTGGTATCTTCTACCCTGTCTCCTACATTTAGTTTGAGTAGAGGGTGAGGAAGAAATATTTTGGGCTCAGAGAAATCCTCTCTTACTTACCTTTCAGCACTGTTGTTGCCTTTTTATGTGTAGGTGAAGGTGGTGATGCACTGTGGATTGCAAAACTGGTTCCAACCTCTTAGCAAGTCCTGCTGATGACCTCACATCCACTGCCCTCAGCTTTGAAGCCTGACAATCAGGTCCATCCTACTTCACATCCTGCTGCAGAAGTAAGAGAGCTGGCCACTTCTGTAAGGTGCTTAGAGGCACCCTAAGGCACTTGGTCACCCTAAGAGTAAGCAAATTAGTGCCTCAAGATGACTTCCAACATTCAATTTTAATATTTATAAACTTGAAACTTTGCTTGCTGATTTTTCTAACCATAGAATGACTCCTAAAATTTCTTGAAAAGTAGGGGAAATTTTTTTCTTTCTTTTAGGCATATGGAAAAGTAAGGTAGGTAAAATATAGAAAAGGCAATGAAGGACCCTTAGTTCTACAAATATACCAATCACGTAACAATAAAGAGGTCTTAGCACAAGTGTGAGCAGAATGCGAGCTTTTAAAAGCAGTCTCCATCCCCTGCACTAATGCTGAGCCACAGAAGAACTTGAATAAATAAATTCTATCTCTACTTCTGGATAGGAACAGAAGTATCATGAGAGTGTACTATTAAATGCCTAGTGAAACTTCAAATTCAAAGAAATAGAAAAATATAAATCTCTCTCACATTACAGGGAGATTGATAGCTAAATGATCTCCTCTATTTTGACAGGTTGATCTATAAGCTGTTCTTTCCATGTCATTCTTTTTTCCTTCTTACAGAGACTGTGTGTGAATCATCACACTGGGTGAATCATAAAACTATATGAGTGAACACAGATAATTACACGACTTTTAACTGGAGGAGAACAATGGCTTTAGTTCCCTGATGGAGCCATCTTACCCAGCCATAGATTTTCTCTCAATGTGCAGCCAAGAGTCCTGCTTCCTTGGTCAGAGGGTCTGATTGTCTGTCTTCGTGGAAGGTTCAGGCTCAGTGACCAATGAGACTCTGAAGGGCAGCAGCTGCAGATTTCCCTGAATCCTGGTCCCAACCAAGGGGAGCAGCCCTTTCCCAGGGCTGGCAGTGCCCCAGGCCCCCGCATTGCCCCTGGCTCTCCACCCTCCACGGCCAGACCCCTGGGCCTGAGCCTGGAGGGTGGCAGAAGGCCAAGGCATATAGGAACAAACTTTCCCCCTTTCCACTCTCACAGGACATCAAGTTGGCACAAGAAGTGCCAAAGTACAGGAGATTGGCTTAATAACTGGGATTTAGTCTCTTCCTTCAAAATAAAAATAACATGCCTTCAAATTATGACATGTTCCCTTAACAATACTGCACAGATTATTTATGGAACAGTGGTTCCAGCTGTGGCCCCCGGCTCAGTACTTTCCTTTCAAGTGTCTCACATGCATTAGCTCACTGGGACCTGACACCCAGGGGGTAGTTGCTGTTTAGTCACTAAGCTGTGTCCAACTCTTTGTGACCCCATGGACTCTAGCCCGCCAGGCTCCTCTGTCCATGGGATTCCCCACGCAAGAATACTGGAGTGGGTTGCCATTTTCTTCTCCAGGGGATCTTCCTGACCCAGGCATCTCCTGCATTGGCAGGCGGATTCTTTACTGCTGACCCAGCAGAGAAGTTCCCCTCTCTCAGGAGTAGATGGCACTAATATTCTGAGCCCTCTTTTAAGCCATGAATCACACCACCGGGTCTGACTTTCTTCCAGTCACACAACTAATTACTCTCAGTGTCACGACTTAAAGTCAGTTTCCTCACCCTTAGAATTCTACCACCTTAATTGAGAGGAATGTTACATAGCACTTTTGAAAGAATGGTTTACTTTTTTCTGATTACAGAAGTAATTGATATTCATCAAAAGAAAACTACAAAAAGTAAGGAAAGAAAGAAAGAAAATTGGAAAAACACTAGGAAGCACCAGGAAACAAAGAAAAATCACCCATATTTCCTGTCAGACACGACGGCTGCTTTTCACATTTGGTTGTTTGTATAATCTCATATGTCCATTTTCCTTTAAAAATGGTTTCATATTGTGCATACTGGTTTCTTAGGAAGTTTCTTTCATTTTCTTCCCAATTATAAAAGGTAATACATGCTGATTATAGAAAAACCAAAAATCACAATCATAAAGAACATCAAAACCATCCCATAATCCCACCCGCCAAGAAGTAACCATTAAAAAGCAACTTCATTGAATTTGACATTTAGAAAGCCCATAACCTTGCAACATGCCCCTAAGGCAAGAGTAAGATGTTTTTGGGAAAATGAAGAAACTAATACTTTGCCATTATCCTGATTTAGAAATTAGGCTGATTTGTCTAGAATGAATGCCTCTGCATTTCAGCCTCCTTGTTTGTATATATAAGTAAGAGTTGCTTATTAACTTCACAAGAATATCTCCAGGATCAATATTAAAACATTGGTTGAGAATTTTGAGTGTTCTGAAAGAAATCTACACTCTCCAGGCCATGAGCCACACTCATTCAGTTGGAGGTCCTCCTGCCAGGCCAGGCCACACAGAATTGGGGCCATACGAAAACAGAATAAGGTGGTTTGGCTGGAGATCACCCTCCGGCTTTATCTGGGCCAGGGAATGGAAGGAGCTGACAAAGCAGAGCAGGATGCGCAAGATCACTGTTCCTCGTGCAGTCAAAACCATCCAAGTCACATCCATGTGCAGGTGCTAAAGACTTTGGGAGGGAGACAGCTCTCTTTTCCAGGGCATTTATATCGACTTTTCTCTGAAATCTTCTTATTTTGTTGCTATCTCTCTAAATTGCCTTGAAAATAGTCATCAGCATGGGGAACAGTGCAGCGTCTCACTTACATTTTTCTTAGGGATATGGCTGTCCCGACAAAAATTGAATGCCAGTCAACTGGCAGCACTGAGATTGGAAGAGGAAAGTGTTTCGATGCTACAGAACAGGAAGTCTCAATGGTAACTTACAAGACAGGTGGATTTTTTTATTATGGTTGCACAGAGGCCCCTAGAAGCAAGCACTCAGGTATGTGCTAGCTTGCTAAAATAAAACAGAACCAATCAAACTGATGAAAACCTTAATCATACTCCCGACATGTACCAACCCACTGCTGTCTCATGTTATCCCCAGGCCGTGTGCTCCTCAAGGCCTGCTCCTTCTGCACATCCTTGTGGATATAGCGAATGGCACCACTATTTACCCAATTGTCCCCAGTCCAAATTCCTCAGCATCATTCTTGAACACTCCCCCATCCTCATTCCCCAAATCTAATTACCAAGTCTTGCTGATTCTGCTTTCTAAATATGTCTCAACCCTCCACTTTTTTTCCACCCCCAGTTTGTCCAAGTTACAGTCATCTGTTACCTGGCCCACTGCTATCAACCCCTCACTGGGATCCCATTTCCATTCTTGTCATCCCCCAGCCACAGCAAGCCTTTGAAAACACAAATCTGACAGTGTTCCTTTTCTACCAAGAACCCTCTAATGTTTCCCCACAGTTTTTTTCATCAAAGAGAAATTTCTATGCAGTAAAAATCACTCCATGGAGTATATGATTATGGAGATTTTCATAAACACAGAGTGGTATAACCACCCCAGCATTCAAAATATAGAACAGTTCTTTAGAGTAATTACGAATAAAACTGTTATAAAAACTCACATAGAGTCTTCTGTGTGAAAATAAGTTTTCACTTCATGTGGATGTGGTGTTGCTGGATTGTATGGTAAATGTATATTTATCTTCATAAGTAACTGTGAAGCTATTTTTCAAAGGGGCTGTACCACTTGCATCCCTTTGCTGGTGGGATAAAGTCCAGACTCCACATCAGGTCTTCAGAGTCCTCCACCCCTAGCTCCTGCCTGCCTCTTCATCCACAGCTCTCTCTATTATAGTCTCCCTTTCCACGCTTTATCACATAATCTCACTCAAACTTCTTTCATTATTGTGATACACTCTTATTAATCTCCAGGACTTCCTATATGCTCAGTCTTTTTCCCAAGATAACTGTGCATCCATCTTTACCTGAAGAGCTTTTTAATCTGACCAACTTGCTGGTTTAAACATCACCTCTGCCAGGAAGCTTTCCCTGAATCTCAATTAGGATTCCCCATGTATGGATATTTCCCTCATTCACTCACTCAGCAAAGGCTTGATGAATAATAACCAATCTAAGTTCTGTTCCAGGCACAGGGGAGAAATCAGTGAATAAAATAGATTTAAGTCCAGACTCCCACGGAGCTGGGAGATTAGAACATCGGGTGACAGCCAGCGCTATAAAAACCTAGAGCAGAACACATGGGGTTGCTATTTTAGACAGGACAATCGGAGGACACCTCTGAGCAGAGGACATCTCTGGGAGAAGAAGTGTGAGTGAAATAAAGAAGGAGCTCTGAAAATAGCTGGGGAAAGATCATTCTAGGCAGAGTAAACAGCAAGGACCAAGATGTTAAGATAGGGACTTCCCTGGTGGCCCAGTGGTTAAGACTCTCCCAATGCAGGGGGCATGGGTTCCATACCTTGCCTGGGAACTAAGATCCCGAAAGCTCCAAGAGATAGTAAGGAAAAGAAAAAAAAAATTTAAGTTAAGCAGAGACATTACTTTATCAACAAAGGTCCGTCTAGTCAAGGCTATGGTTTTTGCAGTAGTCACGTATGGATGTGAGAGTTGGACTATAAAGAAAGCTGAGCACTGAAGAAATGATGCTTTTGAACTGTGGTGTTGGAAAAGACTCTTGAGAGTCCCTTGGACTGCAAGGAGATCCAACCAGTCCATCCTAAAGAAAATCAGTCCTGAATGTTCATTGGAAGGACTGATGTTGAAGCTGAAACTCCAATACTTTGGCCACCTGATGCGAAGAGCTGACTCACTGGAAAAGACCCTGATGCTGGGAAAGATCTAGGGCAGGAGGAGAAGGGGATGACAGAGGATGAGATGGTTGGATGGCATCACCGACTCAATGGACATGGGTTTGGGTAGACTCCGGCAGTTGGTGATGGACAGGGAGGCCTGGCGTGCTGCAGTTCATGGGATCGCAGAGAGTCAGACACGACTGAGCGACTGAACTGAACTGAACTGAAGACAGAAAGAGGTTGGCATGAGAGGCTAGCATGTTCAGGAAGCAGCCTGGAGACCCTTGATGGGAACCTAGAAAGGTAGGAAAGAGGTGAGGAAGATGAGGCTGCATCTCGGGGTGTTTGAATAACGCCCTCCACCCCATGAAAGCATCTGCCACACTGCGTTGTTACTCCCTCTGAATTTGCCTTCTCTCAACTGTGTGCTCTTTGAGGCCAGGGACGGTGTTTGCTCTGTTCATTACTTGTTGCAAGCTCTTACGCTGTGACTCCTGCATGGTAGGTTCTTTTTTTTTTTATTTTTTGAAATATAGTTGGTTTACAATGTTGTGTTAATTTCTTCTATGCAGCAAAGTGACTCAGTTATACATAGATAAAGCTTTTTCCATTATGGTTTATCACAGGATAATTAATATAGCTCCCTGTGCTATATGGCAGGACTTTATTGTTTATCCATGCTATATATACTAGATTGCATCTGCTAATACCAAACTCGTAATCCTTCCCTCTCCTCCCCTCTCACTTGGCAACCACAAGTCTGTTCTCTATGTCTGTGAGTCTGTTTCTATTTTGTAGATATATTGATTTGTATCATATTTCAGATTCCACACATAAGTGGTAGGTTCCTAAAAAATATTCAGATGAATGAATGAGTAGTTGGACTACTTCAGCGGCACAAAGTCTCTTGATTGAATGAAAAATTCTCGAAAAGATGGCATGAGCCCATATTACCAGCAGAGAAAAGGAGGCTCAGATTACTGAAATGACTCCTAGAGGCAGAGGTGAGTAACGTGGCTGGAATTCAGCTTCCTTGTGACTGTAGCTCCCTCTCACAATATCTGTACTGTCTTTCCTAAACCAAGAAGTAACAAACTTTCATACCCAAACATCGTTCTGCCCATTCTCATTCTCTATGTCTGCTGACCTTGAATTTGAAAGAATATCTCTGGACCATTCCTTAGAGGTAGCAGGTCTTTTTTTTTTTTAAGCAGCCCAGGAGCTTGCAAATGTTGTTTGTTTGTTTTTTTGTTTTAACCCACAGAATGATTAAAAAAACCTGGGACACATGATCTTAAAAAAATAAAATTTCTTGTTTATTTTGAAGAAGTCTGAAGCTGTGGCAGTGCTGGCTCTGTGATGCCAATGGAAAAACCCATCAGACTGAGGAGCGACTGTCCCTTTATGCAGAAGTGCATCTCCGCTTTGCCACAGCCCTCAATACTCTTTGGTGCCTTGTGACTGGTCCATTTCAAAAGTTTCGGTTACTTGCCTGGAGGGTGACAAAATGTGGTTTCATGTCCCATAGCACATGTTGCAAAGCTTCAACACTTTGGCCACCTGATGCGAAGAGCCAACTCCTTGGAAAAAACTATGCTGGCAAAGATTGAAGATAGAAGGAGAAGGGGGTGGCAGAGGATGAGAGAGATAGCATCATCAACTCAGTGGACATGAGTTTCAGCAAACTCTGGGAGACAGCGGAGGACAGGGAAGCCTGGCTTGCTGCAGTCCATGGGGTAGCAGACAGGTGGACATGACTGAAAGACTGAACAACAACAAAGCACAAGCTGTCGGGTCCCACGGTGGAGGGGGTTTGAGAACAAGGGCCAGTCCTCTGCGTATTCTATTTCTCTTTCCAGCACATGTAGGTGGTTGAGTTCAGAATAGGATGACTAGGTAGAGTAGGCTAAAAATCAAGAAGTCAGAAAAGAAAGGTAATGCCCTCAAAGACAGCAGAAGATATTATGAGAAGGCTTCAGGGGAGCCCGCGTCCCTCCATCCAGCTTAGGGCACCAGCCTTCGGGTCTTACCTGTCGATAGGCCCACGTGGTTTACAATACCAGCTGACAGAGCCCCTGCTTCCTCCTTGACTATATAACTCAGTACTCCAGCTGTTGTACACTGTCTAGATTACTGTTCTATCAAAGACATCAATGCCTATCAAGCAGTACCGACTCAAGTCATGGTCTGGCTTGGGAGAACTCCAGAAGAGAGCTGGAAGGAATTTTCCATGCCAGGTTATGTAATCCAGGGTCTACCACAAATCCTGGCACACAGTTGCTGAATAAATACTTGTTGAAGATGAATGAATCTCGTGTGAGTTACTTTTCCTCCCACTTCATCTATAAAGTGAGGGGTTTTCATTTACCTACTCTTTAAGATGTTGTAGAGCTCAGACATCCTGTAGTTCTATGGATTTCTAAGTAGTTACAGGCAAAGTGGAGGTCAGTAATAAATACCAGGGTCTCATCCATTTCCTGGGCAGAGTAGAACAGATTTTAATGATGGCGGAAAAAGAATCAAGAAGGCTCTGACTTTCCACTGCTGAGCTGAGATAATGCCATTAGTCACAGCTGTGTTTCTCAGCCTTGGTGTCAGAGCGCGTTGACCCAGAGTTTGCACTCTGCATATGAGTGAAGTTTATTGGTCAAAAATGAATTCATCAGAAATTTGCCTCTAGGACTCGAGACATGTGGCTGGAATGGGTGTGATATACAGGTGAGGCCAGCCTGCACAGGCCGGCCAGGTGGCTGGGGCCGCCCGGCTACTAGAATTTAAAGAGCCCTCCCAGGCCCCTTGCTGGATGACTTTCTTCTGTTAGCCTGCTTCAGTGCCTAAATCCCCACTATTAGTCACACCTTTGAGTTAAGGCCCTGAAAGATGGAGTCCAGATGCTCCAATATGCGAAGAGGGATTTTAAATCAAAATATTTGCATTCATTACATTCATTACCACTTTGGAAGAATAATTTTCTCCAACAATAATGATGATATTTGCCATCTATTATTGAGCACTGATCCTGTCTCAAGCCCTTTACACATGCTGAATGCTTTTTCTTTTCATCCACACAACCCGCTCTGTGACAAGTACTATATTTAGCCCTGTTTATAGGCTTGGCAAGAGCCAGAGGTCATACAAGCCTAAGTGTAGTCCAAACCAGATTCTAGATTCTCTCTCTCTCTCAGGATAGAGCTGACACACAGTGCAGTGCACAATCTCAATGCACAGCTGGGTACAAGTTCCCATACACATACCCCTACACAACCAGCACTCAGACTGAGAGAGAGAACACTTCCAGCACCCCAGGAGGCTCTTCTCCCTTTTGAAGGGAGGTGGTGGCACAGGCACACTCACGTGGAGGGAAATGATCCAAAAAAAAAAAGGATATTGGGAGGGGGCAGGCTAGTGAGGTGGCAGGAGAGAGCAGTTCCTGGGGAGAGGTGCCCGTGGGCCCTGCAGCACACCCAGCTACTGCCTGGTCGGCTGGGACGGCATCTCCAGAGCATGAGGACCTAAGTGTGCAGAGACTATCGTGGGAGTGCAGGTCCTGCATATCAAGCAGTGCTGCTCTCTCCCACTGCCGGGAATCCCAGTCTCTAACAAGGAACAGAATGCTGACAAGTGAAAAGGAGATGTGTTTGCTGGCACAGAGTCCACGGGGTGGGAAGACAGGCCAATGCAGGGCTCCCACAGGAAGTTTCAAACCCACTCTATAATTCTTAGTTTAGCTATCATCAACTCTTCCCAGATCCAAGGCTGTGTTTTCACTTTGCCGTGTTTAAATCCAGCTTCTCCCTCCTATTGTCTTTCTGTCTGCCCTAGATCAGGAAACTAGTTTGGAATTGTATAACCTCCTCAGGCTTCTGCATGGCCCTGACTGCATCCTCTATGAGACAGCTCTTCTGCCAGCTGTCACGTGTTGACCGGCAACTTGTATTTGATTATTCTTATCAGTTCTTCTTTAATGATGCATCACCCTATCTCCAGATCTGAAGTCCTAAATAGTTGGCAGGCATTAGAAGACACACCTCAGGGAAACCTGATAACTTAAACTGCAGGGCAACTGAAGATAAAGAGCTGTATATGTAGGTTTTTGCTGATGGAAAAAGAGGAATGAAATTTCGCAAAAGGATGGAAGGCTGAAGAAAGAGGGAGGGCAAGATGGCAGAAAGGAGAATGAAGCGTGGTAGGAGAGAGGGAGAAGGAAAAGGGAGAAGAAGAATGAAATAAAATAAAGAGCATGAGAGGGAGAAGGATGAAGGCGATAGTGAGAGGGTCTGGAGGGAGGAGACAGGAAGGGAGTATAGAGAGCAAATGGAGGAGGGAGATGGCAGACGCAGTTCAGACTTTCAGCAGAACAAGACTCCTCTTGTTATTTTTGTTAATTGTCTACAATAGCTGAGTAGCTGAACACTACCAGGCATCTAAGTCAATAGATGCTTGTAGAAAACTAGATGCCAAAATATTTGCCGATATTGCAAATATTAAATATTTTGCCCTGTGATGTCCCTAAATGCACTCACACCTAACAGGTAATGGGGTCATTATGTAGATAGATCAGGAAATACATTTGGCCAATGTCACTCACGTCCCATTTTACATAGCTGAGAGATTATAAAAGATGGGAGAGAGAGAGGCAAATAGAAACAGTAGGGCTGCCCACTCTCTTCTTTACAAATTCAGTCGGAGAGATTTCTTCAGCTCTAACCAACCATGCTACAATTGGACATGCTATATTTCCAGAATATTCCATTAAAGGAATCTGGGAAGAATGTAACGCATCTTGAAAACATTTCTAAGCCATTTAAAATTTTTGTGTCATGTTTATAGGGAGTAAAGTGTTATTTGCTCAGTCATGTCCAACTCTTTGCAATCCCATGGGCTGTAGCCCCCTAAGTTCCTCTGTCCATGAAATTTTCCAGGCAAGGATACTCTGACCCAGGGATTGAACCCCGGTCTGCCACATTATGGGCAGATTTTTTACTGTCGGAGCCACCAGGGAAGCCCTATAGGGAGTAAGTGAAAGTAAAAGTCGCTCGTGTCCGACTCTTTGTGACCCCATGAACTATGCGGTCCTTGGAATTCTCCAGGCCAGAATACTGGAGTGGGTAGCCTTTCCCTTCTCCAGGGTATCTTCCCGACCTAGGAATCAAACCAGGGTCTCCTGCACAGGAGGCGGATTCTTTGCCAGCTGAGCTACCAGGGAAGCCCCAATAGGGAGTAAACTCTCTGTTAAAACTGAGCTCCCCAGAATGGTGCATCCATCCCCTTCTCCTCCGTGAATTCTACAGGTCCCAACTTCTCTTGCATGAGTTTGTCATCAAAGTTACAGAAGGCCTCAGAGATATGCTAAATGGTGGGTCTGTTTGGTTGTTTTGGGGGCAACAAAACATTTTACATTTTAGCATTCATTTACCATTCAATAACGTCCCTTGCTAGTTAAAAGACTCCTACAGTTCAGAAAGTTAAAATTCTACCAATAAAGAAATTCATTTTGAAGCACATAAAAATAATGGTTCAAATGTATAATGATACTCTACTTGCATTTTTCCTACATGTGTAAGTATAGTGCTGATGTCATATAAAAAATCAAATTCTGAATCTAGTTATCTAAATTTAAATCTTAGAAAACCTGTTTAAAGAAGGCATCTTCATGAATTAGAAACACTAGAAATTACATGTCTTCAGTTTCAGTACTTCCTCATCCACTGAATGAGTATTATTCTTTGGGTAATTCATATATTTATTTATTCATTATTCATTCCAGAAGTATTTTGTTGAACTTAGTATGTGCCAGCGTCTACTAATATCTGAAGATGTGGCGAGGAAAGGCTCATTCCTGTCATCCATACTTCCTCATAAAATGTAACTAACTGTACCTAATTATTTCAAAACTTACTTATGTAATATCTGTCTCTTCACATTAAACTATTAACCTTACAAGAGAAATGACTGTGCTATCATTCAGCTTTCTCTCTTCCATCACTAACCCAAAACTTGGCACATGGTATTTACTCAGTGTTTCTCTAGTGTCCCAGTGGTAAAGACCCATCCGCAAATGCAGGACATTCGCGTTTGATCCCTGGGTCATGACGATCCCCCAGAAAAGGAAATGGCAACCCACTCCAGTAGTCTTGCTAGGAAATCCCAGCGACAGACGAGACTGGAGAACTACAGTCCATGGGGCCGCGAAAGAGTCAGACATGGCTTAGTGACTAAACAACATTTACTCAGCAAATATTTATTTAATGTATGCATTTATCATAAGTTAACATTTAAATAGCACTTAAATCCATTATCTCATTTAATCTTGATAACAACCCTGTGAGGTAGGTCCTCTTCTCCCCCGTTTTACAGTTAGCGGAACTGAGAAAAAGAGAAGTGAAGAGACTTGCCACAGGTCACATAGCATAACTGAAATTCAAATCCAGGCAGTTGTCTGGTGCTAGAATCTGTGTACTTATCCACTATACTCTATTGTTTATGAATGTATCAGTGAATAAATGAATTCATGAATGAATGAATGGATTTAAGTAGTTTACAGGCTCTGGACTTTAGGATCATTAATTGTGATATGAAGATATTGGACTTTTGCACCCAAAGTTTAGTATAAGTTATTTTAACAATTATCAGATTATCATCAAGCACCCTCCATTTGTTATTGAAAATGTACTATCTGGTGTTCAGGAATGCCTGAGACTAGTGGCCTGTATACACTCTGCTACGCTTTTGCATTTCTGTTCCCTCCACTTGAGTTGTATCATTCCCAAACCTGTTTGTGCCTTTTGTACTTACTCTAAGCACATAATTGAATTAAAAATTATGTAAATGCATAGAATATAACTGGAAAAAGAAGTAAAGAGGTTGTTTCTGTGAAAACTATACCGATGCAGATATGCAAGGATGAGTCCTATCTGTATGTCTGAAAAAAATTTTTTTTTAGATTTTTTTTTAATTTATTTTATTTTATTTTAATTGGAGGCTAATTACTTTACAATATTGTGGTGGTTTTTGCCATACATTCACATGAATCAGCCATGGGTGTACATGTGTTCCCCATTCTATATGCGAGACAGCAAAAGGGACACAGATGTAAAGAACAGACTGTTGGACTCTGTGGAAGAAGGCAAGGGTGGGATGATTTGAGAGGATAACATTGAAACATGTATATTATCATATGTGAAATAGATCGCCAGTCCAGGTTCGATGCATGGGGCAGGGTGCTCAGGGTTGAAATTTTTTTAAATAAACAGTGAATGTATTTTCACTATTTCAGCATTTTATTTTAATGCTGAAAAGGCAAGTTAAAAGCTTGGGAAATATTTTTTAAATGCAAGAAGTTTCATTTGAAAGTTGCTTCCAAATAATGTGTGGAAGAGACAGTGAAGATGGTACAAGAATTGTAAAATATCCTGAAGGACTTTTCATTTAGATCCCTTTGCCTGTGGCTTTCAGTTCAGTTCAGTTGCTCAATCGTATCCGACTGTTTGCGACCCCATGGACTGCAGCATGCCAGGTTTCCCTGTCCATCACCAACTCCCAGAGCTTGCCCAAACATGTCCTGAGACTAGTGGCCTGTATACTCTTTGCTATACTTTTGCATTTCTGTCCCCTCCATTTGAGTTGTATCATTCCCATATCTGTTTGTGCCTTTTGTACATAATTGAATTAAAAATTATCAACTTGATGATGCCATCCAACCGTCTCATCCTCTGTCATCCCCTTCCCCTCCTGCCTTCAATCTTTCCCAGCATCAGGGTCTTTTCCAATGAGTCAGCTCTTCACATTGGATGGCCAAAGTTTTGGAGCTTCAGCTTTAGCATCAGTCCTTCCAATGAATATTCAGGACTGATTTTCTTTAGGTATGACTGATTTGATCTTCTTGCTGTCTAAGGGATTCTCAGAGTCTTCTCCAACACCACAGTTCAAAAGCATCAATTCTTCAGCACTCAGCTTTCTTTATGGTCCAACTCACATCCATACATGACTACTGGAAAAACCATACATAGGTTTGATTAGAAGGACCTTTGTCAGTAAAGTAATGGCTCTGTTTTTTAATATGCTGTCTAGGTTTGTCACTGCTTTTCTTCCAAGGAGCAAGTATCTTTTAATTTCATGGCTTCAGTCACCATCTGCAGTGATTTTGAAACCCAAGAAAGCCTATGGCTTTAGATTCTCACATAGAGAAAGCACTCAGGGACATTAGACTGTAAGGAATCTCGTCAGGAAACCCATTTTCCTAGATATCCATTTGGACTGATGTTAAAAGGTAAGGGAATGAATGTGCACTTATAAATTTTAAGATAAAATGAAGCACTTTGAAATGTTTCCCATAGGGGGAATAGAAGCTTGTGTCTTTATAGAAGTCCTTGAGTGTACCTTACTGAACAGCAGATAAGGGAATGGCTTTTAAAAACCCCTCTGTTTTTAACGTGCCTTTGCTAATTGAGCAAGTTGGTGGTTTTTTTTTTTTTCTTCCTTCTTTCTTTAATTGCATATCCTCCAAGCTTCATGTAGCTTAAGTAATCTATAACCAGACTTCTTAACCACCCCATAGATAACGTCTTCCACATATGGGTCTCTACAGTAATGTGGGTGTGTGGTGGGCAGGGGCTTAAGTTGTTTTTCAGAAACTGAAGTCAGCTCCTGCCCAGTTCAAACAGGTCAAAACTGGTTGGGTCCACCGACTCCAAAGCTGGGACTGCACTGGTGGCTGATGAGTGACCTTTTGATGTCAAAGGGATAAAAACTCCACCTTCAGGTCATGCTGAGCACCTCCATTTTTGAACATGCACCCCATGAAGACATGAAGAACAATGGTTCACCTTTTCCCCACCTTCAATCCCCTTTCTTGCCTAAGACCACCTGGCTCATTTATCCCATAAGCATATCAAACCCCTCACCTCTGGGGAGGCGGATCTCAGTCTTGCCCTCCTGCCTTCTAGCCTGACTGCCTTGAGGATAAACTCTTGGTTACAAACCTGGCCCTGTCAGCTTTTGGTTTGCCTGGTTCACTAACAACTTTAAGCATGTAGGTATCATTCTCTAGGATTCCCCTATTCAATCAACATTTGAGTAGATGCACATAGATTGCAAGAAACTTCTTCAAAATCTTGTGTTTCATCCTGAAGTGTACATGAAATTTGCACCCCAAAGAAAGGCAATGCCAAAGAATGCTCAAACTACCGCACAATTGCACTCATCTCACATGCTAGTAAAGTAATGCTCAAAATTCTCCAAGCCAGGCTTCAGCAATACGTCAACCGTGAACTTCCAGATGTTCAAGTTGGTTTTAGAAAAGGCACAGGAACCAGAGATCAAATTGCCAATATCCGCTTGATTATCGAAAAAGCAAGAGAGTTCCAGAAAAACATCTATTTCTGCTTTATTGACTATGCCAAAGCCTTTGACTGTGTGGATCACAATAAACTGTGGAAAATTCTGAAAGAGATGGGAATACCAGACCATCTGACCTGTCTCTTGAGAAACCTGTATGCAGGTCAGGAAGCAACAGTTAGAACTGGACATGGAACAACAGACTGGTTCCAAATAGGAAAAGGAGTCCGTCAAGGCTGTATATTGTCACCCTGCTTATTTAACTTATATGCAGAGTATATCATGAGAAACGCTGGGCTGGAAGAAACACAAGCTGGAATCAAGATTGCCAGGAGAAATATCAATAACCTCAGATATGCGGAAGACACCACCCTTATGGCAGAAAGTGAAGAAGAACTAAAGAGCCTCTTGATGAAGGTGAAAGAGGAGAGTGAAAAAATTGACTTAAAGCTCAACGTTCAGAAAACTAAGATCATGGCATCTGGTCCCATCACTTCATGGGAAATCGATGGGGAAACAGTGGAAACAGTGTCAGACTTTATTTTTTTGGGGCTCCAAAATCACTGCTGATGGTGATTGCAGCCATGAAATTAAAAGATGCTTACTCCTTGGAAGGAAGGTTATGGCCAAACTAGATAGCATAGTTAAAAGCAGAGACATTACTTTGCCAACAAAAGTCCATCTAGTCAAGGCTATGGTTTTTCCAGTGGTCATGTATGGATGTGAGAGTTGGATGGTGAGGAAAGCTGAGCGCCGCAGAATTGATGCTTTTGAATTGTGGTGTTGGAGAAGACTCTTGAGAGTCCCTTGGACTGCAAGGAGATCCAATCAATCCATCCTAAAAGAGATCAATCCTGGGTGTTCATTGGAAGGACTGATGTTGAAGCTGAAGCTCCAATACTTTGGCCACCTCATGCAAAGAGTTGACTCATTGGAAAAGACCCTAATGCTGGGTAGGATTGGGGGCGGGAGGAAAAGGGGACGACAGAGGATGAGATGGTTGGATGGCACCACCGACTCGATGGACATGGGTTTGGGTAGACTCTGGGAGTTGGTGATGGACAGAGAGGCCTGGCGTGCTGCAATTCATGGGGTCGCAAAGAGTTGGACACGACTGAGCGACTGAACTGAACTGAACTGTGGTAGATATTAATACTGCTCACAAAATATTTCCAACTCTTCTGGACACATAGTAGGATTGCACTATTCTGCCCCTCTTTGAAGATAAGTGGGGCTCTATAACATGCTTTGGCCAGTGAGGTGTGTGTGGACTTGACAGGGGCCATTCCAGATGGCTCTGTGTGTTTTGGGGGGTGGGGGTGGTTCCCACTCATGTCCGACTCTTTGTGACCCCATGGACTGTAGCTTGCCAGGCTCCTCCATCCATGGAATTCTCCAGGCAAGAATAATGGAGTGAGTTGCAGTTCTCTTCTCCAGGGGATCTTCCCAACTCAGGGATCGAACCCGCAGCTCCTGAGCATCCCCTGCATTGCAGACCGATTCTTTACCACTGAGCCACTAGGAAAGCCCTCTAGATGACTGTGTTAATACCTAATCATGATTTTCTGTAGTTGTCTTTTCCTCCCCTAAGGCAACAGACAAAGTTCTACAGAGAAGCTGCTCCTTCAATCCAGATCCTATAATGAAAAAATGAAACACAGGCCCCAGATGACTGTCATGGATGTGTTCCATGAATGAGAAATAAGCTTTTTTGCTTTAAGTCAACAAGATTTGAAATTGTTATCAGAGCATAATCTGATCTATCTTGAGTAATACATATTCCGTGATGCATCTGTATTCATTTAAATTTATAAATAACCCCCCTCCAAATCTACACTGAGCACCGCAGAGAGACACACCACCTTGATTTAGTGACTTTGTGTGCTGTCTCCACTTTTTCCCACATGAGAAGAAGCATACAATCAGAGCCCTTAGGGTCCCTTCAGATGCTGATATTAGGTCATGCTGTGTATGAGGAGAGAACAGGCACCCCATGAATGTTGTGCCTATGTCACTTAACTAAACCAAATAAAATTAAATTAATTTGATTGGAGAGCTGTTATATCTGACTGTAGAGCAATTGATTAGATTTCCATAGAGTCAATCTGATTTCATTGTTATTGTTCCAGTTGTCTTAATGAGGGAACTGGATTGCACAGTGAGCCAACTGATTGTTTCGGCAATTGGCCTGCCAAATGTTGGCCATGTAGCCAGCACCACTGTTTGACCCTGGGACAGGATGTGTAATTAATTCACTTGAATGTTGAATTCAAGCATTTTTTTCCTACAAGCTGCTATGTGTCAAGTACTGGCATATATTGAAAAATATTCATCAGCTGTAAATATTTAAAATGTACAATCTCCCCTGTATACCCGCCTCACCAAAAGGTCTAAACATTGTACAATGTTATAAACTTTGACTGCGTCAAGCTTCAATTTTAGACTCTTCGTAGGCCTTTGTTCCCTGTAGGGCTTCATTCCAACATTCCATATGGATCAAAAACGGGTTGTTCCTGCCCCTTAAAAACAACTGATTCTAATTCCATTGATTTAAAATGAAACTACTTATGCAATGTTGGAAGAATAGATTCTAGGCTGCAGGGGACCAGTGACTTGTCTACTCTATACAATACTGTGTGCACCCAAACAGCACCTGAGTTTGTTGTTAACAGTATTGGATGAATACATGAATGAATAATTAACTAATGATTGAGGAGTTCCAATATTCCTTTATTTCAGTTATTTTTCAGAAGTGAAGCAATGTAACCTCGTGATTAAGTGCTTTGGCTTTGCAGCTTGTCGAGTCTGAATTTGATTTCTGATTTTGCCGTTGTTGCAAATTGCATTTTCCAAAGATGGTCACAATAATACCTCCCACTCCACGTAGTCTTTTGCAATACGAACTTGACACTCCCTCATAATGAGGTACCCAATGTCTCCACTCTATTGAATCTGTGTTAATCTTATGACTGGCTTGAGCAATATAATTCAGTAGAAGTGATGATGCACCAGCTACAGACATAACCCTTAACTGGCTTGGCAGCTTCTGTTTCCTGCCTGTTGGAAGCCAGCCACCAGATAAAAAACATAACCCTTTGAAACATCAAGGTTCTGATTGAATTCCTGCATGGATAATGAAAACACAGAGAAGGAATACATTTTGGGAGAAAATTGGATGGATTCATTATCAGGCATGTTGAATATGCCTTGCCTTTGGGACACATCATTTTAGTAGGGAGTTGGCTATATAGGTTTGAAACTCAAAAGGGACATGTAAGTTGGAAATATAAATTTGAGAGTCAACAGCAAATAGATGGTAACTGAAAACATGAACACAAACGAAAGTATCTTTTTATAAAAGCATATAGGATGAGAAAAGTAAGTGGTCCTGCGGCATAAATACGAAGAACAGAATTATTTAAGAAACGGGCAGGGAAAGAACAACTGAAAAGAGATGAGGAACAGAGGTACAGAAGGGTAGGTGGAAACCCAGGAGAGTTCTGTACCATAGACACTGGAAAGGGACTTCAAGAAAGAAGGTGTAGGGATGTCCCTGGTGATCCAGAAACTAAGACTGTACACTCCCAATGCAGGAGGCCCAGGTTCAATCTCTGGTCAGAAGCTGAGATTTCACACGCCTTGGGACAACTAAGCCCACACACCACAACAGAGCCAATGCCACAGCTAGAGAAGAAGCCTGTGCACCACAGTTATAGATCCTGCATGCCGCAACTAAGACTTGACTCAGCCAAATCAATAAATTAATTTAAGTATCTATTTTTTGAAAAAGTCTTTCTTCTTTAAAAAAAAAAATAGTACGGAGGAAGTTCCTTGGTGGATTAGTCATTAGGATTTGGTGTTTTCACCTCTGTGGCCCAGGTTCAACCCCTGGTAAGAGAACTAAGATCCCACAAGCTGTGAGGTATGGCCAATAAGTGAATAAATAGAAATGAACACCAGTATGGATTTAATGTAGCAACAAATGGTGCCAAATTGAAAGTCCACAGACTGACTCCTCATCATCAAGCTTTCCGATGCCACGTGCCACATGAAGAGGCTCTGGAGCATCATCTGTATTCAGTCCAAATAATCAGACTCAGTTAAGTTGTGAAACACATCAGTTTGCATGAATCTACTCTTTCTGCAAGGAGAGCTGAATATGGAGAAGCAAAGTGGGGAGAAGGAATGTTTGAAGGGCAAGCCTGCAGAAACCAGCTCCAGGGATGTGCAACAGGGCTTTGGGCTGTGAAGATGCTAAAGCAACAGATAAACTAGTGAGAAAAGAGCAGACAGGCTCAGGCTGGCTTCTGCAGGGCCTCCAAGTACTCCCACAGACAGCTGAGCTGGTACTGAATTCAGCAGACAGTGATTGGTGCATGAAGCTGAGGGATTGTGCTTACTTGTAAAGTGTGTAAGTGACTTCTGACTAATACAAGATTTTTCAGCTACTGTAACTGGTGACAATTTCCAAAAGAGATCCAGAATTTACAAAGTCTTCCCAGTTAATATCTCTCTTCCACAACTTTCTTCTGAGAGAGGAAAAGGAATTAATGATCTCATTTCTCCTTGGGCTAAATTGTGGCAAGGCAAGGTAAAATTTCCCAAAGTCCTAAGCAGAAGCAATCTTAAGACTTCCATGAATTGCTAAATAATTTAGAGACAACCTCCCCGATACATAAGTCATCTACAGTTTTTAAAGGACTCTCCCATTTCATTCTTGTGACAACCCTGGAAGGAAAACAAGGCAAGTCACTTCCATTTTACAAATGGGGAAACTCAGATACTAGGGAGTTTGACTTAACCAGTTCCTATCACTAAAAGCAGCAGAGCAAAAGCAGAATTGTCGTTTTTTCTCTCCTGGTCTTCTGGTGAATTCTGTCGGTTGAGATGAAGTACAATGTAGCTTGATCTTCCAAAGCTGGGGCTTGCACAATTACTGGGCTTGCACAGTTACTGTGCCTGCAAAGTTCATGGAAAATAACCAAGAAACACATTCTGGGATAGCCTGGGACTTCAAGGTCAAGAGAAATATTCAGTGCTGTTTTAACCAAGTTGTTTGACAGCTAATTTGAGTTGCTGAGAACATGATGATATGCAAAGATAGTAGTGCAGTTTGATGATTAGCATTGATTATTAACAAATATTTCTTTGTAAACCAAGTTTTCCCCGTCTGGTATGAGGGTGGCCTGGGTGCTCAAGAGAGTTTTCCTAAGAAAATGGCCAATGTGTTTCCTTTCTGTGTGTCCCCTCGAAACTAATGGGACCTCCTCCTTGAAACTGAAATATAATGCAACACAGCTATGAAGAACGTGCAGTCGTTTTTCACTACTTTCCCCCTTGCCTTTACCAGAGACCAGAGTTTTGGCATCTTTATTGTGTCATTAATTTTAGTTATGTTCTAAACACAGAGTATGGAGGTCTTCAAGGCTATGGATGACTGACAGTATTTAGACAAGTCCAGTTAAGTTTCTTGTGTTTGGAGAATCTTGGGAAGATAAATAAATCACTGAAACTTTCATTATGAAAACCACCACTTGGCCATGGTGGTGCTTCTCCTGGGAAAGCGATGAAGATTTATGGCGGGATGAAGGGGACAGCCAGGAAAGCAGTCCCTGCCAGGAGCTGATTCCCATCGTGGACTGAACTGACTGAAGCATCCAGTTGAACTCCAAGCATGCCCCTGTTCTCTGTCTCCTCTGACCTCCCCCCCACTCCCTTGGCAGTTTTTTTTTCTTTCTTTCTTAGTAAAGTTGTGACCTAAAGATACTTCCTTCACTTATGTAATCAGTACTGGATGGTGGTGAGGAGGCAGTGGCCAAAGGCAGTCAATTGATAATGCTTTGGCCAACACACTCAAATCCTGCTGTTTGATCCCCAGGGCCTCCCACTACCCTGTCTGCCCTTAAGTGCTTGTCTTCCCTGGTGGCCCAGTGGTTAAGACTCCATGGTCCCAATGCAGGCCACCCAGGTTCAATCCCTGATCAGGGAACTAGATCCCACATGCCTCAACTAAAGATTCTGCATGCCACAGCTAAGACCTGGAACAGCCAAAAAAAAAGTAGTGCCTGTCTCCCAGGACTCCTTTGTACCCCAGGTATAGCCTTAAGACGAACGAAACTGAAAGGGGTTTTCTTGTTCTTTAGGTATTCCCACCTGGAGCAGTACCCAACCTTCCATGTCCCTTGTTCCTGTTCCCTCCCTGGATTCCAAAGCCATCTGTGAACAATGCTTATGAAGATCTCAGAGGTCACTGAGAAAATCAAAGAAATTTGCATGCAAACTAATTATTAAATGGCATTTAGGAATTACTGTTAACTTTGTTAATGCCATGGTGGTTATCTAATTTTTTTAAATGTATGCAAGTTGGACGTACACTTAGAGATGAAATGGCATGACGTCTGAATTTGCTTTTAAAATAAAGGAGGAAGGGGTAGGTCAGTCAGGATCCTATTAGGAGACAGAATCCATTCCACATATTGTTAACAGAGAATTTAACAGAAAGAAGTATTAACCAGGTCACTGGAAGGCAAAAAGAGAACCTAAGGTATCATTAAACTAGCAATTGAAGGAAGTAGTTACTGCCCTAAGGCTGGGGAATAAAGGGAAGTGGTTGCACCTGGCAACCTAAAGGCTTGACAAAAGGTCCCTACTCAGCTGGAACACAGACCTCTGAGAGGATCTCTAGTGTTTGAGCTCAAGGAGGGGAGCTAAAGTCACTCCCGATCTCCAAGTACTCTGGCAACTGGGCCTGATGCCTTTGAGGAGGGCAACAAGGCTGGTTGTGTGAATGTCGGAGAAACTGCAACTAAATACTACTGTCAGTCTGGAAAGGGACTACTGCCTCAGGAAACGGTGGTGGTGTTGACAGGAAGCCAACAGGAAGAGGCAAGTCCCTTCCTCCTCCAGCCTCAGTCTCCCTCCAGCACCGTGGCCAGCAGGGAGCCAACTGGTAAAGCAGAAATGAGGTTTGAAGAGCCCCAGATTCTCAACGAGGACATAAAAGGCGGGCCTGGAGCTGAGGTAATAGCCTAACAACTAGTATGAGGGAGATACATTAAAGGAGACAGGCAAACAGAGACTAATCATTGAGACTCAGGGGTGCATCTGTGAGGGTTGACATATTGTTCTCTATACTTCTGTATATATTCAAAACTTTTCTATAATATAAATAATATAATGAAAAAAAGGAGCTGAAAGTTTCACTTTGAAAAAACCTTCTTTTAAGCAGACTCACAGACATGAAGAACAGAGTTGTGGTTGCCAAGACAGAGGGGAGAGGGGAAGGCATGGATTGGGAGTTTGGGATTAGCAAATGCAAGTTATTATATACATGTATAATTGAATCACTTTGCTGTACATCAGAAACTGTGTATACACAGTTTACACCACATTGTAAATCAATTATACTTCAACAAAACAAAGAAAACTTAAACTGTTCATATTATTATCATTTTACGGAAAATATCAAAATAACTTTAATGAAAATTAAAAAAAATTAAAGATCTATCTACAATTATGTCATCCCCCAAAACCCCCAAATTTTCTGTTTTTTCAACAGCATTTTCAAGCAATTTCAAACAGCATTTTCAAGATGTGGTTTATTAAGAATCTCAAACCCCAGGGGTAACTGGCCTCCTCAGCACACTGAGAGTTTTGTTTTCACCATCCTCACCCTTTCTCTATCTATAGTCAATTTTCTACTTTAAGACAGAGTGAATTCTCAGTTTCTATCTCCATCTAAGGATATGACCTAAAGATAGATGATAGATAGACTGATTGATAGATGATAGATAAATAGATGATAGATAGATATCCCTTTAACTTTTCTCCATATATCTTTTCTTTTTTTTTTTTTTTTTTACTATGTGTATTTTATTTATTTATTTATTTATTTTATTTATTTATTTTCTTTATTTTAGTTGGGGGCTAATTACTTTACAATCCTCTCATCATTCCTGCCCCCTTTTTGAATTTTCTCCAGTTAGTCCATGGACATACTGTAATCCACAGGGTTTAGTGGAATCACAAACAAAGGCTATAACTGGACATGACCATTTAGCCCAAATGGTGCTCTCTGTGTCTCCCAGGTCGAAGGGGGGCATTTTATTCTTTCCAGGGTACAGGTTGCCTCTCAGGCCCAATGTGGAAATGGTCATAACGTGGTTAGATGGCAACTGGAAGAATATGAAGGATTCTATGCAGGCTCCTACCTGTTGAATTTGAACAGTTTAATGTTTCAGAAAGATTGCCCTTGCCAGAATGCAGAGAATGGATTAAAGAGGAGCAAGACTGGAGCCAAAGATAACAGTCAGGATTCTAGAACAATGATCCAGGCAAAGTGGATGATAATCTGAATAAGATAATGGTAACAGATGGAAAGAACTGAAGGGTCTGAGAATGTTAAGGAGACGGAATCAGCAGGACTTAAATATGAATGGGAAGTGGAGCAGTGAGGTAGAAAGAAAAGTCAAAAATGACATCCATACTCTGTTGGTGAAATCGAGTAAGTGGTGATGTTCTCACTCACTGAGAGAGAAAATTAGGGCAAAAGGTAGAGGGAGGAGATGCTAAGTTTATTTGGGGGAGACTTTAATGTAACGATTCTGAGGGATATCCAGGTAGAGGCATACAACAGCACCTGGGTGTACATTCATAGAGCCCAGGTTCTGAAGGATCTGGGCTGCAGATAGGGATGGAGAGTCATTTTTTGCTTTTGTGATTACGTGTGTGTGTGCTTAGTCACTCAGTTATGTCAGACTCTTTGCAACCCCATGGACTGTAGCCCACCAGGTTTCTCTGTCCATGGGACTTGCCAGGCAAGAATACTAGAGTGAGTTGCCTTTTCCTTCTCCAGGGGATCTCTCTGTCCCAGGGATCAAACCCAGGTCTCCTGAATTGCAGGTGTATTCTTCAACATCTGAGCCACCAGGGAAGCCCTTTTGTGATTTTGTTTTTAATTCCACAAATATACATACATATAATGATCTGTAAGAAATTAAACAACACATGTGAATTAAAATATCTCTTGCATACTCTCTCCATATCCCAGATATTTCCTTAAAGGTATCTATTATTGTTGTTTTCACATATATTCTTCCAGAATGCTTCCTCTGCCTTTATACACATATATGAACTTACAGAACTGTGTTTTGTTGTTGTTCAGTCATTCAGCTGTGTCTGACTCTTTGTGAACCCATGGACTGCAGTATTCCAGGCTTCCGTGTCCTTCACCATCTCCCAGAGTTTTCTCAAACTCATGTCCATTGAGTTGGTGATGCCGTTCAACCATCTCATCCTCTATCATCACCTTCTCTTTCAGCTTTCAATCTTTCCCAGCATCAGATTCTTTTCCAATGAGTTAGCTCTTTGCATCAGGTGGCCAAAGTATTGGAGCTTCAGCTTTACCACAGTCTTTCCAATAAATATTCAGGGTTGACTTCCTTTAGGATTGACTGGTTTGATCTCCATGTTGTAAAAGGGACTCTTAAGAATCTTCTCCAGCACCACAGTTTGAAAGCATAAATTCTTTGGCGCTCAGCCTTCTTTATGGTCCTGCTCACACCCATACATGACTACTGGAAAAATCATAGTTTTGACTACACAGACCTTTGTTGGCAAAGTCATGTCTCTCCTTTTTAATATGCTGTCTATGTTTGTCATAGCTTTGCTTTCAAGGAGCAGGTGTCTTCTAATTTCATGGCTGCAGTCACCATCGGCAACGATTAGGCTGCCTTAGATCAGTGTCGCCAAGAATTAGACTCTAAGATGGTGACTTGCATGCAAGAGATTTAATGGCAGGGAATGAATTGATAGAACAAGGCCTGTAAGGGAGTGAGGGAGTGGGGTTGGCAGAGGAACAAGTGAACTATGATGCAAATCCAGCTGATGTCTGAGCCAATATCACGGGGGCATTGCAGACAGGCCTTCAGAGTCAACCTTTAAGGTAAAGGGACTGAGCCACTGTACCTTTGCATTAATCAGTCACTAAGTGACAGCTACCCCTAAGGAGAGGATGTACTTTAGAAATCATGGCTCCTTTCCTCTAAAGGCAATTCCTTTAGAGTGAAACTCCACTATGACCCTTCAACAGCCAATGCTCCTAGTAGTTGCAGAAATAAGTACATTGATCCTGAAGTGAGGACCCAGAGGGCTACACCACACAGACCCCACTATACAGACTCTATGTATAGTTCCAACACTTGCTTTTAAACCTAACAGTATTTCCTGGTAATCTCTCCTTCTTAGTAGTTAGGTTAATTTCATTCTTTTCAATGGTTGCATAGTATTCCAAAGGATGATGGACCACAGTTTCTTTAATCTTTCTATGTTGACGGGCATTCAAGTTGTTTTCAACTCTTTACTGTTAGAAACAATCCTACAGGTCAAATGGATTTCCAGTTTCAGATAGTGATGGAATAAGTCCCTCCCAAAGGATGCCCTTTCTCCTCCAGAAACAATGATAAAATCTGGGTATAATACAAACTCTACTACTTGAAGCCACTGGAGAGGGAACAGAAGCAGAAAGACTATAGTGGGGAGTGAATGCTTAGAGGAAAGAAGTTCTATGATGTCAGTTCCCCATTTCTGCAGCTTTTAGCCCAAGATTGATGCAGTCCATTTGGCATCTGGCAGCCTAGTGGTGAGGGCACTAATGGAAAAACCCACAGTCTCTCTGGCTTGCAGAATCAGAAAAGTGAAGCTGGGAAGCTGTTACTGAAGTGAGTATAGGAATCCTGGGAGGGAAGAGAAAGGAGCCTGAGAAAGGATCCCTAAATCCTGTCTAGCCACATCTCAGTCTGACCTCTGAACCAAGTACACATCAAAAAGAATAAAGCAGCTCAGCTACAGCAAATGATTTGAATCAAGACTAGAGCTGCTGCCCAAAGAAACATAATTTGCAGTCCAAGCCTAGTCAAGAAAATTGCCTGCTAAAGCAAAGGCAACAACACACACTAGAGAAAAGGAACGGAAACCAGAAACTTCATAACTTTACATTCATAATATGTGATACACTCACAAATAACTTGACATATAAAGAATCAAGAAAATGAAGTACATTCTCAAGAGAAAAGAGAGTGAACTACATCTGACCCTGAGATGAAGCAGATGTTGAAACTAACAGATAAGAATGTTAAAGCAGCTATTTTAACTATTCTTGATAAAAACAAAAGCAAAATATGCTCCCAAAGCATGAAAACACAGGAAAACTATCAGAGATAGTTAAACAATAAAAGAGGGAAAATTCTAGAACTAAAAAATAGTTGAAATTTTAAAATTATTGAATGAATTTAATAACCAAATGGCGATGTAAAAAAAGAATAAGTGAACTTGGAAATAACTCAATGATATTATCTATGTAGATGAACAAAGGAGAAAAAGACTGAAAAAATGAACAAGGGGTCTCTCAAATAATATCAAATGATTTACATACAGTAGTTTCAGAAGAAGAAGAGAGAATAAATAGGGCAGAAAATAATATTTGAATAATGGTCAAAAGTTTCCCAAATTTGTTGAAAAACAAAAACTTAACTTAGGCAGATTCAACATGCCTTGTCAACACCAATTAGGATAGACACAAACATACTAGCATTGAAATACATCACAGTTAAACTATTAAGCTATTGTCCTAATAAAGGACAAAACTGGAAAGCAGCAAAAGAAAAATGATGCATTACATATAGGGGATCAGAATCCAATTAAGAAATGAATTTTCATCAGAAATCATGGAGGCCAGAAGGGAATGCGACATCATTAAAGTGCTGTAAGAAAAAAAAAAAACAAACTATCAACACAGACTATCTTATCCAGCAAAAATATTCTTCAAAGATAATGGCAAAATAAAAACTATTTCAGATAAAAGAAAACTAAGAATTTGTTGCTAGCAGATCTACACTGTGAGAATGCTAAGGGAAGTTCCTTAGCTGAAGGGAAAAGATTCTAGATGGAAATCTAGATCCTCAGAAGAGGATGAAGAGCATCAGAAATGTTTTTTTAAAAACCTGGAAAAATGAAAAAGATTATTTTTCTCTCAACTTAAAAAATAAATCTGTTAAATGCAAAAAGTATGACATTGACTTGTGGGATTTATAATACAGGTATATGTAATACATGTAACTATAAGAAAAAGGACAGAGCAGAGGTGGATACGGCTCTATATATTTGCAAGTTTTCAATATTTTACACAAAATGTTATTATGTTACCATGTTAACTGTGAAAAGTTAAGAGTATATATTGTTGACTACTGATTAATAGTCAACCATTAAGAAAAAAAGTGCAAATAAGTACAACTAAAAACCAATAAGAATATCTAAATAAATTTAAAATATTCAAATCATTTTTAAAGGCAATAAATGAAAAGCATAGACTAAAAAATAGAGGAAACAGATAAAAAGCAAAAAATAACATTTGGTTGGCCTACCCAAACAGATCAATAATCACATTAAATATTAACAGATTAAACAATTTAATCAATAGAAAGAAATTGTCAGAGAGAACTTAAAAACTACTGTCTATAAGAGATATACTTTAAATCTGAAGACATAAAGAGGCTCATAGTAAATGAATGGAAAAAAATATACATACTATGCAAATAGAAAGCCTAAGAAGACTGCAGTGGCTATGTGAATATTGGACAAAATAGATTCTAAGATGTTGTGGGTTGAATTGTGTTTCCAAAAAAGATATATTGAAGTCCTAACCACCCCTGGTGCCTCTGAATGTGATCTTATTTGGAAATAGGGTCTTTGCTGATATAATCAAGTTGAGATGAGGTCATAGTGGATTAGGGTGGACCCTAATCCAATTACTGGGCTTCCCTGGTGGCTCAGATGGTAAAGAATCTGCCTGTAATGCAGGAGACCTGGGTTCAATCCCTTGGTCAGAAAGATCCCTTGGAGAAGGGAATGGTATTTTCGGCTGGAGAATTCCATGGACAGAGGAGCCTGGCAGGCTACAGTCCATGGGGTCACAAAGAGTTAGACACAACTGAGTGACTAACATTTTCACTTAATCCAATGATCAGTGTCCCTATGAAAGTGAAAGTGAAAGTCACTCAGTTGTGTCCAACTCTTTGTGCCCCATGGACTGTATAGTCCATGGAATTCTCAAGGCCAGAATACCGTAGTGGGTAGGCTTTCCTTTCTCCAAGGGATCTTCCCAACCCAGAGATCAAACCCAGGTCTCCCAAATTGCAGGCAGATTCTTTACCAGCTGAGCCACAAGGGAAGCCCAAGAATACTGGAGTGGGTAACCTATTCCTTCTCCAGCGGATCTTCCTGACCCAGAAATCGAACTGAGGTCTTTTGCATTGCAGGCAGATTCTTTACCAACTGAGCTATCAGGGAAGTGTCTCTATAAGAAGAGGAAAATTTGGACATAGAGACATGAAGACAGGGTCAAAAAGACTGTGTAATGACAGAGGCAGAGATTGAATTGACAGATCTACAAGCCAAAGAATACCAAGGAGTTCAGGCAATCATAATAAAGTGGAAGAGGAAGGGAAGTATTCTTTCTTGGAGCCTTCAGAGGGAGAATGGCTCTGCTTATACCTTGATTTTGGACTTCTAGCTTCCAGATCTAAGCATATAATTTCTGTTGTTTTAAACCACCCAATTTGTGGTACTTTTAGTTAACCCCAGGAAACTGATACATAAGACAAAAAGCATTATTAAAACTAAAGTGGGATGCTTCATTATAACAGCAGGTCAATTCATGAGGAAGGTGTAAACAATCATAAATGTGTATGAAACTAAAAACAATCACAGAATACATGAGATAAGAACAGATAGAATTAAAAGGAAAAATTGAAAATTCCACAACTTTAGATATTTTATCAATCCTCTTTCAGCAATTACTGGAACATGAGACCAAAAAATCAGCAAAGACATAGAAGATCTGAAAAATACACTACCAACCACATAAATATATAAAGGAAAGAAGAGTTGTTAGCCTTGGAACATTCTTTCCTGCTTTCTGCAATTTTCCTGGTGTCCTCAATTACAGTCTTGGTATTTTTTCTGATATGCAACATATTTACTCTATTTCCCCCTCAAATTTGTGGTTGCAAATGTTTTTACTTCACTTTTTAAAAAATATCTTTCATCTTACATCATTTATGCAGCATTTCCTTTTACTCTTTCTTCTTGGTCAACTATTTTAAAAGTTCTGTTTTCTTATCTTCCAACCATTTCTCCTTTTTGTTCTGTTTTAAATTTATACTTCCTCTTGTAGATTTCTGGTTTTCTTAAAATAATAGTGGCAAACATTTCCAAATGCTCTAAATATATTGTCTTTTAATCATTTACCACAACCCTATGAAGTACTATTATTACCATTGTATAGGTGAGGGCATTGAGGCACAGGGAAGTTAAGTAACTTATCCCAGGTCACACAGCCAGTAAATGATGGAGCCAGATTCTAACCAGGCAGTCAAATTCCAGCATCTGTGCTCTTAACTACTAGGCTATGAAGCCTGTCTCCCTAGATTGCCAAATTAAATATTTTGGTTGCTATTTTATAATAACTTTCCTTGTATTTCCTCTCTATCTACTTCCTCATTTTCAAAGGTTTTGTTCATTCTATGACATATTATTCTTCATAAACTACTTCTTCTTCTTAACTCTTTAGTCATGGAAAAAAAAAAAAACTTTCCAAGCCTCCTGTGGTAGACTGAAAAATGGAACTTGTGGAAATTATTTTATATGGTAAACTCTTTGTAGATGTGATTAAGGATCTTCAGATGGGAAGGTTATCCTGTATAGCCCGTCAGGCTCCTCTGTCCATGGGCTTCTCCAGGCAAGAATACTGCAGTGGGTGGCCATTTCTTGATTTTCTTGATCCAGCGATCGAACCCAAGTCTCCTGTACTACAGGCAGTTTCTTTACTGTTTGAGCCACCAGGGAAGCCCTGGATCACTTGGGTGGGCCTTGAATGTAATCATATGTATCCTTAAGAGAGAAGCAGAGGCAGATTTGACACGCAGAGGGAGGAGAAAGCAATGTGAAGACAGGAGATGGAGATTTGGAGATGCAGGCCTTGAAGATGGGAGTGATTGAAACTCACAAGCCAAAGAATGCTAACAACTACCAGAAGCTGGGAAAGCAGGGAAGAGTCTCCCCTAGAGCTTCTGAAGGAAGCAAAGCCCACCTGACACCTTGATTTTCCAGTGATACTGATTTCAAGCTTCTAGACTCCAGATGTGAGAGAACAAATTTCTAATAAGTCTCCTATTTTATTACAGCAGCACAGGAAACACATCCTTTTCTCTCAATTACACTGTTAAAATTTTTTTTCTTGCTGCTTCTTTTAGGAAAAGAGAGAATTTTATTATATCATTTTTTTAAAAATAGTGAACATAGGCCCATTTTCATTAAATAGTTTCCTTCCTCAGCGATCAATGCAAAGAAATAGAGGAAAAAAAAAACAGAATGGGAAAGACCAGAGATCTCTTCAAGAAAATTAGAGATACTAAGGGAACATTTCATGCAAAGATAGGCTTGATAAAGGACAGAAATGGTATGGACCTAACAGAAGCAGAAGATATTAAGATGAGCTGGCAAGAATACACAGAAGAACTGTACAAAAAAGATCTTCATGACCCAGATAATCACGATGGTGTGATCACTCACCTAGAACCAGACATCCTGGAATGTGAAGGCAAGGGGGCCTTAGAAAGCATCACTATGAACAAAGCTAGTGGAGGTGATGGAATTCCAGTTGAGCTATTTCAAATCCTGAAAGATGATGCTGTGAAAGTGCTGCACTCAATATGCCAGCAAATCTGGAAAACGCAGCAATGGCCACAGGACTGGAAAAGGTCAGTTTTCATTCCAATCCCAAAGAAAGGCAATGCCAAAGAATGCTCAAACTACCGCACAATTGCACTCATCTCCCACGCTAGTAAAGTAATGCTCAAAATTCTCCAAGGCAGGCTTCAGCAATACGTGAACCGTGAACTTCCAGATGTTCAAGCTGGTTTTAGAAAAGGCAGAGGAACCAGAGATCAAATTGCCAACATCCGCTGGATCATCGGAAAAGCAAGCAAGTTCCAGAAAAACATCTATTTCTATTTCTGCTTTATTGACTTTGCCAAAGCCTTTGACTGTGTGGATCACAATAAACTGTGGAAAATTCTGAAAGAGATGGGAATACCAGACCATCTGACCTGTCTCTTGAGAAACCAGTTAGAACTGGACATGGAACAACAGACTGGTTCCAAATAGGAAAAGGAGTCCGTCAAGGCTGTATATTGTCACCCTGCTTATTTAACTTATATGCAGAGTACATCATGGGAAACACTGGGCTGGAAGAAACACAAGCTGGAATCAAGATTGCCAGGAGAAATATCAATAACCTCAGATATGCAGATGACACCACCCTTATGGCAGAAAGTGAAGAAGAACTAAAGAGCCTCTTGATGAAAGTGAGAGAGGAGAGTGAAAAAGTTGGCTTAAAGCTCAATATTCAGAAAGTTAAGATCATGGCATCTGGTCCCATCACTTCATGGGAAATAGATGGGGAAACAGTGGAAACAGTGTCAGATTTTATTTTGGGGGGCTCCAAAATCACTGCTGATGGTGATTGCAGCCATGAAATTAAAAGATGCTTACTCCTTGGAAGGAAGGTTATGACCAACATAGATAGCATATTTAAAAGCAGAGACATTACTTTGCCAATAAAGGTCCATCTAGTCAAGGCTATGGTTTTTCTAGCAGTCATGTATGGATGTGAGAGTTGGATTATAAAGAAAGCTGAGTGCCAAAGAATTGATGCTTTTGAACAGTGGTGTGGAGAAGACTCTTGAGAGTCCCTTGGACTGCAAGAAGATCCCACCAGTCCATCCTAAAGATCAGTCCTGGGTGTTCATTGGAAGGACTGATGCTGAAGCTGAAACTCCAGTACTTTGGCCACCTCATGAGAAGAGTTGACTCATTGGAAAAGACCCTGATGCTGGGAAGGATTGGGGGCAGGAGGAGAAGGGGACGACAGAGGATGAGATGGCTGGATGGCATCACCGACTCGATGGAGATGGGTTTGGGTAGACTCCGGGAGTTGGTGATAGACAGGGAGGCCTGGCGTCCTGCGGTTCATGGGGTCGCAAAGAGTCAGACACGACTGAGCAACTGAACTGACTGAACTGAACCCAGTTTAGGAGTTTCTTGATAGAACACAGAGGATAGAGCATACATGAACGTGTTTCCAGAAATATAAACTGTGATTCAATACCTAAAGATGATTTTCAGAAACTGGTTTATAAGTTTCAATATTTCCAAAGATCCAGGAAAGCCACAGGGTGACTTTTCTGCCTCTATTTAAGAGATTTGAACCATCTCTAACACTGGCATGACCTCTCCATCCTGTTGGGTTGTTAACTAATTGAGGGCAGAAATTGATTCCCCAGACTTGCTGCTATCTGCCCTTGGGTGTCTGGCCAGAAACTACACATGGAAGATGAAGAAAAAATGTGTATCAACAGCTGTGTTTTCCTTTTCCTTGTCTTTGTTGAGAGAGAGAGAGACTCATGTTTAGGTCCATGCTCCGCACAGCTTTTAGCTCATAAGAGCCGTTTATCAAAGTCCATTAAGATATATAAGGTGTTTGTTCACTATTATCATTAATATAATTATAATAATGTGACTTGTATTATGTTTAAAAGAGCACGAACAAAAATATTAGATGCTGTGACTTGTATGTGCTTTGAACTCGCCAAAAAGCTTTGAAGGTCAGAGGAAGCAGTTTGATAATAACAAGATCAAGAATTAGAACATATTTTTGAACTTTCAGAATTGAAGGCAGTAGGGGCGGGATATAGAAGTTCAGGAAATGGATGACGGTGTAGAGAAAATGGTGTCATTTCAGAGTACAGCTGAATATATAGTGCTAACCCCCTTTCCTCCTCATTTTAAAAAACACTTGCTTGGCTGAATTCTACAGCTTCCAGCTCTGCTTCAGAAGGTTTTTGTTGATCTTTACAAGGACGATTAAGTGGCAGGAATGTGCAATATAGTGAAACACTGCCAAAACAAACAGCACTCTAAAAACCTTACGTCGAAGTGGCCATTGTTGCTGGTGTCTCTGCAAGAGTCAGAAACCACTTGCTAATAGCTTAATTCCATTTCTCTGCAGACAAGCCGATCTGATTGCAGAAGAGGGACCCTGTGGTCTGCTGGTTAGAGAAAAGTCCTGGAAGCCTGAGCGGACCCATGGTTTACAGCATAGCTGAGCAACTGACTCACTCTGAAACCCAGGGTTGCATTGTTTAACCTCACGGGGCTTGTTGTCCATCCAGCTGGAAAATGTGGAAAGATGTGAGGCTAAACTGAAAACCATTTGCGGCCCTGCTGATTTGCTGGACCACAGGGTACAGTTTGAGACTGCTGGACTGACTGAGTATCAGCCCCGTTGGGCTGTGACTGGTAAAGGTAAACCTTGCAAGAAGCAACAGGAGTTCAGGCTGGTAAGAATCTCCTCTAAAGGAGAGAGAACCCTCCCTGCAGAATCAGTGGGTGAGAATTTCTAGTCTCTTCCCCGTCTGGTCTCCGTCAATAATCAGATTTCCCTAAATGGACCTTCAGTGGGTCTTAGTAGTATCTAGATCCCCAGCTTGCCAGCACATGGTGACTGTGTTTGGCAGGGTAAGTACCCTGCAGTACCCCTTGCACCTTGCTCCAAGGATCTTCAGAGTCTGTGGGGACTGAGGGTCAGTTCAGATCTGCTGAACCAGGGAATGACTTGAGGGAACAGAGGAGCAAGCCCTGGTTTCCAAACAGAAGTTAACATAAAACACATGCATTTGAATGGAAAGAAAATTGATTGAAATTTGGTGAGTTATGTTAAAAGGGAAAACAATTCGAGGAAGGGACTGTTTATCTCATAGGAAATTGACATTTGATATTGCCTTTGGGTTTCTGAAAGGCAATAAAATATCGCAGGAATGATGGCTTCCGATCTGGGAACTAACAAAATGTTGGTAGCGCGAGACTGGCCTTTGAAGGTGACACATCTGATAAAACCTACAAAGTCTAGATGGGTAATAGGTAGTTTACTATAAGCCACAAGGGAATTTCCAAACTGCCTGGGAACTCGATAAATTTTGCTTGAATTGACTCTTTTATTCCCAAGGCTAATAATATTTGGTTTGTGTTTAAAACACCTTTTAGCTCAGCTAGCAGGTCAAAGGAGAATTATTTTGGGTAAATAAACCATTAGGATAGAAGCAGAAATAACAAGACAAACATGGCTGTTTACTCACTGTTTACAAATCCACATACAGCAGTTAATAGAGTTGAATATACACGTCCCTGCATCCCATCATGGATGAAAACTATCATCTCAGTAAGAGTGGCTGAAAAAACATTCAGAACCCACATGAAGTCTGTCCTCTGCCTTGTGATTCTGGACATGACTTCAGGGCCTGGCTCAACATTTGAAGCCTTTGATGTCCTGTATAGGATGAGTCATGTTCGACTATTTGTAACCCCAAGGACTGTATCCTGCAAGGCTCCTCTGTCCATGGAATTCTCCAGGCAAGAATACTGGAGTGGTAAGCCTTTCCCTTCTCCAGGAGATCTTCCCAACCCAGCGACTGAATCCAGGTCTCCTACACTGCAGGCAAATTCTTTACCATCGGAGCCATCAGGGAAGTCCTATGGGATGAGTACTCAATTCTACCATTAACTCTCAAAGAATCAAGAGAGTGACATTTCTTTGAATATTTTTGAAAAGTTTTCATTTTTGGAATTATATTTTTATACTCAAATCAAGTATACAATGATAAAATTTAAAAGAATGAGGAAAACAAAACCAAAAATGAAATATAAACAAAAACAAACTTTTTTTTTTCCATTTTCTTTTATATCTAGGTCTTTAAGAAACAAGGAAGATAGCTTTCAAGTCTAAACACTGGAACGACCTAAATCATATTAATATAACAATCATCCTCTCCTAAAGGAAACTAAACAAATATATGAATGGAAAATAGCATTTAATATGTAGCTTTCAGAATATAGAAACATCTCGGGGAAATTGTGACACCAGTGTATGTATATATGAGGTGAAGTGTAAGTCGCTCAGTCATGTCTGACTCTTTGCAACCCCATTGACTATAGCCTACCAGGCTCCCCCATCCATGGGATTTTCCAGGCAAGAATACCGGAGTGGGTTGCCATTTCCTTCTCCAAAACAAAAACAAACTTAACTGTATTTTAAATCAATGACAGTCTTACCAAAGGAGAGGGAAAAACCAACTTAACAATTTTTGAACACAGTATCTTTACTATATACCTCTGGAATGAAGATAATAAGAACTGTAAATAAATATGAATTCTAGTTAATTGAACTGTTTGCCACAGGTGAGTGGCTCGGTTAAATACGAAAATACTCTTAGTATATGATAGGATTAAAATGTTAATATAATGAGGATAAAGGGACCAGATTTCTCATGGTCAGAGAAGGTTGTGTTAGGTTAAAATTGGAGGTTATCAGTATGACCTCATGGTTTCTTTTATACCTATGTCTTTACTGATACATACTTTACTTCTATATGTTTATAGGTATGTGTATATACATTATCTATTACTTATGTCCACTGAGAAGGCCCAGAAGCAATGACACCACAGTAGCAATGAATACACCTATTATCTAGATTTTAGTTTCTAAATACCATACCATTCTTCACTAAAGCAGAGTCACTTGAAATGGCTGATTTCATGGCTGGGACATGATGAGTTCAAGATGAGTTCAATTTCAAGATGGGTATGTAATATCTTCTTGTATAATAAACTGTGTAAGAAAATCTCAGCGAATAAGGCACAGAAGGAAGTCTGAAGAGGCCCCCTCTGCCAAATCTAGGGTAATCTGAGCATGAAAATACATGATATTTACAGATCATCTATTGAATAAAATAGAAATCCATAAATTCATACTGACATGAATTAATGAATAATTGGAGTAAATGAAGTAGAAGGGAAAACTAATCCCTATTATAGATTGCCACAAAATAAATATAAAAGGAATAGAGTTTTAAAAATCATTTCACAAACAGCCTTACAAAAAGCAGTTCAGCAAGAATCATCAATAGATGCTAAAACTGGTAAGTGAAAGTTTGAGAAGTTTGATAAGGATTTATGTACAGAGTCTCAAAATATCTTCTCACAAAATACTTATTAATGACAAAGGGAAATGGTAATTTAATAAGAAGAACCTGCCAAACACCTCCTGAACCTTGTAGTCCAACTTACCATTGCCAGTAACGGCACAAATTGACATTATGCACCTACCGATGTGATTTGCTGAGAAGAACACAAGGTGACCTCTGCAGTGCTCCTGCCAAAAATACATAATTTCACTCTCATCATGAGCAAACACTGCAGACACCTGAGTCAGGTTTTCCTCTTTGGTATGCTTATACTTTTCCATGAATATTTCTAGCATTGCATTTATCACATGCACTATACATATGCATTAATGACGCTTCTCCTAGACTGTGATTCTTAGGGTCAGGGACAGCTAATATTTCTCTTTGTCTACCTCTAAGTATACTGCCTTCTACATATAACTTAATCATCAGATATATTATGCATGCATGCTCAGTTGCTTCAGTTGTATCCAACACTTTGCGACCCCATGTACTGTAGCTCAACTGGCTTTTCTGTCCATGGGATTCTCCAGGCAAGAATACTAGAGTGGGTTGTCATGCCTTCCTTCAAGGGGTCTTCCCAACCCAGGGATTGAACCTGTGTCTCCTGCATTGCAGGTGGATTCTTTACCACTGATATACAATATATATATAGTATAATATACAATACATATATTATACTATATTTCAAATACTTCTTTGCATGGCTTTCTCCCTTGTCTTAGTTAGGAAGTCCAACTAGTAATGGCTTAAACAAGAAAGGAACTTGATTACCCTATAGAAAATTAAGTCTGGACATGCACAGTTCCAAAGTTGGATCACCAGTTCAGTGATGTTATAGCACAGGGTGACTGCACCACATGCATCTCTGATTTGACTTGTCTTTCCTTCAATTTCAAGATGGTTTCCACTGCTCCTCACATCATGGTCTTCTGTAACAGGACCATAAGAAGTAAGGAAGTAGGTGATTGGCTTGGAAGTAGGTGATTGGCTTGTGTCTTTCATCAGGAAGATAATTCTTCCCTAAATCCTCAGTAGACTTCCCCTTAAGTTCCATTCACATGTTCACTCCTAGACAAATTACCAATCATCCCTTCTGCCGAGATATATTGTTGTCTGAACAAAACTGGGATTCCATTAAGAAGAAAGAATGGGGGTCATCTACTGAGTGGACGGCATGAGTGCCTGGGATACTCCCCTGGCTGGTTGGTTGAGTCGCTAAGTCGTGTCCGACTCTTGCAACCTTATGGACTGTAGCCTGCCAGGCCCCTCTGTCCCTGGGATTCTCCAAGCAAGAGTACTGGAGTGGGTTGCCATTTCCTTCTCCAGCGGATCCTCCCTACCGAGGGATCAAACCCAGGTCTCCTGCATTGTCGGCAGATTCTTTACCAACTGAGCTACGAAGGAAGCCCCTACTAGACTGTAAATTCCTTGACGGCAGAAACTGATTCTTATTCATTTTTTTGCACCTCCAGCATCTGACAATAGATGCTCAATAAAAATTTGTTGAATGAATCAAAATGACCAAACATAGTATAATATAAAAGAAATAGCAAGCATGGACAATAACAACATTACACACTTGTACAGATTCTATCATCTTGGACCCTGGGTTTTAATTCTCAATTCCTTTCAAGAGGGAAGAGAGGACTGAAGTTATAAAGGTTTTGGTATTTTAGGGTGGTCAACTCGGCAAAAGTAAGATAGAGTGTGTGAGGTTTATAGGGAAAGAGGCTGATCTCTCCCAATAACAGATAGGGAGATGTTAAAGCATCTATTGTGATGCTTTATATGTTAATATTTGGACAGCTGAAATTGCATATCATGGGAAATTTCTACAAATGACTGTTCAACATTCTGTTCTGACATCAAGATGTGAACATCCTAGAAGAGACAAAGAAACCAACTCTTCTAATTATTAGGACCAAGGAAACCTTTCATACAAGGCCTGTAATAGACATCCCCTCACACTTTGAATAGAATCAGGCCACAGGCCCATTCCTGAGGCAGTCACTAGAATCGGGAATGCAATTAGTATGAGCAGTTTAGGTTAACCATTCAGGGTGGGGTGGATGCTGATGAGAAAATCTGCATGGGGACTGGGCCAGTTTAGGAGTTATTGCCACACAGTAGGTTCAAATGTTTTGAAAGCCTGAAATTGTTTTATTTATTGTGGCAAAAGTAGTTATGAAAGTAAGATGGAAGAGATACTTTGAAGAGGGAACAGTCATTAATTTAATATGGGGGAGGGGAGAAGCAAGGAAAGAAAGGAATCAAAGGGGTTTTGAGGTTGAATTTATCCTACAAATTGATCTATAGCAAAAGCGGAGAGATGAGGAACCACTTACTATTTCCAGAAACTTGGAAACCATTCCCAGACTTAAAGTTCAGTTGTGGTTAACAATGAGCAAACAAACAAAACCCAAAGTAACCAATACAGGACTCAGAGCATTTTACTATGTGGCAAGGCAGGGGTAAGGTCAACAACAAACAGAAAATTCTTAATGCTGCTTATGATCATTTCATCTCCCAGAAAAGTTGGAAAAGTGATAAGGAGCACCATTATCTTGCATCAAATTTTGATCAGTTGAGAAAAATTAGCTAAGAAGAAAAGGGAAACCAGGCAGAAAAGAGCAAATTCTTTAAACTCAGGGGAAAGCAGGGAAGGACAGCATGAGCTCAGTCCAATATGGACTTCAGCGTTAGTGGGGTGGATTCTCCGAGTTCAGAGAAAACATAGAAGGTAAGAGACTCTCATGAAGACAGTCGGACTACAATTCTACCTGATGCAGATGGTCCAGGACTGGGCAGGTGGCCACAAAAAGTTACATGGTTGCCCATGGTGCTCTCTGATGACCCAGATTTTAAAAGAAAATCCATTAAAAGATGGAAGAAGTCATCATCACATGGTGTATTAAAACCTTGGCTATGAATCGGATAGAACTGAAGGGCAGGGGAGAAAATCCTGGCACTGACTCTTGGTAGCTGTGCGGCCTTAGCTAACCTGCATAACTGCCCTGTGCCTTTATTTTCTTATCTTTAAAGCTGTGCATAAGAAGTCCTCCCTTAAAAAGAGAACCTTTCTACACTGTTGGTGGGAATAGAATTTGGTACATCCACTATGGAGAACAGTATGGAGGTTTCTTAAAAAAACTAAAAATAGAGTTACCATATGATCCAGCAATCTCACTCTTGGGCATATATCTGCAGAAAACTCTGATTTGAAAAGATACAAGCACCCCAATGTTCACTGTAGCAATTTTTACCATAGTAAAGACATGGGAAAACCTAAATGTCCATCAACAGAGGAATGGATAAAGAAGATAGAATATTATGTGTGTGTGTGTGTGTGTGTGTGTGTGTGTGTGTGTGATGGAATATTATTTAGCCATTAAAAAGAATGAAAACCGTCATCTGCAGCAACATGGATGGACATATTAAGTAGTGAAAGTACTTTCTCTGACAGAGAAAGTACTTCAGAGAAAGACAGATATCATATGATACCATTTATATGTGGAATCTAAAAAATGATACAAATGAACTTGATATTATTCCCATGTCATAGTAGGGAAACTGAGGCTAACTGGCCTGAGAGAACTGTTTACAAAGCAGAAACAGACTCACCGACTTAGAAAACAAACTATGGTTACCAAAGGAGAAAGGGAGAAGGGAGTCATAAATTAGTAGGTTGAGATTAACATATACATACCACTATATATAAAATAGATAATCAACAAGTACCTATTGTATAGTACAAGGAATTCAATAATCTGCAATAACCTAAATAGGAAAAGAATCAGGAAAAGAATAGATATATTTTTATGTATAACTAAATCATATTGCTGTACACCTGAAACTAACACGATATCATAAATCAAGTATATTACAATATAAAATTAAAAAAAGAATCCCCCCCCCCACAGTGGGTTGTTGTAGGTCAAAGAAGATAATAAACATAGTGCACATACATTACCATAGCACTGGGCACAAGGTAAGTAAGTGCTCCATGTAATATTATAGGTATTTGCTGCTGTTGTAAAAACAACACAAAAGAGGTTGTTTTCATCCTTTTTAATAAAAAGAGAGAAATTAAGAAAACCAGAAACATGCTCCATAATTCCATTTTCTAGATGAGTCTCTCTGGCATGCCAGAGAATTCAATCAATGCAGAGAAACACCAAACAAAAACAGCCCCCAACAAGCTTGCCCCAGCTCTTCTCCCCAAGTGGAACCACTGCTAACAGTTTCTTATTATTTTCAGAAAAAAAAATTCCAGAAAAAGTTTTATATCTAATTAAAGGCTAAACAGGATGCACACAAAAATTTGAGAAGTTGATCAAATAGGGCATGTGGTGCAGTAAAAAACTGACGACAGAGCCAGAACACACACTTAATCCTCCTCCCCCTTTCCCCTTCCTCCCTCCTTCCTTTCTTTCCTCCCTTTTCTTCCTCTCTCCCTGTCTTTCTTGATACTTTTCCCATGTCAGATAGGAAGACTGAAGCACGCTGACCTGTGACAACTGAAGACCAGCCGAGAGAGGAACTCACCTAAGGATCTGGGTCTAAATGAGACCAGCAGGTGGGCTGCGGTGACATTTCTCTCGATGAACTGGGAGAACCCAGGGAGGAAATGATGGGAATGCTGCTCACTAGACCCCAAACTTCAAACGGTGCTTCAACATGGATGCCCAATTCACACACCAGTCACCTCAGCGTGGAACTGGAGCCACCTTCTAGGATGGGTTATGAAAGGAGATGTGAGTGAGCTGGAAAAGGTGACCTAGAGAGCCACGCTGGACTAGATCTACCTCAGTCTGTTTTCTGACAGGTTTACTAGACCAAGAACCAATAAGGAGTGTTGTAGACACAGTGGATCTGGATGCCATGAGGCAGTTGACAAGGTTTCTTACGAAATTCTTGTGAAGAAGTAGAGACTGTGTTCTAGGGACAAAGAGATTCATGTGGCTTCTTAATTAGCTGGACAACCAGAGGCAAAGGATGCAGGGGAATGGGCCACATCACCCTGAAGGGTGACCCAGTGGGTGGTGTCCAGAGAAATGTCATTTGTACCATCTACCACACAAGGCCATTGTTGGCAGGAGACTTTAGCCTTATGTGACATCCCATTTTCAAGGGAGAATGTGCTTTAATGGTGCATGTGTAAATGAAAATCAACTTTTAAAAATGTTACTATAATAAATAAATAACAAATACAATAAAAATGCAATAATAAAATATATAATAAATTTATAACATTTAATTATTAAATGAATGTATATTAATAAAAAAAGTTTAGTAATAATATATCTTTTTGATGTTTCCAGAAAAATGGTTGCAATTATTGCTATATTATTGCAACAAGACCTTGCAGCTTCTCCCACTGCCAGCATGAAAATGAGGCCATCCAAGACCAGACTGCCACCCGACTGACTCATGAGCAAGCCCAGTCGAGATGAGACAGGCCTGGGCCACTTCAGCAGAACTTTCCAGCTGATCTGTTGACTCGTGAGCGGTCATAAAAGTTTACTATCTTCAGTTGTTGGGTTTTGAGGTGGTTTGTCATGAAGCAATAAATAGCCAACTGTTACAGGCCATGCCTGTTCTACTTTTTCTGTCTTGCTACTCTGGTGCTCATAATTCTTTGTTTCAGCCATGCTCTGAACAAAACACTATGTTGACTTCTCCACAGCTCAGCAAATGCAAAACCTCTGCCTGGTCTACCACCTCCTCCCTGAGGCACCCTTCTTCTTCCGGGTGACTCCTCCTCCCGGAGACTCATCTCAGGCCCTGCCTCTGCCAGGCGGTTCCCAGAGCCCTCTCTCCCCACACCCCTTCCCGCCTCCTGTTGGGTGCCTCTTCCGCTGCATGCTGCTGACGGCCCTTATCTATACCTTGATCGCAGCACTCATCCTGTGTTAAAATCACACGTTTACTCAGCCTGCTGTTCTTGCTGCACTGTGAATTCTGTGAGGAGAGAAATCTTATCCTTTATCTGTTATTCCAACAAACAGCACAGTTCTTCTCCAGTAGTTTTTAGTGTTTATTGCTCCATTGTGTCCCACTCTTTGTGACCCCAAGGACTGTAGTTCACCAGGCTCCCCTGTCCATGGGATTTCCCAGGCAAGAATATGGAGTGGGTTGCCATTCCTTTCTCCAGGGGATCTTCTCAACCCAGGGATCAAATCTAGGTCTCCTGCATTGCAGGCAGATTCTTTACTGTCTGAGCCACCAGGGAAGATTCCCCAGTAGTTGATGTTCTATAAATGCTTGTTACATGATATCAATTAAATATAAAGAGAGAGACAAAGAGAGACAGAAAGAGGGAAAGAGAGAGGGAGGATGTGTCTATTTAGCCTTGAAAAAAGAAGATATAAAGGGCTGACAAATTTAGTAAAATATATCGATAGCTTGGGAACAGCTCCAGGTTACCAGTTAGATCTTCACTGGTCCAGACTAACCAGCTGAGGAATTTCAGCTCCTTTAGCCATCTCCCCTTAGCAGGTGGCATGTGGTCCTTGAGGCAGGAGATGCCACCAATGATGAAAACTCTTTAAGGGTAGCTGAAAAGACACATGAAATCTATCAGGTGGGAACCAAGATCATGCAGTCCTGGCTGAGGGCCTGTTTCCCATCCACAATTGAGTCACTGATTTGATCATTTTCAGGAATCAGAGAAAAGCAATCCTAGACACAATGTAATGCCTGCACAGATAGCATGTATTCATCACTCCAAGGAAAAGACTTCAAAGTGACATGATAACTCTCTTCAGATAATTTTTTTAAGGGTTGCTATATGGAAAAGAAATTTGCTCTCTCTCAGTCCCAAAAGGCAAAGTTAGAACCAATGGAGGCTGAAGTCAGACAGATGTATGGGTGAATTTCTTAATCATTGTGTGTGTATTAGTTACTCAGTTGTGTCTGACTCTTTGCGACCCCATGGACTATAGCCTGTCAGGATCCTTTGTGCATGGGATTCTCCAGCAAGAATACTGGAATGGGTTGTCATTCCCTTCTCCAGGGGATCTTCCCAACCTACGGATCGAACCTGGGTCTCCTGCATTTCAAGCGATTCTTTACCATCCGAGCCACCAGAGTGAACAACTCTTGAAAAATAGTGCCATTTTTGGCCTTGGAGATGTCCAAAGAGAGACTAGCTGACAACAATATCAGCAAAGCTGCAAGAAAGTTTCATGTTATGGGAGTAGATGGAGTCCCCCGACGGGCTATTCACCAAAAGATAGTCCCATGTGGGAATTACCACATCCCCCACTTCCCACCGGCTACCTGACAACCACCTGCCCAGTTGTAAACACACATGAAGGTGTCTGCCTTACTCTAAAGAGACTCTTTCATGCAAAAGCACCTCTGCCTCAACCACACTTGCTCGGAAATCCCATTCCCTGGCTGGTGTTGACCGATCTGGAATAGATATTTGACACCAGCCTGAAATTCAAAAATGAGAATTTGGGTACTGAGGGGTGACTGCTTTCTGAGGAACATAGGCAGCTGCTCTGCAGAGAAATATGGTAATAAGTGCTGACTGAGCAACTACTGTATGCCAGGTACTGTTCTAGGCACAGGAGAGCCTACAGGAAAAAAATCAAACAAAATTCTTGCTTTCATGAAACTCACATTAAGTAGGGGCCAGAAAACAAAGAGGAGAGGCAGATAGAGGGCAAAAGCGCATTCCTGAGCTCCCTAACAGACCCCAGAGACCTAGTTCTATGAGAAACACCAATGGTTCTTCAATAAACGTCGTGGTTTGCTTATGCCGACTGGAGGTGGTTTCTGTGATTTCCAACCCCAAGATTCTAGATGAAATGCATTTGATTCCCTATCTATTCTCTTCACAACCACTCTGCAGCAGGGGAACAGGGGAACTTTTAAAGATCAATAGGTCAGAAGCTCATGGAACAGAAGAGAACATTTTTCTTGCCACCCTTCCATATATCAGTTCTCAGATTTAGGGTCTCCAGGTTTCTAGTTTCCATAAGGAAGACAGAGGGAAGCTGCTTCCCCAGATATTCAGGATGGCAGAGCAAAGGTTACATGATAGGCAGAGTTTTATGATCTCGGCAACATCCAGGTATTATTATTATTATTTAATACATCTACATAACAGGGCGATCAGTAAGGAAGTACATTCTCCACCCAGGCTTACAATAATAAATAAAATCATTCCAAAACAAACAAACAAAAAAAAGCTCTTTTCTCCCAAGAGCTTACAAGGGAGAGGCAAGTCAAACAATACAGGACATAGATATGGCCTGAGATGCATCCAGGGAGTTTTAATTAGACCGTGTCACCGTGTGGCCGGGTTTCCAGGGGCTTTTTGAGAGCACAAGGGGAGAGCTACTTGGATGACCATTGGGCTGGCATACTCAGCAGAGGGGTGCAGGTCCTAGGACATTGTGTGCCCCATTCTCCAAGGAGCCTGTGTTCCTCAGGCTTTTAGTTTGGGAATTTTCAACTTATTAAGAAAGTAGAAGAGAAATTAAAAAAAAAAACTTGCCATTTTGCCAAATCTGCTTTTATTTTAATGACTCCTACAGTGAGATGCAGATCTTCTTTCAATTTTCTACTTGCTGATTAATTTCCTGTTGACTCTGAAGGTAACTGAAAACCTTTTGGATGAAGTAGAAATAGCCTTACTTGCCAGTGATTCTTGGTAATGGGATGGAGCTGCTCAGGGCCAGCCTTTAGGAGCTTCCTCTGAGCTCTGGGTAGGTGGGTGGTTTGGGCACATGTTAATTTAAAATGTGTTCACTCATAAACATATTCAACATAAAGGCATTCTCTTCCCTCTTACAGTGTCCCAGGGTGGGGTAGGGGTGGGGCAAGAGGGAGGTTCAAGTCATGTTCCACTCTGGAGGTCCGTTCTTGTCTAAGTTGTGCAATCAGCTCTGTCTGCCCTCACCCGCCTTCCCAGGCCCCTTTCTTTGACTTTTCCCATCAGTCTTGATACTTTCCTCTCTCTTCCAATGTTCAGGTCTCTATAAAGTTTTATTCATCATACCCAGTTACAACCTGCTGGAAAGAAAAGACTTTTACATTAAGCATGTACACTTGAATATGAATTTAAGCCCAATTACTTCTCCTGAGGGTGTGCGTGCATGTTAAGTCACTTCAGTCATGTCCAACTCTTTGGACTCCATGGACTGTAGCCTGTCAGGTTCTTCTGTCCATGGGATTCTCCAGGCAAGAATACTGGAGTAGGTTGCCATGCCCTCCTCCAGGGAATCTTCCACACCCAGGGACTGAACCCCTGCAGCCCTGTCTCCTGCACTGGCAGACAGGTTCTTCACCACTAGCACCACCTAGAAAACCCCTACATATTGACCCCTGCATTGGAAAGGCAGACAGGTTTAAGAGAAAATTAATAGGCTGGTTGTTCCAAGACCCCACTCTAGTCTTGTGTTTCCTAAACCAGACACTTCACTTTTCAATTTTGATTTTTTTAAAAAAAATTCTATTAACATCAGAGGCTCAATGAGATAACTGTTGAATTTCCTTCCTGTGAATTTTAAAGCTTTCCACTTGTATCCCCAATATGAGCAGGGGGTGTCTGAGGAGAGCTGGAGCCTCCCCAGGCCTCTGAGTCAGTCACGCTGTGCTCAGGGCCTTCATCTGGATGCGGGGGATCTGAGGCACCGTCCAGCAACTGAGATGTGCTGTCTGCAGATTTTTCTCTCTGGGAAAGTTCCTGCCAAGATTTTATGCGAGGAAGGTCACAATCATTCTGCTGGGTATTCATCCACACTTGAAATTCCTAATACTAACTTCACGATGCTCACCTAATCCAGTGTGACTGCCATCACGACAGCTTTAAGCTTTGACCAAATGTGTCTCAGTAGAATCACCAGTCCCCTTGTGTCCCCAGGGGCTCTCCTGAAGAGATGGAGGTTCTCAACCTGGGTTGCATGTTAGACCCCCTGAGGAGCTTCTAAAAGTCCTGTGCCCAGGGCACCTCCCAGACCACTCTTGTCAGCCTTTCTCCCTGTAGTGGACTAGAGAGCAAGATTCTGAAAACCCTCATAATTTCAGTTTTCCTCAGGACTGAGGACTCCTGTTAAGACATCTGATGTGGAGCTGTGTTTTCTAACCCCTGCCAGGGGTTAAGTAGGGGTTTCCTAACCCCTACTCTACCTCACCTCTCTTCTTTTTCTCAAAATCTATTTTATTTTGAGATTAAGGAGTCTCCATTTTATTACTCTGTATTTCACTGGGGAAATCAGACTTTGCGCTTTCATCTCAACTTCTTGTTTGACCTTGAATAACCCACATGTCGGCCTCCTGAGTGTCCTAGTCCCTCAGATTGTAGGATTTTTCTGTCCTTTCATATGTTAAATTAAATTCCATTAAGCCATGTTCACCCAACATATCTGAGCATTCCTAGGGGACCTAAGTTTCTGTGGATCCCTCTTCTGGCTTCCCCTAAACTTTTTCTCTCTGTGTGTTATCTCCTGCCACCGTTATTCTCTTCCTCTTTGTTCTTCTCCATGATTAACACCATCTCCATTCCTTCATCCCCTCAAAGCACCACTAACAAAAGACTCTGCGTGTCATTTTATGGAGAGTCAAGTGCTAAGGAAGGGCATTAATACATAGAACTGCAGGCATCAGCTCAAAACTGAACATCAGGCTTCATGGTCAGGCAGCCATGGAAAATTCCAGTCACACTGAATTATATTTTACTTTTAGGGCCACATCCACTCAAGAGACTTTTTCATCTTTTCTCTCACTGTTAGTCTCTATTCCCCCAAATTCCTGACAATACTTTTTATGCAGGGAAATTTACCTGTCCACATCTTAGACCACACTAGTCTCTGCTGACTTGAACACATCCTTATCCTCATTCATTTGGCTGACACATAATGGGGTGCACAGTAGTTAGCATAACATTGTTCCTTTAGCCAGGTCACTTTTTTGAGCAGAGCCCCCCTCCTAAGTCATGGCTTCCATGTGTCTGTCCTCCTTGTTTGTTTGCCCTCATTCTGTTCTGAGATCAAGTCCTTGATTTTATAATCAATCCATGGCTGGGTAGTGCCAGACCATCCACTATGACCTTCTGCCAGGTGCTAGTTGGGCCAGCAGAGCATCAGAGTTGGGAGGTTGGACCAAGGATGATTCAGCAGCTCCACTTAGGGATGAACAAATTCAAAAGCAGTCTGGTATCAGCCAGGAAGGGTGGAGTGGTTCATGGTGGGCACTCAGGCCTCCTGGGTTCACTTCCAGACACACGGTGCTGTGGCCCTGGGTAAGCTACTAACTTCTCATAATAGTGTGTTATCATTAACTCTGAGGCTAATAATAGAGGATAGGATAATTTATCCTATCTCATCAGTCTGATAGGATAAATGAACAAATACACACAAAGTTCTTGAAATAGTGTCTGGACATTGGTACATGCTCAATCTTACTATGACCCAGGGTCCTACAGCCAGACAGAAAATACCAGATCAAGAATCCAAGCCTTTCAGTTTTGATTCCCCGAAGGGTCTTACTCTGCCAGGCAATAAAGGAGAACATGTAGGTGAGTCCACAAGACCTTGCCAACAAGCTGAATAAACAAAACTAATACACCTGAAGCAATTAGGGGTGGCCATTAGGGAATGACAAAAGAGATAAAACAGAGATTCTCAAGCTTGGCTACACATTAGTCTCATCTGGGGGATTTTTCCAAATTCTGATGCCCAGACCATTCCCTACACCATTAAATCAGGATCTCTAGGGATGGGACCCAAGCATCAACATGTTTCAAACCTCCTAGTTAATTTCAAACTGTAGCCAAGAAGGAAAATCACTGGCTGGAGCATCCATGACACCTTGATGGGCCATCTCAGCTTACAGAGGTGACACAATTTGCTTCTGATGATGACAAGGGCTTTCAGGAAAGTCTGAACCTGACCAAATCTTATGACTCCTCTTCCAGTCATTATTTTTTTAAGCTATCATTGATTAGGACTTTACTATGTGCCAGACTGGACACTCATCATGCATTGCCTCATTGACCCAATACAGTGATGCTATGAGACCAGTCCTATAATTAGCCCCACTCTACAGATACAGAAACTAAGGGTTGGAGAGGTGATGTCACTGAGCCAAGGTGACACAGATGGTTCTGGGACTCAGACACAGGCCTTCCAGCCTAGGGCCCACAGAACCAGAGCCTGATTCCATCTCACTGTTCTGCCCCCTGAAGCATCCTTTTCCAGAAACGCTTCTCTCAACCTGCCACGCACAATCTGAGGGCAGAACTCTCTCCAACCTCTCACCATCATCACCTCCACCTTCTTAAGCACCATGACCCCAACCCCCATGCTGGTCATTTTTGTAAAATACAGCTTTTTTTTTTTTTTTTTTTTTTGCCTTTGCTTTAATCCCTCCACCCTAAAAGAGATCAACTGTCCCCTTTCCTTGTCACAAACATTTACACAGCCTTCTTCTTGGTAATTCCCACTTTTAGTTTCCATTATGGTTCCAGCTACTTTTATACCTAAACTGTTGTATTTCCAGCCCACTTTGTAGCCATCTGGCCTCCTCACACTCAGAAATATTTGGCAGAGTATAAGGCAAACCTTTGTCCCCATCTGCTGTGTTCCCATCTCCAGTCTTCCAGAGTATAATCAATCATCTTAATCACCTTGCTCTGAAAAGTCTTCATCAAAGGAATTTACATTTTCTTTTCCTTTCAAAGACCAAACTCCTTATCTCGTTTACTTCGTATATTATATATATATATATATATATAGAGAGAGAGAGAGAGAGTCTATTGCTGGTTAACAATATTTCCACAAATTTATAAATTTAAGGTTTATGCAAACGCTGCATTGATCAAGTCTATAACACCGTTTTGCCAACAGCATTCGCTTACCTCATGTCTCTGTGTCACATTTGGTAATTCTTGCAATAATTCAAACCCTTCCATTATTATTATATCTGTTACAGTGATCTGTGACCATCTTTGATGTTACTATTCTAATTGTTTTGGGAGCCACAAACCAAACTTGTATTGAATTTAATTAATAAATGTTATATGTGCTCTGACTGCTCCACTGATTGGCCGTTCCCGCATCTCTCTCACTCCCTATTCCCTGAGCAACAATATTGAAACTAGGCCAGTTAATAACCCCACAATGGTCTCTAAGTGTTCAAGTGAAAAGATGAGTCATACATCTCTCACTTTAAATCAAAAACAAAAAAATGATCAAGCTTAATGAGAAAGGCAGGTCTAAAGCTGAGTATGCTGAAAGCTAGGGCTCTTGTGTCAAAGGTAGCCAAGTTCTTAATTCAAAGGAAAAGTTCTTAAAGGAAATTAAAAATGCTATTCCAGTGAACACATGAATGATAAGGAAGTGAAACAATCTTATCGCTGATGTGGAGAAAGTTTTAGTGGTCTCCAGAGAAGATCAAACCAGCCACACCATTTCCTTAAGTCAGTGCCTAATTCAGAGCAAGTCCCTAATTCTCTTCAATTCTGTGAAGGCTAAGAGAGGTGAGAAAGCTGTAGAATAAAAGTTTGATAATAGAGGTTGGTTCATGAAGCTGAAGGAAAGAAGTCATAACATCAAACTGCAGGGTGAAGCTACAAGTGCTGAGATAGAAGCAGCAGCAAATTATCCAAAAGATCCAGCTAAGATCATTAATGAAAATGGCTATACTAAACTAACAGATATTCAACATAGAAAAATTCAGTATATGTTGGAAGAAGATGCCATCAAGGGCTTTCAGAGCTAGGGAGGAGAAGTCAATGCCTGACTTCAAAGTTTCAAAGGACAAGCTGATTCTCTTGTTGGGAGCTAATGTAACTTGTGATAAAGTTGAAGCCAATGCTTATTTACCATTCTGAAAATCCTAGGATCTTAAGAATTACACTAAATCTACTCTTCCTGTGCTCTATTAGTGGAACAAGAAAGCCTGATGACAGCACATCTGTTGACAACATGGTTTACAGAATATCTTAAGCTCGCTGTTGAGATCTACTGCTTGGAAAAAAGATCCCTTTCAAAATATTACTGCTCATTGACAATGTACATGGTCACCTAAGGGCTCTGATGAAGATGTACAAGACTAATCTTATTTTGTGCCTGCTAACACAACATCCATTCTGCAGTACAAGGATCAAGGAGTAATTTTGACTTTCAAGTTTTATTATCTAAGAAATAAAGTTCATTAAGCTATGTGTGCCATAGATAGTGATTCCATTGGTAGATCTGGACAAAGAAAATTGAAAATCTTCTGGAAAGACTCACCATTCTTGATGCCATTAAGAATATTTTTGATTCTTGGGAAGAGATCAAAATATCAACATTCACAGGGGTTTTTGAAGAATTTGATGACAGCTCTCACAGATGACTTTGAGGGGGTCAAGACTTAAGTGGAGGAAATAACTGCAGATGTGGTAAAAATAACAGCAGAACTAGAATTACAAGAAGAGCCTGGGGCTTCCCTGGTAGCACAGTGGATAAGAACCCATCTGGCAATGCAGGGGACATTGGTTGAATCCCTGGTCTGGAAAGATTCCACGTGCAGTGGAGCAACGAAGCCCGTGAGCAATAACTACTGACCCAGTGTTCTAGAGCCCACAAGCCACAGCTACTGACCCTGCACACCACAACTACTGGAGTCCATGCGTTCCAGAGCCAGTGAGCCCCTCTGCCATAGCTACTGAAGCCTGTGCCTATGCTCCCCAACAAGAGAAGCCACCAGGATGAGAAGCCTGTATACTACAACCAAGAGTAGCCCCTGATCACTGCAACAACAGAAAGCCAGCCCAGCAAAGAAGACCCAGCATAACCAAAAATTTAAAAAATAAGAATAATAAATATATTAAATTAGAAACAATAAGTGGAGCCTGAAGAATTTCTGCAATCTGACGATAAAACCTGAATGGATGAGAATTTGCTTCCTATGGATGAGCAAAGAAAGTAATTCCCTAGGTGAAATCTACTCCTGGTGAAGATGTTATGAAGGTTGTTGAAATAACAAGGATTTGGAATATTACATAAACTTAGTGGATAAAGCAGTAGAAGAGTTTGAGAAGGCTGACTGTAATTTGGAAAGTTCTTCTGTGGGTAAAAGTTGGCTTAAAGCTCAATATTCAAAAAACTAAAATCATGGCATCCAGTCCCATCACTTCATGGTAAATAGATGGGGAAACAACAGAAACCATGACAGATTTTATTTTCTCCAGCTTCAAAATCACTGCAGATGGTGACTGCAGCCATGAAATTTAAAGACACTTGCTCCTTGGAAGAAAAACTATGACAAACCTAGACAGCATATTAAAAAGCAGAGACATGGAACTTTCCAGAACGCTCGGTGAGAGCCGAAGGAGCGGCGGCTGCCCGAGCTGCGCACAGCAACATGCTCCTTCGCGCTCCCCCACACCAGCATCGGCCCGCTCACCAGCTGTAGAAAATGGTGAAAGAAACCACTTACTATGATGTTTTGGGGGTCAAACCCAATGCCACCCAAGAAGAATTAAAAAAGGTTACAGGAAACTGGCCTTGAAGTACTACCCTGATAAGAATCTGAATGAAGGCGATAAGTTTAAACAGATTTCTCAAGCTTACGAAGTGCTCTCTGATGCAAAGAAAAGGGAACTATATGACAAAGGAGGAGAACAGGCAATTAAAGAAGGTGGAGCAGGTGGTGGTTTTGGCTACCCCATGGACATCTTTGATATGTTTTTCGGAGGAGGAGGCAGGATGCAGAGAGAGAGGAGAGGTAAGAATGTTGTGCATCAACTTACAGTAACCTTAGAAGATTTATATAATGGTGCAACAAGAAAACTAGCTCTGCAAAAGAATGTGATTTGTGACAAATGTGAAGGCCGAGGTGGTAAGAAAGGAGCAGTAGAATGCTGTCCCAATTGCTGAGGTGCTGGAATGCAAATAAGAATTCATCAGATAGGACCTGGAATGGTTCGGCAAATTCAGTCTGTCTGCATGGAGTGCCAGGGCCATGGCGAGCGGATCAGTCCTAAAGATAGATATAAAAGCTGCAATGGAAGGAAGATAGTTCGAGAAAAAAAATTCTAGAAGTTCATATTGACAAAGGCATGAAAGATGGCCAGAAGATAACATTCCATGGTGAAGGAGACCAAGAACCAGGACTGGAGCCAGGAGATAATATCATTGTTTTAGATCAGAAGGACCATGCTATTTTTACTCAGCGAGGAGAAGACTTTTCATGTGTATGGACATACAGCTGGTTGAGGCATTGTGTGGCTTCCAGAAGCCAATATCTACTCTTGACAACCGAACCATAGTCATCACTTCTCATCCAGGTCAGATTGTCAAGCATGGAGATATCAAGTGTGTGCTAAATGAAGGCATGCCAATTTACCGTAGGCCATATGAAAAGGGTCGCCTAATCATTGAATTTAAGGTTAACTTTCCTGAGAATGGCTTTCTCTCTCCTGATAAACTCTCTTTGCTGGAAAAACTTCTGCCTGCGAGGAAGGAAGCAGAAGAGACTGATGAAATGGATCAGGTAGAATTAGTGGACTTTGATCCAAATCAGGAAAGACGGTGCCATTACAATGGAGAAGCATATGAGGATGATGAACATCATCCTCGGGGTGGTGTTCAGTGTCAGACCTCTTAGTAGGGCCTGTGAATACCACTCACTGCTGGTGTTTTATTTGCAGTAGTGATTGAGTGAAGGACTATAATCATAATATGCTCACTACTTGCTTTTGTTTTAATATTCAACTATAGTAGTGTTTAAAAGTTAAATGAAGAATAAACTTGAATATAAAAGCTCTGACTTTGCCCTGTATGTATGATGACTTCAGTGTGCAAGATAAGTTTAATACTTGTAAAAACGACTTTAAAAAATCTCCCCTAGCATTTGTTAGGCCATACTTTGTAATTGATTTCAGCTATGTACATGGAATAGCTTAGACTGAAATGCCAGCTACGTGTATTGACTTCAGTGTATGATCCTTAATTGTTAACCTATGAAATTAAAACTTATTTAACTGGCAGTCAGACAAATAATTTGTAGAGAAGTGTTGGTCTGTATAGTTGTAGTAAGTGGGATTCATTGTGATGCTTCTGCATTTATTCTATTGCCTCAACTGTTACTTGAAGATGGCATGCTGTATAATTTAATTTAGCCTGTGGTATCAGTAATAGAAATGATACCTTTGTAAAGAAGGGGTTTATCATAACGTGCTGCTTCTTGAGGGCTTGCACTTGTAGAATTGCATTCCCTTCTTCTGCTGTGCCATCTTTTATTAATATATATAGCTATTGGTCCTGGTTACTTTTTTTGCGCCCCCCCCCCCTTCTCTTTGGACCACAGTAAGCCTTAAGAGTAGTGACGTCTGGAGCAGGGAAACTTAGAGGTTAGAGTGATGAGACCTTTATATGGAGAAGTAATTTGCATGTATGAGATAGGAAGGTGTTTTTGTAGGTATGTTACAGGCTTACTTTAAACCATTTAACTTATGCTCCAGAGTAACTGTAATTTAATGTTGGTAGTATAGCAAATTATGATGAATAGCTTTAATTGTATGTTTAAAGTCATATGTTCACAAGCTTAAATCTGGTATCAGAATTTAAGCAATTCTTGAAATGTATGAATGTCTCTTTACTATACTGATTACAAAGCAAAAAAATAAAATAAAATAAAAAGCAGAGACATTACTTTGCTGACAAAGGTCTGTATAGTCAAAGTTATGGTTTTTCCAGTAGTCACGCATGGATGTGAGAGTTGGACCATAAAGAAGGCTGAGCACCAAAGAATTGAAGCTTTTGAACTGTGGTGCTGGAGAAGACTCTTGAGAGTCCCTTGGACTGCAAGGAGATCAAACCAATGAATCCTAAAGGAAATCAGTACTGAATATTTATTGGCAAGACTGATGCTGAAGCTGAAACTCCAATACTTTGGTCACCTGATGTGAAGAACTGACTCATTGGAAAAGACCCTGATGCTGGGAAAGATTGAAGGCAGGAGGAGAAGGGGATGACAGAGGATAAGATGGTTGGATGGCATCACCAACTCGATGGACATGAGTTTGAGCAAGCTCCAGGAGTTGGTGATGGACAAGAAACCTTGGCATGCTGTGGTCCATGGGGTTGAAAACAGTCAGACATGACTGAGCGACTGAACTAACTTACTGACTGTGGGTAAAATGCTATCAAACAGCATTGCATATTACAAAGAAATCACTTGTGAAAGGAAGACTCAATGGATGTAGCAAATTTCATTGCTGCCTTATTTTAAGAAGTTGTCACAGTCATCCCAACCTTTAGCAGCAACCATCAACACTGAGGCAGGGCCTTCCACCGGCAGAAAGATTACAACTTGCTGATGATGGTTGGCATTTTTTTTTAGCAATAAAATATTTTAAACTGTATGTACATTGTGTTTTTAAATATACTGCTATTGAACACTCCACAGACTACAGTATAGTGTAAATATAACTTTTCTATGCACTGGGAAACCAACAAAATTCTGTGACTTGCTTTATTGCAATATTCATTTTCTTCCTGTGGTCTGCAACTGAACGCACAGTATCCGGAGGTATGATTGTAACACAGTGTGTCAATGTAACCCAGGGCAAAGAGGGGGCAAATCCTTCCCTTAAAACAAAAAACCCTCAACTCTAACTTCTATGAAGTAGAGTTAAATGTGGGCTTCCCAGGTGGTTCTAGTGGTAAAGAATCCAACTGTCAATGCAGGAGACATAAGAGACACGAGTTCAGTTCCCGGGTTGGGAAGATCCCCTGGAGGAAAGCACGGCAACCCACTCTAGTATTCTTGCCTAGAGAATCCCATGGACAGAGGAGTCTGGTGGGCTACAGTCCATGGGGTCACAAAGAGTCAGACACGACTGAAATGACTTAGCATGCATTTAGTATGCATTCTGAGTCAAATGTATGTGGATAGGAAAAATAGGACTTTTTATGTTAATAAAATACTTACACTTGAAGGGAAATGAATCCTTGTTATGATGAGGTGGATCTCATTTTGAACTTTCAAAAAGTAAGCCATGAACCAGAGTGGAAGCCCTCTCCTTTTCTATTGGCCAAAGCTCACCTCTATATATACACTGCCTCCCTTAGCCAGTCATCTCAGAGACCAAAACTCACCCTTTTTTCTGTTCAATCAGAAGTTAGCTCAAACAGAAAGGCCATTATATAGAACCCAAAACAAAAGAAAGTACCAAATGATGTCAGACTTAGTTATTTTTCTAGGGTGTGTTGAGCTTAACCTCGGCAAAAGGTATAGAAGCAGGAAAATGAAAGTCTAAATCAGAATTAGTTTCAGCTGAACAAAACAGAAAATTATGAGAATGACTCAGGACTTCCCTGGTGGTCTAGTGGTTAAAACTCTGTGCTTCCAATGCAATGGGTGTGGATTCAATCCCTGGTGGGGGAACTAAAATCCCACATGCTGGGTAGCATGGCAAAAAAACAAAACAAAACAAATGGAATGACTTGAAGAAGAAAAAAGATTCTCTCTCTCTCTATCATGATTAAGAAGGCTGGAGGTCGCCAGAGAAAGATTGGTAAGTAATTCATGGGTGCAGGGAAGCAGGCTCCTTCTCTGTGCTACTCTAGCACGTGCAATCTCCATTACCAAAGTAACATCACTGTCAAAGTGGTTGCTGGTGTCCTGGTCACTGCATCTATCTTCCAGTCAGCGGGAAGGAAAAAAGGGAGAAGAAAGCTACCTGCTTCTCCATTTAAGGCCACACTGTGGAGGCTGCACACACACATACCTGCTGACATCTATTGACCAAAAGAGAATCATACAGCTACACCTAGTTGCAAGAGAGGCTGGGAAATGTAGTCTTTATTCTGGGAACTTAGTGTCCAGATAAAATCAGGCACTTAAAAGGGGGAGGAACGTCGATCAGAGGACAACAAGCAGCCTCTTGTACAGGTTCAGTGCCCTTCTTGCCCCTTTAAGAGAGGGCTCACTGCCCTAGCTCTTGGGAGAGCTATCAGCAGACAGCCTTCAGCTCAGCTCAGCCACAGAGCATGCCTGACCCAAGGGCCTGCCCATCTTCACTGACTGATTGAGGTGGGTGCATGTTGGCTGGCCTTCCAGCCCAGTGTGGGAGAACTCCAACAGGCCATTTTTGCTCCAGAGCCCCACTAAGGTTGGCTGAGGTTGCTCCTGGGGAAGTCTGAAGTTCAATTTCTCCTTTATCCCAATCCAGCTCCTGCTCTTTCACAGCTGTTGTTTCAAGGACACTGCCTAATAAGCTTCCTGTGCCGTAAACTCTGCTTCCCAGGGAATCCAACCTGCTATGACAGGTTAAAGAGGGCTTCCAGAGAAAAGACTATAGGAAGTAAAGAAAAAGAGTCAGGAATTAGGGATGTACATGAAGCTGTTAGTCAGGGTTTTCCAGAGAAACAGAACCTACAGGATGTGTGTGTGTGTGTAAATAGAAAGAGGTTTACCATAAGGAATTGACTTTCCCAATTTCATAGACTGTGAGACCCAATCTCAGGCAGGCCAAGTCCACACATAAAATGAACCATCAGAGACACCCTCTTAAGGCCCAGGAAGTTCCCTCTGGATCCTCCAAGGATTTCCCTTCACCCCCCAACACACACATGCACATATGCGCTCACACCCACGCATGTACACAGGCCCAGGTGGTGGAGTTTTGCACCTACGGTGGTGTAAGCCAGCAAGCTGCCTGATTTCAGCATCCCCTCCCAGGCCCTGTAAAGTAAAAGACTTTACAGAATTCTTGGGTAAAGAATCATTCCAGGCATTGAATAGTAACTTCAGGAAAGGTGAGAGAAGTCAGGATCCAAAAAACACAGAAAGGAAAGTGTCGCTCCACCCAGGGCAGAGATGGCAGCAGCAGCTGAGTGGCTCACAGGGCCCTGGGCCATGTTTGTGCAAACAGTAGCCAAGCCAGGGAAGCTCATTCTTCCTTACTTTTCATGTCCTGGTGAAACAGAAAAGAAGAAGCCATCCCTGGAGGTTCAGCAGGAATGGGCTGAGCTGTTGCCCAGCACAACCTCCCGGCTCAAAACTGGTCTAAGTCCATCCATTCTTCAATGACCTTTACCCTTATTTGTCCTCGTCAACTCTTTTTTTTTTTTTTCTGTATCGATCTAAGTATATATTACAATCGCTTTTGTCTTTTCTGTTCGATTACTGGTAGCCCAACTAGGAAAGTTTAATATGTACCTAAGAGGGTCAAGGATGGCTTTCCTTCTCATGTGGACTCAAAAAAGTCAATATCAAGATCTTCTCATTAGAATGTTCTCATAAATTTCCTATCCAAAATATACATATACAATACACATTCTATCAATGTATACTATGTCATATAACATAAAAGAATATATATGATATAGTCTATAAATAATGGGATATTTAGAAAATATCAATTACTGGTTCTCAAAATCCTTGTTAGAATATATCCAAGCTACAACAAAGAAACTTGGAAGACTCAGGACATGGTGTAGAGCTGGGTGGCTTGTACTGATCATTAAAAAAAGCCCAGTCCCCCTGGGAAACTAAGACCCAGAGAAATAACATGCTTTGTCCCCCAACAGCAAGTCAGTTTGTGGAGTTGGGTTTTGAACACAAGTCTTGACCCCTATGACATATCATAAACATGTTTTCTTGGCTTCTTAATTCCGTACAGTAAACCTGTCATTTTCAGAAAAACAGTCTCACATGAAAGTGGGACTTTCCATTGTTTGCTAATGGATTGGCAGATGATACTTAAATTCTCAGCCCAACTTTTCTTCTTATTATATCCACAGTGGGGTCGTCAGTGTCTTGCCAGGCACAGAGAAGGAAAGGATTCTGGTCATGAATCTGGATTTCTCGGAGTTAGCTAAACTGCCCCAAACTTCAAAGATTTGCAATACCTGACATTCTATTGCATTATATAATATAATAGTCATCCCCTCCCCACCCCTAGCCTCCATCAAAAGTGCAATCATGTACATAAAGAATGACCTTTTTAAAAAAGAAGTTGAGCATTCTTCCTTGAAACAAATACAGCTATGCTTCTGGTGTTGCAAACCAACACGGGCCATCACAGCCCCTCCCTCCAGGAAAATTAATAATCCATGAGGGTTTTCAGGAATTGCTAGAAGGATGACACCCACCCTTTCTAGATTTCCTGGAAGAATCCTGATTTCTTTCTGACAAATAAGTTCATTAAGCATGTAATGAAATTTGCTTTGATTTTTAGACCTTTGTAAATGTTTCATGTCCATCAAAACATTCATCAGAAAAAAAATAAAATAACCCTGTGTTGGACCTTGCATCCTGATGGTGTGTTCGGAAACGTGGGGGCTGTAACGCAGTGGGAAGAACAAATCAGAAGACAACAGCCTCTACCTAGGCCTGGTCACCGGCTCCTCCCATCTGCCCAGTCCCCAGGGCACTGACTACAGGCAGCAAACACTGGCACTCGGCTTCCATACACAGGCATGGGCAGCACCCTAGTTTCTCCCTACAAAGCAAATTTCATCTTGCCTTTTGCAGAAGATGCATTTGACTCATCTTCCCCTCTGAGGGTTACGTGATAACTGGCTACAGACCGTAAATTCAACCGAGTCATGAGTGCAGAATTGCCAGTTGTGCCTATTCAATCATACTTAACACTCAGAAGTTCTACGAAACCCCAAACACACAAAAACTACTTGAAATCAGGGTCCAGATCAGATCAGCAGTGGAGGGCATCTCCCCCACTGCTGTTCCCTCTGCCATTTTCCCTGAACCCCGACCAGCTCCTCTAGTTGAATCTCCTTTTATTCCAACTAAAAATAAAGAATATAGATTAATTTTTTGTCTTTTGGTTTCTAAATACCGTTCTTTTTCTATTATTGGAGTATAGTTGATTTACGATAATTGTATTAGTATCACATGCATGGGCTTCCCTGGTGGCTCAGCAGTGAAGAATCCACTTGCCAGTGCAGATGACATGGGTTTGATCCCTGGGTCGGGAAGATCCCCTGGAGAAGAGAAGGGCAACCCACTCTAGTATTCTTGCCTAGACAATTCCATGGAGGAGCCCGGAGGTTGCAAAGAGTCAAGACACCACTGAGTGACTAAACAACAACAACAATCAGGTGTCTAGCAAAGCGATTCAGCTTTTTCTTTTTTTTTTTGCAGATTATATTCCATTAGCTTCCCAGGTGGCGCTAGTGGTAAAGAACCCACCTGCCAATGCAGGAGACATAAGAGATATGGGTTCAATCCCAGGGTCAGGAAGATCCCCTCGAGGAGGGCATGGCAACCCACTCCAGTCTTCTTGCCTAGAGATTCCCATGGACAGAGGAGCCTGGTGGGCTACAGTCCATGGGGTCGCACAGAGTCAGACACAACTGAAGCGACTCAGCACGCAAGCATATGTTATTACATGATATTGGGTATAATCCCTGTGCTATACAGTAAATCCTTCTTGCTTATCTGTTTTATGTTTAGCAGTTTCATTCTTTCCACCTTTCTGTCATCCCCTCTCTCTGCACCCCTGAACCTCCAGTCCAGTCAGATCTGCGTGTAAATTGTGAGCAGCACAATTTCTCTTCTCTCTGAAGCTGCTGTCAGTTTCTGGCTGCAGGATTCGGAATCTTGTCAACAGCCCCGAGCCAGAGTGTCCTGTGCTCCCCACCCTTTCTTCCTATCACCTTCCCATTCATTTCCTGTGAGTTCTGACCCTTTCTTGGGAACATTAATTAACCATGATGCTTTTTTATCAGAATTCTAGGAAAGTGGATATCCGTATGACTCACACTTCTGCAGTTTAAAGCAGTATTTACTATATTTAATTGAGCAGATGAGTTTTTTTTTTTTTATTAGACATTCACTGTATGGATTTACAACCATCTGTGCGGAACCATTCTGGGAAAGAAAAAAAAAATCAGCACCACTGGTTATAATGAGGCTTTGCCATATCACTAAAACTCTGAGTGAAAACATATGGGATGGTTATCTTTAAATGATCTCATAAATGTCTTTACTTAGGAATACAACAGATTTCTTTTATAATGCTCAGTTTAAAAATAAAACATCACCCTTGGAAATTATATTCTACCACTCTTGGCTCGACAAGAAAAGGCTTTTACAACTTATATTGTTAGAAATTTTAAAGGAGTCTACAATTTATACAATCATGAGTTTGTTAAATAAGCTATGTAAATTTATGTGGACCAGGGTCTAAATGAATTCAGGCCTAAATAAATCAAACCCTAGCTAGACCATGATTTAATTAAAAACTGACAATATGACTCATGGCACTTAAGTTTACTGATGTTTATTTGCCAAAAGAGGCATCATGGCTATGACAGAGAGAAATGTGGGAGGGCTGACAGACTCTTCAAGGTTAAAATAGAGGTATCAAGATGAACATGGCATGGTAGGAGTTTCCATAACTGCTCAAATAAATGTCTTCAGAACAGTTTGACAGCAAGTAAACTCACAAGGTAGTCATAAAAATTCATAGATGTACATCTTTATTTTCAGCTTTTATCCCTCTCATCTAGGGTTTGGGGGTTTTAGGTTTCTCTTTACCTTCTTATGAATGTATATATACATAGATACAGATGTCTACATATTTTATGTAGAGATCTTATGACTATATTATATATATATATATATATCTTTTCAAACTTAATTTTTGTTCTTGTTTTCACTTCTAATACATTACTTTTATAAAGTATTTTCTCCTTTTTGTCTATTTTCTGGAATATACCCTCTGTGTTGGACTATAAAGAAAGCTGAGCGCCAAAGAATTGATGCTTTTGAACTGTGGTGTTGGAGAAGACTCTTGAGAGTCCCTTGGACTGCAAGGAGATCCAACCAGTTCATCCTAAAGGAGATCAGTCCTGGGTCATTGGAAGGACTGATGTTGAAGCTGAAACTCCAATACTTTGGCCACCTGATGTGAAGAGCTGACTCATTGGAAAAGACCCTGATGCTGGGAAAGATTGAGGGCAAGAGGAGAAGGGGACGACAGAGGATGAGATGGTTGGATGGCATCACCGACTCGATGAGCATGGGTTTGGGTGGACTCTGGGAGTTGGTTATGGACAGGGAGGCCTGGTGTGCTGCGGTTCATGGGTTTGCAAAGAGTCGGACACAAGTGAGCGACTGAACTGAACTGAACTGAACCCTCTGTGACTGGCATCCCTATTTGTGTCTGAGATGCTTGTGCAAGTTTGGTGACGAGCTTCCTTTCTGGAACATACACAGATCACCTTTCACCTGGGGAGGTCTCTCTTCAGCCTGTCATCCCCCCAAGGCCTAGAGACCACAGCCAGGGTTCCCTAGGCATGAGGCAGGTTTCAGGGGAGGGCAGGTGCAACAGGAATGCGTCTGAACCAAAGCCAGAACGAATGAGCAGACAGGTATGTGTGTGCTTATGGAAGACCAGAGCAGTATTTGAAACCCAGAATCTCCTAGAAACCTGAGGGCACACGGCCTTGGCAATCACCGATCAGTATCTGACTCCCAGCTCCCGAACGGAGCAGGTGGAAAGGAGGCTGTAGTCCCACAAAGAGGCTGAGTGAGTGACATCTGTTTCCACCCTGTTTATCTCCTCTTGTCTCAGCACAGCCCATGGGCCCCATCCACAGCTGGCTCTTCCCTGGGGTTCCCTCTGAGCAGTACCATTGTGCAATGGATTCTTCCACCAACTTCTCCAAGGTAAGCCTTTCCATCCTATTTGTGTTTTAAGGAGAGTCTTTAATGGCTTCAGGCAAAGGAGTCAGTAATTTAGGAGTTTCAGGACTCTGGCAGGGTGGGAAAGGGGTCTCTCCCTTAAGACAAAGGTCTGTTGGTGTCTTTCACGCCATCCAAGGGTCTCATGGACCTCTCCACCTCCTTACAGCAGGGCCCTCTCTTCCTCTGCAACCAGCTGGTCTGAGAGCTGCAGGGCTGCAGGAGGCTGGGAAATACTAGGGCTCTCAGGGGAGGACAAGGGGCTGTACTCGCCCACACCCTGACCTTACTCAGGAGGTTGGAGAGGGAGCTGGTGTCCCTTCCTTTCATTCTTCAAGACAAGCTTGGTCCTTCCTCCTCAGATTCTTGAACGACTTTGGGGAGAGTCAGATGGAGAGAAACATGAGATTTAGGACCACGTTTAAGATTCTGCAGAATTTTCCTCAAGGATAGCCAAAGCCCAGGGCCTAGAAGCCCCCTCCCTGGCAGCTGTGATCAACCAGGGAGGTGAAGTGGGGAGAAAGGACACAGTTCATAAAATGACAGAGGCGCGTGCTGTCAGTAGAGCTGAGCTGATGAACCTGACTTGGGGAGAGCGGCAGCCTTTGTATTCTTTCCTCTTTTCCTTCCAATCCTCCCACAGAAGCTGGCAACCTGCGAGCTGAGCCGGGCCCGTGCATTAGCCTCCAGCGCCACCTAGCCACCCCAGAGGGTACTCGAGAAACACGGTGCCAGGAGGCTTTAGGGGGTTTTTTTGTTGTTATTTCCACACCCAGAAAAGGGGGTTTCCATTTCATTCACGGAGTTCTGGGAAATGGAATTTGTGTAAAACCTTTCTTGCACACGATGGAAAACATTTATTAGCGTCTAATGAGAGAATGTGGCCTAAAAGCAATTGTAATAAAAACTTACGAGGGTAAGAGTTCAGTGCTCTACACTTGCATTTTTCCCTAGTAACAGCGGTGACTCTGCAGTTTTTGCAACTGCAAAACTGCAACTGCAACTTCTTGATTCTGCCTCAAGTTATTGAATCTGCGTTACATTATAGACCTTATTCAATGACAAAGAGCTACTGTTTCTCCTATTTTCTTTTCTTTTTCTTTTCTCCTCCAGGTCAGATTTAGTTCTAGGTGAGACCTGGGAATCCTGAAGGGAACGGAGGCTCATGAGAGACTGATACTATGGGGAAACTTGGGACAATGTGAGTCAAGGGACATTATGGCAAATTTATGATGTTGCTGTACCCCCTGCCATGTTTTCAGTCAGATAAGACTGTCCTTGCTCCCACAGACCCAGCTCCAAGAGGAAATACGGGAGCTTATCAAGAGAGCAGGTACATCCTCACCATAGACGCCATGGTCCTGCTGGCAAAGCTGGAGCTGGGCTTTCCATCTGAGATGGGTAAAGCTCTGAGGCCAACGGACTCAAGGTTGCTTCTAAAGCTTCTGAAAAAAAAAATGTCTTAATGACTGCATTGGGAATAGGCAGTCTTTGCCTAAAGGCTCAGGAGATCTTGGAGATTGTAAACATGATCTCTGGAGCCAAATGCCTGGATTCCACATATGCTTCTCTGTTACCTAAGCCCTGCCTCAGTTTTCTAGATAATGAGTATAATCCTACTATTTATTTCATTAGGTTTTGGTGATGATTAAATGAGATAAACTATATAAATGCTTCAGGTAAGGCCTGACACATGGCAGGCACTTAATAAATATTAACTAATGTTTAATTATCCTAGAATTGAAAAGAACAACCCAAGTCTTCTTGCACTGAAGCAGTTTTTGTTAATTAGCACAGCAAATTGTGCCCATGTAGCAATCTCAGTGGCAATTTCTTTGGCTGTCCCCACATTGGCAGCAGAAACAGGAGGTGTACATACAGCTTTTTTTTAAAAAATTTTTTACGGTTTCCCTGGTGGCCCAATGCTAAAGAATCTGCTTGCCAATGCAGGAGATACGGGTTCAGTCCCTGATCTGGGAAGATCTCACAAGTCTCAAAGCAACTGAGCCTGAGCCCTAGGGCCCTGGAGTCACAACTACTGAAGCTCGCGTGCCTTAGAGCCCACGCTCCACAAGCGAAGACACCGCAACTCAAGAGCAGCCTGTGCAGCAACAAGACCCAGCACAAAAATAAATAAAAAATAAATAAAATTATTTTTTAAAGTTTTTTAGGAGAAAGTGTCCAAAAAAAAAAAAAAGAAAAAGTAGACCACCAGTTATCTCAGTGGATGCTCAAATAATGCTGCTAGCTGATCAGGGTTTTTTCTTTTTTTTTTTTCATTTGCTATTATTATCCCTCTCCAAATCATAGCACTATCTCAGGTTGATTCAGCGAACTTTCCTGAACAGTCCTATGGCCATATAAGGCTTTCTTTCACATTTCATTTATTAGTTTGTAAGTTTCTTGAGTGCAAAAGTCCTGCCTGGTCACCCTATGCCCCAAAACAACTAAAAACGGTTATGTAATTCCCTGGTGGCTCAGTCGGTAAAGGATCCAACTGCAGTGCAGGAGACTACCTGCAGCACAGGAGACCCGGGCTCAATCCCTGGGTCAGGAAGATCCCCTGGAGAAGGAAATGGCAACCCATTCCAGTATTCTTGCCTGGAGAAAACCATGACCAGAGGAACCTGTGGGCTACAGTCCACGGGATAGCAACAGTTGGACACAACTTAGCAACTAAACCACAACCACAATTTTCGATTAAACACCTAGACAGTTTGAAAGTAGTGCTTTTTCCGAATCATAGTAATATGATTAAGAGTCAGACATTATTAGTCAACTGAATTGAAACTACAGTCAAATGCAAACGGGTCTTAACTTAAGGAGCATTTCTTAAGGGTCAGCCTCTGGGTATCATCGGAGAAGGCAATGGTAACCCACTCCAGTACTCTTGCCTGGAAAATCCCATGGACAGAGGAGCCTGGTAGGCTGCAGTCCATGGGGTCATTAAGAGTCAGACACGACTGAGCGACTTCACTTTCACTTTTCACTTTCATGCATTGGAGAAGGAAATGGCAACCCACGCCAGCGTTCTTGCCTGGAGAATCCCAGGGACAGCAGAGCCTGGTGGGCTGTCGTCTATGGGGTCGCACAGAGTCGGACACGACTGAAGCAACTTAGCAGCAGCAGCAGCAGCTAGGTATCATCATCAACTCTGGGCCATTATTGTCTTCCACCAATGCCTCACAAGAATCAAATTACAACACAGCATTATAAACAGCCCATTTCTTGGGAAGCGGTAAACTGATGCCTTTTCCCGCAAGGTGAGGGCCTGAAGAATTTACCAGAAAGCCTTGACATGGTGAGTAATGCCAATGAAACAGCACTCTATCTCTGGAAGACAAGGGGTACACATTAACATACAAGCCTTTTAAAGCTGCAGCCAAAGTGCAACGCTTCCCCGAACTTGGACCAAGATAAATGAGGTTGTGGTCAGGTTCCAGTGCTGGAAAATGGCTTCACAAGTTTCATATGTGTTGTGCCCCTAGGTTTCATTCATTTATTTAACCCTAATTAAGCTCTAATTAAACAGCAAAAAAAAGATGAATATTAATTTGACCTGAGAGCAGAGTATCACATGCTAATTTTTAATACTCACCCTGCAGCCATATTGCAGAATTATAGAATCTCATCTAACTTGGATCAATAGCCCTTAATTAAACACTTACAATTTTTTTAAAGATGGGAAGACATGGATAGATATAAAAGGCTTTTTGACTGCTACATCATATAGCATTTGCTTCCAGGTCTAGTTGCAATGTTTTGTATTAGGCATACCCAGAAATACAATCTTCATTGGTTTATAGTGATTTACTTGTGTAACAGCAATTGCATTCCATGAGATCTTCTGACTTAGGGAACTGCTCTTTTTAATTGAAAACTGTGGCAAAGACCACCTGACCTGCCTCTAGAGAAATCTGTATGCACGCCAAGAAGCAACAGTTAGAACTGGAGATGGAACAACAGACTGGTTCCAAATCAGGAAAGAAGTACGTCAAGGCTGCATATTGTCACCCTGCTTATTTAACTTATATGCAGAGTACATCATGTGAAGTGCCGGGCTGGATGAAGCATAAGCTGAAATCAAGATTGCCGAGAGAAATATCAGTAACCTCAGATACGCAGTTGACACCACCATTATGGCAGAAAGCAAAGGAGAACTAAAGAGCCTCTTGATGAAAGTGAAAGAGGAGAGTGAAAAAGTTGGCTTAAAGCTCAACATTCAGAAAACTAAGATCATGGCATCTGGTCCCATCATTTCATGGCAGATGGGAAAACAATGGAAACAGTGACAGACTTTATTTCTTGGGGCTCCAAAATCACTGCAGATAGTGACTGCAGCCATGAAATTGAAAGACACTTGCTCCTTGGAAGAAAAGCTATGACCAACCTAGACAATGTATTAAAAAGTAGAGACGTTACTTTACCAACAAAATTCCATCCAGTCAAAGCTATGGTTTTTCCAGTAGTCATGTATGGATTTGAGAGTTGGACCATAAATAAAGCTGAGTGCCTTAGAAATGATGCTTTTGAACTGTGTTGATGGAGAAGACTCTTGAGAGTCCCTTAGACTGCAAGAAGATCAAACCAGTCGATCCTAAAGGAAATCAGTCCTAAATATTCATTGGAAGGACTGATGCTGAAGCTGAAACTCCAATACTTTGGTCACCAGATGTGAAGAACCCACTCATTAGAAAAGACCCTGATGCTGGTAAAGATTGAAGGAGAGAGGAGTAGGGGACAACAGAGGATGAGATGGTTGGATGGCATCACCAATGAGATGGACATGAGTTTGAGTAGGCTCTGGGAGTTGGTGATGGACATGGAAGCCTGGCATGCTTCAGTCAATGGGGTTGCAACGAGTTGGACACGACTGAGCGACTGAATTGAACTGAACTGAACTGTGGCAAATCAAGCACAGGTTCTTCTTCCACATTGTTATCAAACAGTGATATATTGGAGGTGGAAAAAAACCCACTGGCTTCTCATACCTCCACACTGAGCCAACACCCAGCCTCTGACAGGCACCAGTGATTTAATGAAGTGTAATATTGTACAACTGATCTACTTGGCTGAAAAATGTGGTCAAGTACATAGACATATACACTTGAAGATATATGACTTTGTATTGTTATTGTTGTTCAGTCGCTCAGTCATGTCCGACTTTTTTCGACCCCATGGACTGCATGCAGCATGTCAGGATTCCCTATCCATCACCATCTCCTGGAGCTTGCTCAAACTCATGGCCATTGAGTCGGTGATGCCATTCAACCATCTCATCCTCTGTCGTCCCCTTCTCCTCCCACCTTCAATCTTTCCCAGCATCAGAGTCTTTTCCAGTGAGTCAGCTCTTCTCATTAGGTGGCCAAAGTTTTGGAGTTTCAGCTTCAGCAGAAGTCTTTCCAATGAATATTCAGGACTGATTTCCTTTAGGGTGGACTAGTTTGAACTCCTTGCAATCCAAGGGACTCTCAAGAGTCTTCTCGAACACCACAGCTCAAAAGTATCAATTCTCTGGTGCTCAGCTTTATTTATGGTCCAACTCTCACATCCATACATGACTACTGGAAAAATCATAGCTTTGACTAGATGGACCTTTGTTGGCAAAGTAATGTCTCTGTTTTTTAATATTCTGTCTATGTTGGTCAGAGCTTTCCTTCCAAGGAACAAGCATCTTTTAATTTCATGGCTGCCGTCACCATCTGCAGTGATTTTGGAGCCCAAGAAAATAAAGTCTGTCACTGTTTCCCCATCTATTTGCCATGAAGTGATAGGACCAGATGCCATGATCTTAGCTTTTTGAATGTTGAGTTTACGTCAGCTTTTTCACTCTCCTCTTTCACCTTCATCAAGAGGCTCTTTAGTTCCTTTGTGAATTCAATATAATTCCAATCGAAACTCCCCTTGGCTTTGGAGAAACTCAGGAAGTCCATTCCAAAATGTACATGAAGGAGCAAAAGACAAGAACAGAGAAAACACTCCAAAAGAAGAACCATATGAGAGAACTTGTCTTCCAGATATTAAAATTATTCTAGGGTTGAGGTAATTAAGATAGTGTGGTATTAGTGAGAAAGATATAGATGAAGAACAGCAGAATATAGAGCCCAGAATCAGATCGAGATATATGCAGAGATCTGACTGGCTTTTTCTAGAGCTGACATTACAGATACCTGTGTGCCTGTGATCAGTTGCTCAGTTGTGTCTGACTCTTTGTGGTCCCATGGACTGTAGGTGGCACTAGTAGTAAAGAACCCGCCTGCCAATGCAGAAGATGCAAGAGACTTGGGTTCAATCCCTGGGTTGGGTAAATCCCCTGAAAGAGGGCATGGCAACCCACTCCAGTAGTCTTCCTTGGAGAATCCCACAGACAGAGAAGCCTGGCAGGCTACAGTCCATAGGGTTGCACAGAGTCAGACATAACTAAAGCAACTTAGCATGCATGCATCCACGTAGACTGTAGCCTCCCAGGCTCATCTACCCATGGAGTTTTTCAGGCAAGACTACTGGAGTGGGGTGTCATTTCATACTCCAGAAGATCTTCCCAACCCAGGGATCGAACCCAAGTCTCTTGCATCTTCTGCACTGGCAGGCGGATTCTTTACCATTAGCACCACCTGGAAAGTCTGACAGATGCCTAGGGGAAATACACATTTTTTTCAATATATAGGTATGGGGAAAACAAATTACCCATATATTTCAAAAATAAAGTTGAACTCTTCACATCACACATAAAAGCCAAACTCAGGTGTAGTAAAAACTTAAATGTAAAAGTAGACTTAGAAAATTGAGGAAATAATATAAGAGAACAATTCTACAACTTTCTGGTTTAGAAACATTTCTCTGAAAAACTATATGCTACAAAAAATATGCTAAATGAAATGATCCTTAATATGAGATTAACTATATTAAAATTAAGATTTTATGTTCCTTAAAAGACACCATAATGAAATTAAGAAGTTAAGTCAGAAACTGGAAGGTTTTTGCAACACAAAGCATTAATTTCCAGTATATATAAAGAGCTGCCATAAATCAATAAGAAAAAGACAAACAACCCAACTGACAAATGGACAAAGTGTTAAACATGTACTTCTCAGAAGAGAAATAAACAGACAAAATTAAATGGAAAATGGGCAATAATACTAGAAATTAGAAAAAATACACAAAACCACAATGATCAGACAACATTTGACAGTTACTATATATACAAGAAGTAAGAAACCTGACAATACCCAGTATTACTGAAAATACACAATAGTTATACCATTTAGGAAGATAATTTGGCATCATCTAGTAAATGAGAAAATTAGCTAAACTCTCTGACTCTGTAATTCCACCCCAAGGTAGAGTCCCTGGAGATACTTTTGCACTGTGAACCAGGAGAGATGCAGAAGAATGTTTATAGCAGCCCTGTGTGTTTGTAATTGGAAAAAAAAAAAAAACTGAAACCAGACCAAATGTTAATAAACAATAGAATGGATGAATAAATCATGGTGTGTTCACAGTGAATACATCAATGAACAAATCAGAAAGCTACACTCATCAACAATGGAATTCAGAAAGGAAACATTGAGTTAAAAAAGCAATTAGTAGAATGAACACATGCAGAATTATTTCATTTATACAGCATTCAAGAACATGCAAAACTAGACAACATATTGTTTGGGGATTAAAATACATAAGGTAAAACTACAAAGAAGCTTCCCAGGTGACACTAGTGGTGAAGAATCCACCTGCCAATGCAGTAGATGTAAGAGACACGGGTTTGATTCCGTAGACAGAGGAGCCTGATGGGCTAAGTCCACAGGGTTGCAAAGAGTCAGACACGACTGAAGTGACTTAGCACATGAGCACAATGACTCTATGGGCTTTCCTGGTGGCTCAGACAGTAAAGAATCTGCCTGCAATGCAGGAGACATGGGTTCCATCCCTGGGTCAGGAAGATCCCCTGGAGAAGTGAATGGCTACCTACTCCAGTATTCTTGCCTGGAGAATTCTATGAACAGAAGGGCCTGGTAGACTACAGTCCATGGGGTCTCAAAGAGTTGGACACGCAACTGAGCAATTAACACACAAAACTATAAAGAAGAGCAAAGGGATAATGAAGATAAAGATCCAGGTAGTACTTATCTCTGAAGAAAGGGAGGAGAAGAAGGAAGGGAAAGAATCCAGAAAGAGTGCTTTGAAGGCTTCCAAAAATATTGGAATACTTTTCTTCTTAAAATGAGTGGTTGGTAATGGATCTCTATTGAGTTATTATTATTAAAACTCCTCAACTTTTTAAAACTTTTTCTTTTCATATTTACACAGAAACTTCAAAAAGAGCACAGAGAATTTCTATGTATCCTTTATTCAACTTCCCCCAATGACATAATCTTACATAAGCATAGTTCAACGATCAAAATCAGAAAACTGACCTTGGTTCAATGCCATGATGTAAACTTCAGACCTTATTCAGATCTCACTAGCTTTTACCTGTACTCTGTGTGTGTGTGTGTGTGTGTGTGTGTGTGTGTACTTCTATGAAGTTTTATCCCATATATAGATTATTGTCATCACAACCACAATCAAGATTCAGAACTGTTCTATTTATCTGTGTCTCTTTTGATGTCTTGCATACAGGGTTATCTTTACCGATTGACTAAATACCATATATATGTGTTAGTATACTGTATTGGTGTTTTTCTTTCTGGCTTACTTCACTCTGTATAATAGGCTCCAGTTTCATCCACCTCATTAGAACTGATTTGAATGTATTCTTTTTAATGGCTGAATAATATTCCATTGTGTATATGTACCACAGCTTCCTTATCCATTCACCTGCTGATGTGTATCTAGGCTGCTTCCATGTCCTGGCTATTATAAACAGCGCTACGATGAACATTGGGGTACACGTGTCTCTTTCTGGTCTGGTTTCCTCAGTGTGTATGCCCAGCAGTGGGATTGCTGGGTCATATGGCAGTTCTATTTCCAGTTTTTTGAGGAATCTCCACACTGTTCTCCATAGTGGCTGTACTAGTGAAACGAATCGCCAGTCCAGGTTCAATGCATGATACAGGGTGCTCGGGGCTGGTGCACCGGGATGACCCAGAGGGATGGGATGGCGAGGGAGGTGGAAGGGGGGTTCTAGAAGGGGAAAACATGTACACCCATGGTGGATTCATGTCAATGTATGGCAAAACAAATACAATATTGTAAAGTTTAAAAATAGAAAATAAAGTAATTAAAAAAAAAAAATATACAGAACTGTTCCATCACCACAAAGATATTTGATAGTCACAACCTCCCCCCAACACTAACCCCTGGCAACCCCTCATCTGTTTTCATTACCATAATTTTGCTACTATATACATTTTTTAAATGTTCTTCTGTATCTTTTCAAAATCTTTTAAAAACTTAACTTAGATAGGGGAAATGCTTAGGTCCTGTAAAGGTTATCTCCACCATCTCTTCCTGCCCCATGAGGTGAAATTCCCCTGGCCTTGTTGAACTGTTCACCCCAACTCATCTCCCTTACCTGTGCCTAAGGGGTGAAGGGGAAAGATAAAGACACTTTTTCTCCTCTTTAGAGAAACATCTTAGATTCAGGAGACCACTTTGTCTTCTCCAACCTGCCCCTCCTTCTTGACCTCAAGCCACTGCAACAGGTGGTAGCCTAAGACAGTCTCTGTTCATAGGTTGAAGGATGAAGTTAGCCCAGCATGGGGAAAGTTACCAAACAAATTAAACACAGATGGAGAAATTGCAGATACACTGAGAGCCATCTGACTGACTGACAGCCTTGGGTGTTACTCAGTCATGCTTCACAGTTCTCATGTCAGAGTCCCTGGCTGATCTCAGACTCACTCCAGGTACAGCCAGTTTACTTTGAAACCCAGTGCTCTAATCCATCTGAACTCCAGCCTTCTGGGGATAAAGCCTTCCCCTACTCTGTGCCTTTTTATGTAAAAACAAACAAAACTGTTTTTCGTCTGGGCTCTTGTAATACCCCTGATGCTTACTGCATCTTTCAAACTTGGTTCAAAACAGTCTCCACCCCCTCCCTTCTTTCTCCCTGTGGTTCTCCTCTTTCTAGTTAGGTGTGTTTTGTTTTGCTTCCATTTTACAGACTCAACCAGGCATGTATAGGCAGACCTTGTTTTTGGCTACAGTCAGTTCTTGGAATCGTTCTCCTAAAGGGAATCATGTTTCCTTCTAAGAACAATGCCGTGATTGGAGCCTGCATTCCTGAGGAAAGTCCAGCCACAGTTAAATGAGTTTATTAAAGTGTATTCCTTGGGATATTATCATGTGATTTGATTGCTGTGGACAAATAACTCCGGGAAAGACAGGATTTAACAAAGTTAATCCCCAGCCCCTGCCACTGCAAGAATGTGCAGATCTTTTTTGTGTGAGGTCATTTTTATAGATTTTTTTTTTTTGCAGGGAGAAGGAGGAGGTTTCTGTGGGCAGACGATTTGAGTGTAAAACCACCAAATTAAATCATATATAGGACAATAATGTATAATTTTTTTTAAAGCAATGTTAAAAGAACCAAAGGCGTTATTCTCCAACTTCTATAAAACAAGCATAAACATGTGTACGTGATGACTAACTGCAGATCCACCCTCCAAGTTGCCGTCTCCCTGTGGGAGCTGACCTGTAAGAATAGGCTCCTTTGCTCTTCACTCAGGCCTCTTCCACAAGCATAGATTTCCAAAGTATTTCCCAATAACTGATCTCCAGAGAACTCCAACTGTAGTAAGACTCAGATGCTCTATTGACCTTCTTACCAGAAGGAACAACCTCCTCCACTCCCTCTCATTTCCATTTTTCCAGAGGCAATGAGTTCCAACTCCCGTGACATATCCTTTCGTATCTGTGGGAAAAAATGCTTTCACTGCTACTTTTTGATAGTTCTGTTTTAGACATTATCCATCAACTTTTCTCTGTGGAGACAGAAGATGTTGCTCTCTTCTACACACACACACATACAGGACATTGTCCATTCACTCATGGTCCCAGGAAAGTTAAAATTAATACTCAGTAAATACTTTATTATGTGCTCAGTCACTTCAGTTGTGTCCAACTCTTTGCCACCCCACAGACTGCAGTTCCCCAGGCTCCTCAGTCCATGAGATTCTCCAGGCAAGAATACTGCAGTGGGTTGCCATTTCCTTCTCCAAAATACATTATTATGATTATACCTAAATGACAAAGTTTAGCAATGTAAAAAAACTATGATTGTTTTTTTCCATCTACATTTTTCTGTCCATAAAGGAATGTATGTCTTTCTTTTCCATTTGCTTATTTTCCTATGTATTTATTACTAATTTATTTCTGAACACTCCCCCTGTAAATTTCCTCTTGATATATTCAAACAAATTAAGTACTCCATCAATTTCATCTTCTTGAAGATAACTCTTCTAGAGCCTTCTAGCCTGCAATTATCTTGGTAGAATGATTTCTAACCCTGCCTCCTGTTTTCTTGAAATCTCCCTTTCCTATCACTTTGGCCATTTCTTTATATCTTTCTTGGATTGGATCTCTTGTTTGCTTCTATATTGGTTTACTTCCTTGTTTTTGGTGGAGTACACTCTTCAGCAGCTTCCTTAGAAACAGTTCGTGGAAGGTAAAGTTTTTGAGAGATCTCATTCATTTAAAAAATAGCTTATTTAGTGAAATGGGGTGTCTTGGGGACCAGAATCCTAGAGAAAAACTGCAGGTGTGGTCAAAGGGCTCCCTGCATTCTGACTGTGATTCTTCTCCCTTCTCTCCACCTCGCATTCCCCTCACTCTGCTCCATTAAATAAGGAAAGTGGACATAAGCAGGGAAGTGGGAAAATGGTAAGACTCTGTCTAGGAGGGACCTCAGAGCCCATCCAGGCCAGTGTACACCAGAGGACTGCCCACAAACCATTCATTATGCACGAAACACAGTTTGGGGAAAAATAGGGATTAATAGCCTTAATTTTTAATATCTTTGAAACATGCACAACCTTATAGAAAAACTGCAGGTACAGAGGAAGAATATTTGTTTCCTGAACCATTTAAGTCGATGGCCAACTCAAAGCTCCATTACCACCAAAGTCTTTGGTATGTTTTCTACAGACAAAGGGCATTTTCCTATGTAAACAAATACAACCACCAAAATCAGAATACTGACACTGATATGTTACTACCACTGAATTCTCAGACCCTATTAAAATTTCACCATTGGCCCCAGTCATGCCCTTTACAGCAAAAGAATCCAGTCCAAGGTCACATGTTGCACGTCATGTCTTTTTAGTCTCCGTTACGTCTGTAATAGTGTCTCCGTCTGTTTGATTTTTATGACCTTGATACTTTTGAAAATTACAGGCCAGTTATTTTTCAGAATAATCTTTAGTTTGGGTTTTCCTAATGCTTTCTCATTTTTAGGTTCATGTTTTGCATCTTTGTCAGGGCCATCACAGAAGTAATGCTTCTGATGGTATCCAGTCTATGAGATAGACACACAATTTCCTGAAACTGAAATCTGCCAGTTTCCTCCACTGTACAGTTGCACTTTTCTCATTTGTAATTAATAAGTATTTTCTAGAAAGGTATTTTGAAAATACATAAACACCTCATTTCCTTATCAAACTTTTAATCTACTCATTATTTATTTACTCTCATGTTTTTTATTTTATTCTGTGGTTTATTATTGACAGTATCATTAATTATTTTGTTTTTCGAAGTACCCCTGATTTGGCCAGTGGGAGTCTATTCAAGCCTGGGTCTTTATCATTCTTTAAGTGATGGTATTTGGAGGTAAGACCTTTAGGAGACAATCAGGCCATGAGGGTGAAGCCCTTACAATGACATTAGTGCACCTGTAAAAGAGGCCCCAGAGAGTTCCCTTGTCCCTTCTGCCACATGTGGTTATAGTGAGGAGACAGCTGTCTACAAGCCAGGAACTTCTCCTCACCAGGCACTGAGTCTGCCAGCACTTTGATCTTGGACTTCCCATCCTCCATAACTGTAAGAAACAAATTTCTCACACTTATAAACCACATAGACTACGTTATTCTGTTATAGCAGCCCAAACAGACTAATTCCTAAGACAAGGAATTGAGTACAGCAAAAGGCATGGTGTTAGGGTGGACCAGCAAGGCAGAGAAAGATTCAGGAAGCAGTGCTAAGACATATTTCTTCATTATAAAAGCACATGTCAACCTCTTCATAATTTCTGAGAGGCTATGGGCTTCCCGGGTTGCTCAGTGGTAAAGAATCTGCCTGCTAATGAAGGAAATGCAGGAGATGTGTGTTTGATCCCTGGATCAGGAAGATCCCCTGGAGCAGAAAATGGAAGATCCCCTGGAGCAGAAAATGGCAACCCGTTCCAGTATTCTTACCTGAAAAATTCCATGGACAGAGGAGCCTGGTGGGCTACAGTTCATGAGGTTGCAAAGAGTCAGACATGACTGACAGAATGAGCACACATACACACTGCAGTAAATATCAAGTAATTTTAAAGAAAAGCAAGAAAGAGGTATTACAGCAATGGAAATTTGCAGCGATGATTTTTTTTTAAACTAGTTGGCAAGCCTCCGATGCTTAGGGCTCAAATGTGCTATTAATCACTCCGAACCTCTCCAATTCTGCACTCACCCACACTATCACCACCCCACCACTTTATCTTTAATACGTTATTTGGTAAATGCTGATGATAATAGTGTTAAATGGGGAATTCCTTGGCAGTCCAGTGGTTAGGACTCAGCGCTTTCACTGCTGTGAGTCCAGTTCAATTCCTGTTCAGGGAACCGAGATCCCACAAGCCATGCAGCGTGGTCAAAAAAAAAAAAGAAAGGAAATTAAAACGAAAACAGTACGGCGAGGCCACAATAGAATGCTACAGTGACAACCTTCAAAGTTTGACAGCTGTCTAGTGAAACCAGCATGAAAATGTATCTTGACACATGAGTGGAAAAGAAAGTTGCTTTGCGGGAAAATGTAGAGCTCAAAGAACATTTTAAGTAAGATACTGGGGGAAGGATAATTTTCTCAAGATGAATAATTCCTAGAAAATTATTCAAGTATAGTAATAGGAAGAATTTAAGAAACTGGCACCTGAGCATGAAACCTCTCATTTTGAATTTATTTAAAATGAATAGAATCAAGCTATTCTGATTACTGTAGCTGAAGTGATATGGTCAGTGTTGAGTTTTATAGATTTATGTCTCTGTGGTTTATGTTCTGATACCCACAGAAAATCATCTGTTGCAGTTATTTGAAATAGTTATAAATGGTGTCTTACCAAAAAACAAATTTTCTCCTTAACAGCAATTTATACATTATGCTTTTATTTGTTTTTCTTTTATATATTTTTTTCTTTATTACTATTTCTTTCTTTTTTATAAACCATTGTGCCGAGGGCTGACTTTCAATAGATCTCAGTGAGGGAGCTGCTCTGCTATTTTGCTTATTTAATATGTTATATTAATCCTGACAATGATATTGGATTTTTTAAGGAACACTTATCTTTTACAGATGGTACTAAAATATTTGCTATTGAAATGACGGATTGCTTCAGATTTGCTTCAAAGCAATCCAATGGAATGGAAGACAGTGACCAGACACAGAAATGGTATAAGATTGGACAGGAGTAAATCATTGTTTAAGCTGGGTGATTAAACAATGCATGATACGTGGGTTTTATATGCCTTTTTTCTTTAATTTTGTATATATTTGAAATTTTCCATAATACAAAGTTTTTAAAAAATAAAATTATATCTCTTAGGTGAGAAGCTGGGGAGCTTTGGTGGTTTTGATGGATGTAGTCTCTAGAGGATTGAAATAAATTCATCTCTCTGATGGGTTGCACAGGGAGCCCCTTGAAAAGGTAAAGAAACAAAACTTGGCCAAAGACCAAGGGGATTTCATCCTAGGGATCTTAACCCTTGGCTCACAGAAAGCCCCAGGGCTGAGCTCCTCCACCCCTTGGAGGAGTGGTGGGCTGCTCTCGCCTCTGAATCAGGGCTTTTCCTGACTCGGCTTAACTGGGAAGACTGATTCGGGAGAAGTCAACTGAGTAAGAAGGAATACATCTACTTTTTTTAGTAGATTGTCCCCAAAAAAGCTTATTCCAGAGGTTTCATATTTTCATCTGAAGCAATTATACACACTAGCAGAAGTCCTGATAAAATGTTGGTGGGAGCCTTCTGAACTTCCTTACTTATCTCTTCTGCAGGAAAACAAAACAAAACAAAACTCAAAATCAGATGAATTTCCAGAGGAAAAATTTATCAAAATATTAATACTTTAACATTTAATTGGGGTGATTAATTTGAAAACACAGTCATATAATAAGTTATTTCAGACTGTTCATTGACTTTATGTTTTTAAATGGCAAAAGAGATTTAGTTTCTTTCTAATAATATATCGGTATTCACACAAGACCTTTCTTTTTTTTGCTAGTGGGTTTTTTTTTTTTTTTAGTGGGGTTTATTTTTGTTTGTTGTAATTCTCATAGAGTAAAAGGTTCAAGTGGAGGAACAGTGAGACAGAAAACTGAAAATTTTGATTACTGCAGGCTTCCCCCCACCCCCTGCCATTGCACACCATGCAGGGTCTTAGTTCCCCTAGACTCATACCCCCTGCAGAAGCAGTACGAGGCTCTAATCACCAGGGAATTTCCAATCACTGAAGGCTCTGAATGCTAAATTTCCATCAGTACTTGAAGGAATCTTTAGTCATCCACACACACACGAGTGTCTAGCCCCTCTCTAGACCATCCTTTCTCTGCAGAAGTCAACTCATTCTTTTTAACTTTTCCTACTTTGTTCTACAAACTGGCAGTTACTAAACACGTAGTCATGGGCACCTTTACAGGCAGCCTTGGAAGCAACACAGCACAGAAAAGACATCCCACAGGCAGTGTGTGGAGCCCAAGATAAATATTCTAAGCTCAATATTTACACTGGAAGTTGGGCTAGATTTGATTCATTTTTTTTTTAAAACATGAATTTCTTTCTTCTCCCACTCCATGTGTGTGTGCTAAGTTGCTTCAGTTGGGTCCAACTTTTTGTGACGCTATGGACTGTAGCCCGCCAGGCTCCTCTGTCCATGGAATTCTCCAGGCAAGAATACTGGAGCGAGCAGTTTGCCATTTTCTCCTTCAAGGGATCTTCCCAACCCAGGGATCGAACCTGTGTCCCCTAGGGCTCCTGAGTTGCAGGGGGAGTCTGTACCACTGAGACACCAGGGAAGCCCAAGAATACTGAAGTGGGTGGTCATTCCCTTCTCCAGGGGATTTCTGGACCCAGGGATTGAATCCTGGCCTCCCACATTGCAGGCAGATTCTTTATCATCTGAGCCACCAGGGAACAAAGATACTGTCTTACCATATGGACTTTGGACTTGACCAAGTGAATCTCATTGGCCAAAAAATGTGAACAGACATGATAAGAGCAGAAGCTTTAAATGGGCTTGTGTGATTTGGCTTCTCTTAGGCAGAAGAAGAAGGGGACGACAGAGGATGAGATGGTTAGATGGCATCACCGACTCAATGGACATGGGTTTGGGTGGACTCCGGGAGTTGGTGATGGACAGGGAGGCCTGGCGTGCTGCCCGTTCATGGGGTCGCAAAGAGTTGGACACGACTGAGTGACTGAACTGAACTGAGGCTTCTGTGATCTGCCATAGGAATGGGAAGAGCATGACCTGAGTAACTCTACATCAGTGAGAACGCTAAAACACACAGAGGAAATCTGAGCCCACTCAAGCCTGAAGCCAAGCCCAGGTGACCAGCAGCCTGAAGCAGAACTATGAGCAAAATAATTGCAAGGAGTTCTTCTTGCAAGTCACTGAACTCTGTGATGGCCTGTTATGCAGCATTATTGCCTCAGTGGTAACATAAAAATCATACACATACACAAGGAAACTGATGTCTAAGAGCAGATGCATTTTCTAGTCACTGTGTAAAGCAGTGACTCTTAACCTACTTTAGACTTAGGAACCTTCTGAAGATTTTGATAGAATACCTTGATCTAATTCTTCTCCAAGTTTCCTTGATTCTTTATGTTTCTCCCCAGGTTTCCATGTGAATCCACCTGATTGGAAAAAATCTAGAACATGTCTGGACTGCTAGCTGCAAGGGACTTGGGGACATGTAGCTATTTAGCTTTCCAGCCATTGAACCCTAGGAGGAGTTTGCAATGAGACTTGAGAGAACTTACTTGCCAACCTACTCTTTCTAACACACCATCCTGAGGAGGAGTTTAGGGTGGGGTGGGGGGAATGAGAAGATGAAGTCAGAGAGAATTAGAAGAACCTGGTAACCCAGAAACTGTGACAAGAGGCAATATGAAGAAGTCAAGGGTTAATCACTCAGATTAAATGATGTAGAGGAACACCATGCAAAAATATAAAGAATCGATTGAATTGGGCAGTAATGCTGTCTCTGGAGACCAGAACAGGGGCTGTTTCATCTGAATGGTGAAAAGATGAAAAGGTAGAGATAATGATTCCCATGGTACAACTCTTTACAGAACCTTGATTGAGAAAGAAGGGGGAAGGATGTGGTTACTACCCGTGTGTTCTTTGTCATAGTGAATCATTCCCCACTGGTGGATTGGTCAAGTTGGAGACTAGGAATAGTCTCAATGTCTCTCTCCATCATTTTTTTTTCATTATCTTTTCCTCATTCTCTGAATGAAGGGGTCTTTTCTTGGGTCTCCCAAGTCTTCCTGTGAGTCAAGGGAAATGACTTTCAAGAGTCCCTGTGTATTTTCTTGTCAGATTGTGTGTGTGCTCAGTCACTCAGTTGTGTCCTACTCTTCATGACTCCATGGACTATAGCCTGACAGGCTCATCTGTCCATGGAATTTTGCAGGTAAGACTACTGAAGTTCAGTTCAGGTCAGTTCAGTCGCTCAGTCGTGTCTGATTCTGCAACCCCATGGACTATAGCCTACCACGCTCCTCTGTCCATGGGATCCTCCAGGCAAGAATACTGCAGTGGGTAGCCATTCCCTTCTATAGGGGATGTTCCTGACCCAGGGGTCAAACCCACATCTCTTGCATTGGCAGGTGGATTCTTTACCACTGCACCATCTGGGAAGCCCATTAAGCATCATTTCTATCAGATTATCTGAGCCCAAAGCTGTGAGAAAGTCCCCTGAAATGGCTGCCATTGCTAACTATCCTCCACCCACTCCTGGCCCCATACAGCCTACCTCTCATGACTGCCTCCTGACAAGGTCTATCCCTCACTCTTGCTCACTTGCTTTGCCTTACAGTTCATATTAATTCTCACATTGTGCCCACAGATCTCAGGACTCACAGGTTTTGAAGTCAAACCATTCTTGGCCTAATGGTGCTGTTTGCTGTTGTTCATTCACTCAGTCATGTCTGACTCTTTGCGACCCCATGGACTGCAGCACACCAAGCTTCCTTGTCCATCATCAACTCCTTGAGCTTGCTCAAACTCATGTCCATTGAGTCAGTGATGCCATCCAACCGTCTCATCCTCCGCCGTTCCCTTCTCCTCCTGCCTTCAATCTTTCCCAGCATCAGGGTCTTTTCCAATGAGTCAGCTCTTCTCATCAGGTGGCCAAAGTATTGGAGCTTCAGCTTCAGCATTGGTCCTTCCAATGAATATTCATGATTGATTTCCTTTAGGATTGACTGGTTTGATTTCCTTGCAGTCCAAGGGACTCACAAGAGTCTTCTCCAACACCACAGTTCAAAAGCATCAATTCTTTGGCGCTCAGCCTTCTTAGTGGTCCAATTCTCACATCCTTACATGACTACTGGAAAAACCATAGCTTTGACTAGATGGACCTTTTTTGGCAAAGTAACGTCTCTGCTTTTTAATACGTTGTCTAGGTTGGTCATAGCTTTTCTTCCAAGGAGCAAGTGTCTTTCAATTTCATGGCTGCAATCACCATCCGCAGTGATTTTGGAGCCCCCCAAAATAAAGTCTGTCACTGTTTCCATTGTTTTCCCATCTATTTGCCATGAAGTAATGGGACCAGATGCCATGTTGGTCAAGACTGCTGATAACCTCCCAATATCCATTTCCTCTTCTTCCTTTTAATAAAAGAACCTACAAGTTTACCCTGAGCCTAAACAGAGATTAATTAGTTTGCTTATCAAGCATCTAGATATGACCATGTAATTACGTGTGAACCACAAGGAGTCTCACGCCCCCTTCCTTCTCGATGGAGAAAGGTGATGGCTGAAGCACTCGGAAGCCATGCACTGAGCATGTCTGAGCTGCCCTATCTCCTCAGACCACTTACCTCCAGACTGTCAAATAAGGAGGAGATAAAGTCAGGTTTTAGGTAAACCACATATTTTGTTTTAGACTGTACCTTAAATAAGACAACAGCCACAAGACCTATCCCAACAACTGCACGGCCAGGCTGCCATCATCTAGGGCTGGCTTCACGGAGGCCACTGCATGGTCTGACCTCTGGTCTGATGGTCACAACAACTGCATGGCCAGGCTGCCAACACCTAGGGCTGGCTTCACAGAGGCCACTGCGTCTTTCTGCTCTGACCTCTGGTCTCATGCTTTGTTCTCTGCCTTTTATCTGACTAAAATAACACCCAAAGATGTCTCTCATTGACTGTGATATTTGGAGAACCGGGGGCATGAATTAACAGGACTTGGTAGGATTCTCCTGGAAGCTCAGTTTCCTTAGAAACAATATATATTTCCTTAGAAACAATATATTGTTTCTAAAACAATATTCTCCATGATCCTCTGGCATTCATATAAATTAGTTTGCAACAAATCCAAGCTCTAACACTTAACAGTAATGCTAATTAACATTTCTGTGTCTCAGTTACAAGATGGAGATAATTTTGCAACTGTATCCAAAAGTTGCTGCGACAATAGTTTTAAGTGATTACGGTTCAATGATCTTACTTTGTAAATTTTAGAACAAAATAGGACCATGTGAACCAAACCTTGAGCCCCTCCCTAGATCTTGAAAAAGTCTACGTCACTAGCTTTACAGGAAACCTATCTCTGCCTACCTCACAGGATCATTAGAGAATGACACTATATGGACCCAGGGCCACTAGCACATAAGGTAACTCTGTGCTTATCACACAAAGGTGAGGGCTCCAGACTGACACATGACTCAGGGCTTGGCCAGCAGAGCAGGCCTAGATTTTCAGCCCTTACTCTTCCCTTGGCCGGATGCCTTCAGCATCACACATGCAAATCTGCTGATACACCTGTGACATGGGTGTACTTTCCAAAGTGCTGAGACAATGGGGCGGGGGTGAATGGGAACTAAACTCAAGTCCTTTTCTCTCACCAAACTGTTGTGTCTAAGCATGAAGGTACCTATGCCTGAGAAGAGCGCATTTCTGCCTTCACACAAAGGCTCGTCTCTCTGCCAAACCCTGCACCCACATTTTATGAATGTGCAGAAATACCATTAAGCTGTGGGTGGCCCAGGACATTACACAAGCACCTGTGGCAGCCCTGATAATTGGCACCAAGTAGGTACTCTGCAAATATCAATGTTGCTCCCTAGGGACTTTCCATTCTTTTGTGCCTGTATCATCTTTTCCTTACTTGCTCACTCTTGTCTAACTCAATGTCAAGTAAATTAGCATATTTTCAAGGAAATAATTGGAAACCTAACTTGTTCTAGGGAGTTGCTTTACCAGTATGTCCCTGAGCTTTATGGAGCAGGGGGTGGTGGGGGGAGCGGTCCACACAAGATGGCACCTTTGGGATTTTACCAGGTCCCTTGGCTGTCTGAATCGGCAGATCAGTAGGAAGAAATTTGAGGTTGCAGCTCCTTGGAAACACCCTGAACTCATTTTAGGTAAAGCCAAGCCAAAGGGCTGTTCCTGGCTAGTACCAGAGTCTGCCGGTGGGAAGGTGGGAGGCCAAGTATCAATGCCCAGCCCTGTCAGACAGGTCTTGCCACCTTCATGGGAAGGTTTGAAACATTTCTTCGAGCCTGTTTTCTAAAACGTGGCCACTAGAGGGCACCTGCGGGTCTCTTTCTTTCTGTAGTTTGTCCACCTGGGAACTGACAGGTTTGCTGAGCTGCTTTGGACCTTACTACGCCTGCCAAGAGATTGAGGGCAGTTATAACAAACCTATACAATGTATTCAAAAGCAGAGACATTACTTTGCCGACCAAGGTCCATATAGTCAAAGCTATGGTTTTTCCAGTAGTCATGTATGGATATGAGAGTTGGACCATAAAGAAGCCTGAGCATCAAAGAATTGATGCTTTTGAACTGTGGTGTTGGAGAAGACTCTTGAGAGTCCCTTGGACTGCAAGGAGATCCAACCAGCCAATCCTAAAGGAAATCAACCCTGGATATTCATTGGAAGGCTGAATATTCATACCCTGAATATTCTTATTCAGCTGAGGCTAAAGCTCCAATACCTTGGCCACCTGATGGGAAGAGCCGACTCATTAGAAAAAATCCTGATGCTGGGAAAGATTGAAGGCAGGAGGAGAAGGGGACGACAGAGGATGAGATGGTTGGATGGCATCACCGACGAGATGGACATGAATTTGAGTAAACTCTGGGAAATGGCGAAGGACAGGGAAGCCTGTCCATGGGGCGCTGCGGTCCATGGGGGTCTCAAAGAGTCTGACACTACTGAGCAGCTGAACAACATACCTCACAGGTTAGGTTATGAAGGTGGACAGCTGAGGCTTTACACGTTCACCTACATTATTTCAGCAGAGTGAGCTACCTCAGACATTCAATTTCTCCATCAAAGGACACATACATTTGATAATACAAAGGCTAACTTATACTTTCAATGGCATTTGAGAATTAACTGTTGACCCACATCCTCATTAACACTGGACATGATCAATTTTGTACATTTTTATAACATGATGGATTTAAAATACATATGGAGAACATCTGTTTTTAATGAGTTTCTGTATTTTGTCTCTTCCTATCTTGTTATTATTCTTTGCCCTACGAGTGCATGCTCAGATGTGTCTGACTCTTTGCAATCCCATGGACTGTAGCTCACCAGGCTTCTCTTTCCATGGAACTCTCCAGGCAAGAAATCTGGAGTAGGTTGCCATTTCCTTCTCTAAGGGATCTTCCGACCCAGGGATCGAACCTGTGTCTTTTGCATTGGCAGGTGGATTCTTTACCACTGTGCCACCTGGGAAGCCCCATTCTTTGCCTTATATGGATGTTAAAGCTGATATGTATTTTCTTTTAATCCACAAAGTCTCCCTGTACAAGGAAATATGATTTCCATCTAGCCCTGTCCTACCGGAATACACAGCCACCTGTGCCGAATCCTCGTTCTCTTCCAAACTCTGTGGCTGTCTTCTTACAAGGACTGTTCACTCTGGGAAACTGATCTCCTTTCCTAGTTTTGTGACTGAGCCTGTCGCTATGGTAGTACTGTCTGCTGTAGATGAAAACCTCCTGCAAGGCCAGATCAGGTTGGCTTACTTGCTCTGGTCAGCAAATAGATGCTACTCAAAAAGTGTTACAGTTGACAAAGATAGGTTTCAGACTTGGCTTCTCCCTCCCAGAAGAAAAAACAGAATATAGGATTCTGACCACAATTAATGTGTAAAACAGGGAGTTTGGCTAGCATCAATGCCAAAGGAAAAATAAGCACTAAAGCAGACAGCTGCCCTCTGCTGATTCCAAACAAACGTACTAGCATAACTTCAAATTCATAGTCTATAGCAACTTATAAGGGAATTTTAAGTGTAAGCTCTAGTTTCAGATGACCTAAGGATTTCTTTTCCACTTTAAAAGAAAGGTTTTCAGATTATACATATTTCTTTTTAAAGAAATACATGATCACTGAAGACAATTAGCAATTTCTTCAAAAGTATCAAAAAAATGACCTATCACCCTCCCATTTAAAGATAACCGCAAAGAATATATCATCTATTCCCTTCTAGTTTATATTTATAGGCACACATGTAATGTATAAATATTACAAATTTTTCCAAAATGAGGATCGTAAGATTCTGTATCTTGCCTTTTCATTTTTATCATTGGCATCGGTCTGTCCTTAAATACATTCTGAAACCTGATTTTCAGTGGCTGAATGATATTCTATTACAAAGGTATATCATAATTTATCATAATAATAAGCTTCCTTCTGTGTCCAGACAATGTCTTCACCCCCTCAAGCTCCTGTTTCCTCTTCCTGGGCCCATAGGCTGCTTCCACTTCCCAGCCTTCCTTGCAGTTTGGCTGGACCATGAGACTGAATTCCAGCCAGTGCAATCTGGGTGAAAGTGACTGGCCCTGGCCTTAAGATCAACCCATGCCAACCTCTTGCCTTCTTTCGTTGCTGCAAGCACGTGTGGAAGCCACGTGTTCCAGATGCAAGGTGATAACAGGGAAGCAGCCTCTATCCTCGACTCAGCACTTGGAACAGAAAAGACAGCCTGGCTAGCATCAGACTATGACTTGAGTGAAAAACAAACCTCTTTGTGTTGCTGCACAGAGCCCAGTGAAGTAAATATGTGAATGAAAGACCTGCAAGTTCGCTTCCAACTTTCCATGACTGTAAATAAAGAGCAACAAATTGGTTGTATGCAATTATGTTGCTAAAATAAGTAAGCAGTATAGTACTGGAGTTTTTTCCTGTTTTAAATAAGCAGATAGTGATTATTTTCTTCTTCATATTTTCCCATAATTGTATAGTTTTCTACAGAGAACTATTTTTTTAACTTTTGTAATATTATTGTGTTTTTAAAATTTTGTTTATTTTTAATTGAAGGATAACTGCTTTACAGGATTGCATTGGTTTCTACCAAACATCAACCTGAATCAGCCATAAGTTTACCCATGTCCCCTCCCACTTGAACATCCTTCCCACCTCCCACCCCTCTAGGCTGTTACAAAGCCCCGGCAAATGCCCACTGGCTCTCTATTTTACATGTGGTAGTGTATGTTTCCATATTACTCTCTCCATACCTCCCACCCTCTGCTTCTTCCCCTCCCCTGGCCGTGTCCATAAGTCTGTTCTTAATGTCTGTGTCTCCACTGCTGTTCTACAGATAGGTGCATCAGTGCCATCTTCCTAGACTGCATATATATGCGTTAGTATACCATAATTAATTTTCTCTTTCTGACTTAGTTCACTCTGTAAAGAATAAAAATGTATGGAAAGAATCCCACTGCTGGGCAAACACATTGAGGAAACCAGAATTGAAAGAGACACATGTACCCCAATGTTCATCGCAGCACTGTTTACAATAGCCAGGACATGGAAGCAACCTAGATGTCCAGCGGCAGGTGAATGGATAAGAAAGCTGTGGTACATATACACAATGGAATATTACTCAGCTATTAAAAAGAATGCATTTGAGTCAGTTCTAATGAGGTGGATGAAACTGGAGCCTATTATACAGAGCGAAGTAAGTCAGAAAGAAAAACACCAATACAGTATATTAACGCATATACATGGAATTTAGAAAGATGGTAACGATGACCCTATATGTGAGACAGCAAAAGAGACACAGATGTAAAGAACAAACTTTTGGACTCTGTGGGAGAAGGCGAGGGTGGGATGATTTGAGAGAATAGCATTGAAACATGTATATTATCATATGTGAAATAGATCGCTAGTCCAGGTTCAATGAATGAGACAGGGTGCTCAGGGCTGGTGCACTGGGATGACCCTGAGGGATGTGATGGGGAGGGAGGTGGGAGGGGGGTTCAGGATGGGGAACACATGTACACCCATGGCTGATTCATGTGAATGTATGGCAAAACCACCACAATATTGTAAAGTAATTAGCCTCCAATTAAAATTTAAAAAGAAAAAGAATGTATGGAAAGAGATAAACAGCATTATTTGGGGGACAACCCCTGAAGCTGAGGTGTCTGGCTATGGGCTTTCTGGAACAGGGCCCCGCTTTCCCATGGGAGGGTCTGTGCCACAACCCAGCTCCCTGTGGGCTAGGGGCTCTAGTTCCCCCGGTTCTAAGAAGCCAAAGTCGAACACAGCTGCCAGGAGCCCATATTCTCAGACAAGTGCTGCATAGCATGCATGCAAACTCAGGCTGCATGGAACGCAATTCTGTCTGTTCACTCCAGGCGAAGCCCACTGCTTGACACGTAGAACTCACAGGCAACACTTCAGACCAGTGTCTCATTTTTGTTGTTGTTAATCGTTGCATTTTTAAAAAATTTAATATTTTACTAAGTAACATAATTATATGGATAAAAATTCAAACAATACAAGAAGGAAGAGTTAAAACTCTCCCCTCTGTCCCTCAGTTGTCTTCCCCAGAGGCAATTAATTTTATTTCTTTTATATCCCTAAAGAGATTATAATTGATTATAACTTGAACAGAACAACCCCCCAAAAATAACAATGTGGTTCCTCATATTCCTTGATTTTTAAAGATATTACCATAAAAAATAAAAGCAAACGATAAAAAAATGAATCTGCACAGATAGGTCTAAAATGAAAAACTACAAGCCCTCCCTACACATTACCCCCCATTCTTAGCCCTTCTCCCCAAGAACATCCACAGTCACCAAATTTCTTGTAATCCTCCTCCAAACAGGCTCATGCATATATGCCATAAACATTAACAAATTAAATAGGTACATGGACATACCACATACACATTTCTGACTCTTTTTTTCACTTAATTGCATATCTTGGACATATTTCCACAGCAGCTCATAAAGCACATAATCTTCCTTCCTTTCCTTTGAAAGGATGAATCATAGAGTTTTCAGCAGTCTTCTATTGGATGATCTTCAGTTTGTTACTAGTTTTTGCTATTACAATGCTTTTCCTACCATCACCCCATTTCCTCCACAATGTTTTTTTAATGAGCATCCGTGTGTGTGTTACAATTTTGCAACTATGAATGTTTGTAAGTCTACATTTCCAGCTAAGTGAATATTATTACTTTTTTCTTCCTGAAAAGAAGGGGTATTTTCAAAGGAAATGGTCTATTGACATTCTTTTCTGAAACATTTATACTTTTATCTTTAGGCATCATGTTCCAATAATTTCTAAGAAAACAATTTTTATGATTATTTTTCCTACAAAATCTAGTAACATAAATTTAATAACATTTTTTTCCTTCTTGGGTTTTTTAATTTAGCTTGATTATTTTGTATTGAATTTGAATGAACATTTCTCCCTGGCCTGTTTTCAAAAAAATGCCCTGGAAATGTGGAAATTACCTGAGCTTTATTCCACAGTGACTAAGCATCATCATATAATTGCTGTTATGTTAGAATTGAATGAAAGAACCTACATTTTAAAAGCTGACAAGATTGGATATAAAGGTGAATAACTTTAGGAAGTTTTCATTTTAGTCTAGATGAAATTTAAACACAAATGGAATCACCAGATAAAGATATACCTTACCATAACTCCCTCAAATAAATTTTGGTTTTGGCATTTCAACAAAATTCACAGGAAATTCAAGGACAAGTTTCACCAATCCTCCTTTTGTTCCCCAAACTCTTTCCTTAGTAGTATTGTGTTATATGAGCGTCCCTGGTGACTGAGATGGCAAAGAATCTGCCTGCAATGTAGAAAATGAGGGTTCAATCCCTGGGTTGGGAAGGTACCCTGGAGAAAGGAATTGGCTACCTGTTCCAATATTCTTGCCTGGAGAATGCCATGAACAGAGGAGCCTGGCAGATTACAGCCCATGGGGTCACAAGGAGTTGGACACAACTGAGAGACTAACATTGTTACTTTTTCATCATGTTATTAGTACTCATAAATTTTTATTCTAACATGATGTTTAAGTTAATAGATTAACCTTACACAATTTCAGCAGGTTTTCAGCAGTTTGCAGAGTGAGGTCTAAGGCAAAAAAATTTGAATCTTTTAAAAAACTGGATTGTTTCAGAAGAATATTTTATTGGAGAGAGAAATCTACCCTAGGAAAGTGGGAAAAAAAAAAACAAGTTCTTTCTATTTTCTCCCAATAACTTCATCATTTAGTACTTCAAAATATAACTGTAGGGTGTGCCCTTTCAGTCATAGCTGAGTAGCTCTCATTCAACTGCCCTTCCTACATACAACAATATCAAACACTAGGAAACATACAAATAAAAGCACACAAAAAGCAGTACAGAACTGACAAAAACAGTAAGATCCTGGAAGAGAATTAATACTTGGAACACGGGAAAGAGTATGGAGTGAGTTTTCCATATTTTATGGCCCTTAGCCTGAGACCCCACAAGTCTTGTGCAGTGTGAGGGTAACTAAAACTCTGTTAGAAAGTCTACAATATTTCTGGCTTGAAGAACCAGAGGTCAGAGTTTGATGCAAACACATTGTTTGGAAAATAAAGTGAGAAACAGCAGAAAAGAAATAGCTAGAGAGGAAGAAGCTTATATTCTGTGCTTAAACTTACATCACTGATAAACTACGAATCATGACTGTCCAAGACAGAATTCAAAACAGCCTAGCTAAAAACAAGCCCGCCCCCAAAAATAAAAAAAACAAAAAACAGTGAATTTGGATTTAAGCTGCTACTATTGCAATCAATATTGTGTTCACAGTTTGAATCCAACCACATTCTGCAGCTGCTCAGTCACTCAGTCATGCCTGACTTTTTGTGACCCTATGGATTGTAGCTCGCAGGCTCCTCTATCCATAGGATTTTCCCAGCAAGAATTTTGGGGTGGGTTGCCATTTCCTCCTCCAGGGGATCTTCCCAATCTAGGAATTGGACCCACATCTCCTGCATCTCTGCACAGTAGGCAGATTCTTTACTGCTGAGCTATGGGGAACCCCCTAAACACATTAACTGCCCATTTAAAAAAGAAAATCAACATCACTGGAGGAATGTAACAGAACTCATTTTCATAACATAATATTTACAATGTCCAGGTTGTAATCCAAAATTACTTGACAATCCAAAAATAAATAAACAAACCAGGAAATGCAATACCTTCTCATTCGAGCCACAATCAATAGACTGATTCTAAGATGTCTAGATGTTAGAATAACCAAGTAATGCTCTAAAAGCAGTAATTAGAACTATGCTCAATGAGGTGAAGGAAAATATGCCCAGCATGAGCTAAAGGATAGTAAATATCAGGAAAGAAATAGAAAATATATAAAAAAGAAAAATTTGAGAACTGAAATATACACTACCTATCATACAAAATTTAGTAGATGAATTTGATAGCAAAACTAAGATGAGAGGAGAAGAGTCAATAAGCTTAAATAAAGTTTGATAGAAGCTTTCCAGTCTAAAAAATACAAAGAAAAAAAGTGAAAACAATAAAGTCCCAGGCATTTGGAACCATATGAAGGGAGAGGTCTAACATATGAGCAATTGGATTATAGGAGAGAGATAAGAAAGATAAAAGAGCAGAAAAAAATTTGAAGAAACACTAGCTGAGAATTTCTCAAATTTGGTAAAAGACATAAATTCACAAATTCAAGAAGTTCAACAAATGTCTAGCTTGATGAATAGTGATGATAATTTTTTAAAAATCTCTAAACACATCATTGTCATACTGACAACCAAAAAGAAAGAAAAAATATTGAAAGAAACCAGAGAAAAATGACAGATTATATATACAGGGGAATAATAATTTGAATAATTGACAACTTCTCAACAGAAACAATAGAGATCAGAAAATCATGGAACAACATTTTAAAAGTTTGAAAGGTAAAAGCTGTCAACTGAATATCCTATACCCAGCAAAAACATCCCTCAAGGATGAGATGAAGTGAAGTGTCAGTCACTCAGTTATGTCTGATTCTTTTCAACCCCATGGACTATATCCTGCCAGGCTCCTCTGTCCATGGGATTCTCCAGGCAAGAATACTGGAGTGGGTTGCCATGCCCTTCTCCAGGGGATCTTCCCAACCCAGGGATCCAGTCCAGGTGTCTCACATTGCAGGCAGATTCTTTACCATCTGAGCCACCAGGGAAGCTGGATGAGATGAAGTAAAGACATTATACACACACACACACAACTAAGAGAGTATATCTCCAGTATACTTGCATTTAAATATGCTAAAGGAAATTCTTCAGGCTTACGGAAGGGAAACAAGATCAGATGAAAACTTGGATCTTTGGGAAGACTGAAGAACACTGGGGTAAAGGTAATTACGTAAATATAAAAGACTATTTTTCCTCTTAATTTCTTTAAAATACACATTGCATGCCAGTTTTATCTTATCATAAACATACTACATTTTATAACTATAACATAAAGGACAAGAAGCATGGTTAAATGGACCTTCATTAAACCTGAAATGGTTTAACATTATCTTAAGCAAGCAGTAAAAATTAAAGATGTATATTGTAACCCATTAGGCCACATACCAAAAAGTTCTATAGAGAGGAACAACAAAAACCCAAAAGGCAAATTTAAAATAGAATTCTTTTAAAAATTCATATGATGTAAAAGAAGGCAGAAAAGGAGAAACAGAAAGACAAAAAAAAGCAGGGAGAATGAAAGAGAAAACATATAGTAAAGTGATAGGTTTAACTCAGTCATATCAATTATTACCTTAAATGTAAATGTGCTAAACAATATTAAATTAAAATGCAGAGAATGTACTTTTTAAAAAGCTTCCAACTACAACCTCTCTATAAGAGATGCTGTTTAAATATCAATATGAACATGACTATAGATTTATTTTAGGTCAAGTTTAGCAAATCACTTTCAAAAGTTTCCAAAGTTCCCACCTGACTCTCCCTCAAAGTAATTCCTTCCTGACTGGATTAATGTTCTGTCCTGTAGTATTAATTAGTATGCTCATTTTTATTAATCCCCACAACCACAGGCCAAAAGAATAAAAGCAGCTATCCAAGCAAACACATATTCAACATTATCCCTAAAGCCCATGGAGCCAAAAAAGAAAAAAGAAAAATAATCCAAAATGCTTCCCTGGTGGCTCAGATGGTAAAGAATCCACCTGCAGCGCAAGAGACCTGGGCTCAATCCCTGGGTTGGGAAGATCCCCTGGAGAAGGGAATGGCTACCCACTCCATTATTCTTATCAGGACTTCCCTATAGCTCAGACAGTAAAGAATCTGGCTGCAATGTAGGAGACCTGGGTTCGATACCTGGGTCAGAAAGATCCTCTGGAGAAGGGAATGGCAACCCATTCCAGTATTCTTGCCTGGCAAATCCCACGAACAGAGGACCCTGGCAGGCTACAGTCCATGGAATCGCAAAGAGTCAGACACAGCTGAATGACTAACACTACTACTATGGTCTGGTTTCTGATGATTTCTGGAATAAGGTGTGAAAACTGTTGCAATATGCAGGAGAGGGTGGAATGTGTAGAAGCAATCAATCCTTCAACCAATCTTTCACTAATATTTAGTTCAAGCAAGAAACCCCTTTAAAACTATTAAGGATGCTGTTATCCCTCACTTAAATCCACTTAACAGACACTGAAGGAAAGCAATTCATACTCAAGTACTTAAAGGAATCCTCTGAAATTCTACGATATGAAAGCTCCACGTGGCCCCATAGCATTCAACATTCAACATCTTGCTTTGTCACTGTCAGCTCCCTTTTGTGTTTGCTTTTAATTTTTTTAAAAATATACATATTTGAAAATGATAACTGTCTCCTAGCTAATCAAGATTTATGATATATTTTAGATTAGAAACTTTTCAAAATTCCTGTTTTGTTTTTCACAATATAAGAATATATTTACCAAATAACATTTTAATTTCCATTGTTTTCTTAGAAATAATGCCAATGTCACCAACAATCATAACCACAGAAGCATGCTTTTAAAACCTAAAAGTGAATCTTTACAATATCAAATGTGATAACATGCAAAAAGAAATAGAGAATTCTTATCCATGAAGGTAATTGTAAATCATCATCCACTACTTACTTGATGAAGCCACTTTCTTCAGAAAACTCCCAATTCCTTCAAATTCTATCAGCTTAGTTACCAAATACTGCCAAATATGTAATTATAGATATTTGTAGCAGTTGAACAAATAGAATAATAATTTATATTTCACAACTTACATAGATGATTTCCTATGTCTATATCTATGTGTGTGCTAAGTTGCTTCAGTTGTGTCCGACTCTTTGCGACCCCATGGACTGTAGCCCGCCAGGCTCCTCTGTCCATGGCGATTCTCCAGGCAAGAATACTGGAGTGGGTTGCCATGTCCTCTTCCATATCTACATCCATAGACATATCTATGTAATATTCCTGATACTTATAGAACTGTACTTCCTCTGAAAAACTGGATGGGGTAAGGCTAACTAATATTCCACTCATGCCTCTCCTGTCATAGTGTTGCAGCAAAAATGGAAATGAGTGAATGGCCTTTGGCACATACCAGCCAAACAGGCCTGCAAGAGTTAAACATACTTGGTCATTCTTTAGCTGTTACTACTCACAAACACTTGTAGTTGGGCTTGTCCTTCACAAAGCTAATTACCCTCTAACTCCATATAGATTATACCCTACAACTGGCATTCTTGTTCCCCTACAGTCCCTTGGAGCATTCTGCATTTCAGAAAAAGGCCATGGGCCAATTATTTCAGGGAAACCAGACCTGGTTTCTGAGCTGCCTCAGGTCAGCTGTAGCTGTTTTGAAACTTTGCAAAGAAAGAATAAAAATGCTAGACCTTCATGAGGGGACTGGAATGAAAAAGTAGGAAGTCAAGAAACACCTGGAATAACAGGCAAATTTGGCCTTGGAGTACAGAATGAAGCAGGGCAAAGGCTAATAGAGTTCTGCCAAGAGAACAAACTGGTCATAGCAAACACCCTCTTCCAACAACACAAGAGACGACTCTACACATGGACATCACCAGATTGTAGACACCGAAATCAGATTGATTATATTCTTTGCAGCCAAAGATGGAGAAGCTCTATATAGTCAGCAAAAACAAGACCAGGAGCAGACTGTGGCTCAGATCATGAACTCCTTATTGCCAAATTCAGACTGAAATTGAAGAAAGTGGAGAAAACCACTAGACCATTCAGGTATGACCTAAATAAAATCCTTTACGACTATACAGTAGAAGTGAGAAATAGATTTAAAGGACTAGATCTGATAGACAGAATACCTGATAAACTATGGATGGAGGTTCGTGACATTCTACAGGAGACAGGAATCAAGACCATCCCCAAGAAAAAGAAATGCAAAAAAAGCAAAATGGCTGCCTGAGGAGGCCTTACAAATAGCTGTGAAAAGACGGGAAGTGAAAAGCAAAGGAGAAAAGGAAAAATATATCCATTTGAATGCAGAATTCCAAAGAATAGCAAGGAGAGATAAGAAAGGCTTCCTCAGCAACCATTGCAAAGAAACAGAGAAAAGCAACAGAATGGGAAAGACTAGAGATCTTTTCAAGGAAATTATAGATATCAAGGGAACATATCATGCAAAGATGGGCTCAATAAAGGACAGAAATGGTAGGGACCTAACAGAAGCAGAAGATATTAAGAAGAGGTGGCAAGAATACACAGAAGAATTGTACAAAATAGTTCTTCATGACCCAGACAATCACGATGGTGTGATTACTCACCTAGAGCCAGACATCCTGGAATGTGAAGTCAAGTTGGTCTTAGGAAGCATCACTACGAACAAAGCTAGAGGAGATGATGGAATTCCAGTTGAGCTATTTCAAATCCTGAAAGATGACGCTGTGCAAGTGCTGCACTCGATATGCCAGCAAATTTGGAAAACTCAGCAGTGGCCACAGGACTGGAAAAGGTCAGTTTTCATTCCAATCCCAAAGAAAGGCAATGCCAAAGAATGCTCAAACTACCGCACAATTGCACTCATCTCACACGCTAGTAAAGTAATGCTCAAAATTCTCCAAGCCAGGCTTCAGCAATACATGAACCGTGAACTTCCAGATGTTCAAGCTGGTTTTAGAAAAGGCAGAAGAACCAGAGATCAAATTGCCAACATCCGCTGGATCATCGAAAAAGCAAGAGAGTACCAGAAAAACATCTATTTCTGCTTTATTGACTATGCCAAAGCCTTTGACTGTGTGAATCACAACAAACTGTGGAAAATTCTAAAAGAGACAGGAATACCAGACCACCTGATCTGCCTCTTGAGAAACCTGTATGCAGGTCAGGAAGCAACAGTTAGAACTGGACATGGAACAACAGACTGGTTCCAAATCAGGAAAGGAGTACATCAAGGCTGCATATTGTCACCCTGCTTATTTAACTTATATACAGAGTACATCATGAGAAATGCTGGGCTGGAAGAAGCACAAGCTGGAATCAAGATTGCCGGGAGAAACATCAATAACCTCAGATATGCAGATGACACCACCCTTATGGTAGAAAGTGAAGAAGAACTAAAGAGCCTCTTGATGAAACTCAAAGTGGAGAGTGAAAAAGTTTGCTTAATGATCAACATTCAGAAAACTAAGATCATGGCATCTGGTCCCATCACTCCATGGCAGATAGATGGGGAAACAGTGGAAACAGTGGCTGACTTTATTTTTCTAGGCTCCAAAATCACTGCAGATGGTGACTGCAGCCATGAAATTAAAAGATGCTTGCTCCTTGGAAGGAATGTTATGACCAACCTAGATAGCATATTAAAAAGCAGAGACATTACTTTGCCAACAAAAGTCCATCCAGTCAAAGCTATGGTTTTTCCAGTGGTCATGTATGGATGTGAGAGTTAGACTGTGAAGACAGCTGAGCGACGAATAATTGATGCTTTTGAACTGTGGTGTTGGAGAAGACTCTTGAGAGTCCCTTGGACTGCAAGGAGATCCAACCAGTCCATCCTAAAGGAGATCAGTCCTGGGTGTTCATTGGAAGGACTGATGTTGAAGCTGAAACTCCAATACTTTGGTGCAGAGTTGACTCATTGGAAAAGACCCTAATGCTGGGAAAGATTGAGGGCAGGAGGAGAAGGGGACGACAGAGGATGAGATGGCTGGACGGCATCATCCACTCAATGGACTTGGGTTTGGGTGGACTCAGGGAGTTGGTGATGGACAGGGAGGCCTGGCGTGCTGTGGTTCACGGGATCGCAAAGAGTTGGACACAAATGAGCAACTGAACTGAACTAAACATGAGGATATAAAACCTCTCTCTATTCCCCAGAGATGGGGCACAGTACTTGAGGTGTTAGCCTGCTATGTATTCCCCTTTGCTGGGCAAAGATAAAGCCATTTTTCTATTTCCTCCAAACTGTGTTTCCATATTCTTTATTGGCACCGGTGGACAGGGGGCCAAGATTTTGGCAACAATAGTTACATATATGAGACTTTCTGGTGAAAGAGGGTAGATGAGGAAGGATGGATCAAGAATCATTCCCAGGTGTTTTGATTTGGTATCCAAGTTAAAGGTTGGGGCATTCACTTAATATAAGAGAATCAAAGGGGGGAAAGTGAAGCATTTGAACTTGAACATATTGATTTTGATGTACAAATAAGTTGGTCTGGAGTTCAGATGAAATAACTGCAATGGAGAGGAAGATTCAACGGTCATCAGAGCACAAGTGACCATGGAAATCAGGAGCATGGACATGATCATTCGGGAGACTGTGTGGATTCAGAGAGAGTCAACGATGGAGCCCTAGGACAGGCCAATATCTAGGAGACAGATGAAGAATAAAAAGGGGACAGGGAAATGATTAAAGAAAATTTTTGCATATTGAAGTATTTAGGGAAGTCATTCTGGCTGATACACAAGTTAACTTGAATTTAATGCTAACGAAAACAGCCTGTCTGTGACAGAGAACTCAAACAGGCGCTCTGTAACAACCTAGAGGGGTGGGATGGGGAGAAAGATGGGAGGGAGATTCAGGAGGGAGGGGGACACATGTATACACATGAATCATGGCTGATTCATGTTGATGTTTAGCAGAAACAAATAAAATTCTGTAAAGCAATTATCCTTCAATAAAAAAAATTCAGAAAAAAATACACTGTACATCTGCTTTAATTATGAAAGAAAAGGGAGCACTGACCAGAAGAATGTCCATGTTAAAAATAAAGATTAAATACATCATTAAATGCCTCCATTCCTGGGATACCAGGGGTGATACTCCTTCAGTAACAAGACTCCCTTTCCAGATGCCAAGGCCATACTAACTCCCTGTGTATGTGCTGATCTTTTTTTTTTTTTTTTTAAACCTTAAAGGAATGTATCTCTGACTTGTTTAATGTTCTTTGTTCTGACAACATATTAAACTGTGCTGAAAACCATACTTCTCTGTACCTTTCTCCTTGCTTCTGCTGGTAGCCAGTGATCCTTGGCATTCCTTGGCTTGAGGCAGAATAACTCCCACCTCTGCCTCAGGAGTCACACGGTGTTCCTCTTGGGTTTCTGTGTCCACATTTTCCTCTTCCTATAAGAACAACAGGCATTGGGTTAATCCAGTCTCAAATTGATGAAATTTTCAAAATCTGTATTTCCAAATAGGGTCATATTCTGAAATTCTGGGTGGACATGAATTTTTGGAGGACACTATTCAACCTAGTACACCATCCTTAGGGAATGATCACAGATTTACAGGTGCTATACTAACTAGTCTCCAGAAAGAAGGGTATATGCGAGGAATTAGAACGGTGCACAAAATAAGTGAATTTTATGTGGGCACCTGTTGAAGGATGTCATCGAGAGGATGTCCCCTCTGGTTGACCCTCCAATGCCAGACAATCAGAGCCTCCTTATCCCCTCCCCTGTCCTTGGAATATATGTTCTGCTGGCTGTGTCTGTACCAGGAGCCATTTTCAAGGATGCAACCTTGAGAGAACAATGTGTTGTTGAGATCATGTGGTCTGTACACAGGACTGAACCCCATTAAGGCTTCTATATGACTTTTAAGATTCTGGCAGGTGGGTGAGGAGATTTGGAGATATATTCATCTCGCTACCGTGGGAGACAAGTCTCCTATGTAAGTTCCTTGCTTATTTAAACTGCCACCTACAAAATCAGTCCTGAATATTCATTGGAAGGACTGATGCTGAAGCTGAAACTCCAATACTTTGGCCACTTGATGTGAAGAACTGACTCATTTGAAAAGACCCTGACACTGGGAAAGATTGAAGGCAGGAGGAGAAGGGAGCGACAGAGGATGAGATGGTTGGATGGCATCACCTACTCAATGGACATGAGTTGGAGCAAGCTCTGGGAGTTGGCGATGGACAGGGAAGCCTGTCACGCTGCAGTCCATGGGATCGCAAAGAGTCAGACACGACTGAGCAACTGAACTGAACTGAACTGAACCAATCTGAATGGGTCTGCCTCTCCTTGACCTTTGTGTAAGGGGGCCAATTTAGAATTTCACCAGGGGAACTCCAGGGTCCTAAACCAATAGCAGAATATTTTGCAACTTAGTTTCTTTTGACTGTTAAGAGGAACCCAAAGCAAGTTAAGACTCACTTTGCAGAAATTCATCACACTCAGTATTTTTTATTTGGCATGGCATCTGCTCCAAGAAACACTCCTCTGTTCCTATGAAGAAGAAATTAACTTTTTTTTTTCACTCTATGAAAAAGTCAATCAGAAAGCCTTCCTCACCCTTCAGGACCTGGTTTGACAGAGCTTCCATAGCCAGATGGCTAAACTAATGGACTCTTTAAAACTCTTAATGAGAGGTGTGGCAAAGTACCTTACATTTATTTAGACAAGAGTACCTTTAACTTCATTATCATTAAATATTTACTATATGCACCATGGTCTTCGTGGCATTATCAGACACAACTTGTCTAAAAAGAATTCTTTCCCTGGGATGACATTGGGAGGAGCAATAAATGTGGACAAACATAAAAGTATTTGGGCTTTAAACATAAAATCATTTGGGTGGATTCTGACATTTTGAGCCATTCAGTCAATTCAAGAAGTGATTCTAAGATACGATTCATGGGTGGTCCTTCTCCATTACTCCTAGTTCCCCCAATCACTGTGGTACTTTGCAGCACCTGAAACTCATCAGGCTAAGTCGCCCAGGGAGAGGTCTCATGGACAAGACTTCAGAGCTGCAGGGCACCCCTGCCTAACACCCCAGCCCCACCAATCTCCATCTGGGTCCAAGGGTGGCACCACAGCAGCTGTATTTAGATGGTTTCCATACCAGATCCCAGGTGGATATGCCGTTAGCTAGTCCATTATATTAGAGAATGAAATGGCAACCCACTCCAATGTTCTTGCTTGGAGAATCCCAAGGATGGAGGAGCCTGGTAGGCTGCCGTCTATGGGGTCGCACAGAGTCGGACACGACTAAAGCGACTTAGCAGCAGCAGCAGCAGTCCATCATATAACTATGGTGGTGGTGGTGGTTTAGTGGCTAAGTCTTGTCGAACTCTTGAAACCCCATAGACTGTGTAGCCTGCCAGGCTCCTCTGTCCATGGGATTTCCCAGGCAAGAATACTAGAGTGGGTTGCCATTTCCTTCTTCAGGGGATCGTCCACACTCAGGGATGGAACCAGGCTCTTCTGCATTGCAGGCAGATTCTTTACCGACTCTACCACCAGGTAAGCCCCCATGTAACTATGAAGAGAGGGCAAATATGCATTTCAAGGGCCCTGTATTTGAACTATGTATTTCAAAGATTAAATGACATTATTAAGAGAAAAAGTAAGCCACGTTATAGCACAAATAGCTCTTTGTGTAAGGCTAGGGACTGTTATCGGAGAAGGCAATGGCACCCCACTCCAATACTCTTGCCTGGAAAATCCCATGGACGGAGGAGCCTGGTAGGCTGCCGTCTATGGGGTCGCACAGAGTCGGACACGACTGAGCGACTTCACTTTCACTTTTCCCGTTCATGCACTGGAGAAGGCAATGGCAACCCACTCCAGTATTCTTGCCTGGAGAATCCCAGGGATGGCGGAGCCTGGTGGGCTGCCGTCTATGGGGTCGCACAGAGTCGGACACGACTGAAGTGACTTAGCAGCAGGGACTGTTACTGCAAGGGCAACTGTGTCTGCCAGGGAATTTCTAGGGAGGAACGCGAACCAGGATCCTAGAACTCAAATTTTATTGCTCTGAACTCCACACAGTCGGAAGTTTGCCTGGAGCGCTTGTCTGTGCCCAAAGAATCTCTGCCGGGAAGCCCAGGGGGTGTGCCTCCAGGCCGGGATAACAAGCGGCCCCGCGGGATCCCACCCGCTTCGCTCCACTCTGCTCCCGCCCGGGTGGCCGGCCTGCGGGGGCCGCAGCCCCCCCGCCCGGGTGCCCGGCCCGCCGAGTTTTCGGTTTCCACTTTTCCTTCCCAGGCCTCGCCCACTTCCTTTCCCACCGGTCCCCGCCCGGCCGCCGAGGCCCAGGGTCCCGCACCTCTGCAGGGTCCCATCCGCTCTCCCCCCCCCCCCGGGGGACCCAAAGGAAGAGAATTCCTGTGGGTCCCAGGAGTGCCAAGAGTGCGCAGCGAGACGGGAAATTGCAAAAAGTCCTCGGCCCTCTGCCCTCCCCCGCGGCTTTCCCGTAACTCCCGCCCCTGGGCGCGCGCCCCGCAGCTGATTCATAGGCCGGGCGCGGGGCCGGCCCTGCACGTCCGCACCCCGCGCTCGCTCGGGCCTCGCACCGCGGCTCGGCAGCCCCGCCGCCGACGAAGGAGCACCGAGTTGGCTGGTTGGGCGATGGAAGCCTTGTATTTGTAACCGCGCCGCTTCTCACCCTTTTACAGACAGCCCTTTCCGAGGCAAAAAGCACGGAGGGGTTCAGTCACTTGTCCAAGACCATAGAGCTGGCTTCGGTGGCGGTGACGTCGCGGAGCACCGAGAGCCCGAGCCCTTTCTTGACAGTCCTTGGCCCGCTCGTGCCTCCATCCGTCCTGCCTGCTTGTCCTGTGGCTGGAGGCACAGTCCTCAGTGCCACGGAGCCTGGGTGCCTGGTAACTGACAAGCTTGAAGGCTCTGAACAAGTTTATTCTCCAACTCAAGAGGGATCGATGTAGTTAGAGGCTATGACAGAACTGAACGCGGAGTATTTAATTTGAGCTAGAAGGAAAGAAGCCGTGGGTCATAGTCTCAAGTCTAAACTAACTAGGACTTGGGTCAAGTTAACTTATCGCCTCAGCCTCTGTTTCCTCCTCTACAAAATAATAATTGTTCACACTAACTATGGAGCAGGCACTAAGTACTGTACATACACTAGAATGATTTAAGCTTCACCACTGAGGTGGGTAACAGTTTTCGCATTCTGATTTTATCAGTGAGAAAACTGAGGTCCAGAGAAATTAAGCAACTTGTCTGTGGTCACACAGCTAGCAAGTGACAGAGTCAGGATTTGGCTTTGCAGACTGCCTGTAACCACTGTCTGTGTCACAAACTTTAGGACCCTTTGTGGAGTGCCCCCCACCGACCCCCCATGTATGCTGCTTCATTATTGTAGCACTCTTTCCTTAGAGTGCTTTGCCTCTCTCCTGAGCTGCTTTAATCTGCACTCAGAGACCCTTGAATCTGAAGGGCACCAAATGGTCATACCAGGGATTTCCAGACTTAGCTGTGCCTCAGAATTATTCTCGGAGTCTTTAAAAGCACTGGACACCAGCCTCAGTTACCTACTCGAATCTTCAAAAGCATGCTGAGTTTGGCACCTCTGCTGATAGCTTTCAGTGTTGTTGAATGCCTCCAGTGGCAGGGAGCTCACCATCTAACATTTCATTGTTGGATAGGGCTAACTCTCAGCTGTAACTTGCCTCCTTGTGGTACCTGTTCTGCCTCCTGTTGTCTCAGCAGATGTGCCTAAACCTTCTGTATCGACGGCCACCTTGAGAGGAAATGGCTGTCTTAGGTACCCAGTGAGGACTGGAGCCACACTGGGTTTTTCCTTCTACCTCTTTAACCTGAGAGACTGGGGACACCTGCAGTGGTGCCCAGAGGTGTTCCAAAGTCTCTGTTGTTTTTTGTACCCCATTTGTTCTGAAAAAGGAACCAAATCAGGAAAACGATCATGGTTCTGAAAGAGGTGGTACTGTGATTTGACAAGAGGAAAGAGTGTGTTTTCCTTGTGGAAATATTGTAGGCTCGGCAGAAGGAAAGCTGAACAAGTGTCATCTTGCTCACTTTACAGGAACACTGAGCCCTGGCGCTGCTTTCCTTGGGGAAGTCCTCTTTGACTGAAAAAAATATATATGAAATGGGGAAATATGAGACAGATGAGAAGTTGTGAGAAATTCCCCTCCTTCCAAGCAGGATTCCTCATAGCTCTGTAGTGCAGATTTCTTTTACAGCAGCTATGTCCTTGTGTTCACAACCTTCTATTGGTTTTCAGCAGTGATTTACTCCAGTTTATCTGTTTTATTTTTTATGTTTTAAAAATAATACAAATAATAAATGAATATATATATGAAGATAGGAAAAAAAATGTAGACCTATCTTTGTCACTCCTATTCTCACTCAGAAGAGGGAAATTTCAGGTTGGTACCTATTATTCCAAGACCTTTTTTCCTTTTGTATACATTTGCATAATATATGTATATGTGGTGGTTTAGTCGCTAAGTCATGTGTGACTCTTCCGACTCAATGGACTGTAGCCTGCCAGGCTCCTCTGTCCATGAGATTCTTCAGACAAGAATACTGGAGTGGGTTGCCATTTCCTTCTCCAATATGTATATATAATATGTTTTAATAAATGTGAATGAGATCTTACTGTCATTGGGCGGCTTACTTTTTCACCCCCAAGTCTTAGACCTCTATCATGTCTGTATGTACCTTTTCTATTAATGGCTACATTCTAAAGTAATAATATTTATTCTTATTTCTAATTATGTTAACTGGAGATATTTATTCACCCTTTCCCTTACTGATGGACATTGAAGTTAATTTAAATTATTCAGCATTAGCAACAGTGCTTCAGGGAAGATTGGGCATTCACTTTTGTGCTTAAGCCTGAGTGTAATATCCTAGGAGAGAGATTTGTGAATCAAACAGTTTATCCATTTTTCAGTTTGATAGATAAAACTCTTCAAATTGCATAGCTGACCCACCCCCGGTACTATTAATAATTTAAACTCAGCACATGAGAATTTGTTTTCCTCATCCTTCCTAACTGGAGAAGGCAATGGCACCCCACTCCAGTACTCTTGCCTGGCAAATCCCATGGATGGAGGAGCCTGGTAGGCTGCAGTCCATGGGGTTGCTAAGAGCCGGACACGACTGAAGTGACTTAGCAGCAGCAGCAGCATCCTTCCTAACACTGGGTATTATCTTTTTTTATTTAAATTTTCAAATCTGGTGAATGAGTGAAACTCTGTAAGACATTTTAATTTGCATTTTGCTCATTACTGCTGCAGTTTAATATCTCTAAATATTTATGGATTGTGTGTTTCTTCTGTGAATTACCTGTGCGTGTCCTTTGCTCACTTTTCCGTAGAGTTGTTTTCTCTTATTTCTGTTTACTGCAGAAGCTTACAGGTATTCAGTTTCTAATCTGTTGTCTCTTGTAGATGATGCAAATATTTCTTCTAGTGTAATGCTCCTTTTCCCAAATTTTTTTATTGTGGTAAAATACATAATATAAAATTTACCATTTTAACTGTTTTTAAGTACGCTGCTGCTGCTGCTGCTGCTGCTGCTGCTGCTGCTGCTGCTGCTGCTGCTGCTGCTAAGTCGCTTCAGTCGTGTCCGACTCTGTGTGACCCCATAGACAGCGGCCCACCAGGCTCCGCCATCTCTGGGATTCTCCAGGCAAGAACACTGGAGTGGGTTGCCATTTCCTTCTCCAATGCAGGAAAGTGAAAAGTGAAAGTGAAGTCGCTCAGTCATGTCTGACTCTTCGCGATCCCATGGACTGCAGCCTACCAGGCTCCTCCGTCCATGGGATTTTCCAGACAAGAGTACTGGAGTGGGTTGCCATTGCCTTCTCCGTTTAAGTACACAGGTCTGCATTATTAAGGACATGCATATTGTTGTGCAAGCATTACCACCATCCATCTCCAGAACTCTTTATCTTGCAAAACTGAAATGCTGTATCCATTAAATGATAACTCCCCATTCCTCTCTCTCCCTAGCCCCTCACAACCATAATTCTACTTTGTCTCTATGAATACTCCAGGTACCTCATAAGAATGGAGGAGTCATATCGTCTTTGCATTTTTGTAACTGGCTTATTTCACTTAGCAAAATGTCCTCAAGGCTCATCCCTGTTGTAGAACGTATCAGAATTTCCTTCTTTTTTAAGGCTGAATAATATTCTACTGTTTGTATATAACACATTTTGCTTATTCGTTCATAATGCTTTTATTTTTAATTATCTTTTGCTGTACAGAAGTTTTATTTATTTTTAAATGCATTTATTTTATTTTTGTCCATGCTGGGTCTACGTTGCTGCATGGGCTTTTCTCCAGTTGTGGAGGGTGGGGGCTATTCTTCCTTGCTGTGTGCAGGCTTTTCATTGTGGTGGCTTCTCTTCTTGCAGAGCACGTGTTTCAGTAGTTGCAGCTCTTGGGCTCTGGAACACAGGCTCAGTAGTTATGATACATGGGCTTAATTGCTTCACTGCATGTGAGCTTTTTTCCAGAAGAATGGAACCAGTTGTCCCCTGAGGTGGCAAGTGCTCCCTTCTGTCTGAGGTCCTCTTCCCGCACTGACTAATTTGTTAAAGACCTTTTTTCACCTAAAAAATTATTTCTAAGCTTTTATTTTTTTCTAATACTTTTATTACTTTGGTTTTACATTTAGTTTTTTAAAATACCAGATTTTTGTATTGAGATGAAAGGTAAAATGTCACAGCTTTTTTCTTAAGTTTTAAGCAATTGATCCACTGAGGTTCCAAGTGCTCCCTTCTGTCTGACTCTTCCCGCACTACTAATTTGAAAAGATATATGTACCCCTAGTTCATTGCAGCATTATTTATAATAGTCAAGGTATGGAAGCAACCTAAATGCTCATCAATAGATAAATGGATAAAGGAGATGTCGCACATATACACAATGGAATATTACTCCTGGTATGCAACATGGTTATTCAGTATTTCAATACATTTCTAAATGATCACCATTATTAAGTCTAGTTATCTGTCACCAAAGATATTACATTATTATTGACTATATTCACCATAAGGTACACTTCATATCTGTGACTCATTTATTTTGTAACAGAAAGTTTATATGTCTTAATTTCCCTCATCTATTTCTCTCCTCTTCCCACTCCCTCCCCTCTGGCAACCACCTGTTTGTTTTCTGTATCTATGACTTTGTTTCTGTTTATAAATTACCTATGTTAATTTTTTAGATTCCATATATAAGTGAAATCATATAGTATTTGTCTTTCTCTGACTTGTTTCACTTACAATAATCTGTAGCTCCGTTCATGTTATTGCAAATTCCAAGATTTAATTCTTATGGCTGAGTAATATTCCATTGTGTATATGTGCTAGGGGTACATATATCTTTTCAAATTAGTATTTTTGTTTTCTTCATATAAATACTCAGAAATGAATTTGCTTCTTCATAGCAGGCTTCCCTGATAGCTCAGATGGTAAAGAGTCTGCCTGCAATGCAGGAGACCCAGGTTTGATCCCTGGATGAGGAAGATCCCCTGGAGAAGGGCATGGAAACCCACTCCATTATTCTTGCCTGGAGAATCCCATGGACAGAGGAGCCTGGTGGGCTACAGTCCATGAGGTTGCAAAGAGTTGGACATGGCTGAGTGACTGACACTTTCACTTTCATGGTAGTTCTAATTTTTAATTTTTTGACTAACTGTCAAGCTCTTCTCCATAGTGGCTGTACCAATTTACATCCCTATCAATGATTCAAGAGGATATGTATACTTGTAACTGATTCACTTTGTTGTAGGGCAGAAACCAATACAACATTGTAATCAAGTATCCTTCAATTAAAGCTAAAATTAAAAAAAAAAACAATGCAAGTGGTTCCCTTTTCTCCACATTCTCATCAGCATTTGCATTCTTATAGTTGTGAGGTGATATCCTGTTGTAATTTTGTTTGTATTTCCCTGATGTTTAGTGATGTTGATCATCTTTTTCTGTGCCTGTTGGCCATCTATATGTCTTCTTTGGAAAAATGTCTACTCAGGCTCTCCGCCCATTTTTTAATTGTGTTTTTTTTTTTTTTTGATGTTGAATTGTATGAGTTCTCTGTTTATTCTAGTAAATTTAATGGTCTTGCATTGTTATCTTTGTTCATCTGGATTTTATTTTGTTGAAGGAAATGAAGCAATACCAATAATGATGAAACTAACATTAATTGGGCTTACTATGTGTATGATCTCATAATCTCATTTGATCCTCATGGCAATCCTATGAGGTAGGTTATTTAATCTTATTTCACAGAAAAGAAAATCAAAGTCCAGGTGGTTTAAGTAACTTGCCCATCATCATACAGTTAGTAAGTGCCAGAAAGGGGAGTGACTCTAAGTCGTCTTATGTCAGAGTACCTGTACATAACTATTACAGCTTCCTTCTCCCACACATGTCTGGGTTAGTACCATTCGGGGAAATAGTGTATTTTTTCAAATGAAGTATCACCTTTGGCATTTACCAAATGCCTGCATATTCTTTGGGTCCAGATTTTGCAGTTCTTTGACTTCACATACAACAGAGACTCATTTTTACTCCTAGCTAGAATCACAACTAAATGTTGCTTTAAAAAAGCAAATGAGCAGTGTGTGAGTCAATTGAGCCTCATAACTGAGGACTGATCTTAAAAAACTGGTAGAAACACCTACCTGAGTAGGTTTATAGAGCTAAGGAGAAGTGCTTGCACCCTGGGCATAACTCTGGAGGAGGAAGGGATGGGGAAATTGGAGTGAAATTACCCTGTGGGTTATCAGCCCTACGCTGTAACACTGGAGGCCCTTTCAAAGGCAGAGTGTTACTCGCTCAGTCGTGTCCCACTCTTTATGACCCCACGGACTTTAGTCCTCCAGACTCCTCTGTCCATGGGATTCTCCAGGCAAGAATACTGGAGTGGGTTGCCATTCCCTTCTCCAGGGGATATTCCCGACCCAGGGATCGAACCTAGGTCTCCTGCATTGCAGGCAGATTCTATACCATCTGAGCCACCAGGGAAGTCCATTCAAAGGCAGGGCTCTTTTAAAAACAGTAAGAAGAATGAAACCTGGAAAATGTGTGGATTCTCTAAGAAGTGAGCAACTGTTTGTACTGCCGCATAGAACTCTTCCATAAGGTACACATACTGGGCACATGTCCTGTTTCAACAGCTTCTTTCTTTACAATAGTATTTGCATATAACATCATCAGGGCACCGAGCCAGTTTTGAAGAGGTTGGCAACACACCCATGTTCTTGGGAAGCAAGTGACTGATTAAGCTGCTTCTCATCGGGATTATTTGCAGTGGGGAAAGTTCCCAGGAATAAATATTTCAGTAATGACCGAACAAGAAGTGCTGATGAAGAGGGACAGATTTTTCAAAATCCTGCTTTTATTACACATGTAGTATTTATACTGAGGGGTGTTCAAAGGCCATCTTCTTTTTGCAAAGAGACAAGATTTGAATGAGAAGTTCTACAAAAAAGTGGGTGATTTTTCTTTTCTTTCCTCCCATTTTCCCCCCAGAGAAGGAATGTCAGTGAAAGACGTGTATGAATTAGGCAACATTTGACAACAGAAAATGTAGATGGGCCTGAAAATGAATTTATTTTAATTAAAATTTAACGCAAAGAAGAAAGAATGCAAGAAAATTGGTACAAGTTTTTACTCATTAAATAGATATTGACTGGGTAGCAGCTATATTCTGGAACTGTGATAGACAGTGGGGAATATGATCCAGGCCTGTCCTCAGGCAGCTCATAGCCCGGGTGGGTATAATGGAGATCTGAAAAATAGAAATAAAGAACAGCTTTGGTCTATATCCATGAATCCTATAGTCCTAATGACAGGTACAAACTATATACTACAAACTTATCTACATAAAATAGATAAGCAACAAGGAATTACTGTGTAGCACAGAGAACTATATTCAGTATCTTGTAATAGCCTATAATGGAAAATAATCTGACTGTGTGTGTGTGTGTGTGTGTGTGTGTGTGTGTGTGTGTAGCCAAATCACTTGCTGTATACCTGAAACTAACACAATATTATAAATCAACTACAATTTTAAAACACTAAGAATTTTTTTTTAAAAAAATGGGAAATAACATATTGCCGGGGGAAGGATGGGGAGGGGAAGGGATAGTTAGGGAGCTGGGGATGGACATGTACACACTGCTCCATTTAAAATGGATAACCGACAAGGACCTACCATGATAGCACAGGAAAGTGCTCAATGTTAGGTGGCAGCCTGGATGGGAGGGGAGTTTAGGGGAGAATGGATACATGTACGTGTATGGCTCAGTCCCTTCCCTGTTCACCTGAAACTGTCAAAACATTGTTGATTGCCTATACCCCAATTCAAAGTAAAAAACTTTTTAAAAAGAGAGAGAGAACAGATTTGAGCAAGCACAAAGTCACGCAGTTGAGGCAGGAAAGTATTTTTCCTGTGTGAATCCTGCCACCTTGTACTTCCCAGACTTCCTTTTCTCATTGAAAATTGGATGCAGCCATGTTCCTCTCTCACAGTTGTAGAGAGATAAAGCCTGTTGAATAATGGGAGGACTGGGGAATTATGCAGCACTTTGGAGGAAAAACCAAGCCCTGAGTGCCCATGGGAAGAACGTGCCAAGCGGCCGGCTGATGCTGAAGGACACACCAGCCCACATCCTTGAGGTGATGTAGGAGAGCCTAGCCTAGTCCCAGATTTTTGGTTTGATCTGGTAAGGGGGCATGGTGCACAGTGTGAAGTGCCCCAGAACTACAGGCTTGGACCGCTTTCTCTTTTCTGTCTGTTCTCCTCTTGGAGATCATCCAGTCCTGTGGCTTTATACGTGTGCACTAAAAACCCCTGGGTTTGTGCCCTTAGCCAGGACCCCTTCCATGGACTCCACACTGTGTAGCTAGCTGGCTACTTGACATTTCATTTGAATATCAAGTAAGTATCTCAAATTAAGATGTCACAAATTCAGTCCTTGATACAGCCCACTAAGTCATTCTTCTGCTTCTCTGTTACTGGTGATTCCATTTTCCAGGCATGCAGTCCAGAATTCTGAGAGCCATCCGTGGTGTCTCGGTTTGTCAACACCCCACACGTTCTGCCAGCTCTGTCTGTAAAATCTCTCCCTAATTTCATCACCCTTACCACTGCCGCTGCCGTCCCTCCACCCCTGGGGTCTAAGCCAGCGTCAGTCTCCCATGGACCATGGCCTGAGTGCTCCTGTCACTCTTGCCCTGTTCAGTCTCTTCTCATTAAGGGTCCTTCCTGTGCAAGACCACATTACTCCTTTGTTTAAAACTCACCAGCAGCTCCCATCTCACTCAGAGTAGAAGCCAAAGTTTCTAGAGTGTTTCCCCTGCCTGCCCTCCCTTTCTGTGTGCCCTCTGATTTCTCCTGTCACTCACCTCCTTGCCCCGTCCAAGCCCCGGCTCTGTGTCGTTTCTTGACTATGCCCAGCGCTCAGGACCTCAGGACCTTTGCACAGCTCACCCCCTCACCTCCGGGCTTTTCACTCTGTTTTGGGGGTCTCACAGGGAAGCAGCTGATGCACTCAGAATTGGATCACCTGAGGAAGATTGACGTAGGAAGGGGGAGGGGAACCACATGGGCTGTGTGTCTAGTCACCTGGGGCCTTGGATAAGAGTCACTGGTGTCTGTGTTTTTCCCACAGTGTCAGGCTCTGTGCCTACATGAAACCTGTTCACAGGGCATTTCCCAGAGGGGGCTCCACAGGAGGGAGGAGCTCCACAGGGCTCCCTGGGTGGTTCTCCCTCATGACTCCTGTTCTGCAGGTTTCAATAAATGTTATTGATAATTGCCAGAAGATTTTCAGACAACAGCCAGGACTCCTAGTCCTTCTGCAAAATGTCCTGAGTGGTCTGGAGCCTGCGGTATCTGGATGGTGGCTGCCTGGTCACAACACTGGACAAAACCACTTTGCTCTGTGCAGGCGGTGACCACTGGGTCACAGCTGCCACCTGTCCAGTGTGTTGTAAAACCATGCCTATGAGAACTGATGAAAAGAAAACCAGGAGATGCGATAGCAGCTGGAGCTGAGGTCCCCAGCTTCACAACCAGCCATGTGTGAGATGGTGGCAAAGGGCAGGGCTTCAGACAGGACTGTCCTGGTGATTCTACCCAGACCATAGACATAAGTCCTTTGTAAACTACCATATCTTCAATTCTGTTATATGACAACTTGTATTCTTAGTTTCTGGTTACCCTTAACTGGTAGGTGGCCTCTAACTCCTAGTTTTAAGTTTCTTTGCCCCATGACTTGTTTAATTTTTGTCACTTGGTAAATATTTGATTTACTGAGACTCCACCTTAAAGAAGTGTCTTCAATAGCCCTTTCATGTGGGGGACACAAGGCAGCATGCATCCTACCCCTGGAATTACCTGCTTTTGAATTGAGGGGATGAGCAAGTGAATAGCAACCCACCCCAGTATTCTTGCCTGGAGAATCCCGTGGACAGAAGAGCCTGGCAAGCTACAGTTCATAGGGTCGCAAAGAGTTGGACACAATTGAAGTGACTTAGCATGCACGCTCTTCTCACCGTGGCAGCTCCCTATGTTCCTTGTGTGATGTACATGCTAGGAGGATGAGACCCAGTGCCGTAGACCAGGATTGGATGGATATTTAAATGCACAGTGAGTGTCAAAATCCCACTGTGGCATTTTCCTTTGCTTTCACTTTGGTTTTCAGCAGAAACTCTTTTCTCTTGAGTCAGTCTTCCCCCCGGCTTTGATATTCAGTTGTAGTAGGAACCCATCTGAAGTTGTCCATAGAGATTTCAGCATGGTGTGAATGCTGCTGCTGCTGCTGCTAAGTCGCTTCAGTCGTGTCCGACTCTGTGCGATCCCATAGACGGCAGCCCACCAGGCTCCACCATCCCTGGGATTCTCTAGGCAAGAATACTGGAGTGGGTTGCCGTTTCCTTCTCCAGCGCATGAAAGGGAAAAGTGAAAGTGAAGTCGCTCAGTCGTGTCCGACTCTTAGCAACCCCATGGACTGCAGCCCACCAGGCTCCACCATCCCTGGGATTTTCCAGGCAAGAGTACTGGAGTGGGGTGCCATTGCCTTCTCCGTGGTGTGAATGACCTGTTGTCAAAAGTTGAAGTAGCGGAAAGTGGTGCTTAAAGGATCAGGAAGAAAAGCTGTCGTTTGCAGACTTTTGCTCCTGTGTAAGCAAATCTGACCACTCCAGAGTAATTGAATGGTTTGGTTTACCCTCTTCCTGTCTTCACTATTGTTCCCATTTCTTCTAAAATGCTGTTTGAAGAAAACAAATGGACAGTGTGGGCAGTGAAAATGGATGATCTGGTTCACGGAACATCTAGCTTTTGATGACCCTAAGCAGACTAGATGGAGGTAAAAGTTGACTTTGAATTTTTCTTTGCTTCTCTCTGTGATGAGTCAGAGTTTGCAGTAGAAAAGTGAAATTCAGTACTTCCCCTGACTAACGTGTTTATTATTTAATGAAGAACAAATTAGCCTTCTTGAGACCATCCAGGCTTATTTTTGTGCCCTCAGATCATACAACGGTCAGAGGACCTGATGAATCAGCAGAGCTCTTTTGGCCTGTAGTTCATAACCCCCTTGCAAGACAGGAGGACCGGAAGTTCTCTTGAACAATGCCACCCTGCCTGTCCCCTTCAGAGACAGATGCTTGTTTCTCTCAGGTGACATTTTAAGGAGAGAGACAGGGAAGAGGGGAGATGACTCCCCTGCAAGGAATTAATTCAAATGGAGTTCTTCTGAGAGTGTGGCTGGGTTTTTCTGCTTTATCTTTCTTCACCAAACTTTCCCTGGTGTGAAGAGATTGGTGACTCCATTACCTGTTGCCACACAACCTCAGCGTCCCATCTGGGAACAGCTTCCCTGGGCTGGGGCGTGACCGGCTGCTGGCTGACCTCGGCTGGCCCAGCTGGAACAGCACGGGTGACTCACCTCTGTCTCCTGTGTTACTCATCCTCCTTTTGGGTCCAATAGAATAGCCCAGAAATGTACTTTTCATGCCAGAGGCGGAAACACAAAAGAGCAAGAGGAAATACATAGTCTTTTGAGGCCTAGGCTCCAAGAGGACACACCGTCACTTCTGCCTCAATTATGAGCCAGAGCAAGTCAGATGCAGCAGGAAAATCAGCTCATTGTGGGGTGCGGGTGGGAGAGGACTCCAAATTCAGTGACAAGGAGTGTGGATATAAGGAGGAAAGGAGAGTGGGAGCCATTCTAAAATTTACCTCTTTGTTTTTATTTGTGTGGCTGCATTGGGTCCTCATTGCAACATGAGTGGTCTTTGGTTGCGATGCGAGGGCTTCTCTAGTTGTGGTGCATGAGCTTAGTTGCCTCACCTCGTGTGGGATCTTAGTTCCCCCGACCAAGGATCTAACCCTCACCCCCTACATTGGAAGGAGGATTCTTAACCACCAGGAAGTCCCAGAATAGAAGCCTTTAATGTCATTATCTTCTACAATAGGTTCAAAAAAACCTGCTCACATCTAAAATTAAATTTCTCTTCTTTGTAATTTCTCTTTTTCAGGAAACGAGAACCTATGGCTCTCTTTGCAGTCTTGCAGACAGCATTCCTCTTGGCATTGCTGCCCTTGAGAACTTACCAAAGTGAAGGTAAGAAGTGGAAAGAACAGGAAAGAAAAGAAATCACATAGGAAAAAAAAAAGGTAACTGGTGCTTTGGAGAAAATTGAGCAGGTCATTTTTCTTTGGGAATTACCTGGAACTGATGAGTAGCAGTGAGTAATTTTGTCTCCACCTTCCTGATCTTAAAGGCTCATTTTAGTAAGCTACACCTTAACCCTGATTTCCTGGTCAGTGGAAACTTGTCAGTAGACTTAATCCCTCAGAATTTCATGATCAATATATGATCCGTTGCCATTGGCAGAGGAGTTCCTTCTGTACTTGGTGTGTAGAAATGGGTTACGTGATCAGAGTTAGAACAAGTTGGAATGTCCTACATTCATTGAGAGGCCATTGCCTCCACAGTAATATGCTAAGTGCTGAAATGCTGTTTATGGCTAAAGAAATAGTATTTGTCTCTTAACTACTTACCCAGTGAAGGGGTGTGTGTGTATGCTCAGTCACTTCAGTCGTGTCCAACTCTTTGTGACCCTAAGGACTGTAGCCCACAATTCTCTGCTCTGGAGAATGGGATTTGTTATGTAGTATACATTAAAGTATAGTTAATATAAAATATACATACTATAGTATATGTAGTATAAATATATACATATTATATATAGCATGAGTATATATGCTAGGAAATTATACTATATATACTTATTAAAGTACATATACTTTAATAAGTTTACTTTAGCATATACATATTAAAATAATACAATATATGATGAGAGTTTTTACCTTTAATGTTAATAGTTTTCTAGAATGTTTTTCTAGAAATAACATCATATTTTATGGCTGTAAGCTATCCCATCTAACGAATGGGCCACAGTTTGTTCCCTTGAGTGTGTGGGAGCCAGATGGAGAAACTGGTGGGGAAAGTAGGAGAGCCTGTGACTAAGTCTGTGGCTGTCCGGTTCTAAGCCCGCTCTTTCTGGCCACACTCCAATACTGTGTTCTCGAGAGCTGGGCCAAGAGCCCTGGGTCCTGGTTGGGTTCCGTGACCTTGGGAAAGTCACTCCCCTTTTTTAGCCTCAGTTTCCTCCTCTGACAAACACTGGGACTGGACTGGACTGAATCACCTCCAAGGTCTCTCTGTCTCTCTGACTTTACCTTGGCATTTCCCACCATTTCCCAAGGATGTCCTAGCTTGCTTTCCACTCAGTTATTTCTGACTGCTGTCTAATCGAGTACCTGAGTCAAGCTCCTTTTTGTCTAAAGCATCACAAGGCAGCCTTCTAGAGCTTCCTGAAGCACTGGTGATATAGGGTAGGTGACTCACTAATTCAGTAATCAGTCACAGAGTATCTACACTGGGACAGGGGTGTTACAGTCTTGATTTCAGCAAGATGAGTAAGACTTAGTGCCACCTTTGTTCAGCTCACAGTCTGCAGGGAGACAAACACCAAACAGACTATGAGCGCATGTTGTGATCAGGGTTCAAGTATGGGGTGGGAAAAGCTGCGATGGGAAGAAGAGACCACCAGGAGGGACGAGTTATTAGTGAGGGGCTGCTGGTCAGGCAGGCACTTGAGATCGTGCCGGTGCTGTGCTGGATCTCTATCATTTGAGATCTGCTGTGGGTAAGACGTGCCAAGTTCTGGGGACTAGAGTTCATTCCAAGATGCATAAGCCTCTGCCCTCCAGGAAATGTGAATCTAGAGTGAGCCTGACAGCGACAGATGACCATACCATACAAGCTAGGTGAAATGAGGGCTGGGAAAGGTGGGCTGATTTTGTATGCACTCTGCTTCTCTACACAATTATTGAAAATAATCCATCACCCCCCCCCATCCCATAAGGGTTCTGCCTTTTCATTTTCCTAAATCTCCCTTTAGTTCACTTCCTAAATCTCCCTTTGGTTCATAGGTTTAGGGAGAGGATGAATAGCAGCTGTTGCTTTCTACTGTCTTTAACTAAAAAATTGAGACATTTTATTCACAAAGGAGATAAAACCTCTAATCAAATAATGATAGAGGATGACTGCCCTGTTGGGCTTTGAATGTTCAGTAATCCCAACTTATTCCATTTACCTTTGAGTGAATGGGGCCTGATAACTAATTCCCTCTGCCCAAACTTGTTAAGAATCAGAATGCCAATTTATTAAGTTTCAGTGGGGAGTAAAACATAGAAATATAACCGGGACTCAGCCTTTTGGTGCAAATCAACTCAGAAGACTAAATTATGCATTCTGAAGTGTCATCATAGTGAAGTGAACCGGATACCTTAAAGGAATATTTCTTTTAAAATCTAGCATATTATATGGTTCTGAAAGTTATACATGTTTTCTGGAGAACATTTGCAAAGTACACAAAAGCATAAAACAAGAAAATTAAAACCAACACGACATGGTAAGGTGATTATCCTCCAATTAAAAATTAAAATCACTCAACCTCACCATCCAGAAATAATAACTTCTAACATTTTGGTTTTACTTTTCTTTATAGCTTTTTAAAAATCATGGAAGTGCTTTAAAAAATATAAAATGGGATTATAGTTCAATGTGATTTTTTAAATGTATGAAAAAGATCAAGAAAATCTTACGATTTAAACTTGGCAGTGGAGTGAGAGTGGAATTGGTAGGGAATTCAATATCTGTATTGTTTGAATATTTTTATCATGGTCATGTATATTTTAAAAATAATATTTATTGATGTGAAATTTACATAACATAAAATCACCAGTTTATAGTTAAAGTGAACAAATCAGTGGCATTTAATACATTCAGAATTTTTTGCATCTACCACTTCTGTATAGTTGCAAAATTTTTTTGTTGTCACCAAAGGAAGCACTGTCATCATTAATCAATTGCCCCCATTCCTCCTCCCTCGGCCCCTGGCAACTTTCAGTCTGCTTTCTCTCTTTGTGGATTTAACTGTTCTGGATATTTCATATGAATTGAGTCATACTATATGAGACCTTTTGTATCTGGCTTCTTTTGCTTAGTGTAATGTTCAAGGTTCACCTGATTTGTAGCATCTATCAGTACTTTGTTCTCTCTTCACTTCAGTTCAGTAGCTCAGTTGTGTCCAACTCTTTGCAACCCCATGGACTGCAGCATGCCAGGCTTCCCTATCTATCACCAACTCCTGGAGCTTGCTCAAACTCATGTCCATCGAGTCGGTTATGCCAACCATCTCATCCTCTGTCATCCCCTTCTCTTCCTGCCTTCAATCTTCCCCAGCATCAGGGTCTTTCCTAATGAGTCCATTCTTCACATCAGGTGACCAAAGTATTGGAGCTTCAGCTTCAGCATCAGTCCTTCCAATGAATATTCAGGACTGTTTTCTTTTAGGACTGATTGGTTTGACCTCCTAGCAGTCCAAGGGGCTCTCAAGAGTCTTCTCCAACACCACAGTTCAAAAGCATCAATTTTTTGGTGCTCACCTTTCTTTATGGTCCAACTCTCACATCCTACATGACTACTGGAAAAACTATAACTTTGACTATATGGACCTTTGTTGGCAAAGTAATGTTTCTGCTTTTTAATATGCTGCCTAGACTTGTCATAGCTTTGCTTCCAAGGAGCAAATGTCTTTTAATTTCGTGGCTGCAGTCACCATCTGCAGTGATTTTGGAGCCCCCCCCAAATAATCTCTCACTGTTTCCATTGTTTCCCCATCTATTTGCCATGAAGTGATGGGACCAGATGCCATGATCTTAGTTTTCTGAATGTTGAGCTTTAAGCCAACTTTTTCACTCTTTCACTTTCATCAAGAAGTTCTTTAGTTCTTCTTCACTTTCTGCCATAAGAGTGGTGTCATCTACATATCTGAGGTTATTGATATTTCTTCCGGCAATCTTGATTCCAGCTTGTGCTTCATCCAGTCCAGCATTTCTTATGATGTACTCTGCATATAAGTTAAATAAGCAGGGTGACAATATACAGCCTTGACGTACTCCTTTTCCTATTTGGAACCAGTCTGTTGTTCCATGTCCAGTTCTAACTGGTGCTTCTTGACCTGCATACAGATTTCTCAGGAGGCAGGTCAGGTGGTCTGGTATTCCCATCTCTTTCAGAATTTTCCACAGTGCGTTGTGATGCACACAGTCAAAGGCTTTGGCATAGTCAATAAAGCAGAAGTAGATGTTTTTCTTGAACTCTTGCTTTTTCAATGATCCAACGGATGTAGGCAATTCGATCTCAGGTTCCTCTGCCTTTTCTAAATCCAGCTTGAACATCTGGAAATTCACGGTTCACGTACTATTGAAGCCTGGCTTGGAGAATTTTGAGCATGACTTTACTAGCATGTGAGATGAGTGCAATTGTGCGGTAGTTTGAGCATTCTTTGGCATTGCCTTTCTTTGGGATTAGAATGAAAACTCACCTTTTCCAGTCCTGTAGCCACTGCTGAGTTTTCCAGATTTTCTGGCATATGAGTGTAGCACTTTCACAGCATCATCTTTTAGGATGTGAAATAGCTCAACTGGAATTCCATCACTTCCACTAGCTTTGTTCATAGTGATGCATCCTAAGGCCCACTTGACTTTTCATTCCAGGATGTCTTGCTCTAGGTGAGTAATCACACCATTGTGCTTATCTGGGTCATGAAAATCTTTTTTGTATAGTTCTTCTGTGTATTCTTGCCACCTCTTCTTAATATCTTCTGCTTCTCTTAAGTCCATACCATTTCTGTCCTTTATTGTGCCCATCTTTGCATGAAAATTTCCGTTGGTATCTCTAGTTTTCTTGAAGAGATCTCTAGTCTTTCCCATCCTGTTGTTTTCCTGTATTTCTTTGCATTGATCACTGAGGAAGGCTTTCTTATCTCTCCTTGCTATTCTTTGGAGCTCTACATTCAGATGGGTATATCTTTCTTTTTCTTCTTTGCCTTTATCTTCTCTTCTTTTCTCAGCTATTTGTAAGTCCTCCTCAGACAACCATTTTGCCTTTTTGCATTTCTTTTTCTTGGGGATGGTCTTCATCACTGCCTCCTGTACAGTGTCAGAAATCTCCATTCTTAGTTCTTCAGCACTCTATCAGATCTAATCCCTTGAATCTATTTGTCATTTCCACTGTATAATCTTAAGGGATTTGATTTATTTTGTACCTAAATGGTCTAGTGGTTTTCCCTACTTTGTTCAATTTCAGTCTGAATTTGGCAATAAGGAGTTCATGATCTGAGCCACAGTCATCTCCTGGTCTTTTTTTGCTGACTGTATATGGCTTCTCCATCTTTGGCTGCAAAGAATATTATCAGTCTGATTTTGGTATGGACCATCTGATGATGTCCATGTGTAGAGTATTCTCTTGTATTTCAGGTTATGAATATACCACAATATGTTTGTCCATTCATCTGCTGATGGACATTTGGGTTGTTGTCACCTTTTCGCTATTGTGAATAGTGCTGCTACAAACATTTGTGTACAAATATTTAAGTCTTGCAGTTCTTTAGGATATATACGTAGGAATGAAATTATTGGGTCATATGGTGATTTTAACTTTGTGAGGAACTTTCAAAATGTTTTCTCCAGTTCCAAAGTCATTTTACATTCCCACCTTGATATATAAAGTTTTTAATTTCTCCATATCCTCACCAATGCTTATTTCCATTTTTTAAATTATAACCCTCCTAGTGAGTATAAGATAGTATCTCATTATGGTTTTGATCTTCATTTCCTTAATCATTAATGATATTGAACATCTTTTCATGTGCTTTTTGGCCATTTGTACATCTTTGGAGAAATGCCTATTCAAGTCATTTGCCTGTTTTTAAAATAGAGTTGTTTGTCTTTTAACTGTTCAGTTGTCATAGTTCTTTATAAATTCTGGATACTAGATGAGTGATTTGCAAAATATTTTCTCCATTTGTGGTTTTCTTCCCACCCTTTTGACAATGTCCTTAGATGCACAGAAGTTTTTAATTTTGATAAAGTTCCATTTGTCTGTTTTTTTTTTTTCTTTTTTGACTCATGCTTTGGCATCATGTCTAGGGACCCAATGCCAAATCCAAGGTCATGGGAGTCCAGACTAAGATTCTAACTGATATCCTAACCATTCCCAGCATCTGATCTATAAAATTCACAAAGGATGGATATCTTTCTGGGAAAATAGTCGTTGATGGCTAATAACTTGGATTTTATGGACATTCTTGTTAACTTTGCTTCCATAGAATGAATTGCTGAGATTATTTTTTCTAAACTCTGAGGGTAAAACCTTAGTTAGATCCTGAAGCTGTCTATCATGTGAACCATTAACATGGAGAACTTCATGCTTGTATCCACTAAGAATACTTATCAACTTTTCTGGCTAGGTCCAGAGCCCCATCCTTATCATCTGTATCCTGAACTTGGCAGGACATGATGGGAGCCACACTTCTCAGACATTCCAGTCCATGTGACCTTTGACTGGGCAAGATGTTCCTGCCTTCACAGTTGGGGGGCAGTGCGATAAAGGCAGACAAGGCTTGGTATTAGAGATCCATACTTAAGTTCCATGTTGCTTTGTGTACATTCATTGTTTAAGCTATCGAACTTGAGTTTCCTCATCTATAAAAAATGACTGTCTCAGTTTTACCATGGGCACTTCATGAGAAAAAATACGCAAAGCACCTAGCATCATGCCTGATAAACTTCATGTGCTCGATCTTATTGTTGCTATTATTTTTTACCTCCCTGTGAGAAAAATACAGGCTTCCCAGGTGACTCAGGGGTAAAGAATCTGCTTGCTAATGCAGGAGATGTGGATTCCATCCCTGGGCCAGGAAGATCCCTTGGCAGAGGGAATGGCTACCCACTCCAGTATTCTTGCCTGGAGAATCCCACAGACAGAGGACCCTGGAGGGCTACAGTCCATGAGGTCACAAAGAGTTGGATACGATTAAGCAAGCACATGCACATGTGCATGAGAAAAGCAGCACATGTAGAATGACAGTTTGGGAAATTTTTTTTCAGTATTAGAGATTCATTCCATTTTTATTCTCAAAAGAAGGTAATCTCTTACCATTTAAACTAGGTGCCAGAGGGTCTCAGATCACTAGGGGGAAATCCCCAAAGAACTAGAAAAATGAATGCTAAAAAGATGATATGTGCTCCACCATGAACCGTCAGCTACCAGTTGATTTTATCAATACACTTTTCATCTTTTCAATACCTTTGCACCATTCCCAGTGTACTGTAGATGCCCTCAAACCAACCAGTAAAGCCACTTGATTCAACAATACACAGTTCTTTTTGAATCTGTATGGCATTTCCTCTACTTACGTAAAAAGTGATGTTTTGTTCTTCTCCCAGAATTAGCAGTGATCCCACTCACTCCATCAGGGCAAATCCTCTCTCTGGGCTGTTCTCCAGCTCACTGACCTCAGCAAATCTATCCTATGTGTGAATCTCTCCTCTTTAACAGACTCTACCCCACCATTAAACACTCTAAACTTGAAATAACTCATTGTTTCATAGAAGTCTCTTGTGTCTCTCCACTAGGTTCCTTCCTTGAGCTAGAAACCTTGTCATGATTATTTTGTTTCACACTAGGTGTCTAATCTCATCCAAAGAGTTCAATGAATTCTTGCTAGAGGTGTTTTAAGTTCAGTGCATTGAGATTTAAGCAATAGCCTCTAGAGATGGGACTTGTTCTCACTTTATAGCTATTTAGTAAACTATGAAATAGTTGTTTGGGTTTTTTTGACCACAAAGCATATGGGATTTTAGCTCCCCAACCAGGGGTTGAACTCACATCCCCGGCACTGGAAGACAAAGTCTTAACCACTAGATTGCCAGGGAAGTCCCCTAAACTATGAAATACTGACTTTCAAAAAGAAAATATTTTTCATTTTAGATGTCCAGAACTATGAAATTTATAGCAAAAAGCCCTCTTTCTTTATTCAGCCTTGTTATAAATTTCTAAACCATTTAGATTGTTCAATAAAGTATCCCTTTATGTAACTGTCAATATAGTAATTTACTGTGTATCATTGAGCAACTCATTTCATTCATCTAGGGCTTAATTTCTTCATCTGCTGAGTGGTTTCTAAATTCCCTCCAGCTTTTCAGTGTCTAATTCTAGAATGTATATGTGAGCAATGTTTTCCAAAGCTAAACAATGATGATACTGAACAGTTTAATTATCTGTGACTATTCAGTCATACTCCTGTTAAATGTTACTTCATATCATGTTTTGGTCTTTCAGTCTTGTCTGAACCTTTACCATTAACTCCTGAATCACTGAATGTTTCCATCAATTCTACAAAGCAGTGTTTGCATTTACAATGGACTGTCCACAACCTTGATTATCATCAGGAATTAAAAATGGTTTTTCAGATACAGATCAGTAGATTTAAAGCATCCAATGTCATCTGGATGGTAAGTATTTTTATTCTTGGCTCAGTATTTTAAAAATCCTTTTCTAACACTATGATTTGTCTTTCATGACATCCTCCCCGAAATCCCAATATGGAATCATTTTAACAACTCAAAACAGTTCTAAATAATCGCAGTCCTGTGTTTTTAGTTAAGAGGATCCAGGACAAAGTAACATGACAATTTTAGTTTGGTAGTTGGGTGGGTTGAGCTATAAAAACAGATAATTTTCTCAGTTCTCTGTTCTCTATGAAAGCTGTTGGGGTCTATCCTTGTGAAGCCTGGGTTCCAAAAATCCATGATCAGCTATCTTATTCCTCGTCCTTCTTCCTTCTCTGTCTAAAGATTTTCCTAAATCAGATGTAATAGTTTGGCAATTCTTATGTCAGTGTGGCTCTCAGGCAGTTTCTTTACAAATACTGTACTGAAATATAAGGAAGAAAACGTTCTAGCATTTTCTCTTCTACTCAGCAAAGAGGTCTTTCATGGACCATGTAAGAGAATAACTTACCATGTCCTTTGTTGCCTCACATGTGGCTTTTTCTGTAACAAATTAAATTAAGAAAATCCTGAACTTCATACTCTTTTTGCCTTTGAAATATTTGGGATTGATGTTCTCTAGTCTGGTTTAAGTCATGGTTGTGTCTGTTTTGCCTGATGCTTTCCCATTTGGTGCACTGGGGCACTTTGGTGGTTTCTTTCAAGGACCATTTATGGTCCAGGGAGCCCTAGTAAACTATGGCCACATCATGATCATTTATTATCATGGGAGGGTGAAGGACAGTGAAATATTTTCTCACTGAAGGGAAACAGAATTTGCCTAGAGGGAAGTGAAACACAGGGATGTGTTATTGCTGGGGACCTCTATCTGCTAGTGGACAGCAACTCTTCTCTCAGGCGGTGGAGGCATGGATACAGGGACCCAGAGGGTCAGTTTCTTTAGTAAAGCGTAAAGGTCACTAACTTTAAAGGTTCCAGTTTCTTTTATGATCCATCATCACCTTTGAGATCTGAATGAATGGCCTAAGTATCATTCTGACTATTGATTTAAGGTTGATACCAGGTCTCTAATTCTACCCCTCAAAGGGCACCTTCCTACTATGAGGATTATTTGATGTTCTTTTTTGTTTTTTAAGGCCAAAAACAATAGTTTACTTGGGGTTTGCTAGGACTACAGGCCAGGAGACATAGATCTCAGAAGCACTTGCATTGTGTTCCCTGGTTTCTGATTTTTTTAAAAAATTTTATTGGGATACAGTATAACTGCTTTACAATGGTGTGTTAGTCTCTGCTGTACAGCACAGTGAATCAGCCATACATACACATGTATCCTCTCTTTTTTGGATTCCGTTCCCATTTAGGTCATCAGAGAGCCCTGAGTAGAGTTCCCTGTCCTGTAGGTTTTTGTTAGCTATGTATTTATATGTAGGATGTATTTCTGTCAATCCCAATCTCCCAATTCATCCCACCCCTTCTTTCCCCTTTGGTGTCCATACATTTGTTCTTTCCATCTATGTCTGTATTTCTGCTTTGCAAATGGGTTCATCTGTACCATTTTTCTAGATTGCATACAACAGCAGTGCTTCTATACAGCTGTTCCCTCCCCAGCCCTTCCTCCGGCCATCCCTTTCCTGCCAATAATTTTTGTGTTTTCATATTTTTTGTATTACCGATGGATACACTTGTTGATTTGGGCCTAGTAGAGCATTGAGCAGAGGTCACGTTGAGGCTAAAAATTGCCTAGGGAAAGGAAATTTGAGTGGAGGGCTGGAGGAATTTGTGGAAAACTAGCACTTAACCCCGTTAGTGAAAGTAACATCAACCATAGACCAGGTGGATCCCATTCTTTATTCTTTTAAAAGGTAGTTCTTTTTGTTACCATAGTAAAGAAAATAATGGTGGGAAAGCCTCAACTGACAGTTGTTCACATCTGTTTAGACCTTTGATTCAGGTACTAGTTCTCTTTTCAAGATAAAAAAGAGAAACCTTTTTCTTTCTTGCTAAGTAGGTTTCTTGCTGCTCAGATCTACTTGTAACCAACCAAGGCTGGAGGTGTTTGAGGGTAGAGTTTTGCCTTGTCCATTACCTGGTTCCCATAACATCCAGCCCAGCCTGATCCCTAGGGCACAGAAAGGTTTGTTATGTTGTTTTTTTCTCTTTTTGGTCACTTACTCGTTTGACAAAAGGTAATCACACCTGCCTATGCCAGATGTCAGGAATAGGAAAAGAAAAATCAGCTTTGACTTGAATAGTTTGCAGCTTAGTTGAGAAGATAGGCCGGGACACACACAGCAACACCAAGAGGACAATTTCAGAAAACCCGCGATGACCTACTCCTGACCATGCACACACAGAACTCTCTCCCTTTGCCTGCTTTGGTTAGGTGGCCTCCATAGCCAGAGGAGGGAACAGCCTCTCCCCAGGCAGCTCTGTTTCTGACTGGAGCCCTGGGCTCCACATGGGGATTATGGCCACACGCAGTCTTTCCCAGTCATCAGTTGCCATGCATCCCAGAACAGATGATGCCCTGAGAAGCTGTTGTCGGAACCTCTTGGGCCTGCAGTCAAGGACAGACCTAAGGTCCCCTCCACTTAAGGGTCAGAAAGCCAGCTGAGAGAGGCTGCTTCTATCTGGACCATAATCTCCCTTCATAGGGCAGGTCCCTGAAATGCAACCTCACTCTTGCCGAGAAGGAGCAGCTTTCTGTTCTCATGGCTCCGATTGTGTGTTCCCAAATAAGCCAATGGATAACAATAAATAAACATATTTATTTATGTTAAATTTATATTAAATTAAATATGTATTATAAATAAATAAAACAAGGCAAACAGATGAGGAAAAAGCTCCAAAATTGCTGCGGATGGTGACTGCAGCCTTGAAATTAAAAGTGCTTGCTCCTTGAAGAAAAGCTGTGACAAACCTAGACTGCATATTAAAAAATAGAGTCATTACTTTGCTGACAAAGGTCTGTCTAGTCAAATCTGTGGTTTTTCCAGTAGTCATGTATGGATGTGAGAGCTGGACCATAAAAAAGGCTGAGCACCAAAGAATCGATGCTTTCAAATTGTGGTTTTGGAGAAGACTCTTGAGAGTCCCTTGGACAGAGAGGAGATCAAACCAGCCCATCCTGAAGGAAATTAACCCTAAATATTCACTGGAAGGACTAATGCTGAAGCTAAAACTCCAGTACTTTGGCCACCTGATGCTAACAGCTGACTCATTGAAAAGACCCTGATACTGGGAAAGATTGAGTGCAGAAGGAGAAGGGGGTGACCAGGTGGGACTCAGTGGACATGAGTTTGAGCAAACTCTGGAAGATAGTGAAGGACAGAGGAGCCTGGTGTGCTGCAGTTCATGGTGTCACAAAGAGTTAGACATGACTTAGCAACTAAATAACAATAACAAATAAACCAAAAGACAAGCATCTTGACCCAGGTGCTTGCAGCTGGTCCAGGGACTCTGAGAAGGGTCCTGGCTGGTGCCGACCACTCAGAACTCACCGCATAGTCTCACCTTGGCCTGGGATCTGCCCTTGGCCTTTCTAGTCACATGCTTTATGGTTCCATCAATGGCAGGAGAAGGCAGAGTAGAGTAACCACTCAAGCTTGGAAGGAGGCCTAGAGCTTGAGTCAGGGAGGAATAAGCTCACTTCTTTGGAATGGATCAGTGACCTCACTTGGACATCATGTAAATGCCAGTTTTTCATGACTTACTGATGTCTTCCAGGGCCAAATTAAACTTGCCACTTCAATGAATGAAAACAGCCCAAACACAAGTCATCACATTTTGAAAAGTCACTGAATGGATGCATTCAAGGAAAGTTTTATCTCCCCCACAACACGGCTATAAAGACCACAAAGCACAACTTGTGGTTAGACAGAATACACACAAAGAGGGTCTGGGAAAAACAGAGCTCATGACATATTAATGAACCGATGAAATCATTTAGCACATAGTTTTAGACTGTGGGCTCAGGTCCAGGCATTGTTCAAGGCGTGGGGCTGTCGATGCTGAACAAAACTAAGGAGATGATCACAAAGTTAAGAGTGTCCTAGATGTAAGGAGTGCAGGTTGCTGACAGTGGTTGAGATTAGGCCTGACCTTCTCTAGCAGCTTGGAGGGAGGACAGTTGGAGTTAAAGTAGAAAAGAAGATTAGAAGCTAACTTAGCATGGAGAATGGAGAGGAATGTTCCAGGAAGATCCAGCTGGGGTGAGCAGAGGCCCTGAGTGAAAGGGGCTGGGAGCTTTCAGGCTTGACAGCATGGGGCACGTGGGGTAGGCAGGACAGGGCCAGACCCCATGCGACTCTGGGAGTCATGCTCAGGTGTCGGTTTCTATCCTGGGAACAGTGAGAAGGGGACAGAGTGATGAGATCTGATTAAAACCACTCTGGCTCCACAGTGGGGAGAAGTTGGGAGAATTGGAGGAGGTGAAGTGTGACCAGTTTGAATTGAGCAGTGGGGTAGGTCCAGAGGAGAGGGGCCTGGAGTAGGTGATAACAATGGGAAGGAGAGAAGTGACTGAATTCCCGAGGGATATAGGAGGTGAAATCCAGTCTGTGGCTTGTTCACATTATAGCAAGGTCACCATGACTGCTGTAATATTCATATTATAGCAAGGTCACTGATTGACTATCAGCCAATTTTTTGTACTAGTTTTTAAATAATGGAGAAAATGTACCCGAGATTGTGCATATTAAATAGTAAAAGTTGCATGGGTCAGGACCATAAAACTTGTTAAAAACAATGTTTTGTAGGGATGTGCTGTGCTGTGCTTAGTCGCTCAGTCATGTCCAACTCTTTGTGACCCCAGGAATGTAGCCCGCCAGGCTCCTCTGTCCATGGGGATTCTCCAGACAAGAATACTAGAGTGAGTTGCCATGCCCTCCTCCAGGGGATCTTCCCAACCTAGGAATCGAACCCAGGTCTTCCGCATTGCAGGCAGATTCTCTACCATCTGACCTACCAGGGAAGCCCAGGAGTACTGGAGTGGGCAGTCTATCCCTGCTCCAGGGGGTCTTCTTGACCCAGGAATTGAACTGGGGTCTCCTGCAATGCAGGTGGATTCTTTACCCCCTGAGATACCAGAGAAGCCCTTTATAGGGATAGGAATGCAATAAACTGAAATAATGTAAGCATTTTACAAATGGGAGTCCTGCTTAGAGTGACAAAGGACATGCATGATTAGATGCCCTTCAGGTGGACTAAGCAGTTCTTCCAGAATAGTGTTTGGTTCTGCCAAGGGCACCATTTAAGGCTGACAGGTAGGGGAGGGGAAGGCATAGTGGAGGGAAGGCCTCCAAGTTTGGCAGCTCCAGGTGGCATGTGACGTATATATTGCCCCCTCCTCTTCACTGTAGGACTTGCCATTGGCCCTTAAAAAATTGGATGCAAACTCAGTTTTCCCCAGGAAGGACAAGGTATCTGTTGTCCTTGTCTTACAGCTGTGGGGGCAGAAAGCAGGCATCCCACTGAAGAGCATTGGTGCTTGGAGCTGTGGTCCAAGAAGAATAAAGCCCAGTCCCTGCTCTTACGGTACTGTATTCAAGTCAGGGGCTTGACCATAGATGTAATGCCACCAACTACCCACAGTAGATAAGATTAGGCTTTACCTAAGGACACATATAGACTGAAAGTCAGGGGATGGAAAAAAGATATTCCATGCAAATGGGAATCAAAAGAAAGTGGGAGTAGCAATAATCATATCAGACAAAGTAGACTTTATAAACTGTTACAAGAGATAAGGAAGTATGGGAGGGAGGGCTTGGGGGAGAATGGATACATGCATATGTATCCCTGAGTCCCTTCACTGTTCACCTGAAACTACCACAACATTGTTAATTGACTGTACCCCAATACAAAATAAAAAATTAAAAAAATGAAAGAAGGTGAAACATCACTTTACCAACAAAGATCCATATAGTCAAAGCTATGATTTTTCCAGTAGTTATATATGGGTGTGAGAGTTGGACCATAGAGAAGGCTGAGTGCCAAAGAATTGATGCTTTTGAATTGTGGTGTTGGATAAGACTCTTTTGAGAATCCCTTGGACAACAAAGAGATCAAACCTGTCAATCCTAAAGGAAATCAACCCTGAATAATCAGTGAAAGGATTGATGCTGAAGCTGAAGCTCCAATACTTCGGCCACCTGATGTGAAGAGCCAACTTATTGAAGAGACCCTGGTGCTGGGAAAGACTGAAGGCAGGAAGAGAAGCGGGCAACAGAGGATGAGATGGTTGGATGGCCTCACCGACACAATGGACATGAATTTGAGCAAACTCCAGGAAATAGTGAAGGACAGGGAAGCCTGGCTTGCTGCAGTCCATGGGGCCACAAAGAATTGGACTTGACTTAGCGACTGAACAAGAACCGTCATATGCAGGGGAGCTGAGGGAGAGGTGGGGGTGGGAAGAAACCAGAAGAAAGAGCAAGAAAAGCTTCATGAAGATGGGTATAATGGGCTTGAAGGTTGGGACTAATTCCCAATTCAGAGCAGGAGGATGGGGGTGGAGACACTAAACCAGGGACACTAAACATGAGGAAACACTGAGGTGTAAAAGCACAAAGCTGTTGCAGCAGCATGGGGGCAAACCACTGGTTCTTGAGAGAAGAGTCCTGCAGGGAAGAAGCAGGTTGGAGTCAGATTGCAAATGGCCTTGGATGACAGGGTAAAGTGTAAAAGGAGCCACTGAAGTTTGTTGGATTTGAGAATGAAAATGCCAACGTTTTAGAAAGATGAAGACTAAAAGCTATGCAGGAAAAGCAAGTTACATTTCAACCTGGACAAGCTTCCCAAGAGCACAATGTAAGTTCTGCCTATGTGGCTGACATCTCTGGGTACTGAAGATTATGAAGGTTGGAGCTCAAGGAAGGCAGTACGGTCCATGTGGCCACCACATCTGAAAAGACAAGACAAAAACCAAGGGGATCCCCGGGAGTGATCTGTTAACTTCTGGGTGACAGTGGAACTCCTGGGTACCATGAAGGACTGCCAGCTCTACTGAGGTTTGACCTGATGAATATTAGAAAATTCTTATCAATCGTTCTTAGTTTTAAAGAAGTGCCTCAATTAATTCTCTAGTTTGAGAGAATTTTCTCAGCGTGCTTTTGTGACCAGAACTGTGTGTACACCTTCTTTCTCTGATCTTTTCCCCTAAGACTCAAGTAGTGTCTATTCTTTCTCTCTCTTGGCTCCTGTGATCCCCCTGGAACTGGAGGCCCAGAGAGATTGGGAGCCAAGTTTTCAATAGGCAAGAGGCTATGGCTGGTTCCTTGCTGTACCATCAGAGCACAGGAGCTGGCTGCCTGGAAACAGACTGAGCTTGTCCGTATCCTGAAGTTATAGTGGGCTCTTAGGTGTGTGCTTTAGGATAAGTCCAGCCAAGCCATTTTTCAGGACTGCATGGTTATATGCTTCCAAGTTTTTCTCTTTATTTCTAGGAGAACTACAGCACCACTGTGAAGCGGAACCAAGTCTTGCACTGGAGCTGGGAATCTGAGCTCCCTTTGGAATGTGCCATACACTTTATAAGAATGAGGACTATGGTGGATGATGCCAGGATTCCTGCGCCCAGATTCTGGAGTAACTGGAGTTCATGGGAGAAAGCAGATGGTAAGAAGTGAGGCTATAAAAGAGTGAGGGGGTTTACTATCTAATATTTCTTGGAGATCAGTAGTCAAATGGTAGAAGTCCTTATTGAGGAACTCCAGATTGCTGTTGCTGTTAAGTTGCTTCAGTCGTGTCCGACTCTGTGCGACCCCATAGACGGCAGCCTACCAGGCTCCTCCGTTCCCGGGATTCTCCTGGCAAGAACACTGGAGTGGGTTGCCATTTCCTTCTCCAATGCATGAAAGTGAAAAGTGAAAGGGAAGTCGCTCAATCGTGTCCGACTCTTCGTGACCCCATGGACTGCAGCCTACCAGGCTCCTCCATCCATGGGATTTTCCAGGCAAGAGTACTGGAGTGGGTTGACATTGCCTTCTCCAACTCTAGGTAGACACCAACATTATTTATGTTTGGCTCCTATTGGACCTAAAAAGCATGGATTTGAGACTTACCACTGGGAGATAGAGGTCTCAGGATTTTAATATTCTTGCCTGGAAAATTCCATGGACAGAGGAACCTGGCAGGCTATAGTCCATGGGGTCCACAGAGAGTCAGACATGGCTGAGCACATATGCATTGGATCTAAAAAGCATGGATGTGAAACTTGCCACTGGGAGATAGATAGAGATCTGAGGATTTTCCCTCTGAATTTATTCATTGATATAATTGTGCAGATTCAGGCAATGTAGGATTCATTTTCCAGACGTGTGAAGTATATACATTATAGAATGCTAAGTGAACAAAGCAAAATATAAATTGTACATATATTTTTATTAGAACAACACAAAATGTGTATACAACTAGAGCAGAATTTGGGGAGCTTTTTCCATCAAGGACAAGATAGGAAATATTTTAGGTTTTACAACCCTACATTCTCTATCGGGGCTATTCAACTCCACCATTGTAGCATGGGAGCTGTCATAGGCAGTGTGTTAATGAATGGTTGTGTTCCAATAAAACTTTCTTTACAAAAACCAGATGGTGGCTGGAATTGGCCCATGGGCCATAGCTTGCCAACCCCTAATGTAGAGACAAGGGAGGGAAATATGGAAAACTGGAAGTAATTCTTCATTTGAGTAATGAAATCATGGGTAATTGTGTTTTAAATATCTCTTAATTTGGGTTATTTTGTTGTAATTAAAATTTAGCATTCTTCACAATTTCTTATGCTTCAGCTAAGCTATAGGTTAGCTGCAAAGCAATGGCATCTGATGATCTCAACTGTATACCTTGATAGGTTATCTGAAATTGCTACCAAGAGAACCATTCCTTAGCTAAATATTTATGCAAATTTAACTCAGACTGACAACACTTTAGCTCACAAGAGACCCAATGATTAGTTTAATACTAATAGAATAAAATCTGCTTCCTAGTTGCTGCTTTCAACACGAGATGTATTTAGTTGTCATATCTGCCCTAGGAAATACATATAATTCTCATCCCTTCTTCACAGATGAGAAAGTGGAGGCACTTTAAATAAATATATAAAATATATTTATTTATATAAATATATTTATATTTTATATATAAAATAGCTTTAAAAAAAAAATTAAGGTCATTAGGCCACTAAGTGGTGGAGCCAGAATTCTAACCTGGAAAATCTAGCTCCATAGGCCATGCTCTTAACCATCACATCCTATTGCTGAGAGACACACTTAGAGAAAAAGAAAAAAAAGAGAGAGATTAGAAAGATAGTAACAGAGAAAGAAAGAACAACATTATCAACAACTTTGGTACAATGGACTAGGTTTCTCAAAATTATAACCTCCACACTAACCATAAAATTGATAGAAAAACTGATTATTCCTGTAAAATTTTTATTAAATTATACTTGACTTATAATATCATGTAAATTTCAGGTGAATAGCACAGTAATTCAGTTATACATTTATATGTATTTTTATCAGATTCTTTTCCCTTATAGGTTGTTACATAATATTGAGCATAGGTCCCTGTGTTATATACTAGGTCTTTGTTGGTTATCTATTTTATGCACAGTAATGTTTATATGTTAATTTGAAACTTGGTTTATCCATTCCCTGTGCTCTTCTTTCTCCTTTGGTATCCATATGTTGTTGTTGTTGGCTTTTTTTTTTTTCTGTATCTGTGAGTCTCTCTCTGTTTTGGATATAAGTTCATTTGTGTCATTTTTTCTTTTAGATTCACATATAAGTGATAGCATATGTTATTTGCCTCTATCTGGCTTTCTTCACTTAGTGTGACACTCTCTGCTGCTGCTGCTGCTAAGTCGCTTCAGTCGTGTCTGACTCTGCAACCCCATAGACGGCAGCCCACCAGGCTCCTCTGTCCCTGGGATTCTCCAGGCAAGAACACTGGAGTGGGTTGCCATTTCCCTCTCCAATGCATGCATGCATGCTAAGTCACTTCAGTTGTGTCCTACTCTGTACCACCCCGTGGACAGCAGCCCACCAGGCTCCCCTGTCCACGGAATTCTCCAGGCAAGAATACTGAAATGGGTTGTCATTTCCTTCTCCAGTGATACTCTCTAGGTCCATCCATGTTGTGCAGATGGCATTACTTCAATCTTTTTTATGGCTGAGTAAAATTCCATTTATATATATGTATATATATATACACCACATTTTCTTTATCCATCTCTCTGTTGATGGATATTTAGGTTGGTTCCATGCCTTGGTTATTGTAAATAGGCCTGCAGGGATCTTTTCAAGTTATGGTTTTCTCTGGATGTATGCCCAGGAGTGGGACTGCAGGATCATATAGTAGCTCTGTTTTTAGTTTTTTAAGGAATCTCCATATAGTTCTCTACAGTGGCTACACCACAGTGTTGGAGGGCTCCTATTTCTCCACGCCCTCTCAGCATTTATTATTTGTAACTTTTTGATGATGGCCATTCTGACTGGTGTGAGATGATACCTCATTGTAGTTTTTTTTTTCATTGTAGTTTTGATTGGCATTTCTCTAATAATTGGCGATGTTGAGCATCTTTTCATTTGCTTTTTTGCCATCTGTTTGTCTTCTTTGGAGAAATGTCTATTTAGGTCTTTTGTCCATTTTTGATTATCTTGTTTGTTTTTTGATATTGAGCCATATGAACTATTTGTATATTTTGGAAATTAATCTCTTGATGGTCTCATCATTTACAAATATTTTCTCCTGTTCTGTAGGTTGCCTTTTTCTTTTGCTTATGGTTTTCTTTGTTGTGAAGAAGCGTTTAAGTTTAATTGGGACCAATTTGTTTATTTTTATTTCCATTACTCTAGGAGGCTGATCCGAAAAGATATTGCTGTGATCTATGTCAAAGTGTGTCTTACCAATGTTTTCCTCTAGGAATTTTGTAGTATCTGGTCTTACACTTAGGTCTTTAATCCATCTTGAGTTTATTTTTGTGTATGGTGTTAGTTAGTTCAGTTGCTCAGTCGTGTCCGACTCTTGGCGACCCCATGTACTGCAGCACGCCAGGCCTCCCTGTCCATCACCAACTCCGGGAGTTTACTCAAACTCATGTCCATTGAGTTGGTGATGCCATCCAACCATCTCATCCTCTGTCGTCCCCTTCTCCTCCCGCCTTCAATCTTTCCCAGCATCAGGGTCCTCTCAAATGAGTCAGCTCTTTGAATCAGGTGACCAAAGTATTGGAGTTTCAGCTTCAGCATCAGTTCTTCCAATGAATATTCAGGACTGATTTCATTTAGGATGGACTGGTTAGATCTTCAGTCCAAGGGGCTCTCCAGAGTCTTTTCCAACACCACAGTTCAAAAGCATCAATTCTTTGGTGCTCAGCTTTTGTTATAGTCCAACTCTCACATCCATACGTGACTACTGGAAAAACCAAAGCTTTGACTAGATGGACCTTGGTTGGCAAAGTAATGTCTCTGCTTTTTAGTAAGCTGTCAGATTGGTCATAGCTTTTCTTCCAAGGAGCAAGTGTCTTTTAATTTCATTGCTGCAATCACCATCTGCAGTGATTTTGGAGCCCAAAAAATAAAGTCTGTCACTGTTTCTACTGTTTCTCCATCTATTTGCCATGAAGTGATGGGACCAGATGCCATGATCTTAGTTTTCCGAATGTTGAGTTTTAAGCCAACATTTTCACTCTCCTCTTTCACTTTCATCAAGGGGCTCTTTAGTTGTTCTTCACTTTCTGCCATAAGGGTGGTGTCATCTGCATATCTGAGATTGTTGATATTTCTCCCAGCCATCTTGATTCCAGCTCTTGCTTCATCCAGTCCAGCATTTCTCATGATGTACTCTGCATATAAGTTAAAGAAGCAGGGTGACAATATGCAGCCTTGATGTACTCCTTTCCTGATTTGGAACCAGTCTCTTGTTCCATGTCCAGTTCTAACTGGTGCTTATTGACCTGCATACAGATTTCTCAGGAGACAGGTCAGGTGGTCTGGTGTTCCCATCTCTTTCAGAATTTTCCACAGTTTATTGTGATGCACACAGTCAAAGGCTTTGGCATAGTCAATAAAGCAGAAGTAGATGTTTTTCTTGAACTCTTGCTTTTTCGATGATCCAACGGATGTTGTCAATTCGATCTCAGGTTCCTCTGCCTTTTCTAAATCCAGCTTGAACATGTGGAAATTCATGGTTCACGTATTGCTGATGCCTGGCTTGGAGAATTTTAAGCATTACTTTACTAGCATGTGAGAGAAGTGCAATTGTGCGGTAGTTTGAGCATTCTTTGGCATTGCCTTTCTTTGGGATTGGAATGAAAACTGACCTTTTCCAGTCCTGTGGCCACTGCTGAATTTTCCAAATTTGCTGGCATATTGAATGCAGCACTTTCACAGCATCATCTTTTAGGATTTGAAATAGCTCCACTGGATTTCCATCACTTCTACTAGCTTTGTTCATAGTGATGCTTCCTAAGTCCCACTTGACTTCTCATTCCAGGAGTCTGGCTCTAGGTGAGCGATCACACCATCGTGATTATCTGGGTCGTGAAGATCTTTTTTGTATAGTTCTTCTGTGTATTCTTGCCACCTCTTCTTAATATCTTCTGCTTCTGTTAAGTCCATACCATTTCTGTCCTTTATTGTGCCCATCTTTGCATGAAAATTTCTTGTTGGTATCTCTAATTTTCTTGGAGAGATCTCTAGTCTTTCCCATTCTATTGTTTTCCTCTATTTCTTTACATTGATCACTGAGGAAGGCTTTCTTATCTCTCCTTGCTATTTTTTGGAATTCTGCATTCAGATGGCTATGTCTTTCCTTGTCTCCTTTACCTTTCACTTCTCTTCTTTTCTCAGCTATTTGTAAGTCCTCCTCAGACAACCATTTGCCTTTTTGCATTTCTTTTTCTTGGGGATGGTTTTGATCACTGACTCCTGTACAATGTTACGAACCTCCATCCATAGTTCTTCAGGCACTCTATCAGATCTAATCCCTTGAATCTATTTGTCACTTCTACTGACTAATCGCAAGGGATTTGATTTAGGTCATACCTGAAGAGCCTAGTGGTTTTCCCTACATTCTTCAATTTAAGTCTGAATTTGGCAATAAGGAGTTCATGATCTGAGCAGCTCCTGGTCTTGTTTTTGCTGACTGTATAGAGCTTCTCCATCTTTGGCTGCAAAGAATATAATCAGTCTGATTTCGGTGTTGACCATCTGGTGATGTCCATGTGTAGAGTCTTCTCCTGTGTTGTTGGAGGAGGGTGTTTTCTATGACCAGTGCGTTCTCTTGGCAAAACTCTGTTAGCTTTTGCCCTGCTTCATTCTGTACTCCAAGGCCAAATTTGCCCGTTACTACAGGTATCTCTTGACTTCCTACTTTTGCATTCCAGTCCCCTGTAATGAAAAGGACATCTTTTTTGGATGTTAGTTCTAGAAAGTCTTGTAGGTCTTCATAGAACTGTTCAACTTCAGCTTCTTCAGCATTACTTGTTGGGGCATAGTCTTGGATTACTCTGATATTGAATGGTTTGCTTTGGAAACGAACAGAGGTCATTCTGTCTTTTTTTGAGATTGCATCCAAGTACTGTATTTGAGACTCTTTTGTTGACTATGATGGCTACTCCATTTCTTCTAAGGGATTCTTGCCCACAGTAGTAGATATAATGGTCGTCTGAGTTAAATTCACCCATTCCAGTCCATTTTAGATCGCTGATTCCTAAAATCTCAATGTTCCCTCTTGCCATCTCTTGTTTCACCACTTCCAATTTGCCTTGATTCATGGACCTTACATTCCAGGTTCCTATGCAGTATTGCTCTTTACAGCATCGCACTTTACTTCCATCACCAGTCTCTTCCACAACTGGGCGTTGTTTTTGCTTTGGCTCCGTCTCTTCACTCCTTCTGGAGTTAGTTTTCCACTTTTTTCCAGTAACATTGGGCACCTACCGCCCTGGGGAGTTGATCTTTCAGTGTCCTATCTTTTTGTCTTTTCATACTGTTCTGGGGACTGGGGAAACAGACTCTTGGAGGGCACAAACAGAAACTTGTGCACACTAGAACCCAGGAGAAAGGAGCAGTGACCCCACAAGAGACTGATCCAGACTTGTCCGTGAGTGTTCAGGAGTCTCTGGCAGAGGCATGGGTCAGCAGTGGCCTGCTTCAGGCTTCATGACACTGAGTGTAGCAGTGCATGCATGGGACCTTTTGAAGGAGGTCACTGTTATCTTCATTACCTCCACCATAGTTTGGCCCCAGGTCAAATAACATGGAGGCCCCAGGTCAAATAACAGCTCCCCCCTTCAATAGAAAATTGCGTTAAATATTTACTGAGCATGGCCCCACCCATCAGAACAAGTTCCCCCCTCAGTCAGTCTCTCCCATCAGGAAGCTTCCATAAGCCTCTTATCTTTCTCCATCAGAGGACAGACAGACTAAAAACCACAATCACAGAAAACTAACCAATCTGATCACATGGACCACAGCCTTGTCTAACTCAGTGAAACTATGAGCCATGCCGTGTAGGGCCACCCACGATGGACGGGTCATGGTGGAGAGTTCTGACAAAACGTGATCCGCTGAAGAAGGGAATGGCAAACCACTTTGGTATTCTTGCCTTGAGAAGCCCATGAACAGTATGAAAACAGTATGTATGGTGTTAGAGAATGTTTTAATTTCATTGTTTTACATGTAGCTGTCCAGTTTTCTCAGTACTGTTTATTGAAGAGACTGTCTTTTCTCTATTGTATATTCTTGCCTCCTTTGTCATAGATTAATTGGCCATAGGTGAGTGGGTTTATTTCTGGGCTTTTGATCATGTTTCATTGATCTATGTTTCTGTTTTTGTGCCTGTGACATACTGTGCTAATTACTGTAGCTTTGTAGTATAATCTGAAGGCAGGGAGCCTGTTTTCTCCAGCTCCTATTTTCTGTCTTAAGACTGCTTTGACTATTCAGGGTGTTTTGTGTTTCCACACAAATTTTTCTGTTCTAGTTCTGTGAAAGATGCCATTGGTAATTTGATAGGGATTGAATTCAATCTGTGGATTGCATTGGGTAGTGTGGTCATTTCGACAATGTTGATTCTTCCAACCTAAGAACAGGGTATATCTTTTCTTCTGCTTCTGTCTTCTTTGATTTCTTTCAAGGCTGATTATTCCTAGTCCCCAAAGCACTGGTTCTCAACTGGTTGCACATAGAATTACCTGGGGACCTTAAAACAAAATCCCACCCGCCAGGCCACTCTACCTGGGTGACCTCAGTGATGGCAATTTTAGAGCCCTGGTGGGCCAGCAACCAAACTGAAGGGCATGAAGTGATCAGAGGGTGATGACAGCTTAGTGATAGGCAGAGGCAGCTCCTTGGGGAGTGGAGGAGTGAGTGGAGAGGAGGTAGGAGGCAGGCATGGAGGATGATGAGTGGGATATACAGAAGGAAGACAGAAGTGAAAGGAGATACTTGGGTGACTGGCATCTGAGAAGCGGTGAAGAGGAGTGATTTACAGGATGATTTAGAAATTATGAGGGACACGTAGCTTGGGAGCTAGGCAGAACCTGGTGGGTGTGAATGTGGCTTTGCCACTTGCAGAGTGAACGAACTTGAGCTCAATCCTGCCTGTCCCGTTGCTGTAAGGTGGTAAGGATGACAAGAGAGAAAATATATAAGCACTGAACGTGGGACCTCCTACATGGCTAGCATCAGTAGAGAACAGCTACTGCTGTCCTGGAAACCAGCTGACCACCGGCAATAATAGGGCCATCCACAGGGCGACAGTCACAGTGCTGTCTCAGCAGTGAAAACCAGAGCAGTGATGTTCCCATAACGATAAGAGTGATGGTACACAGGACTTTTTTGCACACAACAAAGTTTATAGATTTTTAGGTTCCTATTTTCTCCAGGAGGTAGAAAAAGCTAAGGTTATCTGTTGAGAGTGAGACAGGAGGGTACTGGTTTGAATTTGAGCCCAAGTCTCACTGAGCTGTCTTCTCTTCTCTTGCAGCCCAGAATTCACTTGGAGATCATCCATTGTACGTTTTCCCTAAAGATAAGCTGGTGGAAGAGGGCTCCGATGTCACCATTTGTTACATTTCTAGGAACCATCAAGATAACATATCCTGTTATTTGGAAGATGTACCGACATATGGAAAACAACTTGATCAAAGTGTATGGGCATTCGAGTTGAAGAACATTTCTTTCCTTAGAAAAACCGGGACCAATTTCTATTGTAAGGGCCAAGGTGTTCCAGAGGGCGTCGTTCTTTTTGTCTCAAGTGAGTGGACCCATTCTCTATGCCCCTCCTCTTCCCATTTCCCATGGAAGAGATCAAATCTCCTTTCCCAGAAGAAAGATTTCTACTTGGGGCCTCAGTTGTCTTTTGTTTTCCAAGGATAGTCTCTGTCAGAGATATTCTGAAGCAATACTTGTCGGATTTCCTGTTGTTTTCTTGAGCTTACAGAAATTTTAGTCCTAGAAATCAAGTGATAAAAAGGAGAAAGTTCAGGTCATGACCTGGACCGCTGAGAAAATATCCTGCTTTGTGTGAGCCATGCTGGAATGACCACAGGATGCCGGGGCGGGGAGGAGAGAGGCTGCAGGCTGGATGGCCCTAGAGAGGCGGCCAAGGTCGTGTCGGAAGACCCGGGTTTGAATCTTCTTCCTGTGGCTGGGTGCGCCGTCTTGGCCAAATTTCCCCCTCTGTGAACGGGTCTAGTAATGGTTGCTGTGAGGATCACAGTAACATGGGCAGGGCTGTATGATCCATAGCTGCACACCCAGGACTTCAGCAGATGAGGCCTTTACTGCTCTTAACTGGGTGGTGAGGGGGAGAGGAGGCAGTGTTGTGCTTCTCTTGTCGATCTGTGTATGATCCCCCACCTCACCCGACCTGCCGTGGCCTCCTGTTTTGTCTTGAAGCCTCTGCCCTCCCCCCAACAGTGGGGCAGTACCTGCAACTCCTCCCTCCCTGCTTTCCCTGCCACAGTCCATCTCCGGTCTCCTGGACGCTTGCTCACCCATACCCCTTGTGTGTCCTCTCAGAACAGCAGTGCCTCAGGGACTTGGAGATGCCACACGTATGCTCCTTAGAACGCTCAGCAACCTTCAGCTGCTGAAGTTAGCAGGTTCCCCAGATCTGACTTCCTGGCCTCCCAAACACAGCCCAGGCTCTCGAAGCCACAGCATCCAATGCGAAACACCAGGCAACACTGACTCCATTCATTCCTCACTTTGCTCCTTCTGTCTGCATGTCACCAGACTGCTGAGTGCTTACTGGCCAGCTGTGGGGCTACCAGTGCAGACCTCATACAGTCACTCCCACTGTCCCTGGTGACATCCCAGCAAAGCACCAGGGAAGGAAGGAGAAGGGGCCAAGATGAGGTACCCGAATGTGACTTTCTGGCCTCAGATCCCAAAGAGAGCTTTCCATTTCAGTTGTGTTTCAACAAAGGGCTTCTGCTCAGTATTTCATCTGCTTTTTCTTTGTATGGACAGAAGTGCTTGAAGAGCCCAAGGACTTTTCTTGCGAAACCCAGGACCTGAAGACTTTGACCTGTACTTGGGATCCCGGGAATGACACTGGCTTGATTCAACTGCCTTCCTACACTTTATTTGAATCGTAAGTGAGCTCTGGTTACATTAGTGACAGATTCTCCCTTGTTTGAGGTGCTTGTGACAACATATAAAAAATTTTCAACACATGTTTTCAGACCACCTTGCCAGGGTCAGGAAGAAATCCTTAAGGGGTCACAAGTGTATAATACTTTCTATCCAAGTTTTGTGAAAGGAAAATGGAGCATAAAAATAATAAGACCATTAGTTGTGAATCTTGATGTGAAATAACTCCATATGGTGATCTAGATCTATCTAATTTCTAACTTTTTAAGAGTACCCAAAGTAGTAAACTAAGGAAAGTTTTTACAACCCACAGGGGGAAGTCAGCAATTCATCCTTACATATTTAACCACATAAGTCAAGTTTTTTGAAACAATATTTTCATCGTCAGTATTTGCTGGTGATGGATCGATGCTGTTGTGTGAAACATAGTTTGAAAGCCACTGAACGTGTCCCCCAAGGGATTCAGGAACACACATCTGTGTTGACAAAAGTGTAAACCCTGAAATTGTTGTGTGTGTGTGTTTTTTTTAAGATTTTCCGGGAAAAAGACACTTTGTAAACACAGAAACCGGTGTGATTGGCAAGTAACTCAAGACTCACAAGAAATGTATAACTTTACACTCGTGGCTGAAAACTACTTTAGAAAAAGAAGTGTCAGTATTCTTTTTAACCTGATCCATGGAGGTGAGACTTCAGTGTAGCTCACTGTGGCCACTGGCATAGCTTTGTTTGACACACTGTGTGATCAAGTAAATGTGCTAGAGATTTCTGCCTAGTTCACATCCTAAGTGAAAGTTTTAGTTTGTAACTATTGTTCATGCCACGCTTCTCTTCATGGGTGCATGCATGGCCCATGGTCCCCATTATTTGTTTGTGTTGATAATGTAATAAATGCCAAGGAGCTTACCTCCAGTTCAAACTAGAATTCTGACAATAACTTATGTCATCTCCCATCCCACAGCCCCCTGTCCCGCTCCTTCCACTAAGGAAATGACAGATTTATTTTGTGTGTGCTTGTGGATATATTCTCATTTCTTATGAAATCCTGTTTTTATTTTGCTTTAATGCATATCAGAGACATCAAGCTATATGTAATAATCCTAGTAATTGTTTTTATATAATATTAAATTGCTAACACTCATATTATTCAGTGGTGTTGTAGTCCGTTTATTTTCACTGTTATAAAGTATTTCATTGTGTAAATATACAGTATTTTATTCATGCATCTCCTTTGATGGGTTTTCAGATTGTCTCAAGGTTTATGCTCTTGGATACAGTGTTAATAAGAACGTTTTGATATATATATCCAGTAAACACCTGTAATTGTTTTGTTTTGTTTTGTTTGAGTGTATACCTATACCTAAGAGTAGAATTGGTGAGGGCTCAAAAAATGTAAAATGTTCAACTTACAAGATAATGCCAAATTCATTTCCAAAGTGGTTGTAGCAATGTATTCTCTCCAAATTGGTACTGTCGCCCTTTTCATTTTTGTCAGTTGAATGAATGAATGGAAAGTGGTATTTTGTGACGGTTTTGATCTGCACGTCTCTGAAGCTGGATATCTCTATGTTTAGATTACACCTCCTCCTCTTTTATGAAATGTAGAATCTTTAATCATGCCGTTCATTTTTTCTGGAATGCTTGTCCTTCTTTTACCTTCTTAATTCTACACGTCATTCAGATTTCAATTTAATTATCACTCAGTCAGTCAACTAATTACAGGGTGATGCCAATCCAGCAGGCACTTCAGATCCATCTGTGAACAGAATTGAGTAATTGCCCCTGATGAGAATATGTGCTAGTGTGTGCTAGGGGAGAGGGTGGAGATGGGGGTGTGGAGACATGCAGTAAATATATAAACAAGTTAGTAGCATAACTCCAAGCATCGCTAAGTCCTGTGAAGAAGATAGAATTGAGGTAGGAGGGTAGAGAATGCCCGGGATGAGGCTTCAGTTGGGATGAGGGCACTGAAGGGTGAAAAGGCAGAAAACCTCTAGAGCATTTGGAGCAAAAGGAATGGATTAGAAAAGGTCTTGGGATGGGAACATGCTCTGGGTGTTTCAGGGACAGAAAGGACGTCCTGTGTCTCTCCTGTGAGAGACAGGAGATTGGAGTGGTGGGCAATGGCCAGGTCACGCAGCAGCTCTGGAAGGGGGTAAGATGGAAGGTGTTTTTATTTCACATATTCAATTGATATTTTTCAGCTCTAAAATTTCCATTTAATTCTTTTTAAAAAAACTAGTTTTTTTCTCCACTGAGAAGTGTTTTCCTTCTATTCATTTCAGGTGCATTTACTTTTACCTCATGGATCTGTTTTAAAGTCTTTATCTAATCATTGTAGCTTCAGGGGAGTCATCTTAATGCATGAGTCATCTCAAGGTTGATATCTGTTGATTGACTTTTCCCTTTGAAATTGGCGGCATTTTCTGTTTTTGGTTTTGTTTTGTTTGTCAAATGATTTTGGATTGTATTCTCGCCATTGTTGAAGTTACTTTGCTTAGGCTCTGGATTCTGTCATGTTCTCTTTGATGGGCCGCTTCTCCAAGTTTTGTTCTTCCCTGCTTTTGTTTAATTTTAAGAGTCCTCAGTTTCTTTCTATATTTTTTCAGAGTTTCTAATATAATCAGTGAGAGAGAAAGGCTGTAGTTGGCTTACTCCATCTTAGCTGCAAGTCTGGTTTTATTTGTCATTTTCTCAAAAATAAGCAAAAATGCTTATTGGGTAAATCTTTGAAAAAATGAAGTGCCTATTTACCAAAGTCTTTTTGGATCTATGCTTGAGTTTTTTTATTTTTTAATTTATTTTGGCAGTTCATCCAATGGCTCCCTATAACTTATTCCCTAAAAATGTCAGTGCTGCAAATGCCACCATGACCTGGAAGGTATACTCCATAGGAAACAAGTCTGCACTTTTGTGTCAGCTTCAACTCATTGATGAAGGAAAAGTGATACAAGTAAGAGCTTAACTTTCTATTTTTAAAAATTTCTTTATGTCTGAACAGAGATTAGTGAATATAAAATCTCTTGAAATTTTTATTTCTGTGTGGATTCAAATGGGAGGGATCATCTGTTTACAAGGTCCAGGAATATTACTCAACCACCAAAAGGAATGAAAGTGGGTCATTTGTAGATACATGGATGAACAAGCCTGTCCTACAGAGTGAAGTGAGTCAGAAATGGGAAAACAATTATCATATTATCATATCATATCATTATCGTATTGTATTAATGCATATTATGGAATCTAGAAAATGGTACAGATGAACCTATTTCCAAGGCAGAAATAGAGATGCAGACATAGAGAATGGACATGCGAACATGGGGGTGAGGGGAAGGAGGAGTGGAATGATTTGGGAGATTGGGATTGACATATATACTCTACTATGTATTAGGTTGGTGCAAAAGTAATCATGGTTTTGCATTGTTGAACTTTACTGTTTGATATTAGAATACATTCTTAAATGTGGTTATGATATGCATCATTTTAATGTGCACTTCTCACTTTATATTTTTTGCTCATGACTTATGACTTGCTATTTATTTTATATTTATTTTAGACTAGGGAAGTGATGTTACACAAAAAGCAAATTCAAGCGATTTTCTTATTAGAGTTCAAAATGGGCCATAAATCAGCAGAGGCAACTCGCAACATCAACAACACATTTGGCCCAGAAACTGCTAACGAATGTATAGCGCAGTGGTGGTTCAAGAAGTTTTGCAAAGGAGATAAGAGCCTTGAAGATGAGGAGTGCAGTGACTGACCATCGGAAATTGACAATGACCAATTGAGAGGATCATTTTACAACTACATGAGAAGTTGCCAAAGAGCTCAGTGTTGACCATTCTATGGTAATTCAACATTTGAAGCAAATTGGAAAAGTGAAAAATCTCCGTAAGTGGGTGCCTCATGAACTGACCAGAAATCACAAAAATCATCATTTTAAAGTGTCGTCATTTCTTATTCTATGCAAAAACAATGAACCATTTCTCAATCGGATTTTGATATGTGATGAAAAATGGATTTTATATGGCAACTGGTGATGACCAGCTCAGTGGTTGGACCTAGAAGAAGCTCCAAAACACTTCCCAAAGCCAAACTTGCACCAAAAAAAGGTCATGGTCACTGTTTGATGGTCTGCTGCCTGTCTGATCCACTACAGCTTTCTGAATCCTGGCGAAACCATTACATCTGAGAAGTATGCTCAGCAAATCAATGAAATGCACTAAAATCTGCAGTTCCTGGCATTGGTCAACAGAATGGTCCCAGTTCTTCTGCATGACAATGGCTGAATGCACATTGTACAACCAATGCTTCAAAAGTTGAATGAATTGGGCTATGAAGCCTTGCCTCATCCACCATGTTCACCTAACCTTTCCCCAACCACCTACCACCTATTCAAGCATCTCAACAATGTTTTGCAGGGAAAACGCTTCCACAACCAGCAGGAGGCAGAAAATGCTTTCCAAGAGTTTGACAAATCCCAAAGCACAGATTTTACGCTACAAGAATAAACCAGCGTATTTCTTATTGACAAAAATGTGTGGATTATAATGGTTCCTATTTTGCTTAATAAATATGTGTTTGAGCCTAGTTATAATGATTTAAAATTCATGGTCCGAAACCATAATTACTTCTTCACCAACCTATATAAAATGACTAGTGAGAAGCTGCTGTTTAGCACAGGAAACTCAGGTTGGTGCTCTGTGATAACCAAGAAGGGTGGGATGATATGAGGTGGGAGGGAGGTCCAAGAAGGAGGGGATATATGTGTGTGTATGTATATATATATGATTCATTTCATTATACAGCAGAAGCTAACACAATATTGTAAAGCAATTCTATTCCAATTTTAAAAAAAAGGTCCAGGAAATTAATCACAAACTTTTAGAATTTAGAAATGTTTTTCCTCAAAGAACTAGTTGTACTCCAGGTCTAGATGTTCCGTGTGTGATTTGGCTTTACAATAAAGTGTGCTCACCAGTACTTCTGTCTTCTTCTTCCTCCCCACCTCATCTTTTTTTTTTTTTTTAATCAAGCAACACAATATCTCTGTCAGGGTGAATGGTGAGTACCTCTTAAGTGAACTGAAGCCGGACACAGAATATATGGCCCGTGTACGCTGTGCTTATGCTGACCACTTCTGGAAATGGAGTGAATTTATTAGCCAGAAATTCACCACAGCTGAAGCTGGTACGTTTGGCTCCCTGACATCCCAAGAATCTAAACGGACTGACAGGAGATGGGTGGGCTTCCCTGAGAACTTCTGCTTGTACCAAAAACTCAGGGGAAAGTATTACAGCAGAGGCTGAGTACCATCTTTAAAAAAAAAAAAAAATGTGAATTTAATGCCTAATGAATTGTGGGTGGGAAGACATCTACCTCAGACATTTATTTGCCATCCAAGTTATTGCTACTGAACATTTTCTCTGGGATTTTTAGTTTTCCAAAATGGTTTCTAAGCTCCTGGTATTGCTGGATTCCTGTTGGAACTGGGGCTCTGTAAATAAGTATGAACTTTTCATTCAGGCCTGGGGACAAACAGTAGCATTTGTGCTGAGGAAAGCACTGATCTCATAGAAAACAGCCTTGGGCTGTGTTTGGAAAGGTAGTATCTGGAAACTTAATCATCATTGTTAGGTCGTTCCGTTCCAGCGACAGCAAACTGGGAGCCTTCTCATGATGCTCTCAGAGGTTGTTTCCTCAATAATGACTGAACAGAGAGTTTTACCTCCCAAATAACTACGTTTTAGACCACAAGTGTTGCTCAGGAGACGAGATGGTCCAGCCCTGCATTCATCTCCTTCCACTCCCACATAATAGTCATACCATTGCCCGGTTAACACATGAGGCAGCCTGGGCCCTAGACGGGGGAGACGCATCTAGTTTGCAGTTAATTAGCAGCAGAGACATAACAACAGTAACCAGAGCACAGAGTGTTTAGTATGTGCCAGACGCAGCTCCAAACGTTCCCAGTGTTTTCCTCAAATCCTCCCACCACCATGCAGCAGGTCCTGTTAGTCTCCTCGCTTAGTGGATGAGGCCCCGGAGGCACAGGGAGGATGAGGGGTTTCACAGGCCCCGCCAGCAAGGAAGGGACTGAGTCAGGACTGCAGCTCACACCCAGGCCAGTTGACTCCAGAGCTTCCCGCTCACCCAGACTGCAGTCTGCCTGGTGTGTCTCTCGGGGGTGTTATTCCAGCCTGGAGAGCTTGTGGATTCAAATCTGGGCTATTTTGCTGCCTAAGGAAGGATTATATATATTTATTTGATTCCATCTTGTTATTCGTGTCTGTAGGCTGTGGTTTTTCTTCTGTTTCAGCCTGGAAGGGACATTTTAAAGCACTCTGACTGAGGGGGTAGTGAGGGCAGTGCACCAAAATCCACACCTGGGCTGGTCACCAGAGGTGCTCAGTAGCCTCTTCCCCTCATCAGCCCCTCCAAGAGTCCAGTCATTTTTTCTCTAGTTGTATAGACCCCCAAAAAATCCCTGGGGCAGAGAGCCCCGTTCCTGATGGTAACGTGGCATATTCCTCAATTGTGGGCTTCCCAGGTGGCTCAATGGGTAAAGAATCCTCCTGCAATGCAGGAGACACAGGAGATGCGAGTTCAGTCCCCAGGTCAGGAAGATCCTCTGGAGAAGGACATGGCAACCCACTCCAGTATTCTTGCCTGAAGAATCCCATGGACAGTGGAGCCTGGCGGGCTACAGTCCATAGGGTCGCAAAGAGTTGGACACAGCTGAAGCAACTGAGCAAAGAAGATTTGCTTTATCCTAGTACTTTATACTTGAATATTGCTTTGCTTGGGGATTATTTTTTGCAAGTGAATTCCAAAATTATACCTAAAACTTAGTGGAAAGAAAAAAACTTTGCATTTTTTTTTTTTAGCATTTTTGGTAACTAGTTTATTTTAGACTATAATATCATAAGTCTGAAAATGCTTAAAATAAGTTGAATCTACTGATGGTGAACCTATACTTTTTCAACTCGGATAACACTTTGCTCAATGCTGGCAGAGTCAATGTTTATATGTATTAGAATCCTACTTAAGCAGAATCATGGTGAGCAGAGATAAATGACCCCATGGGGAGATACTGTAGTGACATGAATATGGAGCACCATCGGCTGCGCTGCTCTTCTCTGTCCATGCAGGTGGTCACGTACAGACCAGCAGTGGAAGATTCTGCACTGAGCTTGAGGTCTCGTATGGTGCCTGAGTTTTTCAATACGTTTTTGACTTAATATTGGCTTCTCTGATGGCTTGTTTAGCAAATTGAAATCTGCCTCTTAATAGATTTTAAAAATATATGGTCACCTTTATGTTGTGCTAGAAAGTGTTAGCAACTACAGGGAAAAAAAAAAGGGGGGTCTCTTAAATTTCAGAGATTTCCCTGATGGCTCCTGTAATACAGGAGACCTGGATTCAATCCTTGGGTCAGGAAGATCCTCTGGAAAAGGGAATGGCAACCCACTCCAGTATTCTTGCCTGGGGAATCCCATGGACAGATGAGCCTGGAGGGCTACCATCCATGGGGTTGCAAAGATTTTAAAAATATACAGTCACCTTCATGTTGAATAGGAAGTGTGAGCAACTATATGAAAAAAATTTTTCATTTTTTAAAAAATTTCATTTGTTGGGGACCGTAAGCTGTTTTCATAAAGCAGAAAATTAAAATTTTATGTTATGTTGCAAAACAGTTTCTTCTTGCGCAGAGATATGTTGAATCCAGTAGTAAATCACTGGTCTACAGTTTAGTGGAAAGAATGACAAGAAGGCAAGGTCTTCTAGAACAGAGTGGGGAGAGGCGTGCTGGGGGAGGTTTGCAGCCGGTGCCCCGAGGGGACACACACAGGGAGCTGCCCCAGGCTCAGGCCAGGAACTGGGGAACGGGTGTGCATGGGGAAGAGAGGGACAAGGAAGGGGTCCCAGGCTCTGACCACAGCCATGGGCCAGCCAGCATGCAGTCAGGAGAACTGGGCTCCGCTTGAGGGTGTCCCAGCTGCAGCCTCCAGCAGAGGGGCAAGGAAGTAGCAATGGTTTGCTGCACCTAGAAACTCCAGAAATGGGAAATTTGCTTAACTAATCTCCTAGCATTGGACAGACGCAGGATTCTTGCCTAAGTAACCCCCTAGCATTGGACTGATGCAGGGTTCCAAAATTCCTTGGTGGCTTCTAGAAGCTCTGAGGCTTGAGTTTCACAAAGGCCCCCGTGTCACATCCCGTTCCGATGTAGCAGCCCTTTTGTAAAGCACCTATTGTGTGTCTGCACACTTGTGAAGAGTGAACAGTGTGGCCACGGCCAAGTGGGTAGACATCACAGAGAGTGAAAAACCGAGATGCAGGCCTCAGGTTGGACTGGCCGTGGTCACTTTGCTGACCGAACTAGAGGAAGGTTGCAAGTATTGCTCTACGTACATGTTGTGACCCAGGAGCTTTCCTTTGGTTAATTTCAGCTCCATCCGAGGCGCCCGATGTCTGGAGAAATGTGACGTTTGTGTCAGGACTTCCTACGGTGACCTTGTTCTGGAAGGTAAGAGGCCAAAGGTTTAGAAAGACATTTTGCTTGTCATTTACTTTTCACCGAAACTAGATACTGATGTACTCTTTCGATTGGGAGAGCTCTTCCCAGGAATCCACTAGAATTTCTGACCTGGTCGGGGAATCTCCGCTCCACATCCATACCCCTAACACTGGACCAGTGCCTCCTTCCACAGCAGCCTCTTGCCTTGCCCAGGTGGCTGGTTCTGATGCTTAGAACTGCATCTCCTAAATTCCCCTCAGTCCTGCCCCTAACATCCGCAGGGCCCAGGGCATGAGGAGAAGTGGAGAAATATATACCATACTTTAAAGTTATGAATATTTATATTTGAAAATTATAAGTCAAGCTAAGAGATTGTAACAGAAAATCAATCTAGTCCTTCTATGTTGACTAACATGCCTTCATGACAACGTGGAAGGCCTGGCTTGTGTTGCGATGGTGGTGGTGGTGATTTAGTTGTAAAGTCATGGCCGACTCTTTTTGACCCCGTGGACTGCAGTTCACCAGGCTTCTCTGTCCATGGGGTTTCCCATGCAAGAAGACTGGCTTTGCTGCGCTGTGCTAAGTCACTCAGTCGTATCTGACTTTGTGACCCCATGGCCTGTAGCCCACCAGGCTTCTCTGTCCTTGGGGATTCTCCAGGCAAGAATACTGGAGTGGGTTGCCATGCGCTCCTCCAGGGACTCTTCCCAACCCAGGGATCAAACCCAGGTCTCCCACATTGCAGGCGGATTCTTCACCATCTGAGTCACCAGGGAAGGCCCACTCAGAGCTCTTGAATTCCTCAGTGTTTAGTGCTAAAGCACGGCCATGCTGGGGGAGCTGGCCCCCAGCCAGAGCCCACCCCACTTTTCTTCCCACCTCTACTCTGGCCCTCCCCACCAGGGGGCTCATGCACACACATGTGGATGCGCCAGTCTGTACGGGCAGGTTCTGTCCACATCCCAAGCCAACAGCTGCCCCAGCCCGATCTCAGGTCTGGGGGTGCACACATCAGGGGGCACCATCTGGCTGGGGGTTCAGGCCTTGGGAGTGGGCTTAGGGTTGTGTGGACAGAGAATTCTCTGCAACCTGGAGGGTCATCTAAAAGACGGCCCGTGGGCCCTGGGTCTGGGAAAGCACAGCTTCGGGGCAAGGGGTTGACACAGCTGGTGGAAGGAGGCATTCCAGGAGCCCAGCCCCCTCCTGTGTGGGGTTACTCCTGTCTTCCCTGCTCTGTACTCACTGCGGTGGTGGTGGTTTAGTTGCTAAGTTGTGTCTGACTCTTGCAACCCCATGGACTGCAGCCAGCCAGGCTCCTTTGTTCATGGGATTTCCTAGGAAAGAGTAGTGAAGTGGGAAGCTATTTCCTCCTCCGGGGGATCTTTCCAACCCAGGGATCAAACCTGCATCTCCTGAATTGCAGGCGGAATCTTTACCAACTGAGTCTGTACTCACCAAGTGTGTTTTAATCCAGGTTAAATAACCCCTTTCCTCTTGATTCTTTAATTGGTCACCCTTTGGACATGATATGCTCTTAAGCTCACCCCCAAATGATCCTATTCTCTACTCAATTTTAGTTAAAATGTCTGATTTCAAGTGTGGTTTATTTAGAAGGTTATTTTCTCTCTTAAACTGTTTTAATTTGCTGTGTGTGTGTGTATGTGTGTGTATCAGGCAATCAAAGGAGAGAAAAAATGAGAAAGTAATCAAGCAAACTCTTATTCAGAGGGAAGCCCATGTTGAAATGATTGTCAATATTTTTTTCAGCCTCTATCAAAAGTACATACCAATGGGAAGATCCTGTTCTATAATGTAGTTGTAGAAAATCTTGATGAGCCATCCAGTTTAGAGGTCCTCTCTGTCCCTGCTCCGGCCAACAGCACAAAAGTAACACTCAATCAGAGTTCTTACCAGATCCATGTCACGGCTCACAACAGTGTGGGCCCTTCTCCAGCTTCCACAGTTGCCATTTCTGGACATCCTGGAAATGGTGAGTTTCTTTGGTTTTGTTTTCCTTCTCTAGGAAAATGTTGATGGTGTTATTTAGTAGATATGGATAAACTGGAAAGAGTAGTTTGGAGAGACAAAAGATGTAACTGCCAAACACTGTCATTTTCTTTGGGTCCAGGCATGTTGGCGGGTTCCTGGGAGAGTCCTCCTCAGTGTGGGAAGATTTCAGCCATGGCTCAGGACATTTCCCTTCCAGGGATTCTTCCACTGATTTGGGAAGTTATCTCAAATTTTATTCAAATAAATGCAACACAAACAAACAGTCCTAACAGAGTTAGAGTTGGTATGAACATGCTTTGTGGCTTATGGAATATGAGTTGCATTTCTTATATGGCAAAATATTTTGTCAGTCTGGCCACAAGGAGAACTAGCATCATCTTTCAAAAAGGGCTTTGCCAAAGCTGTGGAATAAATGATGATAACTGTCTAAACACTTAGCCTGTGAAAGTCCAAACAAGGTGGAAATGACCTTACATGTACAATCCCATAATGGTGTTACTTTCCTTCCTGGGAGAGCTGTGAAAGGAGGTTGTTTGCACTAACCCCGCCCCCAGTGGTACATACTCTGAGACACTGCATACTTGGATAGCACCCCACAGACATCCTAAATTCATCTGTGAACCTTGCAATAATGTCACCCTTCAGTTACTGCTATAAAAATTGTCAGACCCTGCTTGTGGGGTAATGTCGGGTCGCTTTATACCTGTTATTCAAATTAGGCTTACATGTAGGTTAAATGGGCTAGATTGGAGGGTGTTATTATTTTGTCTTGCTTGTTTTGGTTAAGAACCATCCAGTGTGTCAAGTAAGAAAAAGAAATTGGGATTGTGCCACAGAAGAAAAACTAAGGAGTTACTTGACATAATCTTTGCTTTTGAAGAACTGTATCAGAAAAAGAAGTGAATAGTTGTATTCTGTCTTTATTAGGACCAGAACAGGAAAGATGGGCGTTTCATTCACTCCTAGGGGAGCTGATAGATAAAAGAAACACTACCTCTAGTGAGGCTGAGCTCAAACAACTCTGCTAAACACTATTATCTGTTTTGGGGTCATCCCCATCTGTGGGTTCCTACCCTATCTTCCTTCCTCATGCCCTGCCTTCAGAACCCACTCCATCCCCTTGTGAGGCTCTATCCAGCCTTCTGATATGGTTCACATTCTTATGTCTCTAGAGTGGATGAAGGCACTGATGTGCTATGAGACAGACCAAGGAGGTTCAGCCAATTCATGCTAAAGTGTGAATGACTGAAAAGAAACGATTCCCTTTTTCTTTGCCTTTCCCTTCACTTCTTCAGACATATTTGCAAGGTTAGAGAAGCAGCTTGGTGAGAGTTATGCTTTAAGTTTGGGGTGAAATTATAGTCAGTGTGAATAAGTGGAAAATGTCAGCTTCAACATGAAAGAGATTTGTGTCTCTGATGAAGAAAGACAGAGAAGCTGTGTGGGTAGGATAGACACAGGCCTTCGTGGGGAACCCCTGACCTTACACCTGGGGCTGCACATTTATTTGGGTGCTCCCAGCTGGATGATAATTTGGTGCCCTGGAAAATTTAATAGCACCCATCAACATTCAGCTGTAATTAGAATTGCCAGACAAAAGAAAAGATGCCTCATCAAATATGAATTGCAGAGAAACAAGAAGTACATTTGGAGTATTAAGTCCATCCCATGTCATATTTGCTTGTACCACACTGGTTGCCTCTCTGAACAGCTGCTTGCAGGCCCAGTCCTTGATCAGAGTCTGCTTTCACTCAAGTGACCACCTGGGTCCACTGCCTTCTGAACAGTGGGAGGCTGTGGAATCAGCCTTGGAAACAGAAGTTCTCATCCCTCCAGATCTGACCTGCTTGAAATCAACAGAGCTGTAGTCCATTGAGACCATCACCTTTTGTCCAATTGTCAGATGTTAGGAAGACTATCCTGGTGCATGAAATACAGTGAGGCAGCATCCTAGGTCATAAGTACTGTCACACCCTTCCATAATCTGACTGAGTACATATGTGAATCATTTTTTTCTTTTTTTTGCTGCAATCACCTCAGTTTCTACCCCTAACATCTTGGAGACAGGAGTTCATTCCAGGACAGCCAGCAATGTGTGGGGGAATAAACTGATTTATTCAACAGATAATTTTTGAAAGTGGATCAAGTACCAGACACAGTTCTAGGTCAAAGGTCAACTACTTTTTCAGTAAAAAGGCAGAGCATAAATATTTTAGACATTAATGTAGGCACGACAATCATCATTTTCCGATCTGTATTCTCTATCCTTTGTTTTTAACAACGATTTAAAAATCTTAGACCTGTTCTTAGTAAAAACAAGCTTTCGAGGCTGGATTTGTTCCACCAGCAACCCTGCCTGCTGATCCCTGTTATAGGAGCTGATGTTTCTTTGGGTCTCTCAGGACAAGGGACATTTGAGGGGTGGGTGTGAATATTTATTGGGAATGAGAGGTAGGAAAAACCTGATGAAAACATCCCTCCTGCCCTTATCCTAACCCTGTAGCAATTACAGAGGGAAGGCTTGGACCCGCTAGATACACAGCACGTTCAAGCTTATTTTCTTCTTTAGATACTTTTGCAGAATGTCTGATTAATTAAATTTGAAGCATTGCCCTCTTTATAAGGTACAGAAAATGTTGAAGAAGGAAGAATTAATGGTACAGAGGATGGATTTCTCATGTCTTGGAAACCCCAATCCAGAAATGCCACAGGTTTCGTTGTGGAGTGGTGTGACGGTCCCCAGAACCTGCCCTGTGTTCTCCGGTGGAAAAACCTAGGCCCCACTACCACAGGCACAGTCATTAGCTCGGGTAAGAAGAACCTTCTGATTTACCATCTCACTCCATCCACCTAGTACAACTAGGATTTCGGGACCATCTCAGATACTCTGTGCTCACTGATAACTCCAAATCCCACGTGGGTCTTGGAGTTCAAGTTTTGCAGTGACGTGGCCTGAGTTTTGACCTTTATATTTACTTTTACAGAGCCATCCAGATGTAAGGCTGGATAGATGTTCATAAGGTTCATGAATTTGTTTTAAGCCAGCAGTCTCAAATGAATAACAAAGGAACTTTGTAACAATTGTCCCGAGAGCTTTTACAAAAGCAAAGATGTGGATTTGGAAGACATAGGAGTAGAGTTGATGGGAGTCGATTATCAACTCCTTCAGTTTCAATGCAACTTGTAGAGCTTGGTTTCTTTCCCTGCCACGCTGGACTTCTTTTCCAGGTTGCAAGTATAGCAGTTTAAGGAGCCCAAGGTTAGTGGCTTGAGCAGTGGGTTAGTGGCGCCATCTGCTGGGCAAAAGGTAGAGCTGTGGGAATTGTCGGTCCAGAGAGTGATTGACAGAGAAGGAAATGGCAACCCACTTGAGTGTTTTTGCCTGGAAAACCCCACAGGCTGGGGACAGAGGAGCCTGATGGGCTACAGTTCATGGGGTTGCAAAAGTTGGACTCGCGACTTAACTATGACTTAGCGACTAAACCACCACCACCCCACCACTTGAGGGTGACTGATGAGGCCCAGTGGGGTCATTCGGGTGGCTGGCGGGAATGAGGAGTCTTCCCTTGTCTTGAGCAGTGTCAGAGGTGTGGGGTGAGGGGAAAGTGAGTTACTGGAAGCAGATCTTCCAGGCGCGTGCCTCTCATGGACGGAGAAAGGGCGAGTCGTTGGCGGGAGATTTAGTCACAAGAGAGTTTTACATGGTTTTCTGGTTCTGGTTGAATTCTGCACCCAGTTTTGTGCACATGGATAAGGGTATTTTGACAGCTCTTAATCCAGAGGATGATGTAGAAAACAGTCCCCCTTTGTCAGAAATGCTAGAGGATTTCAAGGCTCAGGGGAAGGAGGGAAGATGGTAGAGATGAAGGGCAGAAACTCCGAGGAGGAGAATTTTTTAAGGGGACCCAAATTCACTTTTCATTCCTTTTCAGAAGTAAAGAGAATGTCATCCTGTGTTATTGATAATCTGTTGACTTTTCTTCTCTAGGTGCTTTTAGACCAGGGGTTCGCTACAACTTCAGAATTTATGAAATTTCTACAAAAAGGATGGCCCATTTATTAGAGAAAAACAGCTGGCTATTTGGAGGAACTGAGTAAGTTTAAAGCATTTACTGTGTCCATGGGTAGACTTGTTCAGGACAATCCAGAGACTCTTTGCTTCAGCTTTAGGAAAATTACAGCACCTTTCCTAATTTTCAGTGTGCTATTTATTCTGACCATTGGGGTTTTTTAAAACATTATTTTTTAATCATAAACATAAAACATTTTCATTAAAGACAATTCATGAAATGTTATGCAAAAGAAGACAAAACTCTTGCTGATTTTACCACCCAAGGGCACATATCCAGAGTTAATGTTTTGTGTGTGTCCTTTCTCAGTACAGACATACACTTTTATATAAAAATCAGGTCTTACTCTATGAAGTTTTGTAAAGTCCTTTTTGACTCATGTCACTAAGTAATATTTAACTTATCAGTCACTATGACTGCAAAGTGCCTCATGGTTTGCATATGGCAAATCACCCATCTTTGGACTTTTAGGAGGATTAAATTTTTTTTTCAATTAAAAATTATAAAATTCACTCTCAGTTATCTTGCAGTTTCTAATATTCAATCTCTCTCTTTTTCTTGGCCAAATCCCCTTATGCCTTATCTGACTCACCCATCATTTTTGCTGAATCTTTGTCTGTCGCTCTGATAATGGTTTTTAAATAAAGTCCTAGAGGTAGAATACTCAAACCTGAAGCTTTGAACTTCTTAAATACAGTTTTATAATTTTTAAGACTTTTGGAAGATATACTGTGAAATTGCTGCCCCTCTCAGACATTGTACTTTGATTCCACCAGCAACGTGGGCAAGTTTTGATCCTCTCATGTGGTTGCTTATTCAGCTTCTTAGCATCCAGAGTCTCACCCCCACTGGGGGCTGGGCGGCTGGGTCCTTGGTTGCCTTGCATCAATCAGACCAGCTCCCGGTGTTCCCCATTGAGTGGGTGCTGTCCCAGACAGGCAGGAGGGATGTTTCCTTGTGTGTTGGCGGACACAGGCCAGGCGTGCACCAGCCTATGTGCTGAAACAGGCTCAGGGCAGCCTCAGAATAAACTCTTCCCACACTTGGACAGGGCCTTCCCAGGTGGTGCTAGTGGTGAAGAACCCTCCTGTCAAGGCAGGAGACCTAAGAGATCTCTGAGTTGGGAAGATCCTCTGGAGGAGGGAATGTGGCCCACTCCAGTCTTCTTGCCTGGAGAATCCCATGGACAGAGGAGCCTGGTGGGCTAAGGTCCATAGGGTTGCACAGAGTCAGACATGACTGATGTGACTTAAGACACACATGCCTACACTTGGACAACTGTGCTTTGCCACTGCCTGGGAACTAAAGCTCTTCAAAGCCACCCTGACCTTTTCAAACAAAACCCTTCCTCCTCCTCCCTTCACCCCACTTCAGTTCATTCTCCCACTGTTTAGAATTCAGGCATGGAAAAAAGTCTAGGGAAGCTTTTATTTTCTTTTTTGCTGTGTGACCTTGCACAAGTTATTGAATCTCTCTGGGCATCCATTTCTACTTCTGGGAGATGCAAGGCTTGAACAAGATAAAGTTTGTTCCTTCCCAGCTCTCACGAACAAAGTCAGAGAAAAAAATAAGAGTCCTTCAGTAGGCGTAAGCACCTATAGAGTGGGCTGTGGTTCTACCTTCAATTTACACGAATGCTCTGAGACTGCTTCCAAATTGTGACTCTTACATTGTCTCAACTTCCTTTCTTAGCTCCTTCATACAGCCCTCAAGTGAACATGACTAACTTGACCTCCCACTCCTTCACTCTGAGTTGGAAGGATTATCCCACGGAATCTCAAACTGGTTTTATACAAGGGTACTATGTCTACCTGAAATCCAAGGCAGGGGAGAAGTGCCACCGGGGATTTGAAGAGACAGTTCTTCCAGGTGACACTTTTTGGTTTTTTTTTTTTAGTCTGTTTACAGTTTCAAGATCTCCTTACTTGAAATCATTGGAAAGGCTACCAGCCATCTCTGATCGTGTCCAGGCTGATTTCTGTGCTTGCATGCTTTAATGGTCGAACAGTATCCTTAAATTAGTAGGGTGGACAGGACGATGGGGGGCAGGATTTTATTACTTAAAAACAATGTGGCCTAGTATTTTTAGAAGCACTTGAAGTACTCCCAGCTCCTTAAGAAAACCTACTTACTGCTTAGGAAACTTGCTTGCTAACCATTTTCTTTTTTTGACTTTGTTAAAGCTTATCGCAGTGTCTCTGAGTAGCTCTGGCAAGCTCTTACTCTCTCTCTGGCAGATCTGAGTCCCCCCACCACACTCCCCACCCCCAGTCAGGAATAGCCCTTGCTTAGCGGGGTGCTCGTCTCGCTTGCCATCGCCCAAACATCTTAGTGTTCCCAGTGTGATGAAATTACGATTTCATTTTTGACTGGTTTAGAAATGTTGGCAGTGCGGAGTCCACAGAAGTATTAGCGCCTGACTGTCTCACAAGACCTTTATTACACTCTTAATCATTTTTTTCTTCTTAAAAAATTTTTTTTTAAAAAAACGCAGATAATTCAGTATGTTGCAAATATACAATTGACAACCCGGATCAAAAGACATTTGTTGTGAAAGACCTACAGCCAGAATCTGTCTATGAGTTTTTCGTCACTCCTTATACAAGTGCCGGTGAGGGTCCCCTGGATGACTTCACAAAGGTCACGACTCCAGATGAATACTGTGAGTTTTCCAAATCAAAACTCTGCTCTTAGGAGTTCCTGGGAAACTGACAAATGACACACACAGTTGTGGACTTTGTCTAGATCAAGAATTTTTAAACCTTTCTTCTCTGTCTTTGTCTGTCTCTTTCTTTCTCTAGTTGAAACTCATGAAAGAAAAAAAAAGTTACACAGAATCTATGACCTAGAAACTTTCTCAGTCCCAGAACAGTTTGAAAATCACAGATAGCGTATTTTAGTGTTGACTTGGGAAGACCCTTATGAGTTCTGTCTAGAGAGGGGTTGGGGTGTTTTCGTCAGCAGAAATATATGTACATGTGAATGCCTATCAGCCTTCAAACACCCTTGTATGATTTTCTTTTATAAAAGAGGATGTTTAACAACCTATCTGTACTATTCTTTGGTGGATTTGCAAGCAGTGAGAACAGGAAGATGGGCATTTGTGAAAATGAAGTACAGGTTGATATATCTTAGAAATAAAAGTAGAATAATTCCCTAGGTTATGACTTGGGTAATTTTATCAGACCCTAACTAGAAGGGGTGCATTAGTCAGTAATAAAATACCTTGTGGTACTGAAAAAGACTCTTGAGAGTCCCTTGGACAGCAAGGAGATCAAACCAGTCAGTCCTAAGGGAAATCAATCTTGAATATTCATTGGAAGGACTGATGTTGAAGCTCCAATATTTTGGCTACCTGATGTGAAGAGCTCACTCATTGGAAAAGACCCTGATGCTGGGAAAGATTGAGGGCAGGAGAAGGGGGCGACAGAAGATGAGATGGACATGAGTTTGAGCAAACTCCAGGAGATAGTTAAGGACAGGGAAGACTGGTGTGCTGCAGTTCATGGGGTTGCAAACAGTTGGACACGACCTAGTGACTGAACAACGAATAACAAAAATACCTCCAAATCTCAGTGGCATACAGAAACAAATCTGTCTTTTCATGCTCCTGGCTTGGCTGATATAGGTTGAACCAGGTGGGACTCCAAGCTTCAGGCATGTTTAGGTTTGTTCTGTGTAGTTGGTTAGTTCCCTGAGGCTCAGGTTGAACGACAGTGGCTCTGAGGGACCGGCTCTGCTCAGAGTGCATCACAGAAACATCAGCGAGCAAGCCAACTCTAAGCATACTCAACTCGGCTACCAGCGTGACCACTACTCACCTCCCATTGGTGAAACCAAGCCATGGCTGGGCCTGTAAGTCAAGGCGGTGGAGGATACTTCTCATACAGAGAGGGAGTGAAGAATGGGGAGTAATGATCCATTCTGTCAGGAGAGGTAATGAGTTTGAGCCACAAGTATTAAGGGCAAATGGATCCCTGTATTGGCTGGTTGGTGTCTCACCACTCTGCTCCCCACCAGTCAGACAGCACTCACAGTGAATCTTGCACAAACAGAGTTTTGAGAAATAACAGAAGTGTAAAACTTATTTCTTTGAGGGAAAAGCAAGTCACTAAAATCATCCCTTTCTTTTCCCTTCTCCAGCTCATATACTGATACACATCATTCTCCCTATGATTTTCTGCGTTTTGGTTGTCATGATCACCTGCTACATAAAAAGTCAGTGGTAAGTGTGTGGGGAAGGCTTTATCCAAGAAGAGAGTCAAAGAAAAATCTAGAAAGAAATTTAATAAGATAGAAATCACACTGGATCATATGAGGCAAAGTGCTGGAAAGGAAAGGACAAAGGAACATTTGGTAAAAATACGAAAAATTTTGAATAATCTTGTTTATCAACAGATAAGCAAGAAGTCAATACACAAGGAAACTATTTGAAAATGTTGCAAAACTTGTTTAATAGCAATAGCTAATATTTATATTTCACTTTACCAGGTGCTTGGCAGTGTTTCCAGTGCTTTACATATAACAACTCACTTAATCCTTCCAACACCATCACTACCACAATGATCTCCATTGAACCAGTGAGGAAATTAAAGCATAGAAAGGTTAAAAAGCTTGCCTAAGGTTACAGTGTTAAGAGTGATAAAGCAAGGATTAATCTGACTCCAGGTTTCTCACTCTTAACCATTCCACTCTATTGCAAAATTCAGTGTAATTTTCATTGGTTTTCTAGGTTGAAGGACAAGTGTTATCCTGACATTCCAGACCCTTACAAGAGCAGCGTCCTGTCATTAATAAAATCCAAGGTAAATGCTGGGAAATTCTAGGGATACCATGTGCTTATTAAAGACTAACCCAGGGGTTGGGCTATAATAATCATACATTCCTAGACATCCTCAGGAAGATATAACAAAGCAAGAGCCACCTCTGCTCCCCCAGCCATGAAATGAGTGAATGCAACTTCTGTCAGGGGCTGTCCTTTGGTTTTCAGCATCACCTCCAATTACCTTGTGACCAGGATAAAACACACAAAAACGTGAAGCTCTCAGTGCATTTCGCATACTTTATATACGTGACACACACACACACATTATCTCTGCCCATTTTCTGTTTCCGTTTCAGGAGAATCCTCATGTAACAATCATGAATGTCAACGACTGTGTTCCAGATGCTGTTGAAGTTGTAAACAAGCCCGAAGGGAGTAAGATACAGTTCACAGGCACTAGGACGTCACCCACAGAAACTAAAGGTACTAAGCCTGCCTATCTTGACCTGCTCCCAACAGAGAAGAACGACTCTGGCCCTGGACCTTGCATCTGTTTTGAGAACTTTACCTATAACCAGGCAGCTTCTGACTTGGGTTATTGTGGACATTTCCCAGTAAGCCCTCAAGCCCCACACTGTCAGCTGGGATCACTGGCTTCACCTGAAAACTTACTAAAGACACTGGAACAAAACTATATGAACTCCCTGGGAGAAATCCCAGCTGGAGAAGCTAATTTGAATTATGTATCCCAGTTGGCTTCACCCATGTCTGGAGACAAGGAGAGCCCACCAACAAATCCACCAGAGCCAGCACTCTGTTCAGAGTATAAAATGCAAATGGCCATTCCCCTGGGTCTTGCCTGCCCTCCCCCAAGTGAGAACAGCAGCCTGTCCTCCACTACCCTTTTAGATCCAGGTGAACACTACAACTAAGCAGAGTACCCACTTCATATCCTTATGCTACACAGACACTAGTAGAAGCATAGCTGGCACTATTCCATCACCAGATACCTCGGGGCTTAATCCCAGTGAATTATCACCACTGGAAAGTCTGATTTATATAATTTTGCTAGGTTTCAAAGGTCAGAAGCTATGAAATTTTAACATTTGTGCTTGGAGCAGGCTTGTTGTGGAAATGGCAGGATCGTGGGAACAGGCTTACCTTGCCCTTGTGCATTCCACATTCACCTTTATGACAGCAGACCTGGCACTTGACATAGAGACAGATCGCATTCACTCAGTATTGGACAGGGTGGCTATGGTCCTTGAAGTTCACCTTTTAGCAAGAAAGCGTTTCCATTAAGTTTTACCACACATTTTGTATCTTAAGGGTAAAGGAACTAGATTTCAGGCCACAGAAGATTCGTTACGGGAGCATAAATTTCAATGTTAGTTTATTCTGGGTGTGTTTAATGAAGTCACATATTTGAGACCAAAACAGATTTTAGACTTGCTTCGAAGTGGTGACAGTAGTAAGATGAACTCTTCCTATTAGACCTTATCTAATAGGTAAGACATGCAAGTGAATTGATGAGATCCCCACAGTTGTCCTTCCATTGTTTACCACAGTTAAGGAGTAGGGCTGGCACAGGATCCCTGCCTCAGTGTCAAGATAATAGCACTCCTACTTACTAGACACATCTTCTACAATTTTTGATGACTACCTCAGAATAGAAGGGAAATATGTCATTAATTCACATTCACATTTTATGGTTCTTTTTTTTTTTTTTTCAAGAACTATGATATATACATGACCTGTTTTCAGTAAGCCTCTTTTGGATTCTCCAGTAGGTTGTCTGGGCCAAGGTAACACCTTCACTGTCTCCGTATATTCCTATCATGGTATAACTGTATAAGGTTATGCAAATCGAGAGCTCCTTAATGGCTTGGCAGCAGCTTTGTCTCTGAACCAATATATGCAAAGCACCTACCTACTATATAGCAGTGTTCAGTCATGCTAGAGTCCTTCCCCTTCTCTCTGCCCAACAACCCTTAATGTTTACTTATCATATTTCTAAATAAACGTGATTAGGGGCTCCTTTCTCTTAGCTGTGGCAGAGATGGTGCTGCCTGGGCCTCTGGTACCAAATGCCCTGTGTCACACCGTTCCACACTATGAAGAACAAGAGAGAAGGAGCCACAGCTGAAAGGAAGATGGCTGTTTACTGACCTAAATATACACAGACCAGGACTTCTGCTCATTCTTTTCAACTTGTTCCTTCCATGTAGCTACGCTTTCGGCTGGAATAATGGACTATGTACACCTAACGTAATACAAACAAGTATCTTGATTAGTCTGTTTTGAGAAGACTTTGGGGCCAGTCTTGTTATCATTTAGCCTCTTTGTATCTGTCTTGATGCAATTATAAAAGTACATAGACATCAATGACAGTGATGATTGATTTGTAAGGAGTATCTTTTGTAAAGATTTTCTTTAGAAAAATAATTCACAAAACCTTGAAGTCATTTCTGTTGCAGTAAGCCTTAATTAAAATATTTCACCACTGCATTATTTTGTGTTTTCTCTACATCAATGAAGTGCAACTCTTAAATTATCATAAGTGATAAATCACGTTCTGAGCTTACTAGAAATGTAAATTCCTACGTGCCACTCCAAATCTCCCAACCAAAATCTCTGTGGCACAAGGCCTGGAATACATCCCTGGCACTCAGATACACACTCAACTTTGAGAATCACTGACCTAAGTCAAACAAAGATGTCTTTCTAAAATGTAACAACACACCAATAGGAAATGGCTGGGTTTATATAACTTTGTCCTTATAGTATCCCTATGACCCTAGTTTTGGCTCTAAACATTCCTTTGCAATGTCCATAAGTAACCAAATAACAGTATTTAAAGACTATATACCACTTAACAGCATTGTTTTAAGAAATGTTATTCAGAAACTTTGAAATTTGTATCAGAATTACCAGGATTAAAAGAAAAAACCAACTCATGGGGAATTTCAAATATAGATAGAAGTAGGAGTTTAACAAACCCTTACGAACTATCCCCGGTAGCTCAGATGGCCTGCAACGCAGGATACCTGGGTCTGATCCTTGGGTTAGGAATATCCCCTGGAGAAGGGAATGGCAAGCAACTCCACTATTCTTGCAAGGAGAATGTCATGGACAGAGGAGCCTGGTGGGCAACAGTTCACGGGGTTGCAAAGAGTTGGACACGAATGAGCGACTAACACCACTACTATGTACTATCATCAATGCCAACAACCACTAAACCATGGTTGTTTTAGTCCATCCATAGTGTTATTCAATCTCCCCCTTGATACGATTTTGAAGCAAACCATGGTTTCATCTGTAAATGTTTTTCTAAGTTGTCTTTACTTTTTCTAAAATAGTCATAATACCTTTTTAAAAATCACACCTATGAAAAAACAACCAAATCAAAAAATGGGCAGATCTAAACAGACATTTCTCCAAAGAAGACACAGATGGCCAGAAAGCATATGAAAAGATGCTCAACACTGCTAACTATCAGAGAAATGCAAATCAAAACTATAATGAGGTGTCACCTCACATCAGTCAGAATGGCTATCATCAAAAAGTCTACAAACAATAAATGCTACGGAGGGTGTGGAGAAAAGGGAACCATCCCACCATCACCATTGGTGGGAATGTAAATTGATACAATCATTATGGAGAGCAGAATGGAGGTTCCTTAAAAAACTGTAACTAGAACTACCATGTGCTTGGGCTCCCGCTCAGTCGCTTCAGTTGTGTCCGATTCTTTGATGCTAAGTCACTTCAGTCATGTCCTATTCTTTGTGACCCAAAGGACTGTAGCCCACCAGGCTCCTCTGTCCATGGGATTCTCCAGGCAAGAATACTTGAGTGGGTTGCCATGCCCTCCTTCAGAGGATCTTCCCAATCCAGGTATACAACTCACATTTGCCTGCATCTCCTGCATTGCAGGCAGGTTGTTTACCCACTGAGCCACCTGGGAAGCTCTTGTGATTCAGCAATTCTAATCCTGCAGATATATATCTGCAGAAAATCGTAACTGAAAAAGATACACGCACCCCAGTGTTCACTGCAGCACTATTTACAACAACCAAGACATGGAGGCAAACTAGATGCCCATCTACAGAGGAATGGATAAGAGGTGGTCAGTCAGTGAGTTCAGTCGCTCAGTCATGTCCGACTCTTTGTGACCCCATGAATCGCAGCACACCAGGTCTCCCTGTCCATCACCAACTCCCGGAGTTTACCCAAACTCATGTCCATTGAGTTGGCGATGCCATCCAGCCATCTCATCCTCTGTCGTCCCCTTCTCCTCCTGCCCCCAATCCTTCCCAGCATCAGGGTCTTTTCCAATGAGTCAACTCTTCACATGAGGTGGCCAAAGTATTGGAGTTTCAGCTTCAGCATCAGTCCTTCCAATGAACACTCAGGACTGATCTCCTTTAGGATGGACTGGTTGGATCTCCTTGCAGTTCAAGGGACTCTCAAGAGTCTTCTCCAACACCACAGTTCAAAAGCATCAATTCTTCAGCACTCAGCTTTCTTCTCAGTCCAACTCTCACATCCATACATGACTACTGGAAAAATCATAGCCTTGACTAGACGGACCTTTGTTGGCAAAGTAATGTCTCTGCTTTTTAATATGCTATCTAGGTTGGTCATAACTTTCCTTCCAAGGAGTAAGCATCTTTTAATTTCATGGCTGCAGTCACCATCTGCAGTGATTTTGGAGCCCCCCAAAATAAAGTCTGACACTGTTTCCCCATCTATTTCCCGTGAAGTGATGGGACCAGATGCCATGATCTTAGTTTTCTGAATGTTGAGCTTTAAGCCAACTTTTTCACTCTCCTCTTTCACTTGCATCAAGAGGCTTTTTAGTTCTTCACTTTCTCCCCTAAGGGTGGTATCATCTGCATATCTGAGGTTATTGATATTTCTCCCGGCAATCTTGATTCCAGCTTGTGCTCCTTCCAGTCCAGCATTTCTCATGATGTACTCTGCATATAAGTTAAATAAGCAGGGTGACAATATACAGCCTTGACGTACTCCTTTTCCTATATGGAACCAGTCTGTTGTTCCATGTCCAGTTCTAACTGTTGCTTCCTGACCTGCATACAGGTTTCTCAAGAGGCAGGTCAGCTGGTCTGGTCTTCCCATCTCTGGAAGAATTTTCCACAGTTTATTGTGATCCACACAGTCAAAGGCTTTGGCATAGTCAATAAAGCAGAAATAGATGTTTTTCTGGAACTCTCTTGCTTTTTCGATGATCCAGCGGATATTGGCAATTTGATCTCTGGTTCCTCTGCCTTTTCTAAAACCAGCTTGAACATCTGGAAGTTCATGGTTCACGTATTGCTGATGCCTGGCTTGGATAATTTTGAGCATTACTTTACTAGCGTGTGCGATGAGTGCAGTTGTGCGGTAGTTTGAGCATTCTTTGGCATTGTCTTTCTTTGGGATTGGAATGAAAACTGACCTTTTCCAGTCCTGTGGCCACTGCTGAGTTTTCCAAATTTGCTGGCATATTGAGGGCAGCACTTTTACAGCATCATCTTTTAGGATTTGAAATAGCTCAACTGGATTTCCATCACTTCCACTAGCTTTGTTCATAGTGATGCGTCCTAAGGCCCACTTGACTTCGCATTCCAGGATGTCTGGCTCTAGGTGAGTGATCACACCATCGTGATTATCTGGGTCGTGAAGATCTTTTTTGTACAGTTCTTCTGTGTATTCTTGCCACCTCTTCTTAATATCTTCTGCTTCTGTTAGGTCCCTACCATTTCTGTCCTTTATCGAGCCCATCTTTGCATGAAATATTCCCTTGGTATCTCTAATTTTCTTGAAGAGATCTCTAGTCTTTCCCATTCTGTTTTCCTCTATTTCTTTGCATTGATCGCTGAGGAAGGCTTTCTTATCTCTCCTTGCTATTCTTTGGAACTCTGCATTCAGATGGGAATATCTTTCCTTTTCTCCTTTGCTTTTTGCTTCTCTTCTTTTCACAGCTATTTGTAAGGCCTCCTCAGACAGCCATTTTGCTTTTTTGCATTTCTTTTCCATGGGGATGGTCTTGATCCCTGTCTCCTCTACAATGTCACAAACCTCTGTCCATAGTTCATCAGGCACTCTATCAGATCTAATCCCTTAAGTCTATTTCTCACTTCCACTGTATAATCGTAAGGGATTTGATTTAGGTCATACCTGAATGGTCTAGTGGTTTTTTCTACTTTCTTCAATTTTAAGTCTGAATTTGGCAATACGGAGTTCATGATCTGAGCCACAGTCAGCTCCCTGTCATTTGCTGACTGTATAGAGCTTCTCCATCTTTGGCTGCAAAGAATATAACCAATCTGATTTTGGTGTTGACCATCTGGTGATGTCCATGTGTAGAGTCTTCTCTTGTGTTGTTGGAAGAGGGTGTTTGCTATGACCAGTGCGTTCTCTTGGCAAAACTCTTATTAGCCTTTGCCCTGCTTCATTCTGTATTCCAAAGCCAAATTTGCCTGTTACTCCAGGTGTTTCTTGACTTCCTACTTTTCCATTCCAGTCCCCTATAATGAAAAGGACATCTTTTTTGGGTGTTAGTTCTAAAAGGTTTTGTAGGTCTTCATAGAACCATTCAACTTCAGTTTCTTCAGCATTATTGGTTGGGGCATAGGCTTGGATTACTGTGATATTGAATGGTTTGCCTTGGAAACGAACAGAGATCATTCTGTCACTTTTGAGATTGTATCCAAGTACTGTATTTGAGACTCTTTTGTTGACCATGATGGCTACTCCATTTCTTCTAAGGGATTCCTGCCCACAGTAGTAGATATAATGGTCATCTGAGTTAAATTCACCCATTCCAGTCCATTTTAGTTCGCTGATTCCTAGAATGTTGATGTTCACTCTTGCCATCTCCTGCTTGACCACTTCCAATTTGCCTTGATTCATGGACCTAACATTCCAGGTTCCTATGCAATATTGCTCTTTACAGCATCGGACCTTGCTTCTATCACCAGTCACATCCACAACTGGGTATTGTTTATATGCAATAAAATAAAAAGAATGAAATAATGTCACTTGCAGCAACATGGGTGGACCTAGAAATTATCAAACTAAGTGAAGTCAGAGAAACACAAATATGATATTTATATGTGGACTATAAAAAAAAACTGCTATGAATGGATTTATTTACAAAACAAACTCATAGACTTCAAAAACAAACTGATGGTTACCAAACAGAAAAGGTGGGGGGGTAAATTAGGAGCTTGTGATTAACATATACACACAACCATATATAAAATAGATAATCAACAAGGACCTACTGTATAGCAGAGGGAACTCTACTCAATATTCTATAATAACCTATATGGGAAAAGAATCTAAAAAGGAATGGATATATGTATATCTGAATCACTTAGCTGTACACCTGAAAACTAAGACAATATTGTCAATCAACTCCAATATAAAATAAAAAATTTAAAAATTAAAAAAAATCACATGTAAAACCTAGTTAGTAATGTTTCTTATCAATATCGGGATATTTTGATGGTGGGTGGAACTGGCAAATGACCTACAAGTAACGCCTCAGCCTGGTGACTGGTCCTCAGCTGCAGGTTGGGAGACGGAGAGCAGGGAACTAGTCACATGGTTCCAGTATCTAGTAGTCACACAGGGAACTAGTATCACAGTGATACTGATATGCAATATTACTAACTAGGTTTTAGACATGATTTTTAAAAAATTTTTCATTTTATATTAGAGTTTATTGATAATACTGTGTTAGCTTTCAGGTGTACAGCTAAGTGATTCAGATAAACATATATCCATGGACCTGCTGGAAGTGCCTGCTGACATTCCAATACCTGACCCATACGAAGTCTAGTGAAACTGATTCTCCACTAGAATGTCATTTATTAAGAAAATCAGGTTGTATTAGACAATATCTAGTATTTCTTCTAAGAACTCTGTGGAGACCAGCTGGCTTTCATCTCAAAGAATTTACAAAACATGCTAAGCATTTTGCATAAAGTAGGAATTTTAAAACCTTCAAAGAGGGACTTCCCTGGTGGCTCAGTGGTTGAGACTCGGTGATTCTACTGCTGGGGGCGTGGTTCAATCCCAGGTAGGGGAAGCAGGATCCAGCAAGGCATGGCCAAAACAAAATGACAACCTTCAAAAAGATACAAATGAAAATATAAAGCCTTCAAAATTAGTAGTTATGATAGTATTTACAATAAATACATTCCCATTTAAAGGACATTTGCTACATTTAAGCAAATGAGGCTGTCTTTGTCCTCTAAGCATTAGAGAAAGTTTTCATACATATTGTTTTTTTTTTTAAAATCAATACAAAATTAGTTGCTATGGTCTGAATGATCGCCTCTCTCCCCAAATTCCTACACTGAAATCCTAACACCCAGGGATGATGGTATTAGTAGATGGGGGTCTTTGGGAGGTCATGAGGCTAGAGCTCTCATGAGTGGGATTGATATTCTTATACGAGACTACAGTTTCCTAGTCCCATCAGCCATCGGGGACATAAGACAAAAGAAGTCTGGGACGTGAAGAGGGCCCTCACCCAAATACGTTCACACTCTTAATTTCAGATTTTCAGCCAACAGAACTGTGAGAAATAAATTTCTATTTATAAACTGTCCAGTCTGTGGTATTTTGCTATTGTTTAGTCGCTAAGTTATGTCGAACTCTTGGCGACCCCATGGACTGCAGCACTCCAGGCTTACCCAGTCTTTTACTATCTCCGGGAGTACTTTATACACCAGAGAGTTTTAAAAAATGAAACAAACTTTCTGAAGCTCAGCTGTATTGTCAAGTTTTCAAAGATGAGCTATATGATGATGATTAAGTGTGCTTTTTGAGGGCCAACTACATTTTTGTTGAAAAACATATATAGAGTAGAAGGCAATATGAAAATGATACACATAAATGTGTTTAAAAACCAAACTATCCAAAACAAATCTATTTCTGAATACATTTTACCACATTCAATCAATGATAACAGACCCTAACTTTGACACTGTATTTTATTCTCCAGGATTGACCATTTATTTCCCTTGTGGTATTTTCTTTTGCCACAAGATGGCTGTTGGTTAGCTTACCTGATCCAGTTTCTGTGAAAGTGAAAGTCGCTCAGTCGTGTCAGACTTTTTGTGACCCCATGGGCTCTACAGTCCATGGAGTTCTCCAGGCCAGAATACTGGAGTGGGTAGCCTTTCCCTTCTCCAGGCAATCTTTCCAACCCAGGGATAGAACCCAGGTCTCCCGCATCGCAGGCAGATTCTTTACCAGCTAAGCCACAAGGGAAGGCCGGGTGAAATCAAATAGCTTACACAGAAAAGTTACCATCATACCACCATTGCTCATTCTATATATCAATCACTAAAGTCGTAATTGTTCTGAAGATAGATCTACTTTATCAAACCTTTCACAGTCACCTGACATTAAAAAATAATAACTGTAAAGATGTTTGATTAGATTATGAAGTGTTTAGAAAGTATAAATAGCTATTTAAAAACATTTGGAACAAGCCACTACTCATTTGAAAAGACCCTGATGCTGGGAAAGACTGAAGGTGGGAGGAAGGGGACGACAGAGGATGAGATGGTTGGATGGCATCACCGACTCAATGGACATGAGTTTGAGTAAACCCTGGGAGTTGGTGATGGACAGGGAGGCCTGGCATGCTGCAGTCCATGGGGTCACGAAGAGTCGGACACAACTGAGTGACTGAACTGAACTATGTATTACTGAACCAGACTCTTATCTGTGGTATCTAAAAGTCACTTTTACCCAGAGTTACATGTAACAGCCTCAGTGGTAAATAAACCAACAATGATGGTTTTAAAATTTCAAATAGAACAATGACACAAGTTTAAGAATTTTAAGTACATTTTATTAAGAATGTATCCCTTTGATAAGATTATGCTTCAGGAGGCTTTTAATGCCCTTGACATAAACTGTACACATTATACAAAAACAAGAAAACCACGAAAAAAAATCAAGGTGAGCAAAACCATTTAGGGACAAACCTTATTTAAATTATACACAACTCAATGAAATATTCTTACGGAAAATATATAAATACTTTTCTTTCTATGTTACAGTTATACAATATAAATCAGATTTCAATGTCTGTTCAGTGACCTACAAACACCAGAACCTCCAAATATGTAGCAGCGTATTACTAAATAAAAAAGAAGAAAATTATGTGGTTAGGGAGCATTAAGTCTGAGATTTTTTTCACAGTCCCTTACCACTTTTCAAAACTAATTTACATCATTTTTTTTTACAATGCAGCTTTAGGGTTTCTGACAGGCCAATAATGGAACATTTTTCAACTATTAGCTATGAAAGTTTTCAATCTCCCCCCTCCTCTGCCCAAAGACTTTGCATTTTGTGCTAAATCAACCTATTAGTGGCAAAATTACAAGATATACCTTTTTGGCATAAATTATATTTTTCAAATTAAATATTTTATAAAGAAAGTCAAACAAAATGTGCAATTTATGCATGCAGTGGCATAACTATCCACCTACATTACAAAAATACTCTAAAGGGGAGAAAATCCACATTCATTAAAGAAACCTACTATGAATGAAAACTACCCTGGGAACCTGGAACTAAAAGGAAAAACAAATGCTCCTAGAAAGATTCTCACAGATGTTAATATTGTCTGATAAGCATTGCTATTAATTTTACTGGTATGCTTTTATAATCAAACTCTCACTGTAGTGACAGTCTTGAAATGAAGCTGGTAATAATGTATTTCCTGAATGGAGAGACAAGGGAGACCTTTCCCAACTGACATTTTGGAAGATCTGATATGTTCTTTTTATTCCAACAGCTCTTATCAAACTCAATTAATTGTTTCTTTTTTCCCTAATTTAATGGATTGTGAATTTGAGACAAAACTGGAAACATAGGACAAAAGGGGAGAAACCTTACTTCCAAAGGACCTTTCCCAAGGTAGTTTACAAAGCTCCTCTCACACAAAATTAGCACCTCACTCTCACCATGCAAAAGTAATTGCAGTTATAATTTGGATGACAATTTGATTGCTTTTTATTGCTTAGTGATCTGTGCTTTAATGTGGGGATAAAAGGCATCCTCTGAATGGAATGAAAAAAATTTTTTATATAAATAGCAGTAGACAAATCTAAATAAGCATTCACACCTCACTGTTGAACACTTTGCATCTGTAATATGCCCTGAAAAACTCAGCTTTAATTACTTCAAGCTCTGGATAAAAGAGCTGAAAACTATTAAAGCCACACCATTTCAAAAGGACTTATACATATGATGTTAGAGTAACTAGTAAAATAAAGTATATACCTCCAAAGAGCCTCTTTTAATGTCAATGTCTTACAGAATGCCCTTATGCTACCAATCTTTATTAGAAAAATTTTTATTAGGGAGAAAAGACTTTTTCCCCCTTCAAATCTACCTAAGCATAAACAGGAAGTAAAAGTATAAGAAATTTTAGACCATGTTTAATTATAAATACTAATTTCTAATTTCCTTATCAGTATTTACTTAGTATGTGAAGCTGAAATCTGTTCTTGAAAAAAATTTCAATTAGAAACAAGAATTCACTTTACAATTAGAAATTCACAGTTTATAACCAGCACAACTGCCCAAATTCCTCCAAATTATTCAATAATTACCAGTAGTACAAATTTATATGGACTAAGATTAATCCTAAAATCTTGAAAAACTACAGTATTGACATTATTTTGGTATTTTATAGTCTGGTAATATCTATTACATATAGATGCTTTTCTCAATTATTTCTATTACCACTGACAACATCCCTAATCTTTTCTGCTATAATTTAACATTTTAAACACCTAAGTAAATCACTTGGCACTGCATGTGAGCATTTTTCATCGTAAAAGTCTACTTTTATACAAATAAGTACTTAGAGAAAACGTATTAGACCTGTCAGTGAAACATGGATAAACCAAATAGCACTGTACACTTAATATAGACATCTTTTGTTTTTAGATTACTGAGAACCACAAAGCTCTGAGTGTCTCCCCAAACTAAGTGCTAAAGGCAAATATTATGATATATACATACATATCTTTCAAAGTAATAATCCAAAAAACTGTTCAGGCTAATAGTAACAAAGACTTCATATCAGGATGGATGAGTGAGGTGGGGTCCAGGGATGAAGATATGTGTGTGTGTGTGTGTGTATAACAAAAAAGAATTTACTGTTAACTTTTGAGGGATTAAACCACAGATTTTATACTCTGTATTAACTGAGGTAGTGTTTAAAAATGAATGTCTAAAATATGTTAATCCCATTATTAATAAGATTACTACATTACCTCCTTTGGAGTTTTTAACCACTATTTGGTCTAGTATCTCTGACATTTGGTTCTCTGGAAGGCAGTTTCATCATCCAAGACCAAAGACCAAGGTGACAGGCAACGTTCTTAGAAGTACTGTTGACATTTAAATAAACACTTGGGTTCAGTGATAAATTAAAGTTAAAAAAAAAAGCATCTGTTTTATCTTCAATTGGATTTTATGAAAGAAAATCTGAAGAACCACTTTTTAACATAAGCAGCAGCTTACAGCCCTTATCTGCTTTGTTATAACGTAAGTTGCTACACAGTGCACATAAGAACAATTCACTGAAGTGCAGTCAAAGAGGTGTTATGAAGTGAGATGAAATGCTTCATCTCAATTGGAACTTTCAGTGCCAGTAAATTAAAAAAAAAAAAAAAATCTCTGTGAGTTAAGCTTTCTAGTTCACAGGGTTCTTTACAGAGATCTCAAAGAACAAGCCCATTATAAAAAGGAACTGTAATAAGGGAAAAGACTAGTCCCCGTACTATGACTGTGTCAGAGCTGACGCGTAACTGTAAAAACAGTCTAAACAAATCAATTAAAAAAGGGTCCTAATCAGTCCAGCTGGATTTTTTTTCTACTTATATATAGACCTCAAAAAGGATCCTTTCATTTACAAGCATTCTAATGATGATGGCCATGCTTTTTTAATATACAAATTTGCATATATGTTTAATTCCTGTAAAGATTTCCAAATTTCTTTAGACATACACAAATTAAACAAACAAATAAAACTTTGCCCTCATCAACTTTAACAACTTCACAAATGTGATAAAGGCAACTACTGTACTCATAAACTCACCTATCACTGCATTTAGTCTGTGCAAAACAAGAACACTGATATAAAAATTAAATTACTGCTGCTTTAAAATTTGGTACTTAAGGCTTTTCACTACAAGTTTTAATCGTAATAATGTTTCACCAAGGATTTTTTTAAAAGAAACTAAGGCTCTTCTTTTCCCATGGAATGTATAAATTGTAGGCAACCTTATCTTTTCCTCAAGAGATCCAAGGTGTTATTTAATGCTTTCTTTTACTTTAGGTCTAAATTAATAGTGCTTTGTTCAAGTTCCTGTTAAAATGGTGATGTGGGAAGCTAATGGAAATGGAAGTGCACTGAAAACATGCATTTTATAGATGAAAAATACTCTGAATTATAAAATAATTTTCTGATTTTAATCAGGAACTGTAGTGAAAAACCTTAATTGGTTCAAATAGCCTATAATAATAACACATTGCAACAAAACTGAAGAGATGGAAAACAAGTAAGAAACTTTATGTAAGTCTAGTCACATAAAAATAACTTATAAGTCCTGGTTGTTGAGGCTCTTCTTTTGCTTTGAGGTTAAAAACCTCTGAAGTAGTGTTATAAACATGAAGAAAAAAGTGGAAGGGCCAAAGATCCCCTTCTAATACCAGCAGTTACAGAACATCCCATTGTGCTAACAGGATGCAGCCTCAGAGACACTGATTCCTGGCTTCCAAAATTAGTTAACAAACAAGGCATCTTTATATTTACCCTAAAAAAGGAATTCAGAAATAACGATGTGTAGGGTGCTTCTGCATACCGTACTGTTCCACTGTTATTATGCTCTTAAAATGAAAAGTAGAAAACCCATGTAGGTACTCAGTGCTTGGATCTTGCATACAATGGTAACTAAACTCTTAAAACTGTGGTAATGAATAATGAACCCCCAAAGGGGCTCCACAGAGGGGAGAGGAAGTTGTTTTGGTTAGGGAAGTCTGCAGTTCCAACTGTTCATGTACCAGTAATTGCTGGAACAGCGTATAGAAGATACTCCTGTCTTTGCTGCCCAGTCAGTCGGCTTTTTTGAGGCTTTTAGACGTCCACAAATATGAATATATATATAGTCTACATCTATATACATCATAAATATGAGGTCAGGATTCAGCAGATGTATCAACTATAGGTTGCTTTGGTGGTGTTGCCAAGACAGCCTCTGCTTCTTCGTGCATCTAGGGAAGAAGTGGTAAATTATTAACAACTTTCTAGTGTATCAACAGATATAACCTCAAAACTTTTAGCTTAATTCAAACAGAAATATTTTTGAAAGATAAAGTTCAGAAGTACAAATCCTACTTACTTGTAAAAACTGTACATCCTGAAATAATTCTTGTATGAACCTCCGACATGGAAGTCTAAACGTGCAGTGTGACAGCAAATGGGAAACCTCAGAGTAAAGGCATATGTCATCAAATGTTTGAGGATACTTCTCTTTAATTCTAAAATGAAAGAAAAGACTAGGATGTGATAAAAATTATAATAATGACTTGCATATTTTCTTTCAAAATATCATTTTTAAATATTTTTTTTCCTCTGGATATATAGATCAAGTGACATCTAGGGTGAGAGCATAAGAATATAAAATTGTAAATATTCCTACCTCACACTTAAATTATAACTATTTTAAGTTTGGGCTATCTCTTAAAATGATAAAAACCCAAATACTTCTTGGAAAGTGAGAAATACTCTTTTTCACTGGCCTGAGAAATTACAAAATGTATTTATTGGCCTAGGATAACTCAAGTTATTTTTAAAACTAGTTTTAAAATAGAAATTAATTTTTAAAGTTAAACTGAAGTTGAATATCTCTCAGCATTTAGTAGTGGCTCTCGCCTGGTCCAGCACCTCAGAACCAGCAGTGGGGTGGGCTGATACAGGTGAAGGACCCTCTACACTTAAAGCTTCTGGCCAGGAGGTCTGCATTGGGGCCCTGGTATATGTGCTACTACATTCTGTAAAGTCCCACGGGAGACCCTGAGGTGCATTTCATTTTTTGAGGACCACAGCTTTAAATAGTGCATATCAAAGATACTGAAGATGGCCTGAATTTTCTTTTATCATGTTGCTGTGATTTAGAAAAGCAAAAAAATTCTACAACTTTTATTAAAAGAAAGGAGTAAAAATAGGGAAAAATTAAACTAAGAAAATGTCACTTATTTTTCTGTATATTATTTTTATGTACTTATTTTCTTGAGCTTTATGGTTTCAGAATTCTTCTACTTTCTTAAAAATTGTTGAGAAACCCCCAAATCTTATTTTTTGTGGGCCACGAAAGTGAAAGTCGCTCAGTCGTGCTCAACTCTTTGTGACCCCAAGGACTATACAGTCCATGGAATTCTCCAGGCCAGCATACTGGAGTGGGGTAGCCTTTCCCTTCTCCAGGGGATGTTCCAAACCCAGGGATCGAACCCACATCTCCCGCATTGCAGGCAGATTCTTTACTTTTACTTTTGTGGGCCATAGCCATCAATAATTACCATGCAAGAAATTAAAATTTATAAAATTTAAAAACATTTATTAATTCATTTTAAAAATAAAATCATTAATGTTAACATAAATACATATATTTTAATGAAAAATAACTATATTTTCCAAAACTAAGAAAGTGAGAAGAGTGGTTATTATTTTATATTTTTAAGGATCTTTTTAACGTCTGGCTGAATAGAAAACAGTTGGGTTCACATACCTACTTCTGCATTCAATTTGTTACCATATGTTAGTTTGGTTGAAGTAGATGAAGAAAATCTAGGCTTACTCAGATATGCCATGCAGTTGAGAACTACTGATGTAAAGCTAACTGATCAAAATTTTTAAGTATTTCAAGTGTCTTTTTCAGCATAAAAAAGCAGAACAAAGAACACTCACGCTCAAAGCTTACTTACGTTAAAAGCCCAGTTTCATGACATTTAGTTGAAACTGAACTACTCAAATTAATGACTAATCTCAGAACTTCTTTGCGAAGGAGTATACGGCACATCGGTGTATCATCTGGAATTGTTTTAACACCTGAAAAGAAGATCCAAATATTTTATCTGTATCACAACAGAAAATTACTATAACTCATGGAATTTGTTTTTAAACTTTACCAAAAATATATATAAAACAGATAAACTGCACATGACCTGCCAATCATTTTGGGATCAAAATTTTTTCTAATGAAAGCAGACAGCTAAGTGAGTATTTATCAGCAGCTGATACAGGTACAATAGTTGACTAAATATACCTCAATAAAACTAAGTTGTCATATATTTGAGACAACTAATGAACAGCACTCATCATTAACAACAAACAACTAAGCACAGTTATATTAACAAGGTTTGGATTTAAATCTGAAAACTTACCTAGTAGCAATTCTGTACTTTTGGTGCTGCTGGCTGAGCCTTCTTGAGACACTCCATCACTGCATCCAGAAATGCCAGAAAATTTAGAGGGAACTACTTCTAAGGGATTATGGATAGTCTGCTCACACCAATCAGAATATGGAATGTCTTGAAGATCTGAATAAATAAATTAATTCAATAAACAGATCAAAACGGCTTAATTCCTATGCTTGCACTGGTATACCACAAAGGAACAGTTCTGGTTTCTTCAATAATTATTTTCCAAGATGAAGATTTTCAAGTAAATTTACAGACTGCTCAGATAGTAAAGTGTTATATTCTAAAGACATTTATACATAAGATTTTATTTTCCTAAACTACAATAATAATAATTATTTGAATTTATGAATTATTATTATTTGAATTATATGAATTTATAGAATTCATATAAAGATATATATAGAATAAGTGAAGGTCTTTTACCTACCCCCTCTTCCATGCCTCCCACCCCTAATAGCCCTCTCCTTAAATATATAAAAATTCAGATCTGCTATTTTAAATTTCTCTCTCTTGCTCTTTGGGTGTATAAGTGAGATTACACTGTTTCTATTATTCCACCACTTGCTAGTCCTACCACTTAATAATCACCAATATAAGAATCACAGTTCCCTGGACTTATCAGTTCCTTCCATAGGGTCAAACTTACTATACTATCCATGTATTGCTAAGGTCTACTCCTAGATGGGATTTTAAAGTCAACTAAACATCTTGGTGTGTCTAAAGTAACATCAGTATTTTTTATTCAAAAATTCCCTGAGCACTTAAACTAAGTGATTAGAGCAAATGGAAATCAGAAAGTCTTCAGTTATCCTTTCAGGAGGTAACACTGGGCAACCCAGAAAATCATGCAACCTTAGTACGCTAAGAAAATAGATTCAGAGAGAAGAGACACCATCAGTCAGAAGGTAAGACCTCTTGATAGTTAGTCCTATCCTCTTTCCACTACAGTACATTGTCAGAGTAGTAGTAAGAGTTTTTTGAAAGTCCAGGAAACTAGACCTATATTAACACATACTATTCTCCCTGTGCTGCTTTCAGTAGAATAGATATCACTACCTCATCTCACCTTTAAGTACTTCCTAAGATTAATAGTGACTAAGCAGAATATGTTCTGGTTCCTCAGGATATCAACTTAGCATAGTTTTAATATCTTGGTTACTAAGAAAATCATGCATCTGTCAGGTAGTTAAAAGTAACATATGCTACTTAAAGTATATACTGATTTTAAAAACAAAACTACTGCCAAAAGATTTGAGAACTAAAGATGTACTTCAAAACCAGTAATGCTGAATAACCAGGTAGAAATGACTATGTTATTTTGGACTCAGTTGATAAGCTTCCCAGGAAGGAAAAACACAAAATATTCCCACACAAAGAACAATAAGAAAATTATACTTCCTTGGTCAATGTTGTTTCTGAAAAGTTATACTTATTCATTTCAGCCTCATCTTCAACCAGTGATGACTCCTAACATTTCTAACCTGTTACAACCACATTTTATTTCTAAAGATATCATCCATTCTTATTCCAAAAAAAAAAAAAAAAAATCACGCCTCTAACTAAACAAAGCCAAAAGAATTAGTTTCTCCCAACTGTGGTGGTTTAGTTGCTAATCATGTCCGACTTTTGCAACCCCATGGACTGTGGCCTACCAGACTCCTCTGTCCATGGAATTCTCCAGGCAAGAATACTGGAGTGGGTTGCCATTGCCTTCTCCAGGAGATCTTCCTGACCCAGGAATCAAACCCAGGTCTCCTGCATTGCAGGCAGGTTCTTAACCAACTGGACTACAAGGGAAGCCTCACTGGAGTATCCTTCACATCTTCTCCCACTGTAAGATGTGAAAAAACATCCTAAGAATAGTGGTAACAGAAGGCTTTTAATCCATGGGGTATCTTTTGTGTGAAACTTGCTAAACCATATGAATAAAAAATTTTAATGAAATAACTACATGTGCTAAATGGAAACTTCAGAGAACATGTGGGTAGAATATTGGCACTATTTATTAATCAGTAGGATATGGAGAACCAAAATTTCTTGAAATTGGGAAGCTAGTTGGCCAACTTCTTCTTAGGCATGGAAGATAATGTCTAACACTCTGCTAAAGGCCAAAACTGTGCATACTAAACTGATGATATTGACTTTTAGGGACCTTTATTTTGAAAAGTATTCAATGCAATGAAACTTATATACACTTTTACTCAACACATTTTATTTCAAGATTATTTTTAATTTGGATGAAGCATTATGTCCATAAACTGAATCTTTTTATCTATGTAACTGATGTTTAGTTTCTTAACTGTAGCTGTTGCTTTTATTATTTCCTCTCTTTTTAATTAATAATATTCTATACTGTCCTTAGTTGCTCAGTTGTGTCCGACTCTTTGCAACCTCGTGGACTGCAGTCTGCCAGACTCCCCTGTCCAAGGGGATTCTCCTGGCAAGAAAACTGGAGTGGGTTGCCATGCCCTCCTCCAGGGGATCTTCCCAACCCGGAGATCGAACCCAGGTTGCCCTCACTGCAGGCAGATTTTTTACTGTCTGAGCCACTAGCTCAGCTTTATTTTATCTTTTAATTAAAAATGGAGACATGAAGTATAGGATAGATCAGACTCTAAGAGATTGCATACCTTCTTTATTCCCTGTATCTGGGCATAAGGCTGAATCCAGCCTTATGAGAGAAAGAATAAAAAGCTCTAGGGAAAAAATTAAATAAGTCCATATGGGTTAATTCAGAAAAATCATAAGCTAAATTCTTCCTATTGGAAAGTGAAGTCTCCAAATAGCATATATGAAATGCTGAAACAATTCATGAAAAAAAATCAAAAATTTCTGTGAGGAGCTCTGATCCACCTGATCATCATTTCTCCTGGGCAGCAAGAACAAGGAGACTGTTGTTGAAATGAACAAGGCGATTTTCCTTAGGAACACAGTAAGATCATTCTGATTGAACTACCAGAATTTATGAAAGAATATTATTTCTAATGTAAGCAACTTTGTGTGAGTCACCATTCAATGGACAGCTTAGTGAATGCTAACCTTACACGTTAGTAAGTACCAAAACTACACCATAAGGCAGGTATCATTATTCCCATTTAGAAATTTAAGAAAAAATTAAAAGTAAAGCTCAGTGAAACTAAGTATACTGCCCAAGATCAAATAATAAGATAGAAAAGTTTGGCTTTGAGCCTAAGTGCTCTTGACACCAAACCTCACACCCTGCTATGTTTACACCAGAGGTCTGAGTGTTTCCTGGAGCCCTGGCACTTCCTAGTTTCCTCCATCCCCAGTTGTACATTTGGGGGAGGACAGGGAGATGGGACACCACCTGATGTTCCCTTACACTGTCATCTGCATACCACTGATCTTTTGTATAGACTGCTATTGAAACATGGGTTTTACAGCTAATAATTTTGAAAACCACCACTGTCTCTTTAGGGCCCTCCTTTACTCAATGTAATCTCTACCCATTCCTCACAACTCTGTCAGTTTAATAACCCAGATATTCAAACCAATCTCCTTGCTGTTATCCTTTATAGTCTGCTGATTTTTTCCAGTGCTCTCTTTCACAGATGGACTAGTCTAAAACACTAGTCTAACCCACTTTTAGTTGGTTAGCTTCAATATGGCAAATGCAGTGGTATACATAAAGTGCACCCCAAAGAAACATGTAATGCAGCCAATATTTTGCCTTGCATACTTAGCAATACATTGCATAAACATCTGAGAAGGTAGTAGACACAGAATACAATGTTAGGAAATATCCTAATTTTGATATCCGCCTTTCCTCTGAGCTTTAACATTTTTTGAACAACTGCCACTACCAACATTACCACCAGATTGAAAGTTTTAAAGAATGAAAAGTCTTGTGTTCAAGTCCTGATGTCTCTTTAAAATTATCATTACACAGCAGAGGGACGACTTCAGACTACTGCAAACTACAGTAATCCAAACAGTGTGGTAATGGCACAAAAACAGACATATAACATATAGATAAAGGAAAGAGAATAGACAGCCCAGAAATAAACCCATGAACATATGGTCAATTAATCTATGAGAAAGGAGGCAAGAATATACACTGGGTAAAAGATAGTCTTTTCAAATAGTGGTGCTGGTACAACTGCACAGCTACATGTAAAAGCATGAAATGTTCAAATGAAACAGTAGAACATTCTCTAGCACCACATATAAAAATAAACACAAAATGCATCAGAGACCTAAACTTCTAGAGGAAATCATAGGTACAACACTGTTTGACATAAACCACAGCAATGTTTTTTTGGATCTGTCTCCCAGAGTAATTGAAATGGAAACAAAAATAACCAAAATAAAAGCTTTTGTACAGCAACTCCCCCCTCAAAAAAAAACAACACACATAAAACAAAGCAAAAAGACAACTTACAGACTGGGTGAAAATATCTGCAAACAATGCTTCTGAGAAGAATTAATTTCCAAAATATACAAACAGCTCATACAGCTCAATTAAAACAAACAAAAAAAACAATCAAAAAGTGGGCAGAAGACCTAAACATTTTGCCAAAGAAGGTATAGAGATGACCATGAAAAGGCCAACAAGCACATAAAAAGATGCTCAATACCACTGATTATTAGAGAAATGCAAATCAAAACGACAATGAGGTATCATCTTACACCAGTCAGAATGGTTATCATTAAAAAGTCTATAAACAGTAAATGTTGGAAAAGGTATGGAGAAAAATGAAACCTCTTATACTGTTGGTGAGACTATCAATTGGTACAGCTATTATGGGGAATGGTATAGAGGTTCCTTAAAAAACTAAAGAGTCACCATATGATCCTGCAATTCCACTCCTGGCATATACCCAGAGGAAACCATAATTCAAAAAAATACATGCACCCCAATGTTCATAAAAGCACCATTTACAACAGCCAAGACATGGAAGCAACCTAAAGGTCCATTGACAGATAAATGGATAAAGAAGTTGGAATATTACTCAGCAATGAAAAAGAATGAGATAATGCCATTTTTAGTAACATGGATGGACCTAGAGATTATCGAATTAAGCCAGAAGGGAAAGACAAATATGTGATATCACTTATATGTGGAATCTAAAAATGATACAGATGGACTCATTTACAAAACAGAAACAGGTTCACAGACATAAAAAACAAGCTTATGGTTACCAAAGGGGATAGGCAGAGATAAATTAGGAGTTTCCGATTAACATATATACACTATTACACATAAAATGGGTAAACAACAAAGGTCTACTGAACTATATTCAGTATCTTGTAATAACCTACAATGGAAAAGCATCTAAAAGAGAATACACCCATACACACATGTATAACTGAATCACTTTGCTGTACACTTGAAAGTAACACAACATTGTAAATTACCTATACTTCAATTAAAAAACAGTAGATGAACTATTTTTTAGTTATCTGCCACGGATAATAGTGCTTCCCAGGTGGCTCAGTGGTAAAGAAACTGCCTGCCAACGCAGGAGATGCAGGTTCGATCCTTGCGTTGGGAAGAACTCCTGCAGGAAGAAACGGCAATCCACTCCAGTATTCTTGCCTGGAAAATTCCATAGACAGAGGAGTCTGGGGGCTACAGTCCATGGGATAACAAAGAGTTGGACATAAATGAGCATGCATGGATAATAAAGATATCTCCCTTCTGATACATAAATTCCTTAATATGGCTGATAGCAGTGGCTCTCAAACATTAATGTATACATGAATAACCTGGGCATCTTGTTAAAACGCTGATTCTGATTCTGTGTGGGGCAGAGTTTGAGACGACATTTCTAACAAGTGCTCAGGTGATGCTGATGCCGCTGGTTCACTGACCACTTTGGGTAGAAAGGGCTATGCAGTACCTGGTCTCTACCTATCTTTCTAGGCTGATCCTGTATTTCCTCTCCCTTCACTTTCTGAGCTCCATTCCCATGGGTGTCCCATGCTTGCATCCATCAGAGAAGACTTTTGCTCATGTTCCTTCCTCTCTCTTAAAATTCTCTATACTCCAGTCTTCATTTAGTTAGGTTCAAGTCATTCTTTCAACCACAGCTCAACAGCAATTCTTCAGAAGTCTCTTCTTTGATCTGCCTATTTGATGATGTTTGTTGTTTAGTTGCCAAGTCATGTCCGACTCTTTCTGTGATCCCACAGACTGTTGCCCATCAGGCTCCTCTGTCCATGGGATTTCCCAGGCAAGAATATTGGAGTGTGTTTGTCATTTCCTTCTCCAGGGGATCTTTTCAACCCAAGGACTAAGTCTGCATCTCCTGTATTGCAGGAGGTCTCCCACATTGCAATCAGATTCTTAACCACTGAGCCACAAGGGAAGCTCACTTGGTTCTATTCCTTTGCTAATACCAGGCAGCAAGTAATGGTGGCTCAGACAGTAAAGAATCTGCCTGCAATGTGGGAAAACTGGGTTTGATCCTTGAGTTGGGAAGATCCCCTGGAGAAGGGAATGGCTACCAGTATTTTTGCCTGGGAAATCCCATGGACAGAGGAGGAGCCTGGTGGGCTATAGTCCATAGTGTCACAAAGAGTTAGATATGACTGAGGGAAAACTTAATACTTGATACCTACCCTTGATGGCACTTGTTGCAAATGCGGTTGTTATATTTGTGTATTGATTGATTGAGTGGTTGATCAATCCATTTCCTTCTCCATTCGATACAGAATATAAGAACAGTGTATTTTTATTTTTTCCTCTCACAACTGTTTTCTTAGCATCTGGTTCAATGCCTGATCCCCAAGTGACATAATAAATATTAAGCTGAATGCATGAATGAGGTTCAATGTCTTTTTAACAACTAGCCTGCCTCCTTTCACACCTCTGAGAGGATATCAGTAGTATATTGTAATCATTTCCCAATTAAGAGTTATTCTCCTCCCCACTTCATATCACTTGAATAACAAGTCAAGGGGTTCTAATGGCTGTGCCAAGGTGACAGCCTCATTGACAGCAGCAATTCTTCCACAAGTCCCAAACCTGATGAGTCTCAATTTGATTATTACATTGAAGTGGGTTGCCATTTCCTTCTTCAGGGGATCTTCCCAACTCAGGGATCAAACTTGGGTCTCCCATGCTGTAGGCAGACTCTTTACTGTCTGAGCCACCAGGGAAGCCCAACTAGCTCAGCAACAGATCACAAATGGATTAGAATTTGCTGGACTGTCTTGTGACTGGGTAATTAGAGGGCTGGCTTCCCTATTTCCTGTTTGATAAAGAGAAAACAGTATAGCAAAACTCCACAGTAAGTGCTTCCTAAGTATTTGCTGAATGAGTAAATAAACAGAACTTACAAGAACTAAAACATCATAAACAATGTATAGACAAATGACTTAAAGTAGCATCTTCTTTTCTGTTTACAATACATCAGAGCAATACTGACCAAACCTTTCACTCAAGAGGAAATGAAAATAATATAGCAGGTTGAGCCCCTGTTCATAGTGGGAAGTGCCTTGTCCAAGGGTTTGTCAAACCCAAGCCCTACTGGGAGAGGATTAATCTCTCAGCACATCCATAACCTATTCAGTTATCAGTGTGCTGAAATCCATCAGTTGGGAAGTCTTAATCAGAATACCATGGAGAAGTGTAGATGAATGACCCAGAGAATTCTGGTTATCACTAGGTTTTTCTGAGGGTGGCAAAGTGATATTCACCAAGAAAAGATATCTGTAGTTATATTTTAAACATATATATCATATAAAAAAGCTGAATCTGGGTCTGATTCACTTTCTACCTCACCAAAAGCATACTGAGTGCCTAGTATATAAAGCAGTATGCAGCTAGGTATTAGAAAATAAAAATGAAAGGGAATGACAGACTATACCCTGAAGCATCTTACGGAACGGAATGGGAAAAAATAACCAACAATAATTAACACAAGATATCTACGTACAAAGGGCAATAAAAGTAAAGAGGAGAAAGTGTCAGTATCTGACTAACAGGGTCAGACAAAGCTGTGAAGATAAAACATTCCCGTCTCTGAGGATGAGGTGGGCTTGCCAAATGGACTCTATGTGGCCATGTGTGAGCTTGCATGTGTATGAGGAGGGGAAGGTGCAAGAGGGAACAGTATGGAAAACACATTTTTCAAGCCTAGAATCATGAAAAAGAGCATTGTCTGTTCAAAAACACCAAATAAGTCAGTAAGAGCATGTCAATTACAAGATAGGAGAATGGTGATAGAAACAATCGACAGATCAGACAACGAGTCTTGTGTGCTAGCCATGAAAAGTCAGTAAAGAACTGTCAACAGACTAATCCAAGGCAACAGTATGAAAGGCGAACTGGAAGGGGACAAAACTGGAGACAAACAGTAACACTCCACAGGTAGATGCTGAGGGACTGCACTGAAGCTGAGGTAATGAGATGGAGAAAGAAGGATGATCAATAGGGCTGAGAGATGTCTTGTGACTGGAGCAGATTCAAATTCAGGTGGATTCATCCAGACAGACATAATCACTCACCTGAATGACTACATATTGCACTCAGTTGGTTACTGGGCTGGAAACCCAGAATTTCAATACAGACACAATAAAGGCAGTTATCATCTGTATGTTCCTGTAGTCCAGTGTCTTCTGTACTTTCTAAAAACAGAGAAGCATCTGAATGGATTGAATTCATTATTTCCGTAAGACTCATCTGCTGTCGTAGCAAGTGAAAAGAGTTTTTTACAAGACCTCCAGTTCCAGATGGAAGACCTGTGTGTGAGTGAATATAAAACATAATCTGAGGAAGATGGCATCAGTGACAGTTCTTTCAAGGTGCATTAAACTATGTGAAATTTTAAAGAAGGGAAATTCGGGAAGAAAATCAGAACACCTTTTATGACTCAAAATCTAACCTTAATCGGTGAGAAAAACAGGATAATTTGCTTTAAATTAGTAAAATAATTAACACCAGCAGATATATTTATCTTACTTTGAGGTTTTAAATACAAAATAAAAAATTAAAATTATACAATTTGGTATCATTTCAATTCTTCTCAATATTTTCATAAAGAAAAAGTAAGTAATTCTGGGTCTAAAGAGGTCCTTGTAAAGAAAAAAATCAAAATTATAAAGCTTTAAATCTGTGGCTGATATGCATATATTAATTAGAATACTACAGCTCATAGCAAAAAGAGATCATGTAATGTACACATTTTTTTTTTCTCTCTCTCCTCTCTCCAAAAAGGGTAAGTGCTAAATTTTTTTTCATATATTATGTGTTTAAAACAGAAACAACTGACCTGTTTTTGTTTTCTTGAGAGGCTAGGTACTTAGTTGGAAAAACACTCTAAGTCCTCCCCACCCCCCTAAAAAAGTTATGGTTTAATTTTAAACTGACTCAACTATTTTGTTGCCCCAAATTAAGTATATGTGAATTTTTAGTGTCATCCTACTGATAAGAATTTTCTTTTTAATATAAAGAGAACAAAAACCATGCATTACCTCCAGCATCATGGGCAAACACTCTTGCACCTCGATCATCATGTGGAGGTATATTTTTTGTTTGAAAATAAGGAATATCCTTTACCTGAAATGGATAGAAGTCATGGTAAGTTTTTGTTTGAAAATAAGGAATATCCTTTACCTGAAATAGATAGAAGTCATGGTAAGTCCTATCATAAAAAGAAATTCATTTTATGAATATTAGCAAAATTAAATGAAATATAATTTAAATGGAATTACTAGAGCACATGAACCTATAATGAAAAGATACTGAAGGACGTTATATTACCAAAACTTGACAAAATAGCATAAAACCGTTAAGGTCCTTATCTATCCTTAGTTACTTAAATGGATATGAAAATAATTATTTTAGAATTTATCTAGAGTGTTTTTGGTCTTCTAGACAAATGTGTATTCTTAATTCTATCTACCATCTAGAGATTTGTGAGTATTTTGTGGGATTACCACAGTATGTGGCTGCCATGTATGAGATAAGCAGAATCAAAGGATTAAATAAAACAAGGGATATACTGTACATTCCAAACTTAAACAATGTTATATGTCAATTATATCTCAATTAAAAAACAATAAGGAATAAGTCAAACATGACTAAAAAGCAAGATTAGGACTTAAAATTTCTATAGAAAATATACAGATAAAGAAATCAAACAAGATGCTGATTTAGTATGAGAAGAGAAAAAGGATAATGTTTTGGGGACTTAGAGGTGCTAAAAAGAGTACAGAATAGTAGAGAAAGGTGGAATAATTCTCATGGTAAAATTTCTTTAAATAAAACTGCCTAAGAATATCACCTTCCCTAAAATTAGTATTCACTCTAAATTATAATTTCTAGTAAGCAATTAATAGAACATGAAAAGAACAGTAAACTAATTCAAAAGAAACCAAAAGAATTTATGATACCTGGAATATATCATTGATATCTACTGGAAGAGCAAGACCAATATAGTCATCTGAGCTACCATATGTTGCACTGGACACCATGGACCTCACAGACGAGGATCGCTGCAGCGTATTTTGGTTAATAGGACTTAATAAATCTTCTTTATCTAGCGAAGCATAACTTAAAGCTTTCATGAACCTAGAATACCATTAAAAAAACTGCATTAGTTTCTTGATTTGTTATAGTAATCAGATAAATAACTGTAGTCTATTTTCTTTCATATCTTCAAAAAGGAGAGAAAGCACGTCAAGTACTAAACAGTGCCATCTTATGTATTGAGAACATATGAACACTTGAAAATATTTATCTCTTATAAATTGATATATAAAAGTTCATTAGTAATGTTGACTTTTGACCAAAAACAACTGTTATGGTCTCTCAGGTAAAAGTGAAAAGGTGAGCAATTAAGGTAACTTTCAACATCTAGAAGTAAAAATAAAAACAAAACTGACCTCAGAAAACAGAGGTATTATCCAAATATTAACTTCACAGTCACTTGAGACTGCCAGATTTGCTATCACACAAATAAGGGCACATCTACTACTTCTATTTAATACTACTTTTATTAAAATAAGCTTAATCACTTATTCTTTTATATAGTAATTACTTTATCAACATAAGATCTTCTAACATAGCAGACACAAAACAGTAAAAATGGTATCATATATAAATACTACAAAAAATAGTTTATATGAAGCACTGATGTTTCCTCAATACATTCCTTACCAGTGATTCCATGACATGGAATACTAACATTTCCATAAGATATACCTTCCTTATACAGATTTTTATTCATGCAACAGACATACTAAAGTATTTATTATATGCCTGCTTTGTATATACAAGGTAGTACTCAAGGTTCTACAGTATATGTACACTGCTATTTGAAAACTCAAATCATTTAAAATGTAAAAATGTAGCCTGATAATAATTATTTTGAAAAGCATACAAAATAAATGTTTTATAAATAGCTACTAAAAGTAACATAGGAAAAACCACTTCTAATTTCTACTAATTTCCACCTAAAAATTACTCAGAACTGAAATTTACAAATTTTATAAAATAGGTCAGTAGTTTTTAATTTGTACTTTTATATCTTTCTAATTCCAGAGAACTCTTCAAAGACTACTGGACTGAAGGGGAAGAAATTATTGTTATACTTGCCTCTACAATACCTATCTCAATCAGAGTAGCTCCATTTTTACATATTCTTCACATTGGGCTTCCAAAGAAATGTTTTTGTGAAGAAAGGGTTTCTCTTAAAAAGTTAATGCTTAAAAAATGCTTAAAACCACTATCTACTACAATTGCCTCCAAGCAATTGAGGCCTACATATTTCAAAATTCATGAATTTTACTATACAGATTTACAACAGTAAACAAGAGGTTTGTCTGCCTTTGTTCTGGATTGATGAAGCTTGCAAAGCTTTTGAATTTCAAGAAGATGAGACATTACAGCATTAATTACGGAACTTTTTCCAAGTTCCTTCACTCAGTGCCAGGATTAGGTCTCAAGATTAAGGATTCCTACTTGTGTTTTTTTCTGTTATGCCTCAAAGAAACATCTCAGAAAGATATGGTTTTTAAGACTGCTGGATTCATGCTAACCATTACAACCCAGTATGAGAATGACTACTCTTTTAATTTTATAGGAAAAAAATCTTTTCAGCCTCAATCCAAACTATTGTAGTAAATATGTAGTTATCTTTCATCATTTTCATTTTCTTTGAATTAACCAAAAGAAAGAAGTGGGAAAAGGAAGACTAATATTGACAATTTTTTCCTCCATGGAACCTGGTTAAATACTAAATACAGTTTGAAGAATAAGTGGAAGATTTGAGGAACGTAAGACTTCTGTTCATCATCATTCCTTTGTACAGCTGTTCTTGTTTCTCTTGACTGCTTTTTCTTGTTTTTATTTTTTCCCTCTCCCAAGAAATGAAAAACATATAGTAATCCTTTATAATGCCAAAAACCTGGAATTTTACTCCGGGAGTAAAACTTCCATATATCCTTCTCTCATTCTAACAGAGAATACAGGAAATAAGATCCTAAGAACCCAGACTGATTAGGAAATAGTGATTTGGAGTTGTTGTCATTTCTGGTTTATTCTAAAGAATAGTTAAGCAATGAAACTTTTTGCCTGTGCTGTAATCAGTTTAGACTTCAGTTCTACATCTGAAGATTCAACCAACCACAGATCATGTAATACAATTCTATTGACTATTGAAAAAAAAAAATTTGCTTATAAGTGGACCTGTGTCATTCAATTCATGTTGTTCCAGGGTCAACTATACATGTAAATCAAACCATTATGCTGGACCTTTTAAACATACAGTTATGTATAACAATTATATCTCAATAAAACTGGAAAAGAAAATAAGAGCAAAAAATATGGAAAGGCAATTTGTGTAAAGAAGAAATACAATGGGCTAATATTTAGAAATTGCTCAACCTTACTTACTATTAATTAAATGCAAATCAAAAGAACAAGATATAAGATATAATTTTCACCTATCACTGATAGATCATTATCAACAGTGGTAAGAGTTAGGGACATAAGCTTTCAACATACGCTGTTTGTGGGGGTAAAAATTGATATGAACTTCTTGAAGAAAAATATGATAACAGCTGTCAAATTTTAAATTATGCATACTCTGTACTCTTTAACCTTCAGTTGATATTTCCAATTAAAGGTAGTACTTATTAAATTGTAAAATGAAAAAAAAAAAAATAGATAGAAATACCTGCTTCAACAATATAAAATAATTCTAACTGGGTAGAATAATCCTAACTGGGTGGTCCAGAGTTAACAGCGCATTGGTTATTGTACTGAGCTGTAAGACGGTGGTGTCCTCACTACTTATTTTGGGTGCTACATTACTGCCCCTGGCTGAATGCTACTAGCTGCTATAGTCTGAGTTTTCAAATACTTTGCTTTAGTATAAAAGTTTCCTCCTTTGCTACCAATTTCAACAGCTGTTCTTTCTTGTCACAGTGTCCTTACCAGTAAAAGTTTTTAATTATTGCTTCTATAGGCCTGAAAACCTGATACCCAAACTTGTTAGAATAAACACCGACAAATTTTGAATGTGGGTATACCGCCTTTGAATAAAATTTGTGAATGTCACTGCATAGATTTATACTAGTGAGTTTTTGAGAGGGATGAGGTTGTCAGATAGATAAGACAGCATTGCATAATTTATGAAATCCTACCAAAGGGAACATAATTTACTATCTGCTACAAGGAGTCTCTTCTACTAAATGTGTTAACATTACTGAAAGAAAATTCCTTCATAACTTAACAACTTGATTACATAAGAGCCAAATGGATTACATTAAAGAAATATCAATAATAATAGTGATGATGATGATGATGATAATAGCTAACTTTTATTGACTGCTTAGTTTGTGCTATGAACTAGGCTCACTACTTGGTAAATACATCCATTTAATAAATGTAAATGAATAATCAAAAACTAGAAAATTTTTAGAAGTACTTGACCCAACAAAAAATTAGGTTTTAGAAATTTTTGAAAAATCAAATTTAGCAGTGAAAATCTTTTATAGATAAAATTTACTACTTTTGCCAGCTTGATATAATCTTTAGGTACAGCAGAAATCTCCCAAATGTTCTTGAGGCACAGGCATACTGCAATGCTGAATTCTGAGGACCAAGTAATTCATTTAATGTTCATTTGGTTCCTACTTAATTATCACAGCTACTTAAACTGAGGGCTTCCCTTGTGGCTCAGTGGTAAAGAACCTGCTTGTGAATGCAGGAGACGCAGGTTTGATCCCATGGTCGGGAAGATCCCCTGGAGAAGGAAATGGCAACCCACTCTGGTATTTTGACTGGGAAATCCCATGGAGAGAGGAAACTGGCAGGCTACCAGTCCATGGGGTCGCAAAAGAGTCAGACATGACTTAGCAACTAAACAACTTAAGCTGGAAAGACTTGTAGTGAAATTTTCAGTTATCTTTAAAAAAAAAAAAAAAAAAAAAGGTCAACTTTTGGAGCCTTAAATTGACCTACCTGAAAAAGCTGTTTGTTATTGTAGGTCTTAAGCTCCTGATTCCCCCGACATGCTTCTTTTTAAAATTGATCCTTGCAGAAGCGAGAAATAAATAAAAAAAAGCTTGTGACTTGTGTGTCCTTGCAAAGCATGTATGTTTATTTCCAGGGCCTAAAGGAATTTCTTTTCCCCCCTCGCAGCTGCAAGAATCCATTTCAAATCACATCCGGGTAACTAGGAGCTTATAGCCTACTAAAACAGTAGGTCATTTCTAAGGCTTATGTAGATGTAAAACTTGGCTAACGCTTTACATTTAAGTCTGTTACAATTCAACCATGTTCATTTTAAATGTATATTTGCTCACCTGCTTGGTGTTAACCTGGACTCAAAGCTGTTGGCCTTCATGGTGATGGTATCAGTAAACAGCACATCTTTTGCTGGGGATGCCAAAGCTTCAGAATGAGATAAGGATGGATGCATTCTTTGCTGCTGTAATCTTTTCAGAGTAGCGTAGCCAAAGGCATCTCTAGAACTTGTGTAACTAAAGTTACAGTCTGCTAGACTTTTAATTGTAGCAAGAGAGGGTGCTTTAAGGGACTGTGCTCTTCTAGGAAGTGTGTGAGAAGAACCTGGAGGCACCAGGGACACTGAGTTTGATTTAGAGAGAGAGAGATGGTTAGACTGTGGCGTCAAATAGTGGCTTGTCTTAACAGTTTTAGTACTTACCACAGTACTCATACTTCCACAGTCTGTGTCCACAGTTGTAGCATCTACACCTACTGTCTCTCGTGAAGGACTTGAACTCATTGAACTTATGCCACTTGTTGTAGTATCTGTATTAAAACTCTGGCTACGTATCTTCATATGTGAGCTCGTTGAACTTTCTACAACTAATCTCTCTCGGCTTGTGTTTTCTCTGTGATTCTCTGTACCAAGACTCTTGGTGAATTTTAAGTCATTCTCTCCAATACTTGGAGTACTACCAGTGTCTTCAATGTGCTTATTCCCAACAAATGAAGTTTCTAATTGTAATGTTTTCTGTACTGTGGATACGGGTGTGAAATCATCACTATGATTAAAGTCAACACTGGGCTCTGTAAGCGTTCTGATCCGCCTGTTGCTTGTCTTATTTTCCGATGACAGTTTCCCTCCTTTTGGATCACTGCTGCTACGATGTTTTTTATTAGGCAAAGTAAGAGAATTTAAGATACGATTCTTCACAAGTTTACTAGAAGCAAAGAAAGGGAATGGATTTTTATCCTTTATAGGTCCAGGTCGGTCATAAAATGCTGGCTCTGCATCTTCACTGATGTCGAGGAAAAATGTACTAGTAGAGCTGCTGCCAAACCGGTCATCCTCCATGATGAACATACCTATGATCAAAGGATTGATAATAAAAGCACATTAAAAAGAACAAATAATTATGGTAACTTTAAGTGACGTAGCTGAGGAAATTTTTGTTTAATAGCCACCTAGAAAAAATATTTTCAAAAATAAAGAGTTAAGACTGCTGAGCCGAATAAACAGAGCTTCCCTGAGATCTAGAATTTGTATTTGAATAAAATATAAAATTATGTCATTACGAAATCTTCTGTTATTTCCAAAAAAAAAAAAAAAACCACAGGACTCATTATGTCATAGCTTATCTGAAGTTTCTTTTGTATCCCAGTAAGTTTTCAAAATCTCCAAATATTCAGGATAAAATTAAAAGGCAGAAAAGAGACTTGACTATGGGTGTTTATTAAGTTGGTACAGGTTCCTGGTGGTTTATACTTCCAATTACAGCAGGCAAGAGAAATCAATCTTATAAGAAATTAATGTCCATTTTTGAACAACATATACTTAGAACCGAGTCACAACATTTTAAGTTCATGTTTAAACGAATTACATTTATTTGTCATTTGTCTTAGGTACTAAGAAACTCATCTAAATTCAATGCCTACCTCTCTCTAATAAAAGATTCAATCCAGGTGACTAATGACATCCACGGGATTGTATTTTATTTTTCTGTTGAATAATTAGAAATGATTTCAAATATATTCTGAACAAAGGCAAAACAAAATCTTAAACTTGCATACTGCACTGTTTTTCCATATTATGTCAATTTTAAGATGCACATGTTTCACACACTTAAAATCTCTAAAATGAGGATGTATCTTGCAACAGGCCTCTTTTTTTCTTACACAGTGGTGTGCATATTATAATTTAGGATGTCTTAGATCTGGCAAAATATGTTTGATAAATATTGCCCTATCCTCTTAGAAAAGAACTGTGTCTTAAATTTTTGCACCTAGCACTGTTTAACACAGGGCTTAAAATGGCAATCCATTTTTCATTTAGTCGATTTTTTAAAACTTCATTTAGTTGATTTTTGATACTCCCTTTTAGCAGTTTCACTATTTAATTTTAAAATTTAGCTTTTCTTCTAAAAATGAGTATGTGAATATAATATCTCTTAACAAATATACAGCTCAACAACCCTATATATGAAAAACGAACTAAAGAATTAGGTAAAAGAAGACAGTAGGTGAATAAACATTTACTTATTAGAAATTGAAAAAAAAAAGGGGGGGGAATGGTTCTTCTGGCACAGAATTTATTATTTAACTCTGTAAGTAGGAGTTTCCAACAGCTGTTTAGAAAGCAAAGGGAAACAACAACGTAGGCTGATGGCTATACTCCCTGTTGTGAAAAGATACACATTCTCCAAGAGGCTATTACTGCCAAATTATCTCAGAAAGAAGTAAATTAAGAATGTAAAATTCATTTCAATTTTTATATCGGCAGTGTTAGTTTTGGCTAACTTCATATGATGCTGTCACAATACTCACTTGATGGTGCAGATTCACTTTCACTATTATGTCTAGAGCTGGTTGACTCTGAGTTCAAACTTAGGGTGCTTGGGACAGATGAGAGTTCATTACAGAGTTGTTCTACATCATCTGGAACCACTGGCCACAAATGTTTACGACTGTGCCTTACAGCATCCCAGTTGTGACATTTTAGAATATCACAGCCTTGCTTGGTTTTGGCTATGAGCCCAAGAACATATACACAGGTCCTGTAAGTAAAAGGTAATGACAGCTTATAATCTCAAACTGAGATTTCTTAAAACAACCATAAAATATTAGCTTGCTATATGTACATATGCATTTTATTTAATAAGCTATTAAAAATAACATGAAAATCTTCCTAATAAAACTATTAATTACAAGGAAATAATTTCAAAGAATATAATTATAATCAAATAAAAAACATATATATACATATACATTAGCTTCTCTGAAATAAATTCAGAATATTTAGGCTAATGGAATACTGGACTATTTGGACACATGCTAAACTCTCACTGTTTACTTGCAAGATAAATGTCAATACTACAATGTTAAAAAATAAAGTAACATTAAACAAGGAAACTCCGTAAGATGTTTAATTTAATGCACTGAAAAACTATAATCATAAAATATTTTTCTCACATCCACATGTGAACAACAGTATATACAATAGAGATTTCTGAGTTAAATCACACACCCTCTGACTGAAAGAACTTCACACTGTTTTGCAAGTTTCAGTATATCTGGAATCACATTTTCTTCTTGTAGCAAATTGAGACCCCAATTAGATGAGCCAATATTTCCCTGAAAGAAAGGCAATCACATGTCAAATATATTTACAAGAGTAACTCTTAAGAGATTTGAAAAACTACCTGTAACACAAAAAATCTAACCACATCTGTAAGAAAGAACTGTGGGAAAAAACTTCACATAAGGAACTTTAGGAATTAAAGTTCCATTTGTCTTATCAAGGGGCTTCCCTGGTAGCTCAGATGGTAAAGCGTCTGCCTGCAATGTAGGAGACCCAGGTTCGATCCCTGGGTCAGGAAGATCCCCTGGAGAAGGAAATGGCAACCCACTACAGTACTCTTGCCGGAAAATTCCATGGACAGAAGAGCCTGGTAGGCTATAGCCCATGGGGTTGCAGAGTCGGACACAACTGAGCAACTTCACTTTACTTTTGTCTTATCAAGAAAAACAATAGTTTATTTATTTTCTAATATTTAAGTGGGCAGAAACAATCTTGGCTTTAGAATACTAATCTAAGAACAAATGTGAAAAAGAAATAATTTTTATTTAATATCAATGGGAAAATGAGTAAAAATCTAAAAATTTAGAAGATCTCATAGAAGTGTTTATTACAAACCAAGGCCCAAAGAGATGCTTTCAGTTTTTTAATTTCTTCCCATTTATCCAAATCTGGTGTACGAACATTGTGACAGAGTTCTGTAATAATATTCTGGAGAAGGGAAAAAAACGCCATATGATTAACAATACATTTTTAACATATTTTCTTATTGTATATTAAAATCTATTTAAGGTTTATATCTAGTAATTTCTATATATTTAAAATCTTAAAATAATTTTATGCAAAATTTCTTAAGAAGCAGCATTAGGACATGGGCTCTGAGCTCATATACTAGAGTTGGGACTTTTTCGGCAAGTGGCTTTCAGCATGTTACTCTATCTCCCCATGCCTTGATTTCCTGAACTCTAAAACAGGGATAATAATAGCCTCTGTTTCATAAAGTTTAATGATTTAATGAATTATTACATATAAAGTTTAACAAAGTTAAACTTAGTATTATAAAATGTTAGCCATTAATTATCATTATTTCTTTTAGACAGAAAATAATAAATTAACAACTAGAGCTTCTCACACTATGGAGGTAATGATAGCGAGAAAATCATTTAAATTTTCAGCAAATTAAAAAAAATAATATAAAGATACACACATCAATAATCTTCATGGATAATATAAAAATACATGAAATTATGGAGTATATTTATGTACAACTTTTGCTCCTGATATGAAAAGGAACTGAACATCTAGGTTACTACTGTTAAGAAACACACACAAATACTTCTGTAACTATTCCCAAAGTAAGAAAATGGTTATACTTATTGAAAAGACCTAGTAGCAAGACATATTCCCAGCCAAAATTTGATTTGCATGCTATACTCCAAGAACAGCTGGTTGCCTAAGCCTTCAATATTTCATGAACTATATGAGAGTAGTTAGATACTAACAAATAGCAGCTGATACTTTCAGTTTGTTAGTCACCAAAGGTAACTGAATATGTTTCAGGTTCAGTTTAATTTTCCAATAAGTGGAATTAAGAAACTCAACTTTTCAGCATTTTTTTTTACTAAGAAGATGAACTTTCCCAACAAACTAGAAAGGAAAAGAACTCGGACCTTGACTGGGTTACTTATTCTACATAACAAATTACCTATGCAAAAGATCATAAGTCAGGGAAATGTATGCAAGCCTGTTTATGTGTCTAAGGACTCCAAGCACAGAATGCCAAAGTCAGTTACAAGATGGAGCTTTAAAAGCAATTATACCACTGACTTTAAGGCTGTTGAGAAGTTTTTGCAAAGATAACACTTTAGTAACATTAACTTTTTTCTATTACTGTAGCTATTTAAAATAAGCAAATTATGTTTTTACCTGTACTTCCAATAAATGACAGCCTGTTTTGTGGTGTACCAGTTGTCCATAAAGATGTACAGGTAGGTAGACATGAGGACGCTGTAATCTAGTATGATAAAAGTGACTGATAAATCTACTGGCTCATTGTAAACATACTAATTTATAAAATGACTTAAAATATGAGATAAACAATTAGACAATCACTCAGCATGAATAAAAATATGGAGGTAGAAAGGCTGTAATTCTTCTAGAAAAATTATAGTTTAGCTGGTTTCAGAGTAATGGTAAGAGAACTAAGAGTAGAAAGACAGATGAGGGTTAGAACATGAAGTGATCTAAATGCTCTACAAGTCAGGGGATTCAAGTTATGAATGCCACTGAAATTATGAACACTCAGTGCTGTGCTTTAAAAAGATTTTTCCTTATGTCAGTGTAAGAATATCCAAGTACTCAGAAAACTTCAAAAAAACAATGATTTATAACAACGTGATTTTAAATTTTATGTTTGAGGACTAGCAATAAATTATTCCATTAACTGGACTATACCTTTGGTTACTCCGACGAACATAGTTATCACCATCAATTGGCTTCCGATAAGTGGTAAGTGCTTCATTAAGCTGTTCTTCAATCAAGTCAACATATTTTGAATTATATTCCTAGAAAATAATATTGTTTAAATTATATATATTACCATAACAACATTCACTAAATCTCTAATATGTTAGTTACCTAGCAAATCTTGGAAGCACAAATAAAAGAAAAATGAACATCTTTTTCTTTGTTCAGGAAATTTGAGAAATTTTTGAAGAGCATAGATATAACAAGCTATTATGAATGTAAAAATGTTCTACCATATCCATACCCATAAATTTTCAGTTTACATTCTTTTCCCCATTTTCAATTAATATTTTGGGGTCCATATAAGTAAGTTAAATATTTTGTTTTTCATCTTATTTGAATTCCTTTCCTCATTAAAAAAAAAAACCAACAAAAAAACTAGTTTCTTAATATTAAATCCTAAAGATATTCACTAGGAATTTTAAAAGGAAATTAACTGAGTTCTATCATTTTAGCACCTTTTGGTGAAAAACAGTATCTCTTTCTTCACTGATTTAAATCAGGTCAAATGTAAAAAATATTTCCAACTAAATTCTAGAAAACTTCTAGTTAAATTATTTAAACTAAGACAGTCAATCACACTACCATCTACATTGCAAAAGATCTCCACTTTAAACTGTTCATAAGAAATTGGTAGAACCTCTGAAAAGCAACTTGCCAGTACTTATCCAAACTTTAAATTAATATACTTTTTGACTCAACAATTATACTTTAGAAATTTGTTCAACAAATATATTTGCACAAGTATGCAAAGAATGCAAGAATATAAAGCAAATACTGTTTACAAAACTAAAAAGTTGGAAACAATCTAAGTGTCCCAAATATAAGAGTGATGATAAAAATTAGGGTATATTCATATAATTTACTATGTAGCCACTGAAGAGAATTAGATAGCTCTAAATGCACAGCTCTGAAAAGATATCTCACATATACTGCTAAAAAAAAAAAAAATTAAATAGTCCTATTTACAGGTGTGAATGAATTCATCTGTATTTTAATTGAAGAATATATACTTACAGATGTACAAAACATCTTTAAATGTATACAAAATGTTACCAAACACTACCTTCAGAAAAGACAGAGTAAGGGGGCAGGGAGATATTTTTCATTTTAAACCATTTTATACTACCTCAATTTGATGGGTTACCTTAACTCCCTACTTAGAGACAGCCCCAAAAGCGTCCTTTTTTGCTTTCTTTTATATTCTTTACTATGCAAAAGTAATGTTAAGAGTTTAATTATATTATCAGCAAACCAAATTATTACTACTGCTATAATACTACCATAATTTCCTCTAGACATGAAAATCTGAGTACAAAAATACAAATTAAGGCATGTATTTTGAGCTTTATGCAGGAATAGTTACATTCATGTGGTACTGTCTGGCTAGTCTTTTGACCAGTGGCAACCATGTGAAAAATACTAGCAAAGGTCAGGGGTATGGTTTGTAAAGATGAACTGCAGTGAGTTTCTGATGTGGATCATCTTGAGGATTCTGCCTCAAGGAGGCAGGGAGGGACAAGAAGACCCCAAATGAGGGTGTACCTCTAGATACTAGGAGGTACTGTAAGTAAGCAACCAGAGCAGTCACTTCTCTGGTCAAAGGAACTACAAATGAGAGATCTCCAGAGTGAAGTCTTTGAGGAATTTATGAACATAAGCCCTGAGTAAAAAGAAAAATCAACATTTGAAATCTGTCCTCCCCAAAGCTAACAGCCCCAGCTAACAACTGCATCAGCTGGGGAAGACTGTCCATGAATTCTCATCCCTTCCTCCTCCTCGTCCTCCTGTTCTAAAGCTGGAGAGGCCCTAAATCTGCAGCTGGTAAACTGGGAGGAGATAAACAATCAAGAATGATGAAATGAACCCTACCCCCTTTTCACTGCAGGCGTCTAAGTCTGTACCAAGCCTGGGCTAGGAGAGAAAGTTTTAAATCAAATGAGTGGATTTTCAGTATTATTATGGCCTGGATGTTTTATTACCTAGAAAAAGAGTGTCAACTTTATCATGGCATGCTGCAAACTACTGGGAGAAAATCAAACATAGAGGAAACAGCATCAGGGGCTCTGGAATCAAAAAGTGCCCTGGCTCTGTTATTTTCGAGCTTTGTGACCTAGGATAAATTAGGTTACTCATCTTAGCTTCTACATTTTCCTTCACAAAACAGAAATAAAAGAAAACATTTCACAGAGCTGCTGAGGATTAAATGAGGTAATACTTGAAAAGCATTAGGCTTAATGGTAGGCAATCATTATTCACTAATTAATTTCCCATTCACTAATTAATTTGAGAGAGTAGACTATACTGTCTTTGTTTTTACACCTCCCATTTACTGCCTAAACTCACTGTAACTGCAAGTTAGCATCTATTTGCAACTTTCTACTGAAATTGCTCTGGCAAAATTCACCAATGACCTGTCACGTTCAACAGTGTTTTTTCTAGTGTTTACCTTATCTGACCTCTCTCAAGAATATATACCACTGGCCTCTACTTCCTGAAGCATCCTTTAGTGAAATCATTCTGATAATTTTTCCTCAGTGTCCCCATTCTTTTGTTCCCCTTATTAAAGCAGAGTGTTCTCTAGGGAGCAATTTCCAGTTTTATTTTTTTGTTCTTTACATTTTCCTTGGTGATCTCACTCAATTCAAATCTCAACTACTACTATTCACTGACAACTCCCAAACTGCCATCTTCAGCTCCAGATCCACACTTCCAAGTATTTTCTGGATACCATCACTTGCCATCCCATAGGCAATAGCAGTTCAACTTATTCAAAATTTAGTATCCTCAATCCTGCAAATCAAAGTCTCTTAATGATGAGCCATTATTTACTCAGGCATTCAAATCAGAAACCATAAGAGTCAAGTAGTCCTCATTTATTATATCCAATCAGTTCATGAATTCTGTCCACCTTATCTTAAAAATGCCCAGAAAATGTGTCTCTATCAAACCTCACCACCACTGAAGTTCATGCTCTTACCAATTTTGCTTCTAAACTAGTCTCGGTATTCCTAGATATTTTCACTTTTTTTTTTTTAAAGTGAGGATAATCTTCTGTTTAGGGAATGAAACTATTATGTCTTTATTTCAATTTTCCAATTCACCAATTATTGAAAGACTCCATGCCTGAAGTTGTATGCTTTACAGTTACAGTATTTCTTTTCCATCCAGTTTTATTGAGAGATAATTGACATCCAGCAGTGTGTACATCCAGCACAATGATTTAACTTACACACATCTGAAATGATTGTCACAATAAGTTTAGTGAACATACATCATTTTATATAGATACAAAACTAAAGAAATAAAATATTTTCCCTTGTGATAAGAACTCTCAGGATTTACTCAACAACTTTCATATATAGCATTCAACAAAGCTAATTATCTTTATCATGTTGTACACTGTATCCCTAGTACTTATTATAAGTGTATAAATGGAAGTTTGTATCTTTTGACTGCCTTCATCCAACTTCCTCTACCCCCACATCCCACCTTTGGTAACTATAACTATAGTTTCATTATTTTTTTTTAATGAGATTATCTTATGAAATATGGTTCAATATAGACAATACAAACAATGATCTGAATTCAATAAAGGAAAAGCTGGGGATCATTTATGTTAGGACTGATTATTCTATGAGCTTCTAAGATGCTTTGATGATTTATAATGCTTCAAGTTAACTGAAGCCACAGTGATGACCAGCTAAAGAAAAGCTAGAAAGATAACCAATACCTTCAAACTAGTCCCTTCTTTCCAGATTCCCCTATTATGTACAACAGCAAGAAGTTTGCTCTCAGATTTATGAAAAGTCTACCCTAAAATGAAGTTTAATAATTAGATTACTATATCTGCTTGGCAGAACTGTTTTATAATCTTCAGTTAGGAAAACTGTTTAAATTTCAGTTCAAAAGGGCTGTAAAAGGAACCCAAAATAAAAGAAATGATGATGGTAAGTAGGGTTGACAAATGATGCCAGTAGATTAAAGCTGAAAAGCAAAATTTCAACAGAAAACATACAAAATCAACAGTTCACACTATAAAATAACTAGTTTAAAAAATGGATAAATATGAATATAAATAATTAACAGAATTTTAAGACCTGACTTCATATGAATATTTAAGTACTTAACTTTAATTTCAAAATCCTCAAATCTATTTTCCAAAATAAAAACATACAAACAAACTTATTCAACATAAAGTTACCTTGTGCCACTTTTCCAACTGTTTTGTTACATAACCCCTTTCATTCAAATAGGAAAACCCTTTTGGAATGGAGAGAAATCTGTAAAGTGCAATGGGCAACAGTTTAACATTGGGTCTCACAAAAAATTGTTTAAGAAGCTAAAGTATCTCAAACCAAATACACTTAAGCCAAAAGACTTTAAGAACAGTGCCTTAAAGAGGTCAATTATCTTATAATTTCAAATACAGATACTTTCATAATCTTTGCAAAAAACATGAATCCAACCACAGTAAAGAAAATGTCATGAAAAGAATGAGGACACATAGAAATGAAAAAGAAACACTATGAAAAACAATGAAAAGCCAGAGTTTCAGTACTAAAGATATCTGATATTCTAAAATGGGCCTCTTTCATAAGTTAACAGCTAAACTCTTTAGAGTGCTTCCTTTACAGATTTGAATCCAGCTTTAATATACACTGCCAGAGAGCACACAAAAGAAAACATAAAAATTTCTTAAAATTTACCTCAGGAGGAGAAGCAAACCCTTGTCCCCAAGGTGAGATAAAGCTGGCTTCATCTGAATAAGTGCATGAAGGTTGGCCTAAAATAAATAATCATTAGGCAAATTAATAACTGTATGAAGACAGTAAATTTTCTATTTCCAAAACCACTACATTACATACATTATAATTTCACAGTTTTCTACCAAACTTGAATATTTTCATAAAAATTCATGTCTAAGTATTTTATTATAAGATAATGAAACTTCACCTTGTCTTCACATGCTTCATCGAGAATATCAAGGGCCTCAGAAGAAATCGTTTTGTTTTTATCATGCAGCTGGGTCACTAGTAATTCAATTCCCCAATTATTGAAGAATTCAACATTAGCTCTCAATAATACTCTTAAATGTTTTGTTGCATACAGTCTGCAGGCCTATAAAGATAAATGAGAACATTAAAAAAAAAAAAAAAAACCAACCACCACCACCCAAACTTCACTATGGACAGTCCATTTGACTTTGTTTTAGAATAGTTTTACACTTGAAAAGGGCAGAAAGGCTGGAATTGACAGTCTAGCCCTTGATACAAATATGTTTTTTAGTCCCAGTATAATAAAATACTGTATCTATCTAGCTGCTTCAAAGCATTTCTCTTTATATAAAAATATGGGTACTGTAGTCGAGTTCTCTGGACAAACTAAAATTAAAAAAGAACCTCAAATTCCATCCCATAGTCTTAAAATTTATAATTTTATTAGGCTAAAGATTATAAAATAATGAACTAACTAGTTATGAATTTACAGTTCTATTGCCTATGTTATACTCACATCAGTGGCTGCTGTTAAGATTTTGGAAAGGATGACCCTGGCCAAACCATCTCTGCTATAGTCCAAGCTTGAAACGGTCAGTTTTAGCAAGTGATCTTGGTTTTTCAAGGAGCAAAGGTTAAGTAAACTAAAAAAATGATGAAAATAATAAAGGTTACTAGAAATTACTGTACTGATTAATTCAACAAATATCTTAAAATTCCTAATAAGCATTTCTAAAAGAAAGCACTTAAGAGATATCCCATTTTTAAAAAAGTATCAGAGCATCAAGACAACTCTAATTAAAATTTTCTTGTATTTTAACAAAACTTTTTGCCTTTTCATACTATTTATGGGGTTCTCAAGGCAAGAATACTTAAGTGGTTTGCCATTCCCTTCTCCAGTGGACCACATTTTTTCAGAACTCTTCATCATGACCCATCCATCCTCAGTGGCCCTACACAGCTCATAGTTCCATTGAGTTAGAAAAGGCTGTGGTCCATGTGATTAGTTTAGTTTTCTGTGATTGTGGTTTTCATTCTGTCTGCCCTCTGATGGATGAGAATTAGAGGCTTGTGGAAGCTTCCTGGTGGGAGGGACTGGCTGTGGGGAAAATTGGATCTTGCTCTGGTGGCAAGACCAAGCTTAGTAAATCTTGAATCCAATTTTCTGCTGATGGATGGGGCTGTGTTCCTTCCCTATCATTTGGTCTGAGGCCAAACTATGGTAGGGGTAATGGCGACCTCCTTCAAAACGACTTATGCCAGCAGGCTCCCAGGACTGTTGTAGTAAGTGTCCCTGACCCTGCAGCAGGCCACTGTCAACCCACGCTTCCACTGGAGACTCCAGGACACTCACAAGCAAATCTCTTAGACTGAAAGAAGATCAAACAAGTTAATCCTAAAGGAAATCAACCCTGAAAATTTATTCAATGGAAGGACTGGTGCGGAAACTGAAGCTCCAATACTTTGGCCATCAGTGAAGAGCTGACTTATTAGCAAAGACCTTGGTGTTGGGAAAGATTGAAGGCAGGAGGAGAAGGGGACAACAGAGGACAAGATGGTTGGATGGCATCACTGACTCAATGGACATGAGTTTGAACAAGCTCCGGGAGATGGAGAAGGACAGAGAAGCCTGGCGTGCTGCAGTCCATGGGTCACAAAGAGATGGACATGACTGAGAGACTGAACAGCAATAAAACTTACCAAACACAGGTACACAGACTAAAAAGCATACCCTTTCTGATCACATTAAAAATAAAGTTTAGGTATATACTGAGACAGAATCTAGGAATGCTCACCATTGAAATACGCTGCATTTTTCCAGCATTTTGACGCCATGAGGGTGGCAAGAAAGTGTTCCAATAAATAAAAAGTAGTGTTGACTAAGAGTAGTCAATAAACCATTATTTTGAAGGCTTCTTTCAGGTTTCATTCCAGAAGAGGCATTGAGCCACTGAACAATATCCTTTACTAGATCTTCTAAGTATCCTTGCCCATCCTAAAAGCAAATACATTATGATATTGCTAGAAAAGCAATTAGTGCCCACAATTAGAAAAATCAACTCAATTGATCAAGTCCAAAACATTTAATAATAATGAAGTTACTAATAACAGACATTAATCTCTGAGTATCTATTCTTTTTAATCCCATTCAATACAATGCTGCATGAGATGGTATTATTTTCCATTTTACCAAAAGAAAACCAGGTCTTCTAGAAGGCAAATAACTTGTCCAAAGTCACATAAATAGCTAGTGACTAAGTCAGGATAAAAATCTAGGTCTGGGCTCATTCTATGTTTCTAAATATAACTTATACTTATTCAAAAATAAAAGGAAGGGGGCGAATTCAGTGAAAAACATGTGCTCTGGAAAATATTCAAAGTGTCTATTATTACCTCTTCAGACTCAAGAAGAAATTCTGTAAACTGACAACCCACAACTGTGAGCTGCTTGGACTTGGCAAAATCCAGATCCAGACTGGCGTATAACTTACTACTGGGCTTGTAAAAATAAAGTAGTCTTCGTACAAACCTAAGATTAAAATAAAAAATCAGTGACAAAGTAATAAACCAAAAACTTACTTTAGAATCTTAACCACAGCTTTCGAATATGTTTTGGGTTTAAGCCATTGAGGTAAATGCAAGAAATTTAATAAATACATTTGGTACATTCTACACGCGCATGTGTGCACGCACACACACACACACGAATAATCCCCTTCATTATAAAAACTATCTTCGTGAAATAAGAATTTTATGGTGAGATGCCTGACAGAACATAGTGGAGAAGAAAGATGCTAGCAGGAAAAATGCAGACATAACACTGCTAGAAGATACACAGTTGGATAAATATGATGAAACCACCTGGATATAAATTTTCATTCTTCTTTTTCTTTTTGACAAGTATACATTTTATTTTACTGTTAGGTCTTTTTTTTAAACTCTACTTTAATCTAGAATATATAAATTTTCTTCTACTGTACTTTATGAATTGATACTAGATAACTACACACAAATGTTACTACACTATGATTTTGTCAGTTTTTCACAATTAGGCAAAAAGTCAACCATAAAAGCTTCAGGTAAAATTTAAACAACTGAATTTATAAAGCAATGGATGATATTTTCATGTTATAATTTTCAACATTATGTTCTAAGCTTCCATTTAATTTAGTTCAATTTAATTTCTACACTATAATCCAATCTAATAAAGATGCCAGGTCCAGGAGTTGGAGAAACAAAGTTAAATGAGACTTCATATCTGTTCTCACAGGTCTGAAAAGTCAGTGCTATGCTTCTTTATCCCAACGTAATTTATATGTTCTATACATTTCTCAAAATGTGAAGAGATGACAATAATCAATAATAATACCAATGATATGAACTTCTCAAAAACATGAAGTAAAAGCTCTCTTATTCAAAGACATCAACACTGGTGGTTGGGTAATCTCAACTCAGAAGGAATAAAAATGCATGGGGTACTAGAAAACAGCATAATATCCTTAAGTATTGTATATGCTATAAACATAAGCTGTTTTATGGAAGGTGTGGCTGGTTAAGGACAGTGTAAAGAGGAAGAAGAAAGAATAGCCCTCCAAAGTCACATGCCAAAGAAATTAGAATATTTAAAATGGCCATAGTTTTGAGAGGGAGACACTATGCTCTTAATATATCATTCTCATATGTTAGGGCCAAGATTAGTACATGGCTGATATTCTTGATTTGAGAAAACTTTTATCTTAAGTACTTCATTTGTTCCAAAACTAAAACCAGAATGTAAATAACCAGAAAAAGAATTAGTCGATGCTTTTTGGTTATAAAACACAAGCTATATATAAAAATATATATCAATATGTACCTACTGAATACCAACTATTAAAAAGTAAGAATGTATGTTTAAAACATCAATTATTACTTTTAACAGGTATCAGGCATAATATAATTCAAATTTAAGTTATTTACATTTAAATACAAAATAGTTCTTACATACCTGTGCAACTGTTCATCTTTATAGTTTCTTAGATTTACATTTGGCCACTAGAAAAACATAATATGTTATTTACATACTTATTAATTCCTAAACATATAATTATGATAAATTGCAATGAATAATAAAATGAAAACAATCAAGCCATTATCAAGAAGTATCCTATCATACCTTAAGAATGGTCCCAATAAGATTCCAATTCCATTCAAGATTCTCTTTATGTTGAAGGACTTGGCTATCTCTAAGGTTCATTAGAAGAGCTTCCTCTGTATCCTAAATCACCGGAAAGTAATAAGAAAAATTAAGAAAAACTGTCCTTACATCAAATAACAGTTGAAATTTTAAAAACATAAAGAAAAAATTTTCATTTAAGGAGAATTATTAAGGTTCTTTAAAAAGTTATAAAAACTCAGCTCAACTGTCCAATCATTATAAAACTTATTAGAAGCTTTTTGAAAATCCATATGCATGAATAAAACTGCTAACTCAAGTATGTATATACCTACTAAAATATAGCAGTTAAGAATTAGGAAATTAAAGTAAAAATTGCATCTTCTGCATCAGTACCTTAAGAACAAATATATCTTTCTGAGCTCGGAGATATTGATCCCGTTTCTGATGTGTTGCAATTGCTTTCTGAATAATGTGATCTAAATGAAGGCTATAAGGTTTAGGTCCTCGTTTTTTCATTTCATGGAAGCGTTTTAAACAGTTCAAAGCTGCACTGGCTCGCCTAAATGAGGAAAAAAATTCAATTAATACTGTAGCAGGGATAGCATAATTTTAAAGAGATCACTTTGGTAAATCATTCTATTGAAACTTACATAAATGCAGGCTAGACACTGTTACTAAAAAGTAAATGCTTTAATCAAATTTGGAACCACAAAGAAAAAAAAACCAATAACACTGCTGATTTGTATGAAGAAACACTAATTATTCAGATTCAACGAAACATTCTAATTTTTTCTTATAGTAGTAGTGATACAGTTGTACGTTAGTTTCAAGAACTCCCTCCTCAAGGTCCAAACTTAAGTTTTACATATTTTCTTATTTTAAAACTCTGCTTTTCACATTTAAGGCCTTGATTCATATGAAACTGATTTTTGTTTAAGGTATGAGGTTGGATAACCAATGATTCCAATATTAACTGAACAGTGTCTATTTTCCCTACTAATCTGCTACTATAAATGAAATCATTTTAAAAATTATTTTTAATTCCCTATTTGTGGTATATAAAAAGTACAGTTTTCAAGAATTTGGTGGCAGTCAAGTCTCAACTTCAGAAATTGTAATAAATACAAACTGGATTCAAAATTTAAAAACCTTGAGATGTGCCCAGATTGGCAAGTACTTATCAGTAAAGACAGCTTACCAAACTCAAAAACAAATTCTATTATTATTGGAGTTTTGAAGGTAAATTTGAATTTCTGATGAATGTTAAAATCCATGACCATAAGCTGACTCCGAGAGTTCAGGTCTACCAGGCTTTGAGAAAGCACATCTTTCCATGACGAAACTACTAAAATAAAAGCTGAATGCTACCAATACCAATGTAAGCCTGAAGTCAGAACTGATGATCCCTAATGCCCTCAGTTTATAATACAACTTCAGTCTGTTAAATAATAGTATTCTCATTGGTAGATTTTAAATTAATAAAAAAGATACTACTTATTTATAGTGAGGCCCTTATGTGTACTTTTAAACAAAGCTAACTAAACTTATGAGAAATGTCGTACAACTTAACAAAAATTCCTGTTTCTGACTAAGCTAATGAATGACATTTTAAAACATTACAAAAAAAAAAAAAATGAAGCCTAAATATATAAATTTGTCTGATCGTTAAGAGAAAAAAAAAAGACATCCCTGGGCTAGACATAATCTTTATCAGATGAAAAAAGATTCCTACTATCACTACACAATCAAGCTCCTCCACCTTACGTTTTAAATTATATTTTATTATTAATCCTTGAATTCCAGTAGAGTTACAGCTGTATTACCATACTTTAGTTTATAAATTCTATATTCGCAGTATTTCCTTCAGCATTAAGGGCTTAGCTTACTTCAATGCCTGAAGTATGGGCTACTAAATTCCAATATTTTTTTTTCTCAACATTTTTAACCCCACATATTAAAAAAATTACATTGTTAGTCTTTGTGCTTTAATCTGATATAATTTAGGCATTGAGAAAGAGACTAAATTGTTGCTCAAAATATACAATAGTCAAAAAAACTCTCAATCCCAATAGTTTCACTGATTCAGTAGAAATTTTATGTCCTTGTCCAGAAACACGTGAGAAAAGGTTGACTTTACCAAGCCAAAATACTTTGTAGCCTAAAATACAAATTATTTTAAAAAACTACTAATTTTCCTCTTATCCAAAGGCTTTCCTAAAAGAATTCTCAGGAATAACCTATATATACTACTTTCTTAAAAAGAAGATAAGGACATCTAAGTGGGTATTAAATATACTAGGCACAAGCTTTGCTAGAACTTGGATACTTACAATCTCTTTTCCTTAGGGATATCAAAGGATGCAGCCATATTCATTAGGGTTGGCAGGCAGTGCAAATGATGGCTATGTGAATGAGGAAGAATTGTGTTTGCCTAAAATGAAAAATAGTACTTTATAAAAAGTTGAAAAAAAGAGTATTTTATGTTATAGATTATCCACAGATATAATGCTGAAGACTGAGATTTTACTTATGAAGTTAATTATTTACTTTCTAACACATACTTATTATTTTTATCTTATTTATTTTCATCAAGGATGACACATAACAAATACAAAGATACAGGCTCATATTACATTAATAAAACTCAAAGTTCCATAGATCCTTTATCATAACTTAAAATTATAATTTTAAGTGGTACCCAATTAAACTCAATTCTTAAATAATTTAAAAGGATGATAGGTCAAAACTTAGACTCAGTGCTATAATGTTATGTTAAAAGTAGGATTTAAAATGTCGGATGCAATATCATAATTTACGAGTTTACCTCTTAGGTTTAAAAGCCAGCTTCTCAAAAGAAAGAAGTGAAAGTGAAGTCACTCAGTCATGTCTGACTCTTTGTGACCCCGTGGACTGTAGCCCACCAGGCTCCTCCATCCATGGGATTCTCCAGGCAAGAATACTGGAGTGGGTTGCCATTTCCTTCTCCAGAGGATCTTTCTGACCCAGGGATTGAACCCAGGTCTCCCTCATCGCAGGCAGACGCTTTAACCTCTGAGCCACCAGGGAAGCAAGAGGTTTGTCTCATAATTCCAACAATCTTTAAAATAAGAAACTTGCCTTCTGCTTTCCAAACAAAACCTGCAATATTAATTTTTTCATAGATGGGCTTAACAGAGCAAGTGGCTAAATAACTTACTGATAAACAAGACAGTTATCATTAAACTGCTTAATTCTCTTTTCCTTACTCACAAAGCTGAACTTCTACGTAGAAAAAACCCTGGTGATGGAGGGGACCAAACTCAACTATAAAAACAAAAAATAATCTGCCAGTAATAACAAGCCATAACATAATTTCAAAAGATCTGCCATAGGTGAATGGATACAAAAACAAGACCCCTATATATGCTGTCTACAAGAGACCCACCTCAAAACAAGGGACACATACAGACTGAAAGTGAAGGGCTGGAAAAAGATATTTCATGCAAACGGAGACCAAAAAAAAAGCAGGAGTAGCAATACTCATATCAGATAAAATAGACTTTAAAATAAAGGCTGTGAAAAGAGACAAAGATGGACACTACATAATGATCAAAAGATCAATCCAAGAAGAAAATATAACAATTATAAATATATATGCACCCAACAAAGGAGCATTGCAATATGTAAGGCAAATGCTAACAAGTATGAAAGGGGAAATCAACAATAACACAATAGTGGGAGACTTTAATACCCCACTCACACCTATGGATAGATCAACTAAACAGAAAATTAACAAGGAAACACAAGCTTTAAATGACACAATGGACCAGCTAGACCTAATTGATATCTATAGGACATTTCACCCCAAAACAATCCAGTTCACTTTTTTCTCAAGTGCACATGGAACCTTCTCCAGGAGAGATCACATCCTGGGCCATAAACCTAGCCTTGGTAAATTCAAAAAAATTGAAATCATTCCTATCATCTTTCCTGACCACAATGCAATAAGATTAGATCTCAATTACAGGAAAAAAACTATTAAAAATTCCAACATATGGAGGCTAAACAACATGCTTCTGAATAACCAACAAATCATAGAAGAAATCAAAAGAGAAATCAAAATATGCACAGAAACGAACGAAAATGAAAACACAACAACCCAAAACCTATGGGACATGGTAAAAGCAGTGCTAAGGGGAAGGTTCATAGCAATACAGGCTTACCTCAAAAAACAAGAAAAAAGTCAAATAAATAACCTAACTCTACACCTAAAGCAACTAGAGAAGGAAGAAATGAAGAACCCCAGGGTTAGCAGAAGGAAAGAAATTTTAAAAATTAAGGCAGAAATAAATGCAAAAGAGACTATAGCAAAAATCAACAAAGCTAAAAGCTAGTTCTTTGAGAAGATAAAATTGACAAACCATTAGCCAGACTCATCAAGAAACAAAGGGAGAAGAATCAAATCAACAAAATTAGAAATGAAACTAGAGAGATCAAAATAGACAACACAGAAATACAAAGGATCATAAGAGACTACTATCAGCAACTATATGCCACTAAAATGGACAACTTGGAAGAAATGGACAAATTCTTATAAAAGTATAACTTTCCAAAACTGAACCAGAAAGAAATAGAAGATCCTAACAGACACATCACAAACACGGAAATCAAAACTGTAATCAGAAATCTTCAGCAAACAAAAGCCCAGGACCAGACGGCTTCACAGCTGAATTCTACCAAAAATTTAGAGAAGAGCTAATACCTATCTTACTCAAACTCTTCCAGAAAATTGCAGAAGAGGGTAAACTTCCAAACTCATTCTATGAGGCCACCATCACCCTAATAACAAAACCTGACAAAGATGCCACAAAAAAAGAAAACTACAGGCCAATATCACTGATGAACATAGATGCAAAAACCCTTAACAAAATTCTAGCAAACAGAATCCAACAACATATTAAAAAGATCATACATCATGACCAAGTGTGGGCTTTATCCCAGGGATGCAAGGATTCTTTATTATCCTCAAATCAATCAACGTAATACACCATATTAACAAAGTGAAAGATAAAAACCATATGATTATCTCAATAGATGCAGAGAAAGCCTTTGACAAAATTCAACATCCATTTATTATAAAAAACCCTCCAGAAAGCAGGAATAGAAAGAACATACCTCAACATAATAAAAGCTATATATACCTCAATGGTGAAAAATTGAAAGCATTTCCCCTAAAGTCAGGAACAAGACAAGAGTGGCCACTCTCACCACTACTATTCAATATAGTTTTGGAAGTTTTGGCCACAGCAATCAGGGCAGAAAAAGAAATAAAAGGAATCCAGATTGGAAGAGAAGTAAAACTCTCACTGTTTGCAGATGACACGATCCTCTACATAGAAAACCCTAAAGACTCCACCAGAAAATTTCTAGAGCTAATCAATGAATATAGCAAAGTTGCAGGATATAAAATTAACACACAGAAATCCCTTGCATTCCTATACACTAACAATGGAAAACAGAAAGAGAAACTAAGGAAACAATTCCATTCACCACTGCAATGAAAAGAATAAAATACTTAGGAATATATCTACCTAAAGAAACAAAAGACCTATACATAGAAAACTATAAAACACTGGTGAAAGAAATCAAAGAGGACACAAATAGATGGAGAAATGTTCCATGTTCATGGATTGGAAGAATCAGTATAGTGAAAATGAGTACACTACCCAAAGCAATCTATAGATTCAATGCAATCTCTATCAAGCTACCAACAGTATTTTTCACAGAACTAGAACAAATAATTTCACAATTTGTATGGAAATACAAAAAACCTCAAATAGCCAAAGCAATCTTGAGAAAGAAGAATGGAACTGGAGGAATCAACCTGTCTGACTTCAGGCTCTACCACAAAGCCACAGTTATCAAGACAGTATGGTACTGGCACAAAGACAGACATATAGATCAATGGAACAAAATAGAAAGCCCAGCGATAAATCCACGTACCTATGGACACCTTATCTTTGACAAAGGAGGCAAGAATATACAATGGAGAAAGACAATCTCTTTAACAAGTGGTGCTGGGAAAACTGGTCAACCACTTGTAAAAGAATGAAACTAGAACACTTTCTAACACCATACACAAAAATAAACTCAAAATGGATTAACGACCTAAACGTAAGACCAGAAACTATAAAACTCCTAGAGGAAAATATAGGCAAAACACTTGACATAAATCACAGCAGGATCCTCTATGACCCACCTCCCAGAATATTGGAAACAAAAGCAAAAATAAACAAATGGGACCTAATTAAAAGTAAAAGCTTTTGCACAACAAAGGAAGCTATAAGCAAGGTGAAAAGACAGCCTTCAGAACGGGAGAAAATAATAGGAAACGAAGCAACGGACAAAGAATTAATCTCAAAAATATACAAGCAACTCCTGCAGCTCAACTCCAGAAAAATAAACAACACAATCAAAAACTGGGCCAAAGAACTAAACAGACATTTCTCCAAAGAAGACATACAGATGGCTAACAAACATGAAAAGATGCTCAACATCACTCATCAGAGAAATGCAAATCAAAACCACAATGAGGTACCATTTCACACCAGTCAGAATGGCTGCTATCCAAAAGACTACAAGCAATAAATGCTGGAGAGGGTGTGGAGAAAAGGGAACCCTCTTACACTGTTGGTGGGAATGCAAACTAGTACAGCCACTATGGAGAACAGTGTGGAGTTCCTTAAAAAACTGGAAATAGAACTGCCATATGACCCAGCAATCCCACTGCTGGGCATACACACCAAGGAAACCAGAATTGAAAGAGACATGTGTACCCCAATGTTCATCGCAGCACTGTTTATCATAGCCAGGACATGGAAGCAACCTAGATGTCCATCATCAGACGAATGGATAAGGAAGCTGTGGTACATAATACACAATGGAATATTACTCAGCCATTAAAAAGAATACATTCGAATCAGTTCTAATGAGGTGGATGAAACTGAAGCCTATTATACAGAGTGAAGTAAGCCAGAAAGAAAAACACCAATACATTATACTAACGCATATATATGGAATTTAGAAAGATGGTAACGATAACCTTATATGTGAGACAGAAAAAGAGACACAGATGTATAGAACAGTCTTTTGGACTCTGTGGGAGAAGGCGAGGGTGGGATGATCTAAGAGAATAGCATTGAAACATGCATATTATCATATGTGAAATAGATCACCAGTCCAGGTTTGATGCATAAGACAGGGTGCTCAGGGCAGGTGCACTGGGATGACCCTGAGGGATGGGATGGGGAGGGTGGTGGGAGGGAGGTTCAGGATGGGGAACACATGTACACCCATGGCTGATTCATATCAATGTATGGCAAAACCACTACAATAATGTAAAGTAATTAACCTCCAACTAAAATAAATTAAAAAAAAAAAAAAAGATTTGCCATAGGGTTACTTCTTCCTTAATGATTTCAGAGTGGTTCTTTTTATTTAGTATTTTATTAACTAATGGGCTTCCCCAGTGGCTTAGACAGTAAAGAATATACCTGCAATGCAGGAGAGGAGACCTGGGTTGGGAAGATCCCCTGGAGAAGGGAACGGCTACCCACTCCAGTATTCTAGCCTGGAGAATTCCATGGACAGAGGAGCCTGGCAGGCTACAGTCCATGGGGTTGCAAAGAGGTGGACACGACTGAGCGACTTTCACACTTATTAACTAACAGACTGAGAAATATAAATTTCTAACTTGCAAATGATCAGAGTACTCTCACTGCTTCATCTGCTAGGAGTAGAAAAGGATCAGATCACTTGGCTAGCTCCTTGTTTCCACATGTCCCCCCCAAAAAAGATTCCCACCTTTCAAAACAAACCTCAACTGACAAGTTTACAGAGAAGTACATGTTCAAATACGGCAGTTATAGTTAGATTTCTGCTTCAAAAGTTTTCTAAAATTCAGGCACTGACTGTTATCAATTCGATCCCTAGCTGATTGAAATAATATGTACAGTTTTGTAATTTTGTGATTTTTAGGTAGGAAGTCATTCTAAAGCAATTCTAAAGAAAGATATTTATGGACTCAAAATGTCAACATCAAAAGCGAGTATTCAGTCAGTACTTTATATTTTTTCCATTTAAAAAACTAGCCTATATATATATGATACAAAGCATCAAGGGCTCTTTGTAATGCAAAGATATATATCCAAATAAATGCAAACTTATGTTTTTGAGATAATGCAAAGTAACACTGTTAAAACAGCCTTGTTTCATAAATTAAAACATTAATGTACAAAACATAATCAAAAGTTGTTAAACTTACCATATGTAAAAGTTCTCCTAAAAGGATGGTGGCTCTAACTGAGATATGGTCATCACTGTTTGTTATTACCTCAACCAAACCCTTTGAAAAGAAAAAGAAAATATCATAGTTGCAAAATAGCATACATGAACACGTCTATGCATCATGTTTGTTGCTCTGAAAGAATTGTTAGAGAAAATAAAATAGAAAAAGGTTTATAACTCTTACTTCCAAAAGTCCATTACGAATAAATGCTGAGAGTATCAGTGCCAAATAATTATCCATGAGGTCTGGCCTGGAAATAAATACAGCACAGAAAAATTTAAATCTTGTTCCATACACTAGAAAATTTAACATAAAAATAGCAACTGTAATAAACCTGAATTATTTCTGTACTTAAATTCTACCTGGATCTGGCACGATGAGGAAGAATAGTTTTTGCCTCAGCTGCTACAAAGCCATCTGAAAGCCTCCAACTGTCTTGGAATCTACCTGGATCTAAAATAAACTTAGATAGTTAGAAGAAAATAATACATCAATGAAACACTTTAAATAATCGTCAGCTAAACAGGCTATCCATGGACAGAGGAGCCTGGCCGGTTACACTCCATAGGGTCGCAAAGTGTTGGACACGACTGAAGTGATTTAGCACAGCATAGCATACAACCAGGCTATAAATAATTTTAATTGTTGGCTAAAAAAAGAAAAAAAGATTCAAAAAGGCATACAGAAAAAAATGATTTCTGTAAATGAAGGGTTTACATAAACCTATCTTTAACTTTCTTCATTGAAGGGTTTAGAGTCATTTCGCTAAAATAAAATTTAAAAAATCAAATAATCTAATTTGAGAATTGCAAAAGGTTTCTTATTATCTCCTCTCTTCCTTTCTTGATCCATCCTTCTATTATTAACTTCACTGCTAATTTCAGGAGCTAGGGTGATGGAGAAGAAATTAAAATTTCTTTTTAGAAATTCACCTGAGATTTTACTTTTATATTCATTTCATGCCACAAATATGCAATAAGAAAAGAAAATGATATTCAATACTTATTTTAGTATTTTCCCTTGGTGGGACTCTGCCTCCATTAGGTAAGTCATTTAAAAAATGACAATATATGAACGGTGAATGCACTTCAATACTTACCTACACTGAGCAGTGCTTCTATGAATTCTTCAGTCACAACAGGTAGAGGAAGACGAAATATATCATAAAGCACTTCAAGGAGACCTCGCTGAAAGTAAAAAAAAAAAAATACAGTTCATTTGTTTTTACGGAATAAATCTTCACTTAAAAATTTTTAAATGTCTTATTCACCGACTTAAAAGTTGGTAAAAACAGAACTACTATATTTTAGAAAACTACTGTATCTGCCTATATTAGAGAAAAGTACTAAATGTTTAATACATATACATGATGTAACTTTTTCAATAAATCTTGTATTATCCCCATTGTACACATGAAGAAATAGATTTAAAGGTTAAAAATCATTTGTCTAAGGTCATGGAGCTATAAAAATAAAATCAGGAGTCAAACCTCAGTCCAGTCAAACTCAAAAGAGCGTTTTTTGCTGAGTAAGAAGTCAAGTGAATTGGAACCTTTAGTTCCCTGCTTATAGATCTTTCCATCCTTAATTACATCCTTCCATGGTTTAGATGCTTTTCTTTTTAGTTCACATTTTAAGCAAGGCACCTCTAGCTAATATTTATACTAATAATAAGAAACAGGGTGGCAAATTTTGTTCCTTTGAACATTAAAAGAAAAATGTAGAAGGGGAAAAGGAAGAACCTTGTGAGGAGTTAATTTCTTTCCCTCTAATTTCAATCTGTTTTAGCTGTTTTATACAATTCTTATACATTAATAATTTAGAAAGTGAAGTGTTAGTTACTCAGTCATGTCTGACTCTTTGCGACCTTGTGGACTGCAGCCCGCCAGGCTCCTCTGTCCATGGCATTCTCCAGGCAAGAAAACCGGAGTGGGTTGTCATTTCCTTATCCAGGGGATCTTCCCAACTCAGGGATAGAACCTGGGTCTCCTGCATTGCAGGCATATTCTTTACCATCTGAGCCACCAGGAAAGCCCTAATAATTTAGGACTGTCTAATAAATAAGCATATAAATACCCTAATTTTAATCAAAACCACTACTCATAACATAAAAATATTGGTTAGAAGGTGTAAGTTGCATAACTACTATGCTTACTTTTCCCTAAGTATAGTTTTCTGTTTTGCTTGAAACTCTTACAATGAGAATGCCCCTGTGAAATGTTTATACTTTTTATTAAATAAAGCATAGTTAATTTCAAAGAAAGAAAAGGCATAATTAATATCATATTTTAATCTAATTTTAATACATCCATAGTTCCTAACAATAGCACTGTTTCAAATGATTCATATTATCTGTAGTGTTCAACTAAGTAGTAAATATTTATTCCTGTATTGTTAAAGTGTTCTGTGATACAGACTAACAATTCATGAGGAAAAAAAATCACCTGAAATAACTTTTCTCCAATTAATTTCCTCCACTAAAATTCCAGGGATGATACAGAATAATTTTTACCTACCCTTATTTCCATATTTGGAATGCAAAGTACTCCAATTAGAGACTGAATCCCAGAGTTTCCAGGTTTACATAAATTAATAATACCTATAAAGGATAAAAAGAAAAAAAAGATCACTGATCTGAATTTCAAAAGATGTATTCATAACACAAAATGTGACATTTTTCTAAGCTAAATTACACTATTATATTATTTGATCATCGTAAGTGATAGTATATTTCAAACATTCTCTGAGTTTTCCAACTAAGTAGAGATCATCAATAATTTTACCATTTAAATTACACCCAAAAAGGTTCTCAAGAAATTCTGGACTATTCGGCAATAGAAATAAAAGCAAAAATATGGCTTTCTCTGAGTATATGCCCAGGAGTGGGATTGCTACCATCATATGGTAGTTCTATTGATATTTTTAGCTTTTTAAGGAATCTCCATATGGTTCTCCAATAGTGGCTGTTTCAATTTACATTCCCAGTAACAGTGTAGGAGGGCTCCCTTTTCTCCACACCTTCTCTACATTTACTGCCTACAGATTTTTTAATGATGCCATTCTGATCAATGTTAGGTGATACCTCACTGTAGTTTTGATTTGCATTTCCAAATGATATTGAACATTTTTTCATGTGCTTTTTGGCCATCTGTATGTCTTCTTTGGAGAAATGTCTGTTTAGACCTTCTACTGATTTTTTGATTGAGTCATTTCATTTGGGCCTTTGATATTGAGTTGCATGAATTGTTTGTATATTTTGGAGATTAATCCCTTGGTCAGTTGCTTGATTTGCAAATATTTTCTCCAGTCTGAGGGCTGCCTTTCTGTTCTGTTTATGGTTCCCTTGGCTTTGCAAAAGCTTTTAAGTTTAATTAGATCCCATTTGTTTATTTGGGGTTTTTTTGTTTCGTTTTTTTCATTACTCTAGGAGAAATGAATCAAAAAAAATTAAAAAAAGATCAAGCTGTGATTTGGGTAAAAGAGTGTTCTGCCTATGTTTTCCTCTAAGAGTTTTATAGTGTCTGGCCTTAAAGGTCTTTAATCCATTTTGAATTTATTTTTGTGTATCGTGCTAAGAATGTTCTAATTACATTATTTTATATGTAGCTGTCCAGTTTCCCAGCACCAACCCCTTATTGAAGAAACTGTCTTTTCTCCACAACATATTCTTGCCTCCTTTGTCATACATTAATTGACCACAGGTGAATGGGTTTATTTCTGGGCTTTCTATCCTTTTCCATTGATTTATGTATTTCTGTTTTTTTGCCAATACCGTATCATTTTGATAACTGTAGCTTTGTAGGATAGTCTGAAGTCAGGGAGACTAATTCCTCTAGCTCCATTTTTTTCTCAAAATTGCTTTCACTATTCGGGGCCTTTTGTGTTTCCATATAAATTTTTGTTCTAGCTCTGAGAAAAATGACATTGGTAATTTGATAGAGATTGTCAGACATGACTGAGCAGCTTCACTTTCACTTCTCACTTTCATGCATTGGAGAAGGAAATGGCAACCCACTCCAGTGTTCTTGCCTGGAGAATACCAGGGACGGGGGAGCCTGGTGGGCTGCCGTCTCTGGAGTCGCACAGAGTTGGACACGACTGAAGCGACTTAGCAGCAGCAGCACTGAATGTAGACTGCTTTGGATAGCGTAGTCATTTTTACAAACTAAGAACATGGTATACCAAGAATATGTGGTACATATACACAATGGAATACTACTCAGCAATAAAAAAGAAAAAATAATGCCATTTGCAACAACATGGTTGAACCTGGAGACTGTAATGCTGAGTGAAGTAATTCAGACACAAGACAGATATGATATTGCTTATATGTGGAATCTAAAGAAAAGGGGACAGGATACAAATGAACTTACTTACAAAACAGAAGTAAAGTCATAGATGTAGAAAACAAAATTATGGTTACCAGGGGACTGAGGTGGGGATAAATTGCAAGACCAGGACTGACATATATACACTACTATGTATAAAATAGATAACTAATAATAACCTACTGTATAGCACAGGGAACACTGCTCAATACTTTGTAATGGCCTATTTGAGAAGAAAAATTTTTTTAAAAAAGTGGATATATGTATAACTGATTCACTTTGCTGTACACCTGAAACTAGCACAACATTGTAAATCGACTATAGTACAATAAAGAAAATTTTACAAAAACAAAAATGAACAAATGAGACCTAATCAAATTTTTAAGCTTTCACATAGAAAGGAAACCATAAACAAAACAAAAAGACAACTTACAGAATGGGAGAAAACATTTGCAAATGATGCAACTGACAAGGGATTAACTTCCAAAATATCTAAACAGCCCACACAACACAGTAACAAAAAACCGAAGCAATCTAATAAAAAAAAAAAAGGGAAGAAGACCTAACTAGGTATGTCTCCCAACAGCGCATGCAGATGGTCAATAGGCACACAAAAAGATGTTCAACATCACTAATTATTATTAGACAAATGCAAATCAAAAGTACACTGAGGTATCATCTCACACCAGTCAGAATGTCCATCATTAAAAAGTCTACAAATAATAAACATAGGAGAGGCTGTGGAGCAACAGAAAGCCTCTCACACTACTGGCAAGAATGTAAATTAATGTAGCCATTATAGAAAATAGTATGGAGGTTTCCTTAAAAACTAAAAATAGAGTTACCATATGATCCTGCAATTCCACTCCTGAGCATATATCCAGAGAAAACTCTAACGTGAAAAGATACATCCACCCCAGTGTTCACTGCAGCACTATTTTAATAGTCAAGACACAGAAGCAACTTAAATGTCCATCAACAGATGAATAAAGATGTGGTATACATATAAAATGAAATATTATTCAACCATAATATAGGATAAAATAATGTCATATGTAGCAACACAGATGGACCTAGAGATTATCATCATACTAAATGAAGTCAGACAGACAATTACCATATGATATCACTTATATGTGGAATCTATAATATGATACAAATGAACTTATTTATGAAAACATAAACAGACTTGCAGAGAAAACAAACATATGGTTACCAAGGGGGAAAAGAAGTGAGGGAGCAATAAATTAGGAGTTTGGGATTTATAGATACACACTGCTATATATAAAATAAACAAGGTTCTACTGTATATGTACAGCACAGACAACTATATTCATTATAACAAACCATAACGGAAAGAATATGAAAAAGAACATATATATATATATATATATATATATATATATATATATATATATATCTGAATCACTCTGCCATACACCAGAAACACATTGTAAATCAACTATATTTCAATAAGAAATTAAAAAAAACATATCCCAAAACAAAAAAGAAACAAAAGGAAAGATATTTGGGACTACTATCTTGCTTATTAGGTATTTATGACATTCTACATTATACTTTAAGGTAAGAAACTTTAGTTATGTATTCAACTAACATTCTTAAAATCTTTTTTGGTATAGATCATGTTCAAATTTTTTATTTAAATGCCTAGGTTATCATCAGCATGTTGACTTACAAATGGTCAATTTTAATACTGTGTATTAAACCCCTCTTGGTTCTAATGATAACACATAAAAAAAGACCATGTTAACATTTAAATGAGATGCTACAATAAGTTAACATTTGAAAAAAATAGTCAAGTTTGTCTTATAGGATATAATGTAACACAGAGAAACTTACCTGCCCATGACCGGAATGTTGCTATGATTCCCATTTTACTGGCTAGAAACCTTGCTTCTCTGTCTTCTCTGTTGGGTGGGGTGGGGGTGGGGGTGGGGGTAGAGTCAAAGAAATTAAATGTTTAAATAAAAATAAGTTTTTCCCTATTACTATATCAGAATAAGAGCTATCACTACTTAATATTAAAATATTTACATAGGAAATTAAAAATACATTAAAAAAATAAAGATAAGATCTACCTCAAGCAAATTACTCAATTATGTACTGATCATGCCTTCCCACATGTGAAATTCACATCTTAAAACAAATTACAAATTCTGCTTTTCTGAGTTCTACTTTTCTTGCTCTCTGAAAACTATTCTTAGACAGCTCATTAACACCTATAAGCATTAGCAATACCACCAGCTTGCTTAAGAAGCATCTCTGTCAAAAGACTGCCCCTTAAACAGTTTGAGAATACAAAAATCCAGAGAGTTGGTAACAGACCAACCACACTGAGCTCTGTTGTACTAATCAACATGAGACTATAACAGAAACTAAAATGGGGACATGGGGTGGTGGAAGAAATGAGAATTAGATAACTGTGTGACTAAGCTTTTGGTGCTCCTTATCTTAAAAATGTTTGTAACACACTTGTATTGATGGCCTGGTAACCCATTCTCTAACCTATTCAATAAATTGGTAGTTTTATTGGAAAAAAAAAAAAGCCCACCCATTTCCTTATCTAACCATATGTACCCATGCTACAGAAACTGCCCATACTCCAGAAACTTAAGGAAAGCAAAGTATTGAACCAAATAGGAAAGACAGGATTTTGGTGGAATATACTCCCCACCCAACCACAACTCTAAGTACCCTGGTTCATTTCTTACTTATCCTGGTAGGCAAAATTCTAAAAATGACCCTGTCTGCTCAAGACTCCAGGTCTTAATCCCCGGATCCCTACAGATATGGTATCACTGCCATGACTGTGACTATGTTTATATCTCACAGCCCAACAGACCTTAAGATACGGAGATCGTCCGGTAGGTTTGATCTGGAGAGCTTTCTCTAGTTGGAGGCAGAAGAGGAAGTCAGAGAGATTCAAAGCACAAAGATTCAAGCAATTTCTGTTGTGTTTGAAGATGGAGAGTGCCATGTGCCAAGAAAAGAAGGTGGCCTTTAGAAGCTGAGAGAAGGCCGCAGTTGACAGCAAGAAAACAGGAACTTCAGTTGTACAAGAGCAAGGAATGAATTTTGCCAACAATCTGAGTGACCTTAGAGATAAACAGATTTCTTCACTAAAATCTCCAGATAAGAACCATGCCAGACCTCTAACCTACTGAATTGTGAACTAATAAACCGATGCTATTTTACATCACTATATTTATAATGGTTTGTCATGCAGCAATAGAAAATGGATACATTCTTCATCAGTAAGGAGAACGCCCAAGTGTCATAGGGAGCCGAGAAAGAAAGGGGCTGAAGAATCTCAATTCATAACTTAGCAAAAATAAAGTCTGACAAGTCTTAACTAGAGAACAACTATTCTTAATTCCTTAGCTCAGGACATGATGTTAGTTAGCATGCAATGCATCCACAGTGATGGAGGTATTTCAAGATATGAAACCGCTATTTTTAATTCTGGAGAAAAATGAAAAACCAATAAAAATACAATGTTCTCAAACTTAGCGGAAGACTTTAAAAAACATGTTATCTCTCAAAATAAGTATATCTGCAATTCAACAAACCTACTATGCTACACCTGATAGCATATTTACTGGAATTGTGTCATTGGCAAAACTTCACAGAGAAGTGTATTATTTGACCTCTAACTCAATTTAAATGTAATTATTCCAGCATTCCTAGTGAACACGTGCTTTTTTCTCCCAAAAGACTCTGAAAAATCATCCTGCTTCATTTCTAGAAAATAATCTTTACCTCCTTTTATTTCCCTATTAACCTTACTCTCAAAATTCTATATGGCTTATCTTTCTGCATACTCAATTTAAGGCAGCTCTTCATTCTACTCATTATTATTTAATTCTTTTAGTCTTTCAATGTAATTATGCTAAAAATATGTACAATGGTGCTGGAGAAGACTCTTGAGAGTCCCTTGGGCAACAACATCAAATCAGTCAATCCTAAAGGAAATCAATCCTGAATATTCATTGGAAGGACTGATGCTGAAGCTGATGTTCCAATACTTCAGCCACCTGATGCGAAGAGCCTACCCATTGAAAAAGTCCCTAATGCTGGGAAAGATTGAGGGAAGGAGGAGAAGGGGGCAACAGAGCATGAGGTGGTTGGGTAGCATCACCAACTCAATGGACATGATGAGTTTGAGGAAACTTCGGGAGACAGTGAAGGACAGGGAAGCCTGGCATGCTGCAGTCCATGGAGTCACAAAGAGTCAGACATGACTTAGTGACTGAACAACAACAAGTGTACAACAGAGAAATGATTAAAGGTCTAGGTTTCTACTGCCACCTACCTTAAGATTTATTAAAATAAGAAACTAATTCCAAGTCTTTAAATTTCCCAAAAACTTACTTTTAATTTTTTAAGTCATAGTTAATTACAAGAGAACTACAATATAACTCCATGAAATAGGAAATTTACTTAAACTCATTTTGCTCTGGCTTGACATACAAATCAGGAAAATCTAAAAGTTTTAACAGCAACACACATGATACTCACTTCAGCTGTCCTTCAGCTGTATCTGGACTATGTCTGTAGTGAAAATCGGTATAGGGTGCTAAAATTCGCTAATAAAAGGAAAAAGCAAGAAAAAGAAAAGAGTCCTTACTATAAAATGCACTCTTCTTTTAACAAGCTAAAATTCATCCAACTTCTCTGTATCTCTAATAATCCCAACTAGAGCTTATTTGAAGAGCTTATTTCTTCAAACTCATCATCAAGAAATATATTTGAGTGATTTTTTTTAACATACAGTTTTTGAACTTTTAAATTGACCTATTAAACAGTGCACAAATCATAAATGTGAAGTTTGATAGATATTTCTCAAACTAAACACACTCACTGTAACTAGCATCCTCAAAGCCTCCTTTTTCTCCCTTTTGTTCTCACCCCAAGATTACTACACAGATTTCTAACACTGAGTTAGTGTTGCCTATTTTCGAAATTTATTTTATAAATTCCATTCTTTTTGTTGCTAGTATAAAGAAATCCAAGTTATTTTTGTGTATTGTCCTTGTATTTAGCACTCTTGTTAATAAGCTCATGGATTTTAGAACTTAAACTACTATAACTCATTTACCTAACCCCCCTGCGATACACTGATTACATTATTGTGGTCTGAATTTTATTTTAAAATACCTAAGACATTACAAATACTGCTTTTGACAATGAGTAGTCTTTTATATTTACTCGTTTGTGTACCTTTTTTTGCCACCCTTCATTCCTTCTTGCATTTCCTTGTCTCAGATCATTTTCATTCTAAGAATTCCCTTTAACCTTCCTCTGTGTCTGTCTCGTTTTTTAAATAACAATAAATATTTATTATCTCACATAGTTTCTGTGAGTCAGGACTCTAGAAGAGTCTAGCCGTGCAGTTATGACTCAGGGTCCATCATAACATCGCAGTCAAAATATTGGTCAGGGCTACAGTCATCTCAAGGCTTGACTGAAGCTGTAGAATCTGCTTCAAGATGGTTCACTCACAACATGCAAATTGTTATCAGCAGGGCTGACTTCCTTCTCATGTGTGCCTCATTTTAGGCTGCATTACTGTCTTCATGACATAAAGGCAAGGAACCCAAGAAAGAATAGTGTTTCTTTAGATGTCCTTAGGTCTTTTTACATTAGTCTAAAAAAATTTTATTTTACCTTTGTTTTTGAAAGACATTTTCTTTGGAGTAGGTGACATTATTTTCTTTTGCACTCTAAAGATGCCATTCTACTGTCTTCTGGTTCTACTATTTCTGTTGGGAAATCGGCTGTCAGATTTGTTCCTTTGAAAGTAGTCTTTTTTTTCTCAAGCTGATTTTAAGATTTTTAGTTATCTTGGTTTTCAACAATCTTACCATGATGTGCCTACGAGTTGTTTTCTTTGTATTATCTGGAGTTTTCTGAGCTTTATGAAGTTTCACCAGTTTTAAAAACAAAGTTTTGACCACAGTTTCTTTGGATATTTGCTTCTGCTCATTCTCTCTCTTCTCCAAAGACAACAATTATGTTTTATCCCTTTTGTTCTGTTCATTTTCTTCCTATTACCCACCTGCAAATGCTTTGATTTTTGACTTCTCTTTCAGTTTACTAATGACACCTTCTTGTCCAAAATGAGTTTTTAATTTCATTTAGTTCAGAATTTCAGGTATTATATTTTTTGATACTAGCTCCATTTGATTTACTTTTCATATTCCAATTAGATGGTAAAATTCTCCATTATTTCATCTATTTTCTTCTTTTTCTCAATTTTTATTAATAAGTTAGTTATGGGTGTTTTAAAATCTTTTCCCTCTGGCTGCAATATCTGAATCACCTGTGGATAAGCGTCTATGGAATTCCTTTTGAGTTTTCAACTACACAGTCGTAACCTTTTGCATGTATCCTTTTTCGTTTACATAATCAAATTTCTGACTGAATCATGGACACTGTAAACTTGATTAAAGGTTCCAAGTGATGTTATCTCCACTAGAGAGGGTTCATCCTTTCCTCTGCAGTCAGGTCAATTAAAGGGAGTGATCAGCTTATTCTAATCACCAACTGACTTAAACTGAGACAACACTGCAATTTTGTTAAGGTCTGAGTGTACCTTTGGTTTTCCTGTTTCTAAAGAATGGACCTCCAAAACTGTCAATAGAGATTTCAGCAAACTTTTTTTTCTCTTCAGCAGCGAGAGACTGCTGAACATACTTCGTAAGCTTTGAATTAAATCTTTAAGTACTTATCCAGAATTGCTTCAGAATTTGGAACATGTCAAGAACAGGAAAGAGTTATCAAATTAGAGTGAAAACTTATAAAAATATAATTAATAAAAATGGGGACAAGATTCTCTTAACAGCAGACTCTAGGATGAAGATAACAATAAAGTAGAAGATAATGATAATGATTTAATATCCAAGGCAATCAATATTTATTGAATATTAATTATGTGCCAAGTACTAACTAAAGCATTTATGTAGATTAGAACGAATATATGTAAAACACTTGGAAATATTACTTACGTTATTATAAGCTTTACAAGAATGCTAGTTGCTATTACTATTACCATTATTATTGTAGTATTTATTTTTCACAATAATTAAAGTAAAAACCATGACTTTTATTTTACCTAGGGAAAAATGGATCCAAAAGAGGCTAATAACTTGCCCCACATCATAAAGCTAGTAGGTTATAAAACAAAAAAATCAAACCAGATCTGTAAAGCTTGAAGTCTATGCTCTCAATCACTATGCTACTCCAGGGGAATCGTGTTAAAGAAAAAAGAACTAACATTTGTAAAAAAACAAGAGAGAAGCAAAGATGGTAGTGTACTTAAAAAAGTCTACCGTATTCTTTGACGGTTTTTTCATATACACAAAGGCTTTGCTAATCTGCTGTACGATTATACAGGTAAAAAAAACCACAGGTCTATACACATCTTTCTTTCTTGTGATCGTCTCTCCAATCTTAAAAGCAGTTTCCCCACTTGATAAAGAAAAAACTTACAGCAAAATATACTGTGAAATATAAAAAATACCAGCTCATTCCCACTGGACACCCATGAATAATGTATTTAAAATCATTTATTAAGGAGAAAATTGTACTGAAATTTGTTAATGATACAAGCTAATGTCAATTTTATAATATCAAAATATTTCTAGTAGCCCTAATAAAATCAGAACTATAACATTTAAGACAAGTTTCATAAAATGATCTAAACAGGCAAAGTAGGGAACAATAAATCTTTCATAATTTGCATAATTTCATACCCAAATACAGAGTAAGCTTACTCTGAATAATATCTGCAATGGACAACAATGTAATATTGAATATATTCACACAAATAAACTATAAGAATATACAGTCTGTGGGAATTCTCTGGTGGTCCAGAGGTTAGGACTCTGCACTTTTCTGCCAAGGGCCCAGGTTCAATCCCTGGTCAGGAAACTAAGATCCCACAAGCTACAAGGCAAGGCTAAAAATGATGGGGGAGGGGTTCAGGTGGAGAAAGAACACAGTCTGTGATAATTTTATTCCAAACTCTACTACACAGTTTATTATAGAAAAGAGTTTATATTTATAGCAGCCTTACTATTTTAGACTAACTGAAAAAACAACACTGTATTAGTAAAAATCAAAAAAACAATAGTGTGTTTTTAAAAAGATATTTATTCTATTTCTTTCAATTGTATATGGCCATTAGTTGCCAACAAGCACTCCCAAGTTCAGAAAAATTTAGCATGGTTTAATAAATAAATAGTATATAATTAGCAGGAGCTATTCCCACACAATTAATATACTACAGTTCTTAAAAATAAATTGTCTTCTTAAATAAATAGGTAAACGTCTATTAAACCTTATTTGTGCTCAAATTTGCTCAGTCAAGTTTTCACAGATAATAAAAATACGAATAAACTCAACACGTTGATGAAATACTTCTTGAGAATTCTTTCAATTCAATCCAAATTGAATGAGTGATAAAATATTGCTGGAATAAGCCAAACTTATTAGTTAATTTAGGTTTAATAATTAATGCTGTGCTATTAACTTTAAAATTTCAAATAAAATCCCAAAGTAAGAGTATGTATTTAAACTCATGTTAAAATTACCAAAGAACATTTAAGTTCCTACCTCTAATTCTACATCAGCTCGTACATACTGTCGGGTCTTTGGATGATTAAGAAGGTGCAAAATTGTAGTAATGAGAGCCTCATTTATTCGACTTAACTGGCAATCAATCACATTTTTCAAGATGGTGTTCAGTCCACCTCGAAGGGCAACCACCTCTGGATTCTGAAGTGCTAGAATAAAGAAAGAAACACTTAACATATTATATAGGGGATAATTAATAAATAATCAGAAATCTGGGATTTTATTTTAAAACAGCTTTCTGACTGAAAAAACTTTCTACTCATTTAAAAGGACACGTGGATAACTTATCTAATAAGTGTGCTTAGTCGCTCAGTCGTGTCCGACTCTTGTGATCCCACAGACTGTAGCCCTCCAGGTTCTTCTGTCCATGGGATTCTCCAGGCAAGAATACTGGAGTGGGCTGCCATTTCCTTCTCCATACCTAATAAGATGATGAACTCATTTAAAGCACACATGTGTGTGTGCGTGCATACAAAGAGAATGCTTGATCTCTGAAGTAAGGGAGGAATTTCTGAGCTTAAAATCTTAAGTTAAATTACGGATCAGCTAAAAAATTTGGAACAGATGAAGGGCTAATCTTTCCCCAATATAAAGAACTCCTGGCAACTGACAGGAAAGAACTATTCAGTAAAACATGGACAAAAATTTTTTTTCTTAGTGTCTCTGAATTGTTTTTTCATATCCTTTGTCCATGTTTTACTGAGTAGTTCTTTCCTGTCAATTGCCAGGAGTTCTTTATATTGGGGAAAGATTAGCCCTTCATCTGTTCCAAATTTTTTAGCTGATCTGTAATTTAACTTAAGATTTTAAGCTCAGAAATTCCTCCCTTACTTCAGAGATCAAGCATTCTCTTTGTATGCACGCACACACACATGTGTGCTTTAAATGAGTTCATGGTTAACATTTCAGTTTTAAATTTCTCAGGAAATAGACTCTGGTTTAATATTGATAAACTCAATTTTTTTCAAATGTTTATTCAATTATCTCAGCATGCTTTCTGAAGTTTTCTATATGTAAGGGTAAGCAACTATTGACTCTTTTTCATTTTTTCTCTCCTAATAACCTAGCTTAAGATTTTTTAAATACATGTGGAAAAAAAAATCCGTCCCCTCCCCTTATTATTTTTCAAAAATGTTCTCATAGAAGCATTTTAATTATTTCTCTTTATGTAGGTATGTGTGTGTATATATGTGTGTTTATGTATTTAAAATGTTACTTTCATTTTAAAAATTACTAAATTTACACATTTTTAATGCTCTCAATTAGATTACACTATATGAGAATTATATTTGTTCTTTGAAACGATATTTTAAGACAGAATTAAGTGAATGAGTCTTTTTTGGAGGCAATTCATTCATCAAGTACTTCTATGGTTTGTGATCCATTATCTGTTCTACTTTGAGTCAACTGGAAATTAAAATCTTTGAAAATCCATTCATTTCAATAAGATTTTCAATTATATAAAAAGTTTATCTCATACTTTTCAAAACTCCTATTACATTCTCTTCCTTATCCTATTAACCTTTTCTTTCTCTGACCTTTGCATTTTTCAAACAATAGTGTATGTTTGCCTATCTGTGTATCTAAAAGAACAGTGTCTGTGTATCATTTTCTTCCTCCAATTAACACAGATTAGATTAAATTATCTATCTTGTTCACTAAGACTAAAAATCATTATTGCTTTCCTCTTGCTTATCCTAAAATTGATTTTTTTTCTTCTTTTTCTATCTCTTGGGTTCACTCACTATTTTCATTATGTTTTGCATAATTATAAAAGTATCTTCTAATGAAAAGTTAACTTGAGTATACGACTTTCCAGGAACCCCACTTACTGATAGGCAGTCAAATTTTCATGATTTTTAAAAAATTTCCTTAATCAAATTTCTGACTTTCTCTTTAAACCAGCAGGTATCATGGACAGTATTTTTTAGACTCTCAATTAAAGGCTTGGCTTTTCTGTTCCTTTAAATTTGGTTATTAATTTATTTATTTTATCTAGAGTGAATGTAGCCTATACCATTTTGGTGGGGGAAAATATTATCTTCTCTTGTCATTTAAGATTATATTTCTTTGGTTATAAGGGAGGTTGAACTTTTAAACTTCTGAATTTTAAAATACTTTGATTAACCATGCATTTCTTTGAGAATTACTTATTTTTCCTACTGATCTGTATATAAATAAGTTCTTTACCTATCATGTTTGTTATATTTATTTTTTCTTTGTTCTGGCATTGCATGTTTTCTTATCTCCTTATAATAAAATCTACAGCTGATGAAATGTTTGATTTCTTTTGATAATTCAAAACTCCCTTTCCTTACAATTAGAAAAACAGTCATCCATTTCTCTCCCCATATTTTCACATTTAACTCTTTAATCCTGTATTTAGAATTCTTTTTTTTAATGCATAGGGAACTGTTTTTCATTCACATCAAGATACATAGTGTGGTTAACTAATGTCTGAGAATCACACTTTAAGAGATTTTATTCTAATTACTGGAATTTGGACAATTCCTTTATTTTAAATTTCATGATAAGTAAAACTTTTAAAATTTGTAGAATTTAAATGTTTCTTTGAAATAATCTGTTTTAACAGCAAGTCCACTACTTCCCTATCAGGAATGTCCTACTTTTTCATATTCTTATTTTTAACCAACACCTAAAGAATTTGCATTAAAAAATGTTATATATTCTTTCTAAAATACTATATTTTTATTACTCAAAGAATAATTCTGACCTAGTTCACAGATAATGGCAATGCATGCTCGAACCATTCTGTCTCTTTCTTGAAGTCCATCATTTCCAACTGCTATTAATGAGTTGGCCACAGAGCTAGGAAACAAGGAAGCATTCACAGTAATCATCTGTAACAGGGAGAAATCAGAAAAGGAAATTACTTCCTAATACATCTTTTAAACCTATCTTGTTCAGACAGGGGTATTTAAGATCACAGAACATTTTTAAGACAGAGGCACCAATTTTAATCTTCTGCTTCATATGAACATGTCAAAGGGCTAATACAACAGATAGTTGATACAATAAATGTTAATAATCATTACCATGGAAAACAGTGTCGGCTTTTTTCCCATAATAGTCCAGACTATAAATTAGTTAACTAACAAGATATAATCTTTCAGAGATTCTAAGCTCCTCCAGAATAGGAGCTTATTCTAGAGGAGAAAAGGAGCTTTTGTTGTTTTTATTCAGTCACTAAGTCGTGTCTGACTCTTTGAGACCCTATGAATTGCAGCATGCCAGGCTCCCCAGGAACAGAATGAAAAGGCAAAAAAAAAAAAGCTTAATTCTATTTTAAACAACTTTTCAGTAACCAGACAAAGTAAACCAGTGGTGACAATAGCTGTCAACATACTGCTGTATTATTACATTCCTGACCCTTTCTTCATATATAATCACCACTACATCCTATCAATTTACCTCAATAACCTAATTCTTTTCACTTTCAAACTCTGATTTGGGCCCTCATTCTTTCTTATTTTGACTGCAGTAAAATGAAACATAATAATCCCTCTATCTCTAATTATCATTTGTTGCTATACTGAAAGGCAAAGTTTAATAATCCATAATCTATTTTTTTTTAAAGTCCTCATTTTCTTTCAGATTGTTGTGGAGACTGCTCTCAGCTCTTAGAGGCCACCCTTAGATCCCGGTCATGGGGAGCTCACTCATGATTATTTGCTATTTATTTCAGAGCGGGCAAGAATCTCTCCATAATCTATTTTTAATATTTCAAAAACTGTGCTGGAAACATTATACCCCTGGTGATAAAAACTTTTGTTGAAACTCACTTTAAATGAAAAGTTTAATTGGCAATAACATTTGTAATACTGAAAACAGGTAACATATATCTTCCATTTGGAAAACAAGCAAAAATTATGTAGTTACTACTGTTTAGTAAATACAAGACTATTTGTTAAATGAAGTATTTCAAAATAACAGGTCCTTAGAGTGAGAGTAGATGAAAATGTTTTCTTCAGTTTGGGTGGTAATAAATATTGGGGATAATCAACCTGTCCTAGATGCAACTATATTTAGAATTCTTTTGAAAAATAAGACCTGTATCATGACACAATTAGAGGATACAACATAACTAAATTAATATCCAGTTAGGTCCTTTAGAGATTCAAAGGAAAGATCTATGTTGGGTAGAGTACTTGTAAATGTATGACAAGGTTCAAATGGAACTACAGAATGCTGCTCCATGACATAAAATATGTGCCCAATAATTTTAAAATCTATAAAAACTTTCACATTTGTTTCTAAACAGTATCTTTCATTAATTAAAAATGTTGGAGAAGAAAGGAGATGAAGAAGAAAGGAAAAAGGTGTAAGAAACTGATCTTTCTGGGTGAGAAAATTCTCATATCCTATGACTATAATTTGTATTTTAATACTTACTGATCTATTATTACACTAAGGACTGTAAGACGTATATAACATATCCTAAAAAGAGCTGGCTAGAAGCCAGGCCAACTGGCTTTCAGGGCCAAATCTAACATTAATAAACTGTTACCTTGGGAAATCAATCCTCTCGATGCCTTAGTTTTCTCATTTGTAAATGAGGATGCATATGATTCAATGATTTATAGAATTTCAAGTATTAAATTCTAATCTATGAATCTCAAGTGTAGTGCTATAAAATGGGCATCTGTAATTTAAAAGTTTTTATAGATGAAACCACTCTTATTTTCCAGCAAAAATATATGCAAAGAAACTCTTAAAATTCTGTGTAAATTGGAAGATGTTTTTCTCATAAATCAATGAGCAATCAGTGAGGGAAAAGTCATTCAATTTAGTATCTGCTGAAATAAAAGTTTAATCATCTCTTGATAGAACATATATATATATATATGTAACAAATATAAGATCATAGGTATGTAATAAATTTGTAGAACTGCTATAAAGGAAATACAGAAACACTGACTTTTCTAAGGGAAATATTTAAAATTTCAGCTAAGACTGTAAGATGAATATAATGTAGAAAGGGGTGGAAATGAAAAGAGCAGGACACAAGCAATGATCATAGCAGTGGTGAAAGGCAGCTTGTCTAAAGCTAATGGCATAATGAGATAGGTCATAACTGGGTGGCCAAAAGGTGAGCTCTGAATGTCAAGATAAGCAGGTTGTGCTTAATACTAATAGGATTTATGAGCCAGGGCAGGTTTGGAAATTTGGAGAACTGGGTTTTTCACTCTGGTTTAGCCAATATTTTGCTGTGTATCAAGGGCAAGTGATTCCTTTAACTGAATCCCTTTCAACTATTAAAAAAAATCTGTGATATATTAAATTCATGAAGGTTGAACGTGAAAGTTGCTCAGTCATGTCCAACTCTGCAACCCCATGGACTGACTATACAGTCCATGGAATTCTCCAGGTCAGAAAACTGGAGTGGGTAGCCTTTCCCTTCCCTAGGGGATCTTCCCACCCCAGGAATCGAACCCAGGTCTCCTGCATTGCAGGCAGATTCTTTACCAGCTGAGCCACCAGGGAAGCCCAGTAAATTCATATTGTATGAATCAAGGAATGATGTATGAATAATAGCCTAATTAGGCAGGAAGTAAGAGCTTCCCTGGTGGTTCAGTTGGTAAAGAATCCACCTGCAATGCAGGAGACCTCCTACAATGCAGGAGACCTGGGTTTGATCCCTGGGTCAGGAAGATCCCTGGAGAAGGAAATGGTAACCCACTCCAGTATTCGTGCCTGGGAAATCCCATGGACAGAGTCGCCTGGCAGAGTACAGTCCGTGGATTCACAAGAGCCAGACAGGACTTAGCCACTAACCCACCACCAAGAAGAATTTAAATTGGATAAAGAGTAGCAAGGGCTGCTCAGTGGGAAAATAATAACAGAAAATGAGAGCGGCAAAAATCAGGAAGGATTACCTGGGTTAGAGAGAGGGAAAAAAAAAAATCACACATATTGGGAAAAAAACAAGCAAACAAAAAAATTCCCTAAATGAATGAAACAGGTGAAAAAGAAGAAAAAGTAATGAGTATTCTGAATTATTCATAAAGCAAATTATCCCAAAGCAACAGGTGTTTTTGCTTTTCCTTTAAAATATAAAAGATTAATTGTTGTTTAGTCATTAAATCGTGTCTAGTCGACTCTTTGCAACCCCATGGACTGTAGGCTGCCAGGTTCCTTTGTTCACAGGATTTCCCAGGCAAGAATACTGGGGTGGGTTGTCATTTCCTTCTCCAGGGATCTTCCTGACCCAGGGACTGAACACAAGTCTCTGGCACTGGCAAGCAGATTCTTTACCACTAAGCCACCTGGGAAGCCCTATAAAACATTAATACTTTCATTGATAAATTAAAAACTGTTCCAAATGCATACAAAAAACCCACAGTTGACCTAGCAATTATATTATTAACATTAATTTCTACTAACTCAGTTGCCAAGATGTTGCTGCAAAAAAGAAATACATGCTTTGATTGTTAAAAGTATTAGTGAAATTATAGTTCCTCTGGCCAATAGAGGCCACTGTTCATTCAACAAGCATGCTTTCCCTTTTAAACTAACTGCTTTTAGCTAAACCAAGGAGCCCTATGATACAACTTTTGCTTTGAGCCTTTTTTTACTACCAGGTACAAGCAATTTTCCTGCCCTTGGATCTGCAAATAATATCTGCCTCAAATTACTCTGTTCTTTAAAAGATAACAAAATTATATTTTGTTATGGCATTACTAAATTGTTTCAAAGGTCTGTTTATTTTTACTGGGCTATTTTACAGATTAAATTGTAACTTACATAAAACATGAACAAAACTGAAAGAAGATATTTAGTGTATAATTCAAAGAAGCTGAATTTAATCCATTTGGGTTTGTTTTTTCATCTGAATGCAGTTTCTAAGGCAGCAACTCTCAAATTGTGGTACAGAAAACTGACAGTCCCTAGGATATTTTCAGAGATTCTGCAAAGTCAAAACTATTTTCATAGTAATTCAAAGATATTATTTGTCTTTTTTACTCTCACAAGTACATATGGAATTTTTCCAGAGGCTTCAATGCGTGTGAAATCACAAGAGATCGGATACAGAAGCAAATATGACAATCCAAGCTATCTTCTATCAGGACAAACACTACAGAAATTTGTATAAATCTAAAATAATGCAGCTCTAGTCATTAATTTTCTTTTTGAAAAATAGTTATTTTTATAAAAATATGTTATTTTTGTTTACTTATCAATTTATTTTAACATGTTAATATATCTTTAAATTTCTCACTTTAAATTCCTAGTAAGATAAATACTAACATATATATAACTCAAACAACCAAAGAGTTATTCTAGGTTTTTAAGAAACATATTTTTTTTATCTTGAATTCTCAAAATTACTGCAGTAGGAAAGATTGTATGAGTAAGTAAGGAAACATAAATCTAATTTTTAAATTTAAATATGAAGAGTCAAATCATGGTGCCAACGTAACAGTTTACCTCATAACAAACATTTTTTTAATCTATCTCCAATATCACTCTTAACTAGAACTACAAGTTTCTTTGAAGACAACTCATCCATTTGCTTCTTCCTTACTATGCTCACCTGTGGGTACTATTACTAACCATAAGCTGGACAACTGGAAGAAAAAGGAAAAAGAGGGGATCAAGTTAATGAACAAACTCAATATTCTGCAATTCTGGAACATGTGCTGAATTCAAAAGTAGGGAAAGAGGAGAAGAGCTAAAAAATGTTAACTGCTAATTTTAGATATTTTTACATTAAAACAAACATATACTGCATGAGTCTTACAAATTTTTAAGATGAAAGACGATACTTCAGAATGAAAGATAATAAAATTCTTACATGAGCTGTATGTACCCTAACCAAATTAATTCTCAATTCAGTCTATCCCTCTGCCATTAGGGCATCACATTAACAATTAAAAAAAAAAACTCTTGGAAAGCCTATCATTAGAAGCATTATGGATTATCCTCAACACCTTCTTTTGCAGAGTTTAGATTTTGACCTTTTATTCTGTACAATGGCCTGAACTGTTTATTGCAACTGTCTACTGATGTATCAAATTCATCTTCAAAACATCCATCTGGCAATTCCTTTGACAATCATTTAAACAGAATTAACCCCAAGTATATAATTAAGAAAAAATGGGGGCGCCACACAAGTAATCCTCTTTCTCCAATAACATATCAAAGCAGTAATTTCTTTATATGTTTAATAAAGGAAGAAATATTCTTTACAATGGACATTTTATAAAAAAACACTTTCCCAGCTATACCCAATCACATAGAATAATTACACAAAATATCTATGCTTACCTTGAAGTTTAATAGACCTATTTAACTCCTATCATTTCAATAAAATAAAAATGTATGAGAATTCAGTCTTTAAATTTTAACAGATTTCACAAGACAGTCTAAATCTAAAAATGTAAACTGCGAAACATGAAAACCATAAATCTGCCTTTACTCTCAGACATGGAGCCTACCTTTCTGACTAATCGAAGTGCTTGTGTCCTCTCTACCTCGTTGCTCTGCTGTATGTCAATGCACCTAAAGAATATATAAAATATTTAATTATTGATAAAAATCTTATTAAACGATTTTTTGTATAATACCATGATCAGACAGACTCATGTTCATGTCAATACAGTATTTTTAAATGTTAATACATGCAATTTTTCAGTACCAGCAAATATTTAATTTAATATCTCCAGTGATAAGTACTTGTTATAAATAAAAACTATTTCATTTAAAACTCCAAGAAAGAATATAGTAATTTACAGAAGTATACACATCTATACAGAAATAATAAACATATTTATAAAGCAAAATATCAGAAATCTACTGAAAAAGATATTCACCTATCTTTGATAAAAGTTCACAGATAATTTTTTAAAAATTGTGAATGAAAAATATTTTAAGCCTACATTTTAGTTTAATTGTGATTTTAACCACAGCCTAAATTTTGCATGTTATGACTACGTTAAAAGTCTTGCATTAGTCATAATAACTCTATTTTACTAAAATATAATTTGAAATGTGAATGTACTTCAAAAATTAATGCTCAAATATCACTTAACTGACATTTCTCTGTAAAGTTCATTAAATTATTCAATTTCTAAAGAGCTTTGGTTTCTGTGGCAGAATAATTCATTCTTACTTATGTTTAGACAGGTCACTATTCTGATCAATATTTTATATATTGATAAATAGATAACTTGCTATTCAAAAAGCATTTTTGCTATCTGAATATAATTAAAACAATTTTATCAAAAAGTAAATAGACACAGAATTCTATTTCTGGCCACAAAAGATCTGAACAATCCTCCTGCCAAAGATAACTATAAAGGTTAAATACAGTACTTTATAAAGCAACTGCTAAAAGGGCAATGGATAATAATCCCTGGAAAAAAGCAAAAGCTCCATATTCACTTGGGTTTTGTACCTAGGGACACTTGTCAATTCCCAGTTTTAAGTGAATAGAGTCCTAAAAAAACCCCAAAATCTTGCTGTACTGTGTAGAGAGACTGAACTTTGGCACAGCTGAAGGGGCTGGGACTTGAGGGGGAAAAAAATCTCAGAGAAAAGAAAATAGAAGAGTAAGCAAGAATCTGCACGCAATCTTCTTTTCAAGGCATTTGCCAATTTCTATGTTATGCAAATGCATGGTTAAAGTCCAAAAAACCAAGCAAAAAGCTACAGCTGAGCAGTCAAAGAACTGAGTAGAAATTTTAGCATGTATATAATACTGTAAGAAAGATGTTAGGGCTCAAGGCTGATCAAGATGAAGAGGTTCTGCTAAACATTCAGATTTTCACTTGAGATTCTCCACAGACACTTCCTAGTCAAGGCACAGGAAAAAACAAATTTTAACAGAATCAGTGTAATAAATCAACACTCCAGAATAAAGCATAAGTCTATAAATAACATGATCCAAGAACTCAAAACTTTTAATATACAACATTCACATCCAATCACATAATAATATGAGATATGCTTTAAGACACACACACAAAAAAGAGGTCAAGTAACCAAAATCCAAGAAAATGACAACAGAAACAAAACTCAAGTGATTCACATATTGGAATTGTTGTAAGAGATCTATAACTAACCATGACTATTATGTCCAAGAAAATAAATAAAGGAGAGATCTAGAATGTTGAAGAGTATAAAACATAAATCACAGAAATATAGTAACTGAAATTCAAAATTCAAGAGACTGATTTACTAGCACAGTGGAAGGAAAAAAAAAAAGGTTAGTAGAAAGCACAAAGATTAACAACAACAAAGACTAAAAAGAATGTTACAGTAAGGGCATCAGAGACATGTGGGACAGTGAAAAGATTCAACACTGTATAGCTGGAGTATCAGGGGATAGGAGAGAAAGTAACAGAAAAATCTTTAAAGTAGCCAAAGGAGAAAAAGACATTATCACTTACAAGAAGCAACAAGAGAAACTACTTACTTACAAACAAAATCCAGAACACAGTAACTTAAAGCACTGAAAAATAGTAACTGATCAAAAAAAAAAAAATAGCCTCCAAGTGGAAAGGCAAACAGGATTTATTGACAAAATATGAAAGATTTCAACTCCAGTATACCTATACTACAAGAAAACAGTAATGGGAATTCAAGAAAGTGATCCAAGATAGAAATGTAGAAATGCAAGAAGGAAGAATATTGGAACAAGTAAATAACATAAGTAAATATCAAGAGTTCCAATTTAATACAATTAACAGGACTATCCTGTGGGGTTACAAATATATATATAGAAATAAAAATGTAACATGATAAAAGACAGAGGGGAGGTTGATATGGTCAAACTGTAAGAGGTTTTGGCTTTAATAAAAGTGGTAAACCTTAATATACCAAGGATAAATGTAATCTCTAGGGCAACTGCTAAAGAAGAAAAGGCTTTAAAGCCAATACATTAATAGAAGAGGAAAAAAAAAATCTTGACTTTTTTTTCCCAAAGAAGCAAAAAAGGACACATGCAAGACCAAAGAATAAATGTGACAAGCAGAATATGAACAGCAAGATAGCAAAGTCAAATATATGTGAAAAATAATAGCAAGATGACAAACTCATAAACATATATATAGTTACATTAGATAAAGCCCATAGACCGTGCATATAAAAAACCACTCGACATAGTCTAAATACGCCAATCAAAGACAAAAAAGGTCAAACTAGATTTTTAAAAATATGTATGATGTTAACAGGTGAGAAACTTAAACTTTTTAGAAAGAGAAAAACAAGTGAAAGGACAAAAAAGGATATATTGTGCAAATCCTAAATAAAAGAAATAAAAAGAAAGTTAGTATAGCTATCTTAGTATCAGATAACAAGAACACTCATAAAAGAAGTATTACTAGAAACAGACATATTTTGTAACTAACAATTAGCCCAATGGGAAGGTTTAACAATTCTAAATATGAATGCAAAAGCAAAGCTTCAAAATATATAAATAACTGACAAAGGAAGTAGAAAATCTGAATAGTATTATGCCAGTAAACAAACAAATAAAAAAAACTGACTTCATAATATTAAAACCTCCTTAAAAAAAAAACCACAGGCCCAGACAGATTCACTGGTGAATTCTACTGATCATGTACGGTAAAAAAACAGTATATTAGAAAGTTCGTACAAAAATTCTTCCAGAGAATATAAGGAGAGAAATATTTCAAAAGTTGTTTTATAAACATACTCTTGATACCAAGATCAAACAAGATTAGAAAAATGGAAAAAACAGGCCAATACCTCTCACAGGCATAATTGCAAACTTTTTTCCACAAACTATTAGCAAACCAAATACAATTAAAAATAAAATAAAAAGACAAAATGAGCAAATGGTGTTTACCTCAGGAATGCAAACAAGGAACATAAAGAAATCCACTGAAAATCTACATTAACTATCATAAACAATGGCAAAAGCCGAACAATTTCAACTTGAGTTCAGGAGCAAAACACAGTTATCCAATTACCATTTCTAGTCAGTGCAATATTCTAACCAGTGCAATAAGGAGGGAAAGAAAAACATAAGAATTGTAAAGAAAGAAAGAAAATGGTCATCAATTGTAACTAATATTAATGTACATAGAAACTCTAATAAAATAACCTTAAAAACAATTAGAATTAAAAAATGAATTTAGCAAGATCACTGAGATAAGAACATACAAAACAAAACCCTACAATTATTTTTCTATATGTTAGCAGCGAGAACTATGAAAAAAAATTTTAATTACATTAACACTATCATGTAATAAATGCCTTAGGATAAACCTAACAAATATGTGCAAGACCTTTGCTAGAAAACTACAAAATGCTGAGAGAATTTAAAGTTCCAAATAAATAAACATTGAGGAGATTTGATATTAAAATGTCAATTCACCCCAAATTAATCTAGAGCTTCAATGCAATTACTATTAATATCTCAGAAAGTTTGACGGAAATGGACAAGTTGATTTTAAAATTCATGTGGAAATACAGAACTCAAAATAACCCAGAAACTTCTTTCCTCAAGGAGGACTTAAACTAACAGATAACAACTTACTGTCAAGCTACAGACACTTAAAACTGGGAGGAAATAGAGCAAGAACAGACAAACAGGCCAAATAAAGAATATAGGGAAAGCAAAAATAGATCCATATTTTTCAATTACCTGACTTACAACAAAAATGAAACTAATTTAGAACACAAAAGGAAAATCTTTTCACTAAATGACTCTAATATTTATTGGATATTAATAAAAATGAATCATGACCTGACAATTATTTCAATATATAAGGAATAAACCCTTCAGAAGAGATCAAAGAGACCTCTCTTCCAAAGAAGACCAAACTCATTAACCATAAAATAAAAGACTGCTATATTGGATTTTATTAATTAAGAAGAGTAAGAAGACAAAGTAAACTGACTAGGAGAGGACATTCTCAATTAGTATACTCAAAAGGAACCATATCCAGAAGACATCAAGAACCCCTACACAAAAAGACAGACAATCCAATTTACAAATGAGCAAAAAAAAAACCAGGATATCCAAACAGTCAACAGGCAAATGAAAGGGAAACGGAAATTAAAAGCACAATGAAACTCACAATGAAAACCACAGCAAAAAAAGTATAATTAAAAACTGAAAATAGCAAATGCTGGTAAGAATATGGAGGGACTGGAACACTAAAGTATTTGTGATAGGAATGGAAATCAGTACAACCACTTTGGAAAACTGCCCGGCAGTAATTATTACTAAAGTTAAATATACATAAAAACTTATTACCCAGCAATACCACTCCTACATATGTACCTAAAATAAATGACCGCACAATATCCACCAACAACTTGTGCAACAAAGTTCAGGGCAGCTTTATTCAAAATAGTCAAACATTGAAAACAACTAAGAAAAAAAAAAATCAACAGAATAGATAAATTATACTCTATTTATAACATAAAATACTACATGGAATTTTTTTTTTTAATTAACATGGATAAATCTCACAGATTAACATTAAGGAAAGAAAAGAGTAACATATACTTCCAATACATGATACTCAAAAATAAGAAAATCTAACCTAAAATGAGAAGTCAGAGCAATGTTTACTACTGACTGGGGGGACACAAGAGAACTTGGTTGGGATACTGAAAATGTTCCATATCTTATTTGGGATAATGAGTACTTGGTTGTACCTATCTGTAAAAATTACAAGCTTTACACTAAAAATCTGTATACTTTATGGTAGGTATGCTAAAACTTAATATATGATTTAAAAAACATATAAAAACAGAGGGCTCTAAGAAAATTACCTAGCTATTAAATAGTCCACTTTCAATTTTAGCACCTTCTGCAGAATACTGGAGTCTTGGATGAGATACCGAAGAGCTCGAAGCCCTGCTGCCCGCACTTCTTTTGCTTCATTCAATAAAGCTAACCGCAAGCTGTATGAAAACAAAAAGTCATGCTACATGAGTTTCAAATACACACAGAATTGTGGTATCAAATGCTTCCTCAGCTGAAATAAGCAAAGCTACTTGTCATTTTACATATATAAAAATTATTCACTATAAGCCATGGCACTTTACTAATGTTTTTTTTTAATTTGTGCCTCTTTGGTATATTCCTACCTTTTGTAGTTTATAAAAACAAAAGGAAATTATATATGCGTTTTTCAGGCTGTGTCACATATGCCTCTACAATCTATTGCTCTCTATTCACCTATCTGTTTCACTTCTCTCAAAGAATCATTGGTTTAAACCAATAAATAAAAATGCTTTATAATGACAGTAGGAAGAGATTATTTATACCAATTTTAATTCCTAAGCATACCAAAAAGATGGCTATGAAACTGTAACACTGCCTTTCTTGGTAGGTTTAAGCAAATCAGGTTTGCCATAAGCACATGTTTTCTTAGGTGAGATGTAGAGATAATTATACAGGTTCTTCTTACTCTTGGGAATAACATGAGAACTTTTACTCTGTGTTTAATTTAGAAGTTAAGACTGTAGAAGTCCAGGTACTTTTCAACATTAGTTTTGATTATTTGTATTTGAAAATTACAAAATACCAATAAGAATAGGATAACAGTTAAAAATGTTGGACATCCTGAATTTTTCTAACATTCACACAACTGTTTCTATAAAATCAATACAAGGTGTTACAGTAACCTATTTTTAGTTTAAAATTACTAAAACTGAAATACTAAAATTCAGAAGGTATGAAGAAGGGAACTGAACTATACTTACCAAATTATGATATCCTCATAGTTAAAACCCAGTTTTTCTTCACTGTGGCCAATATCACAAAGCAGCTGTCAGAAAAACAAAATAAGTGTACAAAAATGCATTATGCTTTTGCCTACTTACATTACTTTTTCAGACAGGAAAGTAAGATCTTTGTCTTTATTAAAGTTTTGAAAAATATATGATTCCACTGTCAAAATATGAATATTTATGTCCATCATCTAATTGTTTTTCTGACTTGACAGTTCTAGATTTCATGACTTTGTTTTAAAACTAAACAATTATTTTTTATTACTCTTTTCCCTCTTTCATACTTCTACTGCTTTTAAAACTATTCTTTCAGTGGTTACCACTGAGATTACAACATGCATTTTTTGAAATTACTACAGTCTAACAGAAATTACTACTTTACCATGTCCTCAATAATAAGACTCTTTAAACACTTCATTTCCATGTATTCCTCTCACCTTTCCCTTTGTTTTTGCTTTTTCTACCTATCTTTTAAGCCCTATAAAGTTACTTTTGTTTTTAGTTAGTTCAATTATCAATTTATATTTACTCTCAAATTCACACCATTTCCATTATTCTTTACTCCAGTGATACCTTTATGGGGTATTCTCTCTTCTCCCTAAAGAACCCTCAGTTCGTTGTTGTTGATCTGTTTTACTGGTGTCTTCATTTGTTTTATAGTCAAGGTTGCTGGTAACGAATTCAAAACAATTTCAAGATGGCTTCCACTGTTTGTTGAGAAGTCTGATTATCAGTCTTACTATTGGCTCCTAAGAAGGTCATATTCTTTTTTTTTTCAGACTCCATTCAAGATACTGTTCTCTATCTTTGATTTTCGCATTTTAACTGTTCAAGTGTGGTTTTATCTGTATCCCTGCTTAGGGAAAACATAAATTTCCGAATCTCTAGGTTGATATATTTTATCAATTTTAAAAAAACTCTGCATATCTTCAAAATTACTTTTGGCCAATTCTCTTTCCCCTTTTTCTGATAATTCAAATGTTTGATCTTTTTCGTATAGCACAAATCTCTAAGCCTTCTTTTTCTGTTTCCTCCTTTATCTTTTATTTCTGTCCTTTAGCTAGGTATTTTCTATTCTCTTGTCTTCTGATATGTCTAGTCTTCTATTATACCTATCCAGTGAGTTTTTAACTTGACATAATGTGTTTCCATTTACTTTGTACACATCCAATATCATAATAAAAAATCATTTTTCACCTATTCTCTCCGGTTTCTTCTATGTTCTGGATATATTAACCACATTTGAAATATTTAAAGTGTTTATAATCTAAATGGATATGAATGATGTAGATAATCTCTGAGTCTGTTTTTATTATTTGGTTTTCCTTTTGTTCTGGTCATGCAGTCCTGTCTTGGTGAATTCTATAATCTTTGCACATAAAAACTTGCAGAGATTCCTGATGACATCTTTCTCCACAAGGGGTTCACCCTTCTCTCTCTTCGTGAGGCCAATGGACAACGGTGAGTCCAGATTAGGCTGCTGCCCTGGTAAGACTGAGTCAATCCCTGCTTTTTCCTTTCATCCCCTCCTTCCCCCAGGTTTCAACTGAAAGCTTGTTGTTCATGAGACCAATCTCAAGAGAATGACACATCTCATTTTTGCTTTACAAAAACATTAGGAGCTCTACCCTGATTTTCAAAGGTTTTCTACTTATGATTTTAAGTTTCCCATCCCAGGATTCAGCAAATGTACAGAGGAAAGAATCTTCTTTACTTGATTTCCATAGGTCTCCACAAAAGCTCTGTGCTGTTTTCTCCATTTTTCAGCAATAGTACTCCTGGGACTAAAGTATGAATTTTTAGCTTCCTGTCCACATGCCACATTAGTCAGTACTTCCCAGGTAAATACTATTGGAGAAGTTAGCTCATTTCCACAAGATTCTTCTCTGAAGTCTTGGTTACTATACCACTTACAGTCTGAGTAACTGCCTGATGCCTTCACACAGGCTCTCCTTGTTTTTGACCCAGTCTGTTTTGAAAATTTATGTAAAAGCTATATGTATGCATGCTAAGTCACTTCAGTCATATCCAACTCTTTGCGACCCTATGGATTGTAGGCTGCCAGGCTCCTCTGTCCATGGGTTTTTCCAGGCAAGAATACTGGAGTGGGTTGCCATTTTCTTCTCCCGGGGATTTTCCCTAGCCAGGGATGGAACCCGTGTCTCTTACATCTCCTGCACTGGCAAGCAGATTCTTTACCATCAGTGCCACCTGGGAAGTCCCATCAAGTTTCTCAAGTTATTTACTGGACCTAACTGAAAAGAATTAAAAAGAAAATCAATCATTCAAGTAATGTGAAGTATCAGAATGGTCTTCAAGTGCTACTATTAATCTTCCTATGTATGAAGTTACAAGGACTTCCCTGGTGGCTCAGATGGTAAAAAATCTGCCTGTAATTCAGGAGACCTGGGTTTGATCCCTTGGTAGGGAAGATCCGCCAGGAGACGGGAATGGCAACTCACTCCAGTATTGTGGCTGGAGAACTCCATGGACAGAGGCACCTGACATGCTACAGTCCATAGGGTCACAAAGAGTCAGACACAACTGAGCGACTAACACACACACAGAGACGAAGTTACAAACATCTTATTTAACCACACAGAAAAAACCAAAGTGACCAGCACAACCGCCTCTTGGAAAAGCACAATACTATAGCAAAAAAACCCTAATGATATAAATTCACTATTCTACTGGTAGGATCCTTGTAAAATTTCCTGTCCAATTTCTTCTTCAGAGACAAAAAAAAACAAAAACAAAAAGAGATTTGAAAATAGAACAGGCCCTGGGCCAGAAAGAGGGGAGCGTGGTGAGGAACAGAGAACAGATTATGTGTCCACAGGGCCGCTGCGATGTGGTCCTGGCTTTCTGAGTCTGGGTGGCAGCCACGTGGCCCCCAGACTCAATCCGGAGATCCAGGGCCCATCCACTTCTGTTCCACACCGCCTCCCACTGCCCAGCTGCTGGGGGCTTCCCTTCTCATCACCCCTAGTGGCTGTCTGCATCAAGACTCCCTGGAGAGCCAGCACCTGTGTCTACAGAAGGAGGCGTCAGGTGGATGTGCCAGGTGAGGCATTCAAAGGAACCCTGGCTTTGGGGAGGCAGTTCTGGGAGCCCAGGTCTACTGGCTCTAGGCCAGGAAGCCTTGAATTTTGGCCTGCTTGGTCAGGATGCATGTCCTCTCTCCAGGATATGTGGCCTTGGAGCCGTGGTGCAGAGCTAGAGTGCCTGGGTGTGTCTGCTTCTGCAGCCAAGATTGTCCTAAGAGTGCCTACTCTTGTAGATAGCTCTGTGGTTTCAGAGGTGTACCTAGGTGGCGCTAGTGGTAAAAAACCTGCCTGCCAATACAAGAAGCATAAAAGACGGGGCTTTGATCCCTGGATGGGGAAGATCTCCTGGAGGAAGAAATGGCAACCCACTCCAGTATTCTTGTCTGAAGAATCCCATGGACAGAGGAGCCTGGAAAGCTAAAGTCCACAGGGTCACAGAATCTGACACAACTGAAGTGACAACAAACAGGGGATCAGTTCAGTTCAGTTGCTCAGTCGTGTCCGACTCTTTGCGACCCCATGAATCGCAGCATGCCAGGCTCCTCTGTCCGTGGGATTTTCCAACCAAGAATACTGGAGTGGGCTGCCATGCCCTCCAAGGGATCTTCCCAACCCAGGGATCGAACCCCCATCTCTTACGTCTCCTGCGTTAACAGATGTGTTCTTTACCACTAGGGCCATCTGGGAAGACTGGAAACACAAAGAACAACCTGCATAATGTATCAATGAGTTATGGAAAATATTCTTAAAAATATACATTTCTTAGAAAAAAGGTATATACTTTTTTTTAAGAAGTCTACACATCACCATTTTAACATCAAACAAGAAGTACAATCATAGGTGATTTATTTTTCTTTCTGTGCTTTTCTGTATTTTATAAATGTTTACAATGATTATCTATTACTTACATAATCTAAGAAGCATTATATATACAGTATATATTCATAAATAGTAACAGAAGTAGCATTTATTCACTATTAATCATGTCAATCCTAGAAAGTAAGTAATACTTTGATAATAAAGACAACAGAGACTAGAGATGGTAAGAAGACTTCCAAACACCATGAAACTGTTATTAAATGGTAATGCCAGAAATGAAACCAAACCAGGCTCAATCCAGAGCCCACTGAAATGTGACTCTACTTTTGTATTAAAATTATTTACATATGCAAAGCAAAAACAAACACAAAAAAACAAACAAAAATTTACATGGGGGAGGCAGTGGATTTAAAAACAGAATAACTGAACATTATCATTTCCCCAGCCTCAAAAATGGTATGAATCAAGAATCTGGAGAACCATACTCTTAGCTATAAACACATAAAATGAGTAAGTGAATTTATTATATTTTTCTAGAACAGCTAGCGAAAAACACACATACAAATACTGCCCATTTCAAAGGATTAACAAACACACAAAAAGAATGCATTACTTAAAGACAAAGAGACTTAAAATTGCATTTCTAGAAATATGGAGTATTCAAGATTTCACACATATTTTAGATTACTATCATTGTCACTGTATGGCACCATATAGTAATAAAAAAGAAAATTAAAAGGACACCTTATCATGGTGTTATCACGTAGATTTTGGATATGCTGTAATTCATAAACTTAATAGAAAAATGAAACTCAGAATCTGTTATTAAAACATAAAACTTTGTGCTTCTAAAATTGGAAAAATGTTAGTTTCTTAAAACAATTCCATTTCTAAAAAGGCAGTGTTTCCATTCTTCTGCTACATCATGTTAATAAAATGAAATGCTTTGAAACTCAAAAATAAAGTATAAAAAATCTTATCCGGTCAAGACTTAGTTTCTCACCTAAGTATGTACTTGGTTCTCCTTTCCTGCATTTTCTTTTTCACACTTACTAGATATCCTTGCAGAAAACTATAGACTCAGAGAAACATAATTTCAAAATCATCCCCCTTCTTAAACCACAAAATGTATGACTGTTCACCATTTAACATTTGCTAGAATTAGCACTTTTGAAAAGTGAAAAAAAAATTCTAAGTTATTATTATGATTTCCAAAAAGCACACAAAATTTGGGAATTATTTAGAAAGGAGTTTCATTTTCTGCTACCTAATATAAATGTATTTATACTGAAAGAAATGTTTCTGAGAAAAATGTCCACTCAGCTGGAAAATGGAAAATCACAAGTAACTAAAAACAGTTTACAGTGAAATGTATTTGTCATAATTATCTGCCTATTCTCCAGGGATAGTAACAGATATTAAGGCTATCCTTTCAACAGTGGCTAAATTGTGCTTTCATATTGTTTGAAGAGGAACTAAAGAGACTCCTGATGAGGGTAAAAAAGGAGAATGGAAAAGCTGGCTTGAAACTCAACATTAAAAAAAACAGTATCATGGCATCCAGTCCCATCACTTCATAGCAAACAGAAGGGGAAAAAGTGTAAACAGTGACACATTTTATTTTCTTGGGCTCCAAAACCACTGTGGAAGGTGACTGCAGCCATGAAATTAAAAGACGCTTGCTCCTTGGAAGGAAAGCTATGACAAACCTAAACAGCACATTAAAAAGTACAGATATCACTTGGCTGCAAAAGGTCCATACAGTCAAAGTTATGATTTTTCCAGTAGTCATGTACAGATATGAGAGCTGGACCATAAAAAAGCCTAAGCGTCAAAGAACTGATGCTTTGGAATTATGCTGGAGAAGACTCCAGAGTCCCCTGAACAGCAAGGAGATCAAACCAGTCAATCCTAAAGGAAATCAACCCTGAATATTCACTGAAGGACTGAAGCTGAAGCTGAAGCTCCAATACTTTGGCCACTTGATGTGAAGGGCTGACTCAACAGAAAAGACCCTTAGGCTTGAAAAGACCAAAAGCAAAAGGAAAAGGGGGAAGAAGAGGATGAGATAGATAGACGTCATCAACCACTCAATGGTCATGAATTTGAGCACACTCCAGGAGACAGTGGAGGACAGAGGAGCCTGGGCTACACTGTCCACGGGGTCACAGAGAGTTTGACACAACTTAGCCACTGGACAACAACTGTTTCCAGATATACAGAAGAGGTCTTAGTAACCAGTCTTAATGAAAATATCCCTTTTGAGTTAAAACTGTCCCAAGTAGAGACTAAACTTTCTATATGTAAATAATTCACATATATCAGGAGTAAGAAATTAGAGATGACACTGATAAGATTCTAAATTTTCCACTATCAAAGAAACATTACACTTTTAGTTTTAATCACCAGGAGTTCATCTATTGTTAAGTTTCAAAATATTAGGAATAACTTATTTTAATAAAAAAATTTTATAGTGATATACTCTCTTACCAATCACTTCCCAATTTAAATAAACAAATCTTACAAATCAAACCCTTTTACTTTTCTTTAACTCTAGCAAAGAGGTGGGCAGAAATAGCAAGAACACTGAATTGGTAAATTTAAATAACAGGAATCTCATCCTGCCTCAACTACTGACTGAACTACTAATTAACCTTCAATCATTAAGTAACAAATTTTTTCAATTCTATCTTAGCTATTATTGGTAACTTCCCTTCTCCTGTGTAAAATATTAAAATGTAACAATAACAATGCCTGCCCTATTACATAGGTTTGTTAATAGTAAGAATAAATTACTGTTTAGAAATCATTGAAAAATCTTTCAAAATATAAGAATTAGCAACTTAATAGTTACTTAAAATCCTAAATTATGAGACATCATACATTTCATTGGTGTTCTGTCGTTTCCCACCCCATGTGTTTTTATGACTATCAGTCACAAAATACCTAGTTTAATATCACTAAATAGGATCAGAGTTCAGGCAGAAGTTGTAAGAGAAAGCTAACCTCTTCTTATTGAAAGCTGTAAAGATGATGTATCTTAGTCATATGGAAAGTGTTTGAGAATGAAACTAACCTAAAAGAAAAGAGCTGAGCAATGGAACAAGAGAATGCAATTTACATTTTTTCAACTCCTAGGTCATTCCACCTGAAATTAAGATTTTACTTTTGGTCTTGCTCGTCATGAAAGCAAATAACTTCCAGTTGAATTAGGTTTGTTAAATTTGTTACTTATACATCAACTTAAACATTCAATACCATATGAAATTCACAACTATTTCCTGAGCGTTAACTATTAAATTTTTTAATATAAACAAAAATATTGCTGCATGATATCTTATATCTAAATGGGGTATGGGATTTCCCTGGTCCAGTGGTTAAGACTCCACACATTAACTGCAGGGGGCACTGGTTCAATCCCTGGTCAAGGAACTAAGATTCCATATGCCACATGGCACATACAAAAAATAAATGAATGAATGAATGAGGTAAAGATTTCGATAACATGTCACTGGTATAGTGAAGGACAGGGGAGCCTGTCGTGCTGTAATCCATGAGGTCTCAAAAGAATCAGACATGACTTAGCAACTGAACAACGACACTGGTATATTCTGCTTAATAAAATCCATGGGCAACATCAGTCAATCTATTTGTTATCCTTAACTCACAGAACTTCCTTACAAAGGAAGAATTTCTGACAAATGCTAAAATATTCAACAATATCAACAATATTATATTTTGACAAAGTTAGAAGTCTAAAACCATCTCTAGGTAATAAAAATGCCTTAGATGCTTATTAAAATTATTAACTTTAAAAAACAAGTTGATTAGCTAAAACTGGACAGTTAAATGCTATGACCATTTTACTTATAGGGCTTCGAGGGTTAACTGAACAGATCTCCTAAAGAAACAACAGAGAGAGTAACCCAAACTTTAAAAAATCTTGCCACAAATTAAAATTCTACAACATAGTCTTTTTAGAAGTTAATTTATAAGTAGATTTTAAAATAAAAAGTACAAATGCTCTTGGCTAAATAATCACTTTTAAAATTCTATTCTCCATAAAACAGTAAAATGCAAAAAGAAGTAGGGAATACTTACATTTTCTAATGATGAAATGATTAAATAAATTACGTATATGTATTATGCATGTGTATGTATATTTGGATGCATATACATACATATGGATGGATAGATATGCACACACACATCTATCACCACACATATGCAGTTACAAAAAAGTAGTGGATCTACATTTATAGAAAAAGAAAGGGCTCATGATATTCTGGGAAGTGGAAAAAACACAAACCACAAATCTCAAGATCTCATTAAAAAAAACCCTTATGTACACATATAATAAATGTTAAATAAACTGAGCATTATATCCGACACTTCTAGTTTAGCTTAATTCTTACAACACAATAAAATATACACACATACACATTTATAATTATGCCAAAGAAGAAAAAGAATAAACACCTTCTAGTGGTAACCTCTGAGAAATGGTCCTTTTGTCGGGGTGAGGAGGTGGATGGGAAAGAGATGTGAGACAGGACTTTCACTTTTTACTGTATATTGTTTAATACCACTATAATTTTTACATTTAATTTATATAATTTTGAAGCTTTTTTAAACAGAACAAAATAAAGATTCCTCTGGAGCTTTTCATATATGAGATTAAATATAGAAAAAGAGTTAAAATGTAAAAGAGCTAAAATATTTTCACCTTTAAAAACAGGTCTTTAGATTATCAGCATGTTGTCAGTTTTAAAAATAGAATGCTAAGATTATTTTCATCAGCAGCCTGTTATACACAATACTTTAGTGAAATGATGTCAGAAGGCAAGCATGGATGTGTGACATTCACGTGGTCCTAGGATCACATCACTGGCACCCTCTCTTCATACCTTAAAAGGAGGTTTAATTCTGGAGATAAAGCCTACCCTCTACAACATTTCAGCCCCACTGATCTACTAAATTAACTTAATCCTAACAGGCATGCTATACTTAATAACAAAACAAATGCTAATACAACAGAAAACTCTTATTCAAACTGCAAAATTATTCCAATGTAATACCTTTAATTAAACACTTGCAATGTGCCAAGATTTGGGGAAGAGAGGGATATAAGAGTAAAAAAATAAATACTACATATTCCTTGTGCTTAATAAACTCAGTTTAATAAGACAGCAACACAATAAATAGTAATGACAACAAAAAAACATAAAATTTATTAGACATGTATAACCTATTATAAGAACACAATGAAGGGTGACCAACTAATTCCGGTCTAACTAGTCTCCTGGAATCATAACCCTTTTTCTTATTTTCTTATTCTGCAGAGCTATTCTTAGAGACTTCTAAGAATTTCCAAATATTACACTGTAAGTTAATGAACTTATTGTACAAAAAAAACACCAACCAACTCTGTAAATATTTTTTAACCTAGCTCAAACAAAAGGGAATTCAAAGACATATTTTATTATGACTTAAATTCAATAAGCATTTATTCTGTGCTCAGTATTTGGAGAAATTTTATAATAAAACCTACAGACATTTATTTACAGCACTGGCTCTTAACTGAGATGATTCTGTCCCCTAGGAAACATTTGGCAATGCTTGGAGACATTTTTGCTTGTGACAACTGGTGGAGGTGTGCTACAGGCATCTAGTGGGTAGAGGCCAGGGGTGCTGCTAACGACACTACAATGAACAAGACAGCTTCCCCAAACAAATAATTATCTGGCCCAATAAGTCGATGTTGCTCAAGTTGAAAAACTGTTACAGTAACAACTTACCAATCCCCAACTCAAGCTATTAAACAGACTCACCTTTTTACAGTCAACAAAAATTCCTGAAAAGTAGCAAAAAAAAGAAAAAGAAAACAAAAATCCTAGGTTGTAAAGCATTATCTGGTATGGAGTACACATATGTGCCAAGCAATGTATTGGGACCTTGCCTCTAACTGCAGCAAAACTATCTCTGAGTAAAGAAATCTGTTCAAGACTGCCTTGCTAGTTAGGGTCAGAGATGGGCTATTAAGACCTCACTCACTTGATCTGAAGCTCATACTTTTCTCACTGTTATCACCAGGCAGCCAAAGCAGATTTGACCAAGTCTCATGTTTATGGACTTTACTAATGGAACACCCTCTCACACCCTGACCCAATGGTTAGGCTTTCATATTCCAGAAAAACTCTTCTAAGTTTGCTTATCTGATTGTTAAATCCATAAATAATTTAAAACAGAAAATAAAAGGGCTGCTACAAGCTGATACCAGAGCCAGGGAGAAATGTGAAAACTGTACACAAAGGATATGGCAAAACAAAAGACAAAAGTACAAGAAGCTCAAAAGCCTAGGTCCTTCAAAAGCCTAGGGACTTAATTACAGAGACACATTATTCTGTACAGTGATACGATGGGGAAAAGGAAGGAAGAAAACAGAGAAGGGAGGAGAATTGAGAGAAGGTGTAGGGGAGGGTGAAGAGAGAGGACATGAACCCGGGAGGGAGGCAAAAAGAGAAGCAGAAGGAGAGAGCAGAGGGGAAGAGAAACACCGGACAAGCCTGGAAGAACACAGATCAAAGAAAGACCAAGTGGAGGGACCAACTTCGTGAAATACCGTGGGAAAAATTCAAAAGGAAACAAAGAAATGGAGGGGGAAAAGGGGGAAAGAGAGAAACTGACCTTAACCCATAAGAAACGGAGATCTAGATAGAAATATATGGAGAACAGAGAAGGGAAAAAGAAAGCTATCCAACCAATTACAAGAAATAGATGTTTAAATCACTCCTAATTCAAAAAGTTCTATACACACACTGTCTATGGTTAGTAGTTAGCCACACACAGGTGGCTATAAGCACAGAAATGTGTTTTAATCTGAAGAGAGATGTGCTATAACATACACAAATTGCACAACAATTATACCAAAGAAATTGTCGCACTGTTAAGGAAGTTCTAGGACCCACAACAGATTTCCCAACCTGGGCATCCTGCAAAGGGACTGAGAATTCCCAGGGAATTTGACCTTGGAGGCCAGTGGGAGACTGAGCCACTGGGTGCAATCTCAAAAATAACAGAATAATCTCTGTTTGTTTCCAAGTCAAACCATTCTATATCACAGTAGTCCAAGTCTATGCCCCAACCACTAATGCCAAAGAAGCTGAACAGTTCTATGATGACCTACAAGACCTTCTAGAACTAACACCAAACAAAGATGTCCTTTTCATCATAGGGGACTGGAATGCAAAAGTAGAAAGTCAAGAGATACCCGGAATAACAGGCAAGTTTGGTCTTGGAATACAAAATGAAGCAGAGCAAAGGCTAACAGAGTTTGCCAAGAGAATGCATTGGTTATAGTAAACACCCTCTTCCAACAACACAAGAGAAGACTCTACACATGGACATCAAACCAGATGGTCAACACCAAAATTATACTGATTGTATTCTTTGTAGCCGAAGATGGAGAAGCTCTATACCGTCAGCAAAAACAAGTCGGCGAGCTGACTGTGGCTCAAATCATAAAAACCTTATTGCAAAATTCAGACATAAATCGAAGAAAGTAGGGAAAACCACTAGACATTCGGGTATGACCTAAATCAAATCTCTTATGATTATACAGTGGAAGTGACAAATAGATTCAAGCGATTAGATCTGATAGATAGTGTCTGAAGAACTATGGACAGAGGTTTGTGACATTTTATAGGCGACAGTGATCAAGACCATCCCCAAGAAAAAGAAATGCAAAAAGGCAAAATGATTGTCTGAGAAGGCCTTACAAATAGCTGAGAAAAGAAGAGAAGCTAAAGGCAAAGGAGAAAAGGAAAGATATACCCAACTGAATGCAAAGTTCCAAAGAATAGCAAGGAGAGATAAGAAAGTCTTCCTCAGTGATCACTGCAAAGAAATAAGGGGAAAAAAAAGAATGGGAAAGACTAGAGATCTCATCAAGAAAGTTAGAGATACTAAGGGAACATTTCATGCAAAGACAGGCACAATAAAGGACAGAAATGGTATGGACCTAATAGAAGCAAAAGATATTAAGAAGAGGAGGCATTAATGCAAAGAAGAACTATATAAAAAATCTTCATGACCCAGATAACCATGATGGTGTGATCGCTCACCTAGAGCCAGACATCCTGGAATGAGAAGTCAAGTGGGCCTCAGGAAGCATCACTACGAGCAAAGCTAGTGGAGGTGATGGAATTCCAGCTGAGCTATTTCAAATCCTAAAAGATGATGCTGTGAAAGTGCTACACTCAATATGCCAGCAAATTTGGAAAACTCAGCAGTGACCACAGGGACTGGAAAAAGTCAGTTTTCATTCCAATCCCAAAGAAAGACAACGCCAAAGAATGTTCCACACAACTGCACTCATCTCACATGCTAGCAAATGTTCAAAATTCTCCAAGCGAGGCTTCAACAGTACATGAACTGAGAACTTCCAGATGTTCAAGCTGGTTTTAGAAAAGGCAGAAGAACCAGAGATCAAATTGCCAACATCCACTGGCTCACTGGAAAAGAAAGCAAGTTCCAGAAAAACATCTATTTCTGCTTTATTAACTATGCCAACGCCTTTGACTGTGTGGATCACAACAAACTGTGGAAAATTCTTCAAGAGATGGGAATACCAGACCACATTACCTGCCTCCTGAGAAATTTGTATGCAGGTCAAGAAGCAACAGGACCACACATGGAACAATGGACTGGTTCCAAACAGGGAAAAGAGTACGTCAAGGCTGTGTATTATCACCCTGCTTATTTAACTTACATGCAGAGTACATCATGTGAAATGCTGGACTGGATGAAGCACAAGCTGGAATCAAGACTGCCGGGAGATATATCAGTAACGTCAGATATGCAGATGACACCACCCTTATGGCAGAAAGCAAAGAGGAACTAAAGATTCTCTTGATGACAGTGAAAGAGAAGAGTGGGAAAAGCTGGCTTAAAACTCAACATTCAAAAAACTAAGATCATGGCATCTGGTCCCATCACTTCATGGCCAACAGATGCAGAAACAATGGAAACAGTGACAGACTTATTTTCTTGGGCTCCAAAATCACAGCAGATGGTGACTGCAGCCGGTGACTGCAGCCATGAAATTAAAAGACACTTGCCCCTTGGAAGAAAAGCTATGACAAACCATGACAGCATATTAAAAAGCAGAGACATTACTTTACCAACAAAGTTCCATCTAGTCAAGGCTGTGGTTTTCCCAGTAGTCATGTTGAACCATAAAGAAAGCTGAGCACTGAAGAATTGATGCTTCTGAACTGTGGTGTTGGAGAAGACTCTTGAGAGTCCCTTGGATAGCAAGAAGATCAAATCAGTCAATCCTAAAGGAAATCAGTCCTGAATATTCATGGGAAGGACTGAGGTTGAAGCTGAAACTCCAGTATTTGGGCCACATGATGCATAAAGCCAATTCATTAGAAAAGACTCTGATGCTGGGATAGATTGAAGGCAGGAGAAGAAGGGGACAACAGAGGATGAGATGGTTGGAAGGCAACATCGACTCAATGGACATGAGTTTGAGCAAGCTCCAAGAGATGGTGAAGGACAGGGATGCCTGGCATGCTGCGGTCCATGGGGTCGCAAAGAGTCGGACACGACCGAAGGACTGAACAACAACAAAAAGGACCCATTCCAGTGCCAAAGTGAAATGACAGAAATCACTGCCATTCTTACATTCATTCTTCTTTTAGAATCCCAGTTGTAAACGATGTGGAAGTACATAACTAGATGTCAACCTGATTATGACATGAACTATGAGATCAAACAAGACATAAACCTCTATTAACTGTTTGTAACAGTTAAATGAAGGCAAGTGCTAAGACATGTTACTATTAGACCTGGGTGAAGAATGATGACATAAAACTTGGAAATTTAATAGAGTAAAACCAGGAGATGCAATTTGTAACCTTGAAATAACTCTAGGTCTTAAAAACCTGACATTATCTGAGTAGTACACTGAAGAAATGTATTTGAAGATTTTCAATACATTCATAAAAATGAAACATACAACAAGGATATTTTTGAAAACCCCTTCACAAGCATTTATTCAATGTTTTTGAAATTTTTTAAAAAATTCACTTTGTCATCACTCATACAAGATAACTTTCTCATGTTATATAAAAATAAATCCCAGAATGTTTCATTAAGAAAAAAATAACTGTATATGTATATTTCACTAACTATGAAAAGAAAAAAACTAATCTACTTTGTATTTAATATATAACACCATATTGGGAAAAAAAAAATTTGTTACATAGTGACTATATTCTTACCCCTTCTATTTCTATGAAATAAAATCAAATTCAAGCCACAGTATAACTACCAAGTAGCAAAGAATTAAACATTTTGGAAAGATTAAAATTAAAAGTGTGACTCAAATTTTAATGTACACCCAAATTCATCTGAGATATTCATTAAAATGTAGATTCTCATTCAGTAGGTCTGGGATGGGGTTGAAAATTGTCCATATCAAACAAACTCCAAGGTGACACCAATGTTGCAGGTCTATGGATCAAACTTTTAGTAAGCAGCTAAAACAATTATTCCTACATTTAAAATGTACAACAAGGCACTATACTCAATACTTGTAATAGCCTATAAGGGAAAGGAATCTGAAAATGAGTATATACAATCTGAATCACATGCTGTACACCTGATACTAACATGGCTCTGTAAGTCAACTAAACTTCAATAAAATATAAAAATAAATAAAATAAAATGTAGAACAATTTAATTTAGTAAAGTAAAAATGGAAATAAATTTTCCCAAAGGAAGCATTCCATTTTCTATTTATGGCATCACCTCGAATAACAGGCATTTTAGTGTTTCCACGAGTTGGCTGTTCAGCATTACCAGGCTCCCAAGCATACTAATCCATCTATCAAACTTGGGAATTCTTGGTGGCTAATAGCGATCAGGTCAATATTTATTTGGGACAAGTGCCCTAATATTTATGTTGAGTTCTGAGATCCAGATAATGGGAACAGAGTATCAGGAAAAGGAGAGGAAGTGGTAATATTTCTCTGGAAATTATTACATCTATGAAATGCAAAACACAATACTCATGCACCAACATATTTATCATATGATACCACATAAAATGAATATTAAAAGGCAATAGAATTACATCCTTATGTGACTAATAGTGGAGACTGAACTACTGATTTCTCAGTGATTTCTTTTCCCTTTATTCTCTTCTGAACCTACCAAATAATTGACAACAAGCGTCAAATACTTCTCATTATTCAAACATACTTTTAAATTTAAAAACATATGACAAAAATCCATGAGAAGTGGCCAAGGAAACACTAATATTGAGGGAATACTGAAGAATATCCTGTTAATGGTGGTTAAGACATATCTAATAAGTACAATAAGGAAAAAATAATTTTGGATGATAATGTAAAGACTGAAATTACTTACCTTAGTAAAGTTATTCAGATGGCCTAGCTTTCTCATATTTGATACTCCTTGCAATTTGGCCACATTTTGGAGAATCTCCCTTAAGTTGTCAGAAGGTTCTAGAACAGATAAAATAATTTAACATAATTTTAAAAGATTAAGATAATTTTAAAATAATTTTATTTTCCCCAACAAAACACATGAAATGCGCAGTATTAAAACTTCGCAACTTTGACTCTCGGTTTTTTTAAAGTCTTACATTCTATCTCAAATCTACCTTCTTAGAAGACTTCAAAGTTTATGTGGATAACTCAATGAATGACCTTCACCTCTCTACTCCATTTATACCTATGGTCCAACTCTCTACATCACCTGGAACTATTTAACCACTAATTCTAATACTTCAACCCCAACTGCAAGAACACCTTTCACTTCTGGCCATAATGTAGTAACAGGAACCAAAAATACTGTCTTATTTAAATCAACCCCAAAACTGAAAAAAACGTATAAAACAACAGTTCTCAAAACACTGGACACTAAGAAGTAAAGAAAAATAATCACTGAGAAATGAAAAATAAACAAGAATGCTCTACAACTGCCCTCAGTTTACTGTCTTTAGAGTGTGTTTCAAGGCCTTGGTGCTGAGAGGAGATACCCAGGCAAACTGAGTTCTAGAGACAGCGGTCCGAGTCCAAGGAGAACAAAGAGAATCAGAGAACAGAGCACTGCACAGACAGAACACTGAACATCTGCAAAGGGACCCTTTATGTAACCATGATAGCAATAATTGGTGCATGTGTGTGAGGAAATTACCACTCGAAAAAATTAAAGGGACGAGTATCATGTGTTTACATAGGACAGGGATCAGTGCCTGTTTCTAATGGCCATACCGGAAGCATTAATTGTACATGGGGCATTGGACAGAGTATTCAGAAAAGTGGTGGGGAACAATCATGTACAGACTAAACATTTCTTTGATTCTACCTAACAAATCTTTGGGATTCCCTGGCAGTTCAGGTGGTCCACCTGCCATGCAGGAGGCCCTGTTTCGATTCCTGGGTTGGGAAGATCCTCTGAAGAAGGGATAGGCTACCCACTCCAGTATTCTTGGGCTTCGGTGGTGGCTCAGACAGCAAAGAATCTGCCTACAATGTGGGAGACCTGTGTTTGATCCATGGGTTGGGAAGATCCCAGAGAAAGGCATTGCAATCCACTCTAGTATTCTTGCCTGGAAAAACCCCATGGACAGAGGAGCCTCAGCAGGCTACAGTCTATGGGGTCACAAAAAGTTGGACACGACTGAAGCAACTAAGCACTTGGCACACAACCAATCTTCAAAGCAAGATTTGAAAGAATCAAACTGTTTCCAAATAACTAAAATGTCTCAGACCAAAGCTCAGTAAGAATCATAAGCCAAGATGCCCATCAGCAGATGAATGGATAAGGAAGCTGTGGTACATATACACAATGGAATATTTACTCAGGCATTAAAAAGAATACATTCAAATCAGTTCTAATGAGGTGGATGAAACTGAAGCCTATTATACAGAGTGAAGTAAGCCAGAAAGAAAAACATCAATACAGTATACTAACACATATATATGGTATTTAGTTAATCAGTAAAGATAACCCGGTATGCGAGACATCAAAAGAGACACAGATAAATAGAACAGTATTATGGACTCTATGGGAGAGGGCGAGGGCGGGAGGATATGGGAGAATGGCATTGAAACATGTAAATTATTATATGTGAAACGAATTGCCAGTCCAGGTTCGATGCGTGATACAGGGTGCTCGGGGCTGGTGCACCGGGATGACCCAGAGGGATGGGATGGGGAGGGAGGTGGGAGGGGGGTTCTGGAAGGGGAAAACATGTACACCCATGGTGGGTTCATTTCAAAGTATGGCAAAACAAATACAATATTGTAAAGTTAATAAATAGATAAATAATTAAAAATAAAAAGAATCGTAAATGAAAAATAGAAAATACCTAATGAAGCAAAATTTACAATGAATAGTATCCAAATATCATCAGACATGCAAAGAGGCAGGAAAACATGACTCATAGTAAGCAGAAAAACTAATCAACTGAAAATGACCCAGAACCGACACAGGTATTATTAGGTTGGTGCAAACATAATCGTGGTTCAGGGCTGTGAATTTTAAATGATTATAACTAGGTTCAAACACATCTTTATTAATCAAAATAGGAACCATTATAATCAACACATTTTTGTCAACAAGAAATAAGTTTGTTTATTCCTTTGGCACAAAAACCCGTGCTTCAGGATTAAATAAACTCTTGGAAAGCATTTTCCACATCCTGCTGGTTGTGGAAGCATTTTCCATGCAAAAAGTTATCGAAATGCTTGAAGAAGTCAATCAGTTGGCGAGAGGTTAGATAAATGTAGCAGATGAGGCAAAACTTCGTAGCCCAATTCATTCAACTTCTGAAGCACTGGTTGTGAGACATGTGGTCAGACCTTGTCATGGAGAAGAACTGGGCCCTTTGTGCTGATCAATGCCAGCTCGAGGCTTTGCAGATTTCAGTGCCTCTCTCATCAATTTGCTAAGCATTCTTCTCAGAATGGTCTCAGGGGGATTTAAAAAGCTGTAGTGGATCAGACCAGCAGCAGATGGGCAAACGGTGACCACGACCTTTTCTGGTGTAAGTTTGGCTTTGAGAAGTGCTTTGGAGCCTCTTCTCGGTCCAACCACTGGGCTGGTAATCGCAGGGTGTCGTATAAAACCCACTTTTAGTCACGCATCACAATCCAAAAAAGAAATGGTTCTTAGTTGTTGCACAGAATAAGAGAAGACAACACTTCAAAATCATTGTTTTGATTTGCTCACTAGACAACCACTTATCAAGCTTTTTCACCTTTCCAATTTGCTTCAAATGCCAAATAACCGAAGAACGGTCGACACTGAGTTCTTGGGCAACTTCTCATGTAGTTGTAAGAGGATCAGTATCGATGATCCTCTCAGTTGGCTGTTGTCAACTTCCGATGGCTGGCCACTGCACTCCTCATCTTCAAGGCTCTCATCTCTTCTGAAAAACTTCTTGAACCACCACTGCACTGTACGTTCATTAGCAGTTCCTGAGCCAAATGTGTTGCCGATGTTGCAAGTTGTCTCTGCTGCTTTATGACACATGTGAACTTCAATAAGAAAATCACTCAAATTTACTTTTTGTGTAACATCATTTCCCTAGTCTAAAATATAAACAGCAAGTAATAGGTCATTAGCAAAAAAACAAAGCAAGAAATGTGCATTAAAATGATGCATAACATAATCACATTTATTTAAGACTATTCCAATATCAAATGGCAAAGTTCAACAATGACAAACCTCAATTACTCTTGCAACAAACTAATAGAATCAGCAGAAAAGGACATTAAAACAATTTTTATAACTGTAGTCTATATGTTCAAAACTTTAGAGAGAGGCATGAAAAGTGTAAAAGCACTCAAACTGAATTTCTGGATACGAAAACTACAGTGTCTCAGATGTAAATATACTGGATGAGAAAAAAAGCATAATAGCTTTTATAGAAAATAAGAGTTGTGAATTTTGAAGACAAAGCAATAAGCATTATCCAAAATGTAACACAAAGGGAAAAAAGAGAAATGAAAAGACCATCAGCAAACTATAGGGATTCAAGCAGCTTAACAAAATTTCAATATGTGTAACCAGAGTCCCTAAAGAAAAAAGTTTGAAATAGAAGAATTAATTGATGAAATAATAGATGAAAACTTTCCAAGTTTGATCAAAGTAAGCCAATAAATCCAAGAAGTTCAATCAATCCCAAGCACAAGAAAAAGGATCAAAACTAGACTAAGGTACATCATAATCAAATTCCTCAAAATCACTGGTAGAGGAAAAATCTTAAAAGCAACCAGATTAAAAAAAGGCTGCAGCCATGAAATTAAAAGACACTTGCTCCTTGGAAAGAAAGCTATGACAAACCTAGACAGTGTATTAAAAAACAGAGACATCACTTTGCTGACAGAAGTCCACATAGTCAAATTTACGGTTTTTACAACAGTCATACACAGATGTGAGAGCTGGACCAGAAGGCAGGCTGAGCGCAGAATTGATGCTTTCAAACTGTGGTGTAGGAGAAGATTCTTGAGTCCCTTGGGCTGCAAGGAGACCACCAGTCAATCCTAAAGGAAATCAATCCTGAATATTCACTGGAAGGACTGATGCTGAAACTCCAATACTCTGGCCACCTGATGAGAAGAGCCAGCTCACTGGCAAAGACTCTGTTTCTGGGAAAGACTGAAGGCAAAAGGAGAAGTGGGTAGCAGAGGATAAGATGGTTAGACAGCATCATAGACTCAATGGACATGAATTTGAGCAAACTCCAGGAAATAGTGGAGGACAGAGGAGCCCAGCATGCTACAGTCCATGAGGTCTCAAAGAATAGGACATGACTTAGTGACTGAACAACAACAGACAAGTTACATACAGAGAAATAAAGAGAAGAATGACAAATTTCTCCCGGAAAACAAAGCAAATGGGAAGACAGGGGAACATCTTTAAAATACTGAAGGAAAAAAAAAAGCTTTTAAAATGCAAAACCATCCTTAGTTCACCTGTTTTACAAAAACAGGCCAAAGCCAGAAACTGCCCTGTGGTTGGGAATCTGCCAACCCTTGGATACAGTGTCAATATTCAAGTTATTTTTCTATTAACATATTCAGCATCCTATTTGCTTTAAACAAAAGCACAATCTAAAAAAGAAAAAAAACTTGTCACATTATTGATATTTTACTTTAAGACCCATTATGACTTTCCTTTGAGATTTTAATCTGTTAACACAAACTAAAGAGCTATTTGTTTTGAATAAGTTTTTTCCTCAGCAAATGAAACATAACATTGTTCTATAAATTTAGCTTGCATCTGTTTCTCTCCATTCTGTTATACTCAATGTGAGCCATGACAACCACACATTGGTTAGTGTCAAACCACTAAGCATATTACATATCCTAGCTATCTCCAATCACTTTGAAATTGCTACATATTAAGATCAAACCCCACCAGGGCCTCCCTGGTGGCTCAGATGGTAAAGAGCCTGCCTGCAATGTGGGAGACCCAGGTTCCGTCCCTGGGTCAGGAAGATCCACTGGAGAAGGAAATGGCAACAAAACTCCAGTATTCTTGCCTGGAAAATCCTATAGATGGAGAAGCCTGGTGGGCTACAGTCCATGGGGTCGCAGAGTCGGACACCACTGAGTGACTAAGACACAAGATCAAAATAGTCAATCTTAAGGGAAATCAACCCCGAATACTCATTAGAAGGACTGATGCTGAAGCTGAAGCTCCAGTACTTTGCTGATCTGATGCGAACAGCCAGCTAACTGGAAAAGTGCCTGATGATGGGAAAGATCGAGGGCAGAAGAAGATGGTGTCAGAGGATGAGATGGCCGGATGGCATCTCAGAGCAATGGAGGTGAACTTGGGCAAACTTCGGGAGATGGTGAGGGACAGGGACCTGGCATGCTGGCATGCTGCAGTTCATGGAGTCCCAAAGAGCTGAACACGACTGGGCAACTGAACAACAAGAAGATCATTCATTTGATTTCAGAACATTTCCTACAAATACTAGATATATTTCTTTTAACTCTAATGAAATTTGATCTAATATTAGACAGTTTAGGGTATATCTTTATAATTAGTAACTCTTTCATCTTAAACATGGAATGAAAACAGCTTATCACTGTGTGGTATCAGAGCTCATACAAAAAAACCTGCAAGGAACTATGAACAGATCACTATTAGTAATATCTTTTTGTTATAAGTGGTACCTGTTTGGAGACACTGAAAAAGAAAAATTATAAGTAAGTCAATGATTTTTAAATGATTTAACCATATTTGAGAACATAATACAATTTTTAACAACACTTGCACTAATTCAGAACCTATAGCAGTTTGCAAGTCAGAGTTTACTAAAAGCCAGTGTGAAATTCACCTACTGGAAATACATAATTTAACCATCTTACATCAATTTATAATTGAGTAGTCAGACATAAAAGTTTCACTAAAGTGAGGACCCAGTTTCTGCTATGTAATATGTGATAGGACTAATACTTATGATGATTAGGTTGAAGATATAGTTTTCAAAAAGGCTTGCATATTTCTAATTATTGCCTATTTTTTAGGTACAAACTGACTGCAGACATTTTTGAAAAGCCACAATTTTGTGACAAAAATAAAACCTTGAGTCTGAACTCACTCACTCAAGCAGTATTAACTGAACACCTACTACAGTCAAGTAATGTTTTAGGTACTGGGAATAACACATCAATGAAAAAGAGACATCATTTCTTATTGGACCTTACATACAATTGGAAGAAAACTGAGAATCAACAACAAAAAAAGCCACAAAATGAAAACCGACAGGTAGTCAGAAGCCAATACTGTGTCAAATGTTTGCCTAATACTGATATAAAATGAACCTACCACACTTTAATGCACTGTTGTTGTCAATCCAAATCAAAACAAATCAGCCTTTCTTCTTCTTTCCCCTCCTCATCCCTTTGTCTTATATATAATTACCATCTGAGCCACCAGGGAAGCCCATACAATTACCAGGAACCCCCAAACAGAACTGGAATATGGAAGAACTTCCAAGTTTCTTCATAATATATTTCCTGAAAGAACATGTTTCCTCCCAGAAACTCATATTTCTTCCCAGACAAATTCAAAAATAGCATTAAGGCCATTTTAAACATCAAATACTATGTATGCTCATATGTTACAATGTTCTTATGGGGATCCATAACTTCAAATACTAGGGTAAATTTTCCCTGGTTAAGGGAGGAGTCCCTGGTTTCTTCCTTACATGCTAGATCAGGAGTAGCTAAACATTTTAATTAAAAAGACCCAGACAGTAAGTATTTTATGCCATAAAGTCTGTTCTGTTGTAACCTCAATTCTGCTGTAATCAAGAAAGCAATAGAGAAAATAGGTAAGTAAATGAATGTGGCTATGTTTCAATAACACTGGCTAATGAGCTGTCAACTGTCAACTCCTATGCTAGACAGTCAGAACTTAAAACTACATGAGCAAACTGAGATCAATGGGCTTTTTATTGGGGGGAGGGGGGTGCACAGGGGAGAGAATTTAAGGAGGGGTTTACCTCTATTATTTCTTACTACTTTCACTTAATGTTTCCAATTCAGCCTCTCCAAAACTGTGCTATGTGAAATGCATAAAGCACAAATGAGAAAATCCACTAGGATTTCCCTGAAGCCCAGTGGTTTAGCCCAGAGCTGCATTAAGGAAAAAAGAGAGAGAAAAAAAAAAAAAAGTGGCTAGAAAAAAAGAGAAAAAAAAAAATGTAGCTAGCTGGCAATGATGGCCAACCATTCAAATGCAAGGAAGCAAAACACAAAAGAACCGCTAAAATTACAGTTGCTCTTTTCCTCTTATTGTGTAACTTGTAGTCCTATGCATGTTCCCAGTGACTCTCTGGAAGTAATGAAATAACTATAGTCAATATTTAGCAATTTAATATTATATAAGCACAAACATGCATACATAGATACAAATATACATACAGAAAACCACCAAAAGAAAACTACAGTAAAGAAACCTTATATTTATCTCTATACATCTATAGACACATATACATATATTCATTCCCCCTTTAGCTTAATTCTCCATGTATGTACATATACATACATGCGCAGGTGTGTGTGTGTGTATATATATATATATATATATATATACACACACACACACACATGAGTAAGCATGCATTTATTTTAAAATGTTTCCAATATATACTGCTTTGTAACATGCTCTGATAAATCATATTATTAATAATATCCTTACCTGTCAATAAACATACAGCATAAAATTGATACTTAAATAAATTCTGGTTCAAGTACACAGAGTAAATTAATGACCACATACTAGCGGCATACATTTATTTGAGAGTAATAGAAAGAACAATTCTGAAATAAAAAAGAACTGGATTTGAATCTAGCTTGCTGCTGTTGTTGTTTAGTTGCTAAATTGTGTCTGACTCTTTGCGACCCCACAGACTGCAGCATGTCAGGCTTCTCTGTCCTTCACTATCTCCCAGAGCTTGTTCAAATTTATGTCCACTGAGTGGTGATGCTATCTATATCATCCTCTGCTGTTCCCCTCTCCTGTTGCTCTTAATCTTTTCCAGCATCAGAGTCTTTTTCAGTGAGTCTGCTCTTCGCATCAAGTGGCCAAAGTACTGGAGTCTCAGCTTCTGCATCAGTCCTTCCAACGAATATTCAGGGCTGATTTCCTTTAGGATTGACTGGTTTGATCTCCTTTCAGTTCAAGGGACTCTTAAGTCTTCTCCTGCACCATAATTCGAAAGCATCAATTCTTCAGTGCTTAGCCTTCTTTATGGTCCAACTCTCATATCTGTACATGACTACTGGAAAAACCACAGCTTTGAAAGGAATCTAGCTTAATCACCTACAAACCATGTATCCTTGATTAAGTTACTAAGCCTCGCAGGCACCACTTTCTTATATTAGGTTGGCCAAAAAGTTCATTTTGCGTTTTTTCCATAAAATGTTAAGATTATAGTGAGTAAGTGAGTGAAAGACGCTCAGTCGTGTCCAACTCTGATCCCATGGACTCTGCAGTCCACGTAATTCTCCAGGCCCGAATACTGAAGTGGGTAGCCATTCCCTTCTCCAGGGGATCTTCCCAACACAGGGATCGAACCCAGGTCCCCCTCATTGCAGGCAGATTCTTTACCAGCTGAGTCACAAGGGCAGCCCAAGAATACTGGTAGCCTACCCCTTCTCCAGTGGATGTTCCTGACCTAGGAATTGAACCAGGTCTCCTGCATTGCAGGCGGATTCTTTACCAACTGCACTATCAGGGAAGCCCAAGGTTATAGTGAATATATTATACTAATTACCTAACCCTGAAGGCATCGTTTCAAGGTGTGAGGTACAACTTACTTAGCAGAGTGCCTAGCCCATAACAGATATTCTATAAATAGCAGCAACTATCATTAAAATTAGTTATTATCTGCTTACAAAAACAATTTTTATGGATCAATTATGTGAAAGTTATGCAGCCAGCCCAAACAAATGTTTAATTCACATATTAGTGTGTCTAAATTAATGAATTTTGGCTACATGTTTTAGTGTATTACTTTTATGATCCAAGATTTGCTCATTTTTGAAGTAAAATCTTTTGTTTTATTTGCCTTCTTAAAAATGCCAGAGTGATGAGGAGTGGGAGCAGAGTTGGACAATATTTTCTGTGATTTATCTGTGAATATACATGAACAAATGCTAATAAGCACAAAGCTAGAAAAGTTGGATGCATAAGAATGTAACAAAATTAAATGTGACTACATAAATCTGATAAGCATTACTTAATTACATCTTAATATTATCTATGTTTATTGTGAGCAGACATAAAGGATTAAAAACACATGGCAATACCTATAGTTAGTATTTCCTTTGCAAAAGCCAGCAACAAATCTGTCTCCTCTATCAGCAAGGACAATGAAAGTACATCTTCTCACCCTTACCCACAGGTCCAAAAGATGAGGAAGCACTGCTTCAAATTATTTAACATTTCCTGAAATTCTAATAATTATTAATATCAAAGAGTTATATAATTTAGGAGGAAAAAGATATATCAAAATGATAGCAACCTGGGAAAACGGCCTTTCTTTTACCTTTAACACAAAGGAACTAACAACTTCTTAGGAGACCCTGTTCTATTTTTGACAGAGAAGTAGAATATTGCCCCTTATACTGATGCCAAACTCTGTCCCTTTGTAATTTTCATCCATTTGTTCTGGTGTAACAACCTGGAATACAGAACAGGAATTATCTATTATCAGTACCGAAAATGATCATTTTTCCTCACAAGCAACTAAAGCAGACAATAATCTTCTTTTAATCACTGTTGTATTTTAAATATAAATACTGTAATAGAGATGGGCAAGGAAAACCTATCAATTACTCATGCAAGTAAATCAGTTTAGCTATAAGCTCCTTAAATGTTAGATTTATTATACTAAAAGTTAAATAGTTTCGTAGGGCTACTTTAGAAGGATGATGGACATGAAGCACCTCTTGAGAGGGAATAATTCGTTTAGAGGCAAGACTACAGAGACAGCAAGATGGCACTCGGATTTCTTTAGCCAGGCATGCCCCTTCTTTCCCTACCTGATTTGGAAGAAATCCTCATTCCTCAGAAGTCTTACTCAGATGTGTAAAGGTTTTCCTTAACCTACAAGCACCCCTCTTTATGTTCTCACGATACATTCTGCATACCACTATCACAACAGTTATGACAAAACATGTATCTGATCTAAGTTCTAATTTACACCCATCATGCCAGTGTGATTAATACCACCTCCTTTCACTCCCCAAAGTATCCTGCTAAGTTGCTTCAGTCGTCTCCAACTCTCTGCAGCCCCATAGACGGCAGCCCACCAGGCTCCCCCGTCCCTGGGATTCTCCAGGCAAGAACACTGGAGGGGGTTGCCATTTCCTTCTCCAATGCATGAAAGTGAAAAGTGAAAGTGGAGTCGCTCAGTCGTGTCCGACTCTTGGCGACCCCATGGACTGCAGCCTACCAGGCTCCTCTGTCCATGGGATTTTTCAGGCAAGAGTCCTGGAGTGGGGTGCCATTGCCTTCTCTGCAAAGCATCCTAGGCTGTATTGTAAATGATATGACCACCAGAGGTATAGTTAGTTAAAACTCAACCACCGTTTGTATATTTTCTTACAACTAAATCTTTTCTCTATCTCCTTTTCCCAGAGACTGGAAGAGAACAGTTTTGTTGGGTTCTCGTTCCAACATCCTGGAAACAGTGTAACAGGAACACAGGTTTCCCCTCTAGATTGCATTTAGCCACTTTATTACTTATATAACTAAAAATACAAAAGTATCCTATAAAGTACAGTTTTGATTTATCTTGGGAGTAACTTTAGATTTCTAAGTTTTCTGTTGGGTTTTTTTTTTTCTTTTGGTTTCTTTTGGCCATGTGGCATGTGCGATCTTCCCTTAGCAGGGCATAAACCCATGACCCCTGCATTGGGAGTCTTAACCACAGGATCACCAGGGAAGTCATCTAAGTTTTATTCAATTGTACATTTCAGGGTTCACTATGCCAATACACTATGCCAACTGCTTAGATGAGAATATTAGTAAATATAAGCTATGGTCTCAGGTCTGGAGATCAACATGAAATGGGAATAGGTGTATATATATAACACTAGTAATACTATGGGAAAACAAAAAGTTTAATAAAGACTTCACTAGACTGTAAGACAAGTACTACAACATATTTTGCTAATATTTTTACATGAAAAATCTGTTTTCATCTCCACACCAACCATACAAGGTAGGTGCTAATATTATCATTCTCATGTTAAAAAAAATGAACATTAGTTCATTTGCCTGAAGTAACATAAATACCAGATATGGTAGTAAGATCTGAATCTAAGTAATCTGACTCTAGAGTCTATCTTATTCCATACGCAATTGCCCTGCATATGCAGTTCTCCTGTCTTTCAAAGGAGAATGTATCTTCAGTGTACATACTAGTTTGTAATTACATGACAGTCTGACCTTTGGTTCACCATTATGATGCCATCCTAATGGCATGATACACAGTATCATGTCTGATACACAGTAACCACCCCAAAAAACATTTACTGAATAGATGCCCCACATCACACTGTGAATATTAAAATGTAAGAATTTATAATGGAAATGCTATCTTGTGATTAATTATAATAATGACAATAACTATAGTAGAGATGCATATAAAAAAGGAGCAAATAAGATCACACTGCTTTAATGTATCTCTTTTTCAATTTCTATTGCTTTGAAAAGGAATCACACTTTCTAAGTAAGAATAAGCTTACTTAATATGATTAACAATGAACTGCCTTAACTATTTACCTTGCCTAATTATCTTCTCATCATTTCATCATCATCTATTTTTACATGGTAAGTAATTTGTGAATTTGTAAAGATTTTCTGGTAAAGACAACTTAGATGTTTGCGGTAGAAAATGAAGAAGAGTTGGGGAAAAAAATATGAAGTACTTTCTTAAGAGTTCATCTCTTTCCCTTTTTTACAGTAAAACTAGAGATCAGAATGCTTAGGCTTATAAAACTTGTTATGAGATAATTCCTGTACAAAATAGTAACCAAATTCACAAAGCACTTTCACTTTGTGAACACATACAAAGTATACACAAAAGCCATTCACGGGGCTACAAAAAAGATTCAAAATCTTGGTCATCACATTATTTTATTGCTATTTTTCTGCAGAAAATCTATGAAAAGTACTGTCTGCAATCAGAACATTTTCTAAGATGGTGAATAACTAAAATCAATTTCCATATAAAGATTACAATCACTGGATGTTCTGCTAAAACTTCTATGTCTTAGTCCGTTAAATCATTAGGTTTCCACAGTCCTCTCATCAGAAATCTTTCATCATAAGAAAAAAGTTCTGTTTCTCTCTGAAACAATTCACTATGTAAATGAACCTTGTAAAAGAACAGAACAGCTGTGCCTAAAAGCTGAGACAATTAATTGTTATATACCCCCAGCCTATTAGATTTATTTACAAAGTTAGTTGTACATTTTGCTTGTACAGTTATTTTCATGTTTCTGTTTTTCTCTATGAAACAACTATTTATAGGTAGGATCACTTGTCTGACAGGTGGCTTCTATGAATGTAATTAAGGACTTCCCTCTCAGAGACTGAGGAGCAAAGGGTACAAATACACTTTGGCTGCAGGACACAATTTGAACGTGAGTTAGAAAGTTGACTGGAAAATCCCATGGACGGAGGAGCCTGGTAAGCTACAGTCCATGGGGCTGCAAAGAGCTGGACACGACTGAGTGACTTCACTTCACTTCACTAGAAAGTTGAAAAATGCTATTACAATGTTTTCTAACATTTCCATTTGTATTCCTGGTTTTACACTTACTAATCCCAGTATTTCCATCATTAATTACTCACTATTTCTAATTGACCTGTCTCTTTTACCTGTATTAAAAAAAAAGATGCTTCTGCCCAATGTTTCCCATTTTTGATGTGACATTACTTCTACCAAATCTCTCTGAGACTCAAGTTAATTAATTCTTACCTCACCTTCTAAATTCTACCAATTAGGTATCTAGGCCACCATTCCACTAAAGTTGTCCTCTACAAGTTCACTATTTGCCCAATGCAAAGGCTTTTTTCAGCTTTTCAAACTCCCTGACTTTTCCATTATAGTACTATTGGCCAATGATAACCAAACCTACCTTCTTTCTCTTGGTTTCTATAATCACACTATCTTGGTCCTCTTCATACCTATTTCTCACTGTTGCTTATGTACCTCTCTTAAAGGTTTGCATGCCTTCCTCCTATTTTATACTTAAATATTACCAAAAATTCTATCATTTGCCCTTGTTTTCATTGTCTCTGTAACACTAACCACTTCCATTTTAACCTTTAAACAAACAAAGCCTCAAAGTTTCAATTCTACATTTTATCTTCATCATTCTACATTTGTTAAAAAAAATCTGTTTTCATGTTTGGTGATCTGTCATCTCAAATTCAGTATGTCCTGTAATCAAATTAATTCATCCTAAAAAAAAAAAAAACCTTTCTAAAATTTCCTTCTACAGCCATTAGTAATAATGTCTGAACTAGAAAATTATATCCAGGACAACAAATATCACTGAGACATCTTATACAGACTATACCACAGTAGTATCTTGCTTTTATGTACAACTAAGTTCTGAATCAGTGTCCTGTAGATATTACCACATGTAGTATTCTGTTCATGCTTTTTATGGCTCAGCAAAATCATTTATATACATCAAAGAAGACATACCTCATCAAAATTATCAAGACAAAAACATAATGACTAATCTGGAGTCCCAGGCATGAGGGAAACACATGATACATTAAGCTTTTTCATGAATCTTGGTCAATGGTGATTTTAATTATGCAAAAATGCCATAATACACAATTGATTTGTGTAATACAAATGTAAACAAACTCTAATTAAAAATTTACTGCTTGTTATTCTTCCATACATTTCACTCGGGCATGCATAAATAATTGAATCAGCACCAATAATCAAAATTGAAAAGTAAATTTACAAATGTTGTTTGAATTTAATCTTAAAAAGCTCTGAACTATTATAAATATAACAATATAAAGCACTTCTTTGGTTATCTCTTGCATGAACAGGACATCTGAATGTGACCACACTAACTGCTAATATTTTTATATTTATTTATGCTCTGATAACACCTTTAAATATAACTGCTTTACATACTTCTACTACAGGACCTTCAGATGAACCTTTGACATGCTGGTTAGACACACTGAGATAATAGAAATTCTGGTCAGGTTTTGCTGCCAAGTAAGTTTAGGTCAGGTTAGGTTTTCTCACGTCATTTTATTTACAAAAAACAGCTTTCATTTTCAGAGTTTTTGGTTTTTCAGAACTGTGGATAACAGGTTGTAAGTCTGTACAATTAATATTACCAGCATCCCAGATCCTGCATTCTTTTGTACAGCAAAGTCACTGAATCTATCTTTCTCCCAATGACACAAAATATGCCAATATTGAAGTATAAATTTAGATCTCAAGTCGAGTAAAGTTCAATAAGGAAAAAACTTGTCACCACAGAGAATTTAATCCCCAACAACTTTTCTATCAATTCAGAATAAAAATTTACTGTTTATGATTAAAAAAAAAAAAAAACCCATTGGAAAGAAAGACTTCTGCTTCAGGGCAGCTACCTGGCTACTAAAGTACATCTGTGAACTACCAAAATGGGTACTACCTCACAGCAAGTTAGAAATGTAGAATCTTGCACCCTCCCATACCTACCCAATCTGACTCCTCATTAAATAAACATCCTCAGGTGTTGCATTTGTACATTTATGCAGAAAAAGTTAACCTAACAGGCCCAACTGCTTTTCCTTAAAAAGGTCTGCTCACCAGCTTAGTTGTTGACTTACATCTGGAAACAAACTCAGGGAATGTTTCTACCACCCTAACTGGTAAGAGTGGCTTCCTGGCCCTAAACCATTTATGCAAACAGTATGGTTTATGCTGACCATCTACTTTCATTCTGTGAGTCTGGATACACGTAGAACACTTATTCAACAGAGGCAGAGAGCAAAGAAAAGTATTTCTAGGTAAAGCTGAAAAATAAAGAGAGACTTCCCTGAGACTCTGAAGCCAACTGCAGGTGTCTCTGGAACCCAGATACATTCTTTTGCACAACCAAAAAAATCTCAATGAGAGAATTTTAATTTAAATTATTCCTTGGTCTAACATGTTCCTGGGCAAGAAGCAGAGGCAAATTCAACCATTAACCACCACTCCAACCCACCCACCCAGCCAACTAAGAAGCAATCCTTACCCTGGTTATAAACACAGAAGGAAACATGAAAACAAGTCAGTATCAACAGAAACAAACAAAACAAAAAACTAAAACGACTTTAAATATTAGAATTACCATATACATAATACAAACAATGAAATAGTATTTTATATATCTACACGCTAGTAAAGTAATGCTCAAAATTCTCCAAGCCAGGCTTCACCAATACCTGAACCGTGAACTTTCAGATGTTCAAGCTGGTTTTAGAAAAGGCAGAGGAACCAGAGATCAAATTGCCAACATCCGCCAAATCATCAAAAAAGCAAGAGAGTTCCAGAAAAACATCTATTTCTGCTTTATTGATTATGCCAAAGCCTTTGACTGTGTGGGTCACAACAAACTGTGGAAAATTCTGAAAGAGATGGGCATACCAGACCACCTTATGTGCTTCCTAAGAAACCTGCCTGCAGGTCAAGAAGCAACAGTTAGAACTGGACATGGAACAATGCTGCTCCTGCTGCTAAGTCACTTCAGTCGTGTCCTACTCTGTGCGACACCACAGACGGCAGCCCACCAGGCTCCCTCATCCATGGGATTCTCCATGCAAGAACAGTGGAGTGGGTTGCCATTTCCTTCTCCAACATGAAACAAGGGACTGGTTCCAAATTGGGAAAGGAGTACGTCAAGGCTGTATATTGTCACCCTGCTTATTTAACTTATATGCAGAGTACATCATGAGAAACGCTGGGCTGGAGGAAGCACCAGCTGGAATCAAGATTGCTGGGAGAAATATCAACAACCTCAGATATGCAGATGACACCACCCTTATGGCAGAAAGTGAAGAAGAACTAAAGAGCCTCTTGATGAAAGTGAAAGAGGAGAGTGAAAAAGTTGGCTTAAAGCTCAACATTCAGAAAACTAAGGTCATGGGATCCAGTCCCATCACTTCATGGCAAATAGGTGAGGAAACAGTGGAAACAGTGGCTGCCTTTATTTTTCTGGGCTCCAAAATCACTGCAGATGGTGAATGCAGCCATGAAATTAAAAGACGCTTACTCCTTGGAAGGAAAGTTATGACCAACCTAGACAGTATATTAAAAAGCAGAGACATTACTTTGTCAAGAAAGGTCTGTCTAGTCAAGGCTATGGTTTTACCAGTGGTCATGTATGGATGTGAGAGTTGGACTATAAAGAAAGCTGAGGGCTGAAAAATTGATGCTTTTGAACTGTGGTGTTGGAGAAGACTCTTGAGAGTCCCTTGGACTGCAAGGAGATCCAACCAGTCCATCCTAAGGGATATCAGTTCTGGGTGTTCATTGGAAGAACTGATGTTGAAGCTGAAACTCCAATACTTTGGCCACCTGATGCGAAGAGCTGACTTATTTGAAAAGACCCTGATGCTGGGAAAGACTGAGAGCAGGAGAAGAAGGGGACAATAGAGGATGAGATGGTTGGATGGCATCACCGACTCGATGGACATGGGTTTGGGTGGACTCCAGGAGTTGCTGAGGAGGCCAACTCCTCCTCACTGGACACAGAGGCCTGGCGTGCTGTGGTTCATGGGGTCGCAAAGAGTCGGACAGGACTGAGCAACTGAACTGAACTGAAAAGTGTGGCGGGGCAGGGGGGGGAGAGAGAGGAGGACTTCCCTTGTGGTTTAGTGGCTAAGACTCCACGCTCCCAATGAAGGGGGCCCAGATTTGACTCCTGGTCAGCGAAGTAGATCCCGCATGACACAACTAAAGATCCCGCGTGCTGCAATGAAGATCCTGTTTGCCACAACTAAGACTCAGTGCAGCCAAATAAATAAATACACACACAAAAAAAGAAAATACAGCAGGGGGGTTGGCAAACTTGTTCCATTAATGACCAGACTAAATATTTTGGGCTTTGAAAGCTATTACTATAAGGTCTCTTTTATAAATAATTAACTCAGTAACAGGAGCACCAAAGCAGGTATAGACAATATTAAATGAGCATGTCTATGTCTGAATAAGACTATTAGAAATGCAGCTTTGTAAGCCTTACATCACAAGATCTTCAAGCTATAACTTGCAAACTTTTGGTTTAAAAGAAAGAAAGGACCAGAAACATAAGTTTCAAAATTTACAATCATCTAAGCAGAACTTAAAATAAAAACAGCATGATTCAAATTTTAAAACCTCAATGGGGGGATAAAAGAATAGATACAGTTGAGGGGAGAACTAATGAACTGAAAGATGTATCTAAAAATATTATACATCACTGATGAACTGGAAGATGTATCTAAAGATATTATACATCACTAATGAACTGGAAGATTATCTGAAAATGATATGTATATGATCCCCAAGAAAAAAGCAGACAAAATACATGAAAGAATTTAAAAAACAAGAACGATAATAGAAGTCTAACATGCATTTAATAAGAATTCCTAAACAAGATAAGAAAAAATGTAGGAGATGCAATACTCGAAACCTCAAAGATTGAGAACTTTTCAAAATTCTTCAAAAACTTAGAATCAGGACATACAATCAATTTCAAAATAGTACAAACAACCATCTAAACACATTTTTTTCCCAAGATGTTTAAGGCAAAAAAAATAATACATAATCTGAAAAGACAGATTATATAGAAAGAAAAGCAATGTGATATACATTTAAAAAAAAGGAAACCAAAAGTGTATGAATCCTGACTCAAAATGTTATCTGTAAGACAGGAAATCTTAACACTAAATACTAGATGATCTAAAGAGGATTACTGCTAATTTACTTAGCTGTGCTAATAGTATTGCAGTTAAATATTTTAAAGTCCTTATCCCTTAGAAATACACACAGATGTATTTACAAATGAAAATAGTATATGCCTAGGTTTGCTTTAAAATTATTCACAAAGAAAAAAGGAAAATATACAAATGAAGTAAGACTGCCCCATATGTTTATAATAGTTGAAGGGGGATAAGGAATATATGAGGGCTCCTTATATTTTTCTTACATATTATGACTAAAATTTTTCATAATGAAATACTTTTAATGAAAGTCTGATAATCCCAAATGTGTGGATCAAGAATAACTCTAACATATCTCTACTATGACATATAATTTTTTTCATATAAGCAGTAATTCTACACCCAATTATACAACCTAGATTAACTTATGTATGAGTACCAGAATTCATATACAAGACTATATATAAAATTACTCTTTATAAGAGCAAGAACTACAAATGACCAAATGGCCAACATTAAAAGAATGAATAAATCACTACTATTTATTTAATAACATTTACCTCCTGGGTTTTCACCCTAATACTTGACAGACACTATGCTAGGATCTTTGAACAAATTTTCTCATGTTATACTGTAATAATCTTAAAGAGCCAGAGTATTTCTAGGTTGGTGTAAAAGTAATTACAGTTTCAGACCCAAATTTTAAGTCACTATAACTAGGCTCAAACACATCTTTATTAATCAAAATAGGAATCATTACAATCAACACCTTTTTGTCAACAAGAAATAGATTTGTTTATTTCTGTAGCATAAAAATCCATGCTTCAAGATCTAACAAACTCTTGGAAAGCATTTTCCATGCAAAATGTTGTCAAGATGTTTGAATAAGTGGTAGTCAGTTGGGGAGAAGTCAGGTGAATATGGCAGATGAGGCAAAACTTTGTAGCCCAATTCATTCAACGTTTGAAGCACTTGTGTGACATGTGGTCAGGTGCTGTCATGCAGAACTGAGCCATCTTCTGCTGACCCATGCTGGCTGCAGGGTTTGCAGTTTTCAGTTCATCTCATTGATTTGCTGAGCATACTTCTCAGATGTAATGGTTTCGCTAGGATTCAGAAAGCTGAAGTGGATCACACTGGCAGCAGACCACCAAACAGTGACCATGACCCTTTTTGGTGCACGTTTGGCTTTTGGAAGTGCTTTGGAGCTTCTTCTTGGTCCAATCACTGAGTTGGTTGTTGCTGGCCCTCATATAAAATCCACTTTTTGTCACACATCACAATCCAATTCATAGTTGCTACATAGAATAAGAGAAGATAACACTTCAAGACGATGATCTTTTTGATTTGTGGTCAGCCCATTAGGCACCCACTTATCAAGCTTTTTCACCCTTCTAATTTGCTCAAAATGCTGAACAACCAAAGAATGGTCAACACTGAGTTCTTAGGCAACGTTTCGTATAGTTATAAGGGGATCAACTTCAATGATCCTCTCAGTCAGTCGTTGTCAGCTTCCAATGGCCAGTCACTGGCTCATCTTCAAGGTTCTCATCTCCTTTGCAAAACTTCCTGAACCACCACTGCACTGTACATTCAGTAGGAGTTCCTGGGCCAAATGCAATGTTGATGTTGCAAGTAATCGCTACTGCTTATGACCCATTTTGAACTCATATAAGAAAATCACTTGAATTTTCTTTTTGTCTAACATCATTTCCATAGTCTACAATACTACGAAATAAACAGCAAGTAATAATTCATTAGCAAAAAATGTAAAGCAAGAAATGCACATTGAAATGATGTATAATATAGCCACATTTATTGAAGAATGTATTTCAATATCAAACGGTAAAGCTCAACAATGCAAAAGCAAAATTACTTTTGTACCAGCCTAATATAACCCTTCACACAAAAAAGAAAACGTAGGCTCAGAAAATTAAATAGCAAGTTAGGTATTTCCCTGCAGATTATGGAGCAAGAATTTGGATCAAGATCTTCCCTGTTACAAACTCAGTTTTCATTTCACAGAATAATTAGGAATGTATATTTTCAAAAAGAAATGTCAGTTTTCTAGGCAAAATAGTTTAATTTGATAGTATTAAAAATATTTTTTTCACAGCATTATAAAAGTAAACTGTGGTTAATGCAGACCTGCACAAATTACCAGTAAGGTGTGAAGTAATACTGTTTCAATTCGTAATTCCTATTTTATCTCTGAATGAGTCTGTAAACATATAATAAAATCAACTGGGGGTAAAGGAAGCAGGGTTTGACAAGTTTATCTCAAACAACCTTCTTAATATTGTTACAAGTCTCCTCGTCACTGATCTACCTAATATTTAGAAAGCCCTTTTCTTTTTTTAAGTCTCACAACTTTAAGTGATTTCTAAAGTTTCTGCTACCTCTAAACTCTAAGTACTTACCCAGCTTCAAGGTTCCACAGCAATAAACTTCAACTACACTATTTCCTGCCTACCTCTTCTAGTTTCTCATTCTCCACTCTCCCTCTCCCCAAGCACTTTCTATCTATGGTTCCTTCCTATCTCTGGGCCTTGGTGTTATATACTCTTTCTACTTGACTTTCCCTCTACATCGTCACTTGCTGTCTCCCTGTTAGTCCTGGATCAACTAAATATCAGAGTTTTCCCTGACAATCCCCCTAACCACCTATCAACTCCCTTTCGCATACTCCAATTTTACATTATTTTGAGCATTTATTTCTACTTAAAATTCTGTGTTGACTTGCTTTTATCTGTGTTCTTTCTAGTAGAACATAAACTCCTCAGTGGAAATATTCAAGGTTTTCACCACTGAATCACCAGCAAAAGAAAATAACCCAGCACAGAGTAAAGGTAAATAAAATATTTGTCAACTATGACTAAGGGAGGCAGGAGTGAACAAATTACAGCAATATTATAAGAGATGTAACATACAGTATATTATAGAAGCTCAAATAAGGAAGATATTCAATCCAGCTGAGAAAGTAAACATTAACTTTGTAGAAAACGTGTTTCTAGTTAGAGTGAAGAGAACAGTTTGGAAAACGATAGAACTAGAATAGGGATAGTAGTTATGAAGCCAATGCAATCACCCACGAAAGAAAATGAGGCCTCTGTAATGGTATGGCAACAGAAACGGAAAAAAAGACTTATCCAAGGAGAGGGAAATGGCAACCCACTCCAGTATTCTTGCCTGGGAAATTTCACGGACAGCAGAGACTATTGGGGTACAGTCTATAGGGTTGCAGAAGAGTCAGGCATGACTTAGCAACTAAAACAACATATTTTGTTTTACTTTTAATTTTATTGTAGTTTATTTACAATGTTGTGTTAGTTTCTGCTGTAGAGCAAAGTAAATCAGTTATAAATATATGTATTTATTCTGTTTCATATTTTAATTCCATTATGGCTTATCACAGGATATTGAATAAAGTTCCCAGTGCTTAAAAAAAAAAAAGAAGATTTTTCCAGTATTTCAAAGATAAAATCATTATCATCTGGTCACAGATTTGACACGCATAAAAAGGACAAGGAATGAGGTCAGAATGTCTCCTGGGTGTTCTCTTGGGTGATGTGGCCCATTAAAGTAATGCGCTGAAGACCCAGATGGAAAACACAGAAAGATTTTTACAAGAGTAAGGTAATTAGTAAGTATGAAGCATAGAAAGCTTGATATACATGACCACATGGTTAAGACATTGAGTAAACTGTTGAAAAAACTGGCCTGGAGCCCTCAAATTAAACACAAATTTGATGGTCATTTATTCAGCCAAAAAATGATTTATGGTCACTTATCAAGCACATATAATGCACTGGGGCTGTGACAGGCACGGAGGATACAATGGTGAACAACACAAAGTGCTTGTCCTCACACAACTTACATTCCAGGGAGATAATAAATAATACTGCAATTGGCAACAGTGACAAGAGCTATGGAAGAAAACAAAACCAAACGGAAAATGATGGAAATGAGGGTCACAACATATGATCAGAGAAGGCCTCACTGATAAAGCGGTATTTGAACAGAGTTAAATAAAGTGAGAGAACAAGCCTACTAAGACTAGGGGAAGAATAATCTAGACAGAATGTAATAAGTACAAAGGCCCTGAGAAGAGAATAAGAGTAGGAATGAATAAAGAGAGGCTGTTTTGCCAAATATAATGAACAAAAGGAAGACTTAGGAAATGAGAATGGTTGTGAAGAAGTCACTAACTAGATTATAATGGCAGTCATCACATATAGTGATTGTATATTTTTAAGAAAAACTATTTTGTCACATATATTTCAGTATTTAATATAATGCTAAAATACAGCAGATGCTCAATGAATTCTTTTCAAATTAATGAGTGAATAAGTCAAATGGAATTCCCACTACATTTGAACCCAATTTATATTTAACCACTTCCTGAACTCCAATTCATCCCAAAGGAGAAACCAAATACCAATCTAAAAGTCTATATTATAAGCTTAGTAATCTTCAGAAGCAGAATTTTTAAAATAGTTTGAACAGTGACATCATCGCTAAAACAAGTATGTGCCCTTCCAAAAGGACTGCTTAGAAGGAAAATATCTACTTCATAACAAATAATTTCTAGACTGTCTGCTAAACAACACATCATTTGATAAATCCTTCACACAATCTGTAATGTTTTGATAAAACATCAGTTAGACCAAGTTCTGATCATGTTAGCAAGCCAACAATTTACCACAGTAGCTCAGCTCTATGCTAGGAAAAATCATTAAAAATAGTCTGGAAAAAAAGCTACATACTAGCATTACAAGAGCAGTAACTAATATAATCCTGAAAAGCATGGTTAAAAATATAGATTTACTGCATTTTACCATTCCTAATTAATAAAATCAAACAAGCAATCACTCAAAATTCACCACCAAAAACAAGCATTCTTTTGGTAACTAAAAATCCACACAGTTTAAATCTGGTTCAGTGAACTAAATATTCTAGACTCAGAATCAGCAAGGATATTCCAAGGTTATTAAATGTTCCCACCTTCAGGGAATTACAAAGTCACTGTTTTCCATACTTTCAAAGAAAATATGCATAAGAATATTTTAAGTGGAGTGAATATTAATATCTTTAAAATCACCAACGTTTAGAAAACTCACTTCATCAAAACTTCTTCACCTTCAGTATAGATGCATATTGCTTCACTTTCACATTTAGTCTTGTTTTTGCATACTGAAATAAGTAAAATGTTATTCTATTTTACTCATCTATACTAAACACGTTTGCCAAATTGCTGTCAAATATTTAATCAATTTCCTATGCAATACTCTCTTCTACTTTCCTGAGGATATGCACACCAAGAGATGGGCAGTACAATCTTCCTCACAAAGCACTGCCAACTCAGAGAAAAAACCTAAAATTCAATACAGGATTGAGCAAAAAAACAAACAAAAAACAATTAGAATTTATCTTAATCTTAAATCAAGGAATAGAAAACACTATCAAGTATACATAGGAAAAGAAAAATTAGTCCATTTCTAAAGCATGTCTTATTACAGTAGAGTCACCAGAAGACTAGAAATGGAAAAGAGAAATAGAAATCAATGAAAGAAATTGAAAAAACAAGGGAAAAATAGAGAAACAATCACATGAAGATACTTTTTAACTATTAACGAGGTCTTCCACTGGAAATATTATTGCAGTGAGGTCCAAAAAACACACACCATCTACCCTTTTTCTCCATAAAAATACTAAGCCAATTTTCATAATCATTCTACCAATTTAATTAGGTCAACATAAAACTTTCATTGGATTGGAATTCTAATTTTTCTAACTTTCTAACTGGTAGCTTTGAACTCCATATGGTGATCTATTAATTTTTCTTTAAACAGTCATTTTGAAAAAAATTAAAGAAAAAAATTCACCTATCCAGATGTGTTAATGCCTAAAATCTATTAAAAGGTCAGAAGACTGAAGAGGAAAAACAGACATATTCAGAAAATGATTTTAAAAGTTTTTTTTAAGTTGGAATTAGTGGAATTATTCCAAATTCTATTTAATCATATAAATTCATTTCCCTTTTAAATTAAAAAAATCCATATATATTATGATACACCTGACACACATAAGCAGACTTGGATTAAAATAACTTCGACTTTACATACAACACAGTGATACAACATACTATTGAGCAAATGAAGTTAAGTACAAAAGGGTATATGTAATGTAGGAGAAAATCACCTAATCTTCAAAAACAGGCAAAACTAATCTATGGTATCAGAAGTCAGAATAGTGCTGTCCTTGGTGGGGGAAGTAGTGCCTAAATGGAGACAGAATGGGAACTTCTAGAGTACTGCAATATTCTGATTCTTGACCTGGGTTCTGATTATCAACATGTTCAATTTGTTAACTTTCACAGAACTGTAAATTTATGACAACTCTCAGATCTATACTTTCTTCAATTATAAATAACATTTACTGCTTTCTTTCTATAGTAAATATTTTAACAACAAAAAAAGAGGTTATAACAACTCCACACAGTTTTTAAGTACTGTATTCTACTCTACAGTACCCCTATTCTACACACCCCAAATGAATATTAAAATTCTTTTTCTTATTCCGCTCTCAGTAAAATACTTTGTCTTTTATTTATGCCCTATTTGTCTTGATTTAACCACATCCACTCAAAGTTGAAACAATGTCCCATTTTTTTCTACAGTTCACACTTCAACTCTCCCTCTTCTCATCTCCTTTGCTTTAACTGACCATGTAAAAAACACCTAAAATCTAGTTACATCTACCTGCCAACTGTAATATTTTACAAACATTTCACTAACTTCTCCAATAGAGATGAGAAAATATGCTCAGAAAAGGCAGTTTGTCCAAAGTAAAAAAATTCCAAGAGGCAAGGTTCCAAAGCTCAGGCGCTTACAGTTTCAGACTGTCTATGTATCAAGGAATTGTTTCGTCAGTAAGTCCTCTCTGACTCCTCTGCGAACCCAAGGACTGCAGCCTGTCAGGTCCCTCTATCCATGGGATTTCCCAGGCAAGAATACTGGAGTGGGTTGCCATTTCTTTCTCCAAGGGATCTTCCTGACTCAGGGATCAAACCCATGTCTCCTGCGTTAGCAAGCGGATTCTTTACCACTGAGCCACCAGGGAAAGCATGCTATTAAATGGTGTCCACATTAGTACCATGCTGTCCATATTAGTATCCTACTATTGCATATATATTTTTTACCTTATTATCTATCTTTATACATATAATCCTACTATTCAAATTGTAGACATATATAACTTTATCAAGTCATATCTCACCTACTTTGAACTATGCTATGAAGCAATTACCTGTCTTGAAAACAACCAGGATGCAAAAGAAAGCACTCCAAAAGATGTCAATAAAAATTCAAAGTATATATCATCAAAGTTTACTCACTACAGTTCATATGTTATTGCCAGTAAAGCCCTTTAATTCTTATAATCACAACCCATTTATCCCTATTTTCCATATAATGTTGACAAGTCCAGTTACACAGTTTCTATTTTACATCACAGTAATACAAAAAAAAATTTCTAAAGTAACTTCAAATATGCTAAAAATAGACATAATATTTATACACACACATACTTCCCCCAAATCCACTCATATTCAAGTACCCCAGGTGAATATTTAGTGGCAATATACTTATTTTTAAAATAATTATACTTTTTTCTGAAACACTTTTATAATATAGAAATAATTACTGATGTAAGTAAAAAGAAATTTCCTAGGACTCAAAAATTAAATCTAAACTTTCTTGACGAAACAACTATTACAAGAAACAATAATATAGCAAAAGGCAACTGCCACAGTTTATCCAAATCTCTTAAGCTTTTTATTTCCTTTTGAAAACTAACCAGCATTTTTTAAAATTTCTTCATTCTGCCAGGTAAAAAAATATACACTTATATATTCAAAACAATGTGGAAACATGAATGCACAACACTGAATTCTCCCGTGACAAAAAAGGGCTATTTTAAGGTTTTATTAAAAATACAAAGTGATTTAAACTTTAAGACTATGCCAATATAACATTTAACTCATTACAAAGTTATAAAATTTTATGTTAAGAATTATTCCTACATGAAATACAGAATCCTATACAATGTAAGAATTAATCCAGTCCACTTTATACCACATTATAGAATTCAAAAATAACACAAATTGCAACCTATAGTAATAAAATCACAAACCACTATAAATAAACAAGGTAAAAATAGCTATTTGCATTCAAATATCCCACTATCATGGCTTTATATTAATGTTCTGTGACAGATATGAATATAATCGTATCTACAACACATTGTTAAATAAAACATTCCACAACATTCCACTTGCCACCCCAGACAGTGCCATATAGCTAGAGGTTAGAGTTCACAGCTCACCTACCTCCAGCGACTGGAGTCTTCTCATTCTTTCTGCAACTCTATTCCCCTCAGTTTTTCTTTTTTTTTTCTTGGGGGAGGGGGTTGGTGGTGATGGGATTGTGGTGAAGGTTAGGGAGTATATTATACAGAATTATGAGTGAAAGAAAAACCAGGGCAATTAAAAGTTTTACTATATGAGGGATGAACATTAAGCATGGAAATAACTAGCAATATTATTTTAAGATGTGATTTCTCAAAATATGAAACTATTGATAAAAAATATATATGTATACACATCTAAAAACAGCTAAATACACTTTTATCTGGCAAGCTGTTTCTTCTAAGTAACTAAAAGTACATTACTTGGCAATCTTCTTTGTTTACAGCTTCTGTGTCTCTTCACTACTCATTGCAAGAAACACATGAAATTACACTGGGTTCTGAACAAGATTACTTGCAATCCCTGCAAGAGGCAATTCAACTCTTGTTTTGCTCCTTTTAATAGAGTGTTAATTTCCCCCAACACTGTTCATCCTTTACTCAAATAACCAGAGGGCAGGGTGTCTGGATTTGGCAATGAAACATTCCATGTTTTTCAGGATAAACTTAATTTCAAATATTCTCTCTTACCGTCAGGTCACATGTTTCAAGTCAGAAAATACGTTTCAAGTCAAAGTCATTTTAATGTGGAAAATAATACAAACACTTCTGGTATCTACTTCCAAACTGCACATATCTAGAAGTAAGTTTGATACAAATTTATAGAGCCCTTTGAACATGCAATATTAATGAAGGGGAGATATACTACAAAACAATGGAAGGAAATTATTTATGCTTAGGTTTGGAATGCAGCCAAACATCTATATACTCACAATCAGAAGCACACAATCACTTTACAACATGCCTAAAATCTCTCCCTCTAGTCAAGCACTACCTTCAAAGGTTTAAAAAGCGCTGATCTGAAATATAATCAGCCTTCAGTAGATTTATATACAAAGCTCATCACCAATTTTTTCTCAACAATATGACAGGAATATGTTAGTTCAGGAAAGTAAGTACAATTTTTATTTAAACACTACCCTTTTATGCAAAGGTCTTACAGGTGTCAACAATCTGATGAAGATTCCCCTCTAGGTCATTCCTTATCTATCTCCCATTTTTTTCTTGAATTCCTCTAGCTTTGGATTCCTTTATAAAGATAACTGGCAGGTGCTTCAAATACTATGTCCTGATACAGGTATATCCCAACTATAATATAAACTCTGTAAAGCCAAGAATTATGCCTTCCTGATTCACATTAACATTTACTACAAAAATATGCTGACTTAACATTAACAAACCATTATAAATCCAAATTCTTCAACATTTTAGGATAAACAAAATGGCAAAGTAATTGAAAGGGCCAGGTTCTTTAAAATTCAGGTAATTAAGGTTAAAAACTCTTGTATATTGCTTACTGATCTCAACTGACTCCTTGAACAGGTATGTTTGAAGCCTTGGTACATCCTCAATTTTATTATATTTTACATAAATTTTGTCATTACTAGTCACATCACTCAGTTTATGCAATATGTCTGGCTAGACAACTCCTAAGAGGAATATTAAGAATGTACTTAGGTTTAGGTTCTCTTTCAGTCTTATGACTCTGAATGCACGAATGTTATATTTAGCTAGTTTTACGTAATTATTTTCAGTTTAGATTGGCATCTGTATAATCTTCTAAGTACATTCATCCTAGCAATGTAACTTTGAAGTAGCTATTCAGTTTTAACCTGGTCATAGTAACAAAAAAAAGCACAGATAATACAAAACAATGGATGATCCAAAAAGCATAAACAGTCAACTCTCAATTATTCATATGTGGATTACCTAATAAATCTTTTAGCCTGTTTACATCCACTATTCTAAGAGTATTTGCTTAAGAAATAAAAATTGATGCTAACAATTCAAATGAAAGATACATCAATCTACAGTAGGGGATGAAAGAATACAAAATCTTTCCAATCATATATAAAGTTATTTATATATTTAGAATTCTCCCACTATTATTTACCTTTTTATGACGTGTAGATAACTGAGAGTGGACTGTATTCAGCTTGGTGATAGAGGTACAAGATACACAGGCATGCAAACCATTCACTCACCCCACTGTGCTTTTCACAGCCCTATTTTCAGTAGCCTGAGACCTGGGAGGGGGAGGAGGCAGCAAGTCACTGCAGATGATCACTTAAAAGGAAATTGAGAGTTGACTATAATTTACATTTAAAGTACTATAAATACCATACTCCTACATATACTCATTGCTGTTTATGGAAATCCTTCTCACAGTAACTTAACAAGTGATTTAACAAGACTTTCTCTTTAACCTTTTCATATGCCAGAAACACCCTGATATCTGAGAATCACAAAGACTGAAGGTGAAAGTGCTATGCATGTAAAGTAGTATGCATTTGGAGATCAGGAAACTGAAGCCTAGAGAGGTTAAATAAGCGTGCCAAGATCAACCTCAGATTAAGGGAGAGAAGAACTGAGTTCTCCAGAACTCAATTTCAATGCTATAGCTCGCAGTGCCTTCAACCCAAAGCTTTCCCCTTGGCTTCAAAGATCACAATCTTGCTAATTTTTAAGCTTTTTTCTCTTGTTGGCCTCTTTCCTTTTATTGATCCTTGTGCTGTGACATATAATACTCTAATCAGCATATACTCTCATATCCAAATCTTTAGCTTTTTCTCCATTTACATTCTTCCCTCTCTCAGGGCCCTGAAGCAGAGAACAATCAGATTACAAGTTAAAAACAATTACAAAAACATCCATGCCAGAAATTGCTGCTACCTCTTACACATCTCTGACAGAATCAATCATCTGAAACTTAAAGTACAAAGCTGAACTCATTATCATCACTTCCAAAACAATTTCTCCATTTCTTGGCACCAATGTTTTCATTGTCAAGTCTGCTAATTTAAATACTCTTTTACTTCTACTCTCCTTAATATTGTGCCCCTTTTCTCATCTCTCTCTCTCCATTCTTCCTTACAATACATGTTTCAGTTACTAGTATATGATATATGCTGAGGAAGAAGCTAAAGATCCAGTGAAAAAAGAACTGAGCAAAGAACTTAAATAAGGCAATAGTAAGTGATATTTAGAAAGGAATAAACAATGATGTGGAAAAGTAGAGGAGGAAGCAATGAATTCCCACTGGGATGATAACGATGGGTTTTCCCAGAAGTGGCATATGACCTAGACCTTAAAAGAATTAGGAATTCTAAGCACAGAAAACAACCTATGCAAAGTAAACAGAAACTGCATGCCATGTGCAAGAAATAACAAACAGTCGTCTCTGACTAAAGCAGAGAGTCCCAATCAAAGGCACACCACGATCTCCAAGGAGAAACAACATGCACGGGGAATGTAGGTGCTTAGACTAGCAAATTCTCCACAACCCCACTTTGAGAAGCACTGTGTGAAAAGAAGGGAGTGCTTTACCCAAGTGAACTATGTGGAGAGACAGACTGACTGAGAATAGTATGGTTAAGATAGTATAGAAGAAAATAATTCTGGAATCACAAAAGGCCTTCAGTGCCAAGCTAGGAAATCTGGACTTTTTACTGTGTGCAAAAATGAAACTATTAAGTGTACAAGTATTGTTGCTGTTATTTTAAATAAGAGAAATGAGAAGATCAGATCTAGATTTCAGGGAAATAATCCTGGCAATCATATAGCAGAGAAAATGAAAAGTGAGAGAAAAGAATATTTTACTGTCATCCAAACCAGATAATGAGGTCATCCAAATGATACAATGTGCAGTAGACCAATGACAATGAAAATAGGAGAAGCTGGATTCAGTAGGTATTTCAGAGGCAAACTGAGGAAACACGGCAAATGAACAAAGAGGACGAGCAATAGGTTTCCAGCTTGAATACCAAAGGATGGTGGTGGTACCAAGGAAGTGAAACGTGGGTAAATTTTAGGGTGCAAAATTTTATACACCACAATCTGAGACAATTATCTACCACACATACACGCTAATAAGTTTTGCAAGTTTAGAAGAAAAAGTGTGAATAAAAATGTAATTATTGTAACATTTCAATTCATGGATTTTTTGAAGCCATGAGTGAAAAGGCTGCAGAAGGTAGCAATAAGAAAGGACAAGAAAGTCAAGAACAGAACCTTAGGGTACACTTGCTTAAGGAGCTGGAAGACCAGCCAGTAAACTGAGAAAGAGTGGCATGCGAGTTAGGAAAAGAACCAGAGTTTTAAGACTAGCAACAGTGTAGTAGCTAGAAGTGCATAATCTGCAGTTAGTCACTCACTAGTTACTCAGGTAAGGCTGAATAACTTACCTTTCTGAGTTTCAGGCATTAGAATTTTAAAAGCCTGTATCTTCAACTGTAAAAGAGGGATAAGAGAACCTCAAACAGTTGTCAGGGCTTCCCAGGTGGCGCAGTAGTAAAGACTCTGCCTGGCAATGCAGGAAACACAAGAGACAGGGTTCTATCCCTAGGTCGGGAAGATCCCCTGGAGAAGGAAATTTGAGAAGGAATTTCCACTCCAGCCAGTATTCTTGCCTGGAAAATCCCATGGACAGAGGAGACTGGCAGGTTACAGTCCATAGGGTGGCAAAGAGTAGGACATGACTGAGCACGCACGCACAGAAAGAGTTGTTGAAGATTAAGTAAAATAATACGTTTTACTGTCTGGAACAAAACTATTAATACAGTAGTAGTACTAATAATAGAATGGGGAACTTAAAAATGCCAATGAATTTTGCATGAGGTTACTAGCATCCTTTAAGAAAACTATTTTTAGTACAGGGGGAGAGCTGTGCTTACAAGACTGAAGGAGTTAAGAAAGAAAACTGTAGAGAGGATAAACTATTCTGTGTGTAGAGCCTATGAAAAAATAACTGTTTTAAAAATATTTGTCTTTATTGTTCCACATGTCTCACCATCATCCCATGCCTAGCAAAGTGATCCATAGGAAGAATACAACAAATGTTTGCTGAATATGAGAAAATTAAGCTAACAGGAAGTAAAGAGCCAAGAAATCATCTACAAAGAATCTTAGGGGAAACAGAATTAGGAGCATAAAATTCTTTTCCAGTTTAGCCTTGGAAACAAAGAGAGATGCTTTATCCTCTGATTCGAGAAAACAGAAGGTAACTATAGGTGAAATATAAAGGGGAGAAGACAAGTAGATTCACATTAGACAGCTTCTATCTTCTTAATAAAGAAATAAAATCCTCCTCTATGCAGGGTAGGAGGATTCCGAAGTCAGTTTAGCATCTGGAGAAAAAAATTAGTGGGCTCATCCATTTCAACATATATTCAACTTAATTTGCCTCCAATACCCTGGTCTAGTGGCCCATCATCTCTTAGATTCTAATAGTGGCCTACAGAGCAGCTCCTCTTCCTACTGTCTTTACTCTTCCCAAGGTGTGGTATATTCTCTTGACATGAGAGTCCACATTTCCTTCCACTATGTCCACTACTATTTTTGAGAAGTCAGTCCCTCTGTGAAGCTGCCTCTGAGCCTCTTCTCAAAGAGTTAATCATTCTCTCCTCTAGGCTACTTCTGTTCCTTGTACAGTTTGATTAGTTTATTGTTCCATAGTGCAATCACTTCTTTATGTCTGTTCCAGTAAACTCCAAAAAAGGGAGTAATATCTTCCTCATCTTTAGTCCTCCAGCACTTATTTCAGCATTTATTACATAAAAAGCAGTCAAATGTTTGTTTCATCTAACTGAAGTAAGTGATTAAAAATGAGTTTAATCCTAACTAGAAAAAAATCACAAAACACAGTGTTCAAATCTGCATGATTCAGATAACCTTCCTGCTTTTCTAAGTATTAAAGAGCAGCTAAAACAGTCAACCTTTTCATTCCTACTAATGGAAAAACAAAAGGATTGAATGGTCAAAAATATGTAAGACTCAATACTTAATAAATTATATTCTAATAGTTATATTTGAATATACTTGTTTCCATGTCCTAGAAATTCACCTTGAACACAATAATTAAATTATACTAGGAAGGGTTTCTTATTCTAGGAAGAATACTCTCTCTTCAAGTTATTCAGTACCAGGAAGAGATGCACTAGTGGACTGATTAAAAAAAAAAAAAAGACTATCCTTGCGGTGGAAGTGGTTAAGGGAAGCATTTCAGTTTCAAAATAAATTTTGGCATGCAAAACAGAGACAGTGTTTAATGATACCAACAGCAGTTATCAGGGACTTTCACAATTAAGTAGAGTAGTTGCCTGAACAAAACTTAAAGGAACAATTACCAATAAATCAACTATAGGATCTCCTACAATGAAGTTTCTGAACTCAAAATTAACCCATAAACAATTTTTAACTGAAGCACTTTCATACAAACCATAGCAGTAACATCAAAACAAAAACTAAAGAACCTTAAACCTCTCCTGGGCTTCAAGAAGCTTGCAAGGATGGTCAAGTCTTATGACCAAGAAATTTTCTGGAATCAGGGAGAAAAACCATAAAGTAGAATATTTAATATTTTATTAAATAAAATACCACATTTTATCTTAAGCACATATAATAAGAATTAAATAAATAATTATATAAATAATTCTTTACTGAGACCTAATACTGGTAATATCACAGTTTTTTTTTTTTTTTTTACAGTTGTTATATTCAAGAACTTATAAAGTGCTGTATGTCAATTATCTCTCAAGAAAAGAAGAAAAAAATGATCACAGTACGGGTGGGGGCCTAGGAAACAAACTATGTGATGGGGACATACAAGAGTTTCTTATAACTTACTATATTCATGTATTCCCATATGATTTATATATTTTGAAGCTTTTCTTAACAAATTGAAAAACAAAAAAGAACTCCAGTTCAGAGAGATTATACCCAATTAATTGTATGTCTCAAAAAAAATGAAAGCTTCAATACAGTGATTCTTGGTTAACAAGTTCATAATATTCAAAACAATCATCTGAAATACTTTAAACGTGATATCAAGAAGTTTGATTTCATAGTTTAGGAAAGCAACTTTTAGTTAACATCACTCACAAAGTCCTAGGTCCCATTCTGAGTACTATATGGCCTAGTTCATTTACTTCTCATATTCTTAACAACCTTCAAGAATAACCTGAAGTTAATTTTTTTTTTCAGCTGAAGAAACCAAGAGTTAATGAAGTTTAAATAAACTACCCCCAGTTACCCAGCTGAAATTACAACGCAGAACTATTTGACTTTATACTACACACTGATGGCTCCTCTAGGAATTACAATGACCATGGCCTCTATTTTATAATGAACTTTGTTAGACAGCTACACGATGATTTTCTCAAAGGTTACATAAAAATAATGAGAATGAGAGCAAACACTGCCTTAGCATTTAAGAAATGTTTTCGGTTACTCAAACTTTATCTAAAACATGCCGTAATCCAATCCACAAACAGCTGCCCTTCAGCTGCAACCCTGACTGCCCCACAGTTCTCAAATGATTACAAAAGCTTAATTCCTCATGAACTTTCTTCACGTTAGATCCACAAGCCTTCTTCTAACAATGAATGTTTGTCAGAATAGCAGTTTCTCAAACAATAGAGTCACTATACAATGAATCTAACTCAGATTATTTTTCTTATTCAAAACTTTCTTAAGATTTAGGAACAGTTCTTACATGTCCTCTCACTCTTAGTTGCATATTGCTTTTGCAAGCTGTGCATACTTCATTCTAAACTGAAATACATCTTGTCAGGGCAAGCGTTTTCTGCACTTTTTGTATTGATATTATCCTAGAAACACCTATAGACACAGATGTTTACTGAACACTCAGGGAATATAGCATTCTAAACAACAAACATACAGTCCTATCTGTATACTTGAGTGAAACTGGAGTAAACAAAAGGTATCAAGTCAAATTTGTACATAAGCTCTTTTACTACCCGAAATTGTGATACCAGACAAACCACTACATATAAGAGATCAGCAAAGACAAGTCAAAGCACAAGTATAATTCATTTTCTAGTACCACATTCAAACAGAGTTTTAATGCACAAATTAGACCCAAGATCTATCAAACAAATGGTCTTCTCACCTTCATCTAAAACATATATGCACATATATAAATTAAATCACTAAAACTACATCTTTTACAAAACTCAAATGCTAAATTGAGCCCTGTGGGAATCCTGCTTATTTTGTTAGGAAATTTACTAGAAAATCTTTTCCCTCATGTATTTCATACAGACTTTTCATATGCGTGTTATAGTCAAGTTTCCAAACTGTTACCCAAAAGTCAAAAGTTTTACATCTCTCTACATTAATAGTCAAACCCTATCTGCTGAAAAAATGTTCTAATCTAGTGCATTAGTGATCTAATTAGTTGTCATTTCTATTACTTAAGCCCTATTTTGTTGCAGAAACTCCGCAAAAGTACCTTGTTCACACGAAACTAAGTCCCTGAACTTTCGGAATAAAATACTGTTACAAAAATTTATTGTAGCTAAATTAAAAACTAGCCTTTCAGTTCACAAAAGAGTAATCTTACATTATGATATACAAAATAAAACAAATTAGAGAATGCACTATGCTTTAAATACAGAGATGATGATCAACAGTGAGTCCGCATCTAACAAATACTGTAAATAAGTCATTATGTCAAGTAGAAAGTAGTTTAAAATTTTTATATAGAATGTTTAAAAGGACTTTTTAAAAAACTTCCTAAAGTGTTTTTCAGATCTCAAAAAGGAAACTAGTTCTATACAGCTGAACCAGGTTATACGCTAAGTTACAGCGAGTGTGAAACGACTTCATCGGAATCAATAGACTCAGTGTTGTTTACCGTGGAAGAGAAAAGAAAAACCTTGTATGTAACTACCAAATCCTCGGCGAGAAACTGTCGAATAAACTCTAGTTATGGTGACTGATGAAAATATACTGGCCAGTAGCCGGGTTAGGTCCTTAAAAATATAACCCGGGTTTACCCAGTTCCGAAGGTGTAAACAAACCCGTCGCCACTGCAGAAGGTAAACAATGAACCTGCAGCGAGGATGAGGGGGCGGTCTTTGCCAACTACAGTCTCAGCGGCCCGGGAAAAGGAAACAAGAGGGAAACACACACACTTAGCAGAAATCATGGGCTCTGGGTTTCGCTACCGACTTAATCCGTGCTGCGGGTCGCCCAGGGCGGTGGGCAAGGAGAAGAGCATCACGCAGTCGGCAAGGACCGAGCAGGTCCGGCTTTGGCGCTGGGGGACGGCGAGGGCAGGATGTGGTCGCTCTTCCCTCAGACATCCTCTAGCAACCTAAGTAACAGCCTCCACCTCCCTCCGGCCGCCCCTGGGATTCGGCTGCTTGAGCTCCGGGATAGGACGACTACACTCCCCCCGGGGTCTAGAAAACCCAGAGGGTCGGCGACTCCGCCGAGTCCCGCTTGGTGCTCCCGGGCACCCGCAGCACCCAGAGGCCCAGAAAGGGGCTTGGGGAGAGGAAAGCGGGCACCGGGAAGGGGGATGGGTCCGGGGAGACAGCCCCTGGCTTGCTCCCGCGGGCCGGCAGGCGGGGCTCGGGCTCTGTCTCTCGTACCCCCGCGGGTCCCGTGCGGGGCCGGTCCCTGCCCGCGGCCCCCAACCCCGGCTCCTCCCCAGTAGGACGCCCTCGCCGGCGCCCTGCGTTACCTCGGGTCAGATCCAGCGGGACGTTCTCCTCGCCGCTGTCATTCCGCCCTGCGCGAAACAGACACATAGCCCCAATTAGGATTCGCTCCCAGGCCAGCGGTGGCTGCCCTGGCTCCGACCAGCGCCCCGGCTCGCTCCCCCCGCCCAGGGCCCGGGGGACGCAAGTGCCAGGGGTGGCGGTTGCCGGGCGGCGAGGAGTGAGGGCAGCAGCGGACTTACCTCGTATTCGGAGATTCTTCAGCGAGCGGCCGCGGCCGATCGCCGCCATATTGACGGGTTTCAGTCACAACACCGGAAACCTCGCCCAATCGCGCGAGAACCCCTTCCCCTCCCCGCGCGCCGCGCCTGCCCCCCGCAGCATCTCTCCCGCCCCTCGGCGGCTGCTGGCGGCGGGGCAGCGGGTGGTGCCGGCTCACCCGGGGCGCGGACGGAATGGGATGCCGACTCGGGATCTCGATAGAGCTTTCGACGCGCTGGTCCCAGAACCAGAGGGTGGAAGGCGCCGCGACGCGCTCGGCCCTCCGGAGCACGTCCGCCAGGAGAGGGCATTTCCCACGAGGGGAATCCCATTGATGCGAATTTGCAGCGTGGAGGATGCTTCCCGTCCAGCCGCCGCGGAAACCGTAATCTAAACCTACGCTAGGTGGGAGGAGGCCGTGATGCGCCGGACTGGCCACCTGCTGAAACCATCCTAGATGACTGTTTTCAAGTCCTGAAATAGACAGCCCTTCTTCCTTATTCATCAATTAAGACGATTTTATTAAAACAACAATATCAAAAAAAAAAAACACTGCACCGTTTTAATGTAACTAAATTCTGCCTAGAATCGCTTTGCTCCAACCAAGTTAACACATAACAAAGTTTGTTCTCCGACCTCGCTCAGACCACTGTGCTAAGCAGCCTTGCATTTGATCTTCAAAGCCACACTCAGCCAGGCTGGCTTCTTTAAGTGGAAGTGGTTGGGTGGAAGTTTTGTTTTTGACCGCCTGAAGCAGAACCCGAGAACGGGATGAAGAAGTCAGGGGTGCAGGGTGGTGGTCCCTGGCGGTGGGTGGGATTGTTCCCGCGCACGCGCGGGCGCCTGCAGGCCCGGGGAGAGGGTTTCCTCTCTTCCTGGAACCGAGAGTAGTGGCTAAAGCCTCTGTCTGGGTTTTCCCTCTGTGTAGCTCCTGAAACAGTGGCTAGTGCAGATGTTGTGGACCAATATTTTTTATAGATGAACCTAACACTTACTAAGTGTAGAGACTTTAATCACTATATATGCATCCGGCCACAGACCCAGCAGCTTTGTTTTTACATTAGATTAACTTTGTTTTTTATTAACATTTTATTTGGTATTGGGGCACAGCTGATTAAAAACTAGATTAACTTTAGAGAAGGGTGAGCGTTTCGTCTCTTTCTATTCCTCAACGCTTTCCTTTCTGTTCTATAAGACTGGAGGTTAATTAACAGTAAAGATCTTGCTGTCTTTTCCCAACTACCGGTTAATGCAGTGTCCATAATAAGTGTTCAACAAATAATGAATTATCTGAGTAAATGCCCTAGATTCCTTGTTTCAAAGCTCTTTTTGCTGTTAAAAAAAAATCTATTGTAGATACCAATTGTAGTCGTTAATAATAGGGAACAATGGAAAACACTTAAATAAAGTAGGGATTATGCAAATTATTGCAGCCTTTGAAAATGACGATGCGGGTCTAGTGTATTTGTAGGAAATAATGTTCATGATATTAAATCAAGCAAGAGATTAGTTCTCTTTTTTATAAACACTTGAAATACATGAAAGTATATAAAATATTTTACATATCTATGTATGGAGAGAAAACTCTGATACATACATCAAAATGTTAACTTTTTTCCCTTTTAAGTGGTGGGATTAGACATACGGTTTATCTTCTTGTTTGCTTGTTTGTGCTTTTAAAATGTCCTACAATCAGTACATATTGATTGTAAAATAAGTAAAAATTTTAACGAGAAAAATAAAAGCAGCATAGAGTAGCATCATCAAGAAAATAAAAGAAGAATACTTGTTCCTTAAGATACTATTTTCTGTATATTCTGGGTCCTTTTCTTAGGAGATCTGCAATCAGATATCTGCTGCTGATACTCTTCTTAGATTCAAGGATGTGATACAATTAGCCTACTTTTTAAAAATATACTCTGACATTAATATTCTAGTTAAAGCTTAAGGCAAAAATCACAAAACTTGAAGTCTAATTAGGACATTAAAATTTTGTATTTCATCTCTCTATGTAGCACATTTCACCATTTTAGAAAAGTAGAAATCTAGCAATGAAATTCTCCCAGCTTCTTAGAATATTTCCAATTTTCAACCACCCTTTAAACCAATTTCTGAAATCTCATCTATTCTATATTAACTCTTTCCCAGCACAATTTTAACTTCGTTTTCTTTTTCAGTCTTCCACAAAAACTGAGTACAACCCATACAGTTTTAAGTGACTTAAGATACTTGAGAACCTGAATCTAACAGTCTTTTATCTTTATAACTATCTATATATGTTCCTAGTTAAAGATCATTATTCAGTTACTCCATCTCTTTCAGGAGAAAAAAAATCATCTTTTTCCAAGACTTACAACTTACAATGAAACTAGTTTTTCCTGTGCTACTATCTCAGTCATTTGACTGGCTGTGTTCTCCATGTTTGTTCTTAAGATGAATGGCATTTCTGGTAAACACACATTCTTAGTGTTTGCAAATGACATTCATTTAGGAAGCAGGAGTTTCAGTAAATTTTAGTAGGAAATACATTTTACACTGTTATGTTTGCTCTTTAAACAGGAATACTACATTATTAATCTTAGGTTGTTGTTAAAATCTCTAAGTTATTTTCTAAACTTGCCAATAGTTAGCCATTTCTCATTTTGAACGGAGAAGGCAATGGCACCCCACTCCAGTACTCTTGCCTGGAAAATCCCATGGACGGAGGAGCCTGGTAGGCCATAGTCCATGGGGTCGCTAAGAGTCGGACACAACTGAGCGACTTCACTTTCACTTTTCCCTTTCATGCACTGGAGAAGGAAATGGCAACCCACTCCAGTATTCTTGCCTGGGGAATCCTAGGGACGGGGGAGCCTGGTGGGCTGCCGTCTATGGGGTCGCACATAGTCGGACACGACTGAAGCGACTTAGCAGCAGCAGCAGCAGCAGCAGCAGCAGCATTTTGAAACTTGTTTTTCTTCCCTGTTTATTTTAGCCCATCCCTCTGTCTTATTCATTTTGTTTACTTCTTACTACTTCTCCAATTTTCCAGGTCATTTTGATTCTAATCTGGTCATTGAGAATGTGACTTCCTCTTCTTAGTTTTCATTTCCCAACTAAGTTTCATTTACTGTGTGAATGACTGTTTTTTCTTGTAGTATTAGTCATTGATAAAAAATGTTACATGAGATTAGGTCCAGGACCACACCTCTGAAAGATAACTGCTTGATTCCAAAGATACAATGACTTCACTGATAGTCATTCTCTGGGTTCTATTCCCTATCTAATTACACACAGTTAAAAATTCTAATTATACAGCAAATTGCATCAGTTTCAGATACAGTGGTAACACTGAACAGAAATGAAGCCTTGCCAATATCTTAGTTCCCTTTATCTATCTGCCTTATTACATAGGCTATATGAAGGTAAAGTAAGTCAAAACCCACAACATTTGATCAGTCTGTTTTTTGGTAATTTCATCCCTTAGTTAAACCACACATTTAACATCTAGATAAAGGCCATTAAAATGACAGACGGTGGTCTAAAATAGATATTATAATCCTACACAGGATTGACAACTACAAATTGACCTTGCCTCACTACCTCTTTGGAACAGTTCCTCAGAGCTATCTGAGATGCTGTCTCCCGGGCTGCAGTCCTCATTTTGCCCAAAATAAAACTCACAGTTGTGCACCTTTTTAGTTGACAGGATTAATTATGAAGATTCAGCCTTGTCACGGCACAAAGTTGCTTCTTAGTATTATTCCTTTCAATTTCAATCTCTGTTCCAAAACTTCATGTAAATTTCATTTAAAAAAAAAATTCTGTTAAGTATAAAGGCCCTCAATGAAAACAGCTTTAAAAGAAATTAAGAGTATGTTTGTAAAAGAAGATGAATAAATTCGTAAAATCTGGAAGTGTATGTGCTAAAATTTCAACAGTGATTATCTCTGGTTGGTAGAATTTTGAGTGATTTTATTTTTCTTTTTCTCATTTTAATTGTTCTAAAACAAATTATTACTTATGAAAAACTTTTTTAAGGAAAACTGTTTTAGAGAAATTTTGTTGGCTATCTTAACCATAATTATAAATATACTTTATTGTAAAAATTAGTTAAGCGGTGGACCTATCAAAATTGTTTATGTATCTCATTATTTAAAAAGAACATTTCTGCACATACTCTAATACATGTATATTAGCTTTTTTATTAACTAAAATATAAAGCATAAAGATGAAATTAAAATGGCTCAAAGTAATTTTTTATGTTACTTTACTAATGGCACAAGTAAAAGCAAAGATCTGAATATACTTCAGTATTTTAAAAATCAGTTGTTAAAATCTTTGTGGTATAGCAATTCAGAAGTCTAATTCTAAGAAGAGTTTATTTGTATATTGAGTTTTAGTGGCTGGAATCTCACAAAAAAGAAGTCAAAAGTTGAAGAACTATTCTATTGGCTGCAGTTTCTAAATCATAATCCTTGTTTTTTTCAAATCCATCCAAATTCCATTCATTCAAAATTTTTTAAATGTAATTTAGCTAATGAATGTCCATCTCCCCTCATGTCAATTTGTTTTTATAACAAACAGGAAGGCATAACATTTAGAAATATTTAGCAAAAAATTTCAAAATGATTTCAAAAATCTTTATCCAAAAGATTCTTAGCATCTTAGTAGCTCTGTTTCCATGATTTTTAAGTGTGTAGATATAAAATTTATTTAGGTAACATTTATATTTGTTTTCAGAAGAAAAAAAATCACAAAAAAGTCACTCCACTTCTCATTTCAAAGTGTGTGAAAACTAAACTGTATTTTTCTGTTTATGTGTGAATTCCTTTAAAATTATAATTTATAGAAACCTCTGTTGCTTTTTTCATAAAACATTGGTTTTTTTTAAGGTAGTTATTTACTGATAAGGATATATGTTCTTTGGTACATCTTTGCTTTGGTGGTGCAAAAAAAAGAGCAGTTATTGGTGTGTTTTACCAATGAACAGAATTTAGCAAACAACATAAGCTGAGACAAGTGTCATTTATGCTTCCATCCAAGTGCACAGGAAAGCTTCCATAATACCTATTTGTTCAAGTACCTTTTTCTTCAAATTGTCAGTTTATTTGTTTTTTCTTTTCCTTTTTTTGTTTTAGTTGACCAATAGGACTGCATTTAAGCTTTTTCAATAAATTGTTTTCACTGTGTGTTTTTTAAGCTTTTTTTTTTTACCATTGAAGGAAATGCCACTATATGATATGGACCTCTTTGTTGCTAAAAAGAGCTATTTTTTGCAAAGCAATGAATTCAGTGCTTTGTTGCTGTGTTCAGTTGCCCTGTCATGTCCAATTCTTTGTGACTCCATGGACTGCAGCATGCCAGGCTTCCCTGTCCTTTGCTATCTCCCAGAGTTTGCTCAAACTCATGTCCATTGAATCAGTAATGCCATCCAACCATGTCATCCTCTGTCACCCCCTTCTCTTCCCACCCTCAATCTTTCCCAGCATCAGGGTCTTTTCCAATGAGTCGGCTCTTCGAATTCAGCTCTGTATAACTTCTAACATTACTGAAAACCTGAAAACAAAATAGAAAATTATTTTCATAATATCTTCAATTATCTGCATAATATTTTGAAATATTTTACTAATCAGATAGCTTTATACTATCATTAGCTAACATCCCAAGGAACAGTGTACACTTAGAGTTAAATAATATTAAAGGATAATGTGCATAAATTCATATTTCATATAATCATTTCAATTTTTTAAAATGTTGACTGACATTGATATCCGATGACATTCAGTTCAGCTCACTCAGTTGTATCTGAGTCTTTGCAGTGCCATGGACTGCAGCACGCCAGGCTTCCCTGTCCATCACTGACTTCTGGAGCTTGCTCAGACTCACATCCATCGGTTCAGAGATGCCATCCAACCATCTCATCCGATTACATTATCATTGCTTTTTCCTTATAATGATGTTGATAAAGTGCTAATATCAGGAGTGGGACTATCTGATCTTCCATATTTTAAAGTCTTGTGCTTGTGCTTTCACTCTTTGTGTTATATACACACAGGTCCTTTGCAAGATTCTTTGTAAACCATGTATCCAGTTTGTGAAAGATAGTTTAAAATATACTCCTTAAATCCACTTATCTGGATGTAACATATGGACATATGATGCCCAAGTGAAAGACTTTGTAGGGGAGTGTTGTGAACTCCTCTGAGTTTCAGAACACCTAATCTTCCCTCAGGATACCTTATATGACTCATGCCAATTTAACCTACTAACCAAATGACAGCTTGATTGTTAATCTGCGTAATAAATATCAATAGTTTAATTTATTTTATCTTTTCTTGTTCTTTTCCTAAAAAAAAAAAATCTCCAAAACTTCCCCACCAAAAGCCTAACAGTGTACTAAAATTATAGCAACAGTGAACAAATGGAGAACTGGAAAAGCCAAGCTCTCTAGAGGGCAAATGCCAACAGCATACCAGGGCTTTGAAGACCAAACCACTACCAGAAGGTAGAAAAGCAGAACATTGACACTTTTGATTAAGAATTTCTGATTCCATCCATGATGGACAATAGGTGTTGGGTTTACTTTCCCACAATAAATATTAATCTAGACAAAATATACAGTCTTGCTTTTAAAAAAAAAAAAAAAACATTCATTTCTTCTTGCTTTTTGCCTGCTGACACCTTTCAAAATGAAACACAAATCGGTGGAAACAAAATAGAGAACAGCAGTCTCACTGAATGGAGGAAAGAAAGACTAAAGTTCAGAAATAATGAAGCAATTGAAATTTGAGGGACAAAATACCAGGAAGGAGGGAGCTGTACAGAGCAGGAATTCCAGAAATCTGTACATGAATCCTTTTGATTATTTAGCTGAACTGAAAGCTGCAAAAGTATTGGTACTTTGTGAGACCTGGCAGAGAACAACTCCTGGGGACTCGGAACTAAACAGAGATCCAGAGTTTGCAGACTGGTGAAAGACAGTATGAGTTCCAACCAGGAAGTAGAGACTTTGGTGAATACTCTGAGCGCTCAGTTAAGACTTCCCAAATGGCTATAATTTAGGGAAAGGGGTGAATGGAGACCCCCAACACTTATAACTTAGGGAAAAACCTGCACCATTCCTAAAATAAAGAATACTATACAGCCATCCAAACAAAACATGAAACCAAGTCTGAACAGGATCAAACTGATTTGCCAATATATTAGCTAATAACTAGGGGGAAAAAAATCACAAAGCCATTAAAAAGAAAACAATATCCCAGTTCTCAAACACATACCTTTTACAATGTCCAACATATAATAAAAATTCTGTTAGATGTGAAAAACCAGGAAAACATGGGTTGTCATTAGGAAAAAAAAGTCAGTTAAAATAGACACAGAAATAACACAGATATTGACACTAGTAGAATTTTATAAATATAGTTAAATATTTTACAGTTGGACATAATAAATAGACAGACGGGAACTTTGACTAAAGAAATGTATACTGTTAGAAAGAACCAAGTGAAAATTCTAAAAAGGAAAAATACAAAATTATAATTGTAAAAATCCATTAAATGATGACACATTAGACACTAAAAAATAAAGGTCCAATGAATCTGAAGAGAGAACAATAAAATGACTAGAGAAGAAAAAGATGAGAAAGAAAGAAAAAAGAAGGAAGAGCAAGTTTCTGTAATCCACATTAAAAAAAAAAACAAAACAAGCACACAGCCTGAAACATATGTAATTGGAATCCCAAGAGAAGTAGAAAGAGATTGGGACAGAAAAACAACGTTTGGAGAAATAATGCTGAAATGTTCCAAACATTATGAAAACAAAAGCACAGATCCAAGAAGCTGAGAGAATCAAAAGCAAAGAAAACCATTCCCAGATATATCGTAGTCAAATTGTCAAAAATCAAAGATAAAGAGAAGGACTTCCCTGCCGGTTCAGAGGTTAAGAGTCCATCTGCCAATGCAGGGGACACGAGTTTGACTCCTGATTTGGGAAGAATCTAAATTTTTCCCTGATTTAGGAAGAATCGGTGGGGCAATTAAGCCTATGTGCCAGTACTGAGCCCATGTGCTTCAATTATTAAAGCCCACGTGCCAAAGCCCAGGCTCTGCAATAAGTGAAACCATGGCAACGAGAAGCCGGGGCACCTCAATTAGAGAGTAACCCCCACTTGCTGCAATTAGAGAAAAGCCCTCAGGCCACAGCAAAGACCCAGTGCAGCCAAAGAAAAAATAAATAAATTTTTAAAAAATTAACAGAGAGAAAAAGAAAAATCTTTGTTTGTGCCATGCAGTTTACAGGATTTTAATTCCCTGACCAGGGATTGAACCCTTAACCTTGGCAGTGAAAGTGCAGAGTCCTAACAACTGGACTGCCATGCAGTTCCCAAGAGAAAAATCTTAAAAGCAGAGAAGAGAACCGAAAGCAAATTAACTGCAGGCAATAACAATAAGAATTACTGGTGACTTCCAGGCAGAAAAAAATGTAAGCCAGGCAGAAAGAATATAAGATATCAATTAAATGACATCTCTAAAGTGAGAAAGGAAAGAAGTTGTCTACAGTTGAGAATTCTGTATCTAGTAAAATCAGTTTTAAAAAAGTGAAATAGAGACATTTTAAAACTTTCAAAAATTTGAAAGAATTTTTCATGAACAGATGTATTCTACAATAAATGTTGGCGATAGTTCTGCAGACAAGAGAAATAATTCCAGATGGAAATTCAGATCTACATGAAGAGACAAAGAATGCAGACAACAATGGTTAATATATAGGTAAATGCAAAAGATGCTTTTTAAAAGATAATTTCTTATTTAAAGCAAAGGCAACAACAATGTATTGTGGGTTTAAATTATAGAAGTAAAATGTATGACAAAATTGGACTGTTATAATGTTCTTGCAGTATGTATGAAATGATGCAATATTAGTTCAAAGTATACAGTGATTAGTTAAGACTGTATATAATATAAATAGCTACATATGCGATTTCTGCCCTTCCATGTCAATTATTACATTAAAAGTATGTAAATTATACACTTCCTGACTTTAAAACTTACTGCAAACCAACAGTAATCAAGACAATGTAGTACTGGCATAAGGATAGATGAAAACAAGAGACAAAAGCCAGAAGAACTGCAAGGGTAAAGAGATAAATACACACCTGCAGTCAAAGACTTCAACTCTCCTTCTTCAGTAATCAAGAGAACAAATACACAGAAAATCAGAATATATATTCTTTTTAATGTAACCAGAATAGATACAAGATAGAGCACAGTCTGGGCCATAAAACAAATTCTAAGAAATCTGAAAAATTGAAATCATATGGAACCTGTTCTTGGACCATACAAAGTTAAACTAGAAACCAATAGTACAAAAAGGTCTAGAAAAATTCCAAATATTTAAAATTAAACAGAAAAGAAAGAGTCAAAGAAGAAAGAGTCAAAAGGTAAATTAAAATGTATTTTGAAATAAATAAAAATGAAAGCTTAGCATACCAAAATTTTTGCATGAAGCTAAAGCAGGGAAATTAACAGTATTAAGTGCTTTTATTAAAAAAAAAGAAAGATCTCAAATCAATTGTTTTAAACTATTACCTTAAAAAACTAGAAAAAGAACAACAAATTAAACCTAAAATGAGCAGAGGTCAATAAAAAAGTTAAGTGCAGAAATTAATGAAGACAGGAAAACAGAGAAAAACAATGAAATCAAAAGTCGTTTCTTTGAAATAAATGAGTGATAAACTTCTAGCCAGACTGATCAACAAAAAAGAGAGAAACTGCATATTACAAATATCAAAAAAAAAAAAATGGGACGTTACTGTCAAACCTCCAAATATTAAAAGACTACAAAAGGAATATTAACAGCTTGATGCCAGCAAATTTGGCAACTTAGATGAAAAATGGACCAGTTCCTTGAAAGACACAAAATACTAATGGTTATTCAAGAATCTCATTTATAGGTATTAACAAAATGACTCTAAAGTTTATAAGGAAAGGCAAAAACATAGAATAGCCAAGACAATACTGAAGAAGAAAAAAAAAATGTATTTTTTTTGGCTGAGCCATACAGCTTCTAGGGTTTTAATTCCCCTACCAGGGATCACACTGGAGACCTTGGCAGTGAAAGTGCCAAGTCTTAACCACTGGACCACCAGGGAATTCCCAAGACAGGGTGATTTTATAGAGAAGGATAAATGTGAATGAAATGAACAAAAATAAAGAGCTCAGATATAGTCTTATCTTCAGTTACTTTTTTTACAAAGTTGGGAAGACAATTAATGTTGAAAGGATAGTCTTTCCAACAAATGTGTTGAATAAATTGGATATCCACATACAAAATAATAAATTTTGATCTGCATTTCATGCTCTATGTAAAACTTAACTCTGAATGGATCATAAACCCAAATATAAAGCCTAAAACTGCAAAACTTCTAAAAGAAAACAGGAGAAAATCTTTGTAATCTTTCATGAGGCAAGGATTTCTTAGAAATGCTGCCAGAAGCATGGTCAATGTGAGAGAAAAACTGATAAACTGGATTTTATGAAAAAGAAGAATTTCTGCTCTTAGAAAGACAATTTTAAGAGAATAAAAAGATAAATGATAGACTTTGAGAAAATATTTTCTTTTTTTAAGTGGTGTATAATTAACAAATAAAAGGATTCCTACCATTGAGTTAATTAGCACATTTCTCACCTCATATATTCACGGTTTTTGTTATTGTTGAGAGCACGTCTATTCTTTTAATAAATTTCAGTGACACAATGCAGTATTATCAACTGCTGCTGCTGCTGCTGCTAAGTCGCTTCAGTCGTGTCCGACTCTGTGCGACCCCATAGACGCCAGCCCACCAGGCTCCCCCGTCCCTGGGATTCTCCAGGCAAGAACACTGGAGTGGGTTGCCATTTCCTTCTCCAATGCGTGAAAGTGAAAAGTGAAAGTGAAGTCGCTCAGTCGTGTCCGACTCTTAGTGACCCCATGGACTGCAGCCCACCAGGCTCCTCTGTCCATGGGATTTTCCAGGCAAGAGTACTGGAGTGGGGTGCCATTGCCTTCTCCTATTATCAACTATAGTCTTGTTATAGATTAGATCCTCAGAATTTATTCCTCTTGTAACTTAAAATTTGTACCCTTTAACCAACCTCTCTATTTCCCCTATGTCCTGCCCCTGGCAACCCCTAAACTGCTCTCTGATTCTATAAGTTCAGTTTTTCAGAGTCCATATATAGATGAGATCATACAATATTTGTCTCTCTCTGTCCGGCTCATTTCACTTAGCATAATGCCCTCCAGTTTGACCCATATTGCAAACAGTAGGATTTCTTTCCATTTTTTATTGATAGTGATGGTTATGTGACTGTATGTGTTTGTTAAACTTACAGGCCCATATATTAAAAAGGTCAAATTTATCTGTGTGTAATTTTGACCTTTAAAAAATGGAAATAAAAATTACCCCAAGATGTAAAAAACATACAGCGTGTAGTATAAGCTCTAACATACTTTAAAAGGATTCTCAGAAAGAAGGAATTGAGATACTAGAGAAGATTCAATATTTGAAGAGATTAGGATTTATATCTTCAGGAATTTATTAAAAATTCAAATTTACAAATACGAGAAGGATAAAGTATGGCAAACAGGATAAATAAAATGAAATTCACACCTGGACACTACATAGTGAAAGCAGAGAATATTGAAGACAAAGAGTTCTTCAAGGCAGATGTAGAAGAAAAATAGATAACCTACAGGAATACTCAGCAGAAACAATAGATGCCAGAGGAAATTCTCTTTAAAGTGGTAATAAATATGACTGCCAACCAAATGTCTGTACTAAAAAAAAAAAAATCTATCTTTAAAGAATATGGAAAAACAAAGACACTTCTAGATAGACAATGGGAACATTCACCACCAAAAGACTTGACTCTCGGACTCTTCATTATATGCATTTCAAGAAGAATAAAATGGTTTTGAAAGGATAGTCTAAGATACAAAAGAATGATGAGTAAAGAAATTAGTAACTCATGTAAACAAATTTAAACAAAAAGTTTGCTTCTGAAAATATTTTAATATTAGGGATTAAAAAGGAAAGAAATAAAATACCAGACAATATTAGTTTGTTATGTAGGAGTGGTGATCTGAATTAATCTGTCCAAAAATGCTTATATTATTCCAAGGGAGAGGTTAAGTAATTAACCAGCTTTAGACTTCTTGAAGTATGCTGAAAAAAATGCAAGTATAACAACTAAAAGAAGAACAGATCACAGAGCTTACACATGAGCGATATGGGATTATGGGGAATGAGCTAACAAAAACAGCAAAGGAAGAAATAAATCGGTCTTCAAAAAAAAAAAAGACAAGAAGGAGAACAAAGAAGCGTAAGACAAAACGGAAACCTGGCAAACAGAAAATGTAACGCAAGATTAAAACCACATCTGATTATATGTACACAGATGGAATGCTTTATCTGTATTTAATTGTAAATTGACCAGTTAAAAGTCAGAAATAGTTAAATTAATTAAAAAAATTCAATTATGCTATTGTTATACACTAAAATTTTTTTAAAGTTTAAAATTGTACAGATGAAAACAAACTGAGTGGTTATATGAATATGAGAAAAAATAGACTAAGTCAAAAAGCGTAATTAGTGGCCCAAGTTATCCCAACATAAGGAAAAGAGGCTTGGCGATAAGGAAGATTTAAAATTATAAAAGCACATGTACTTAATAAACTAGTAACAATACAAAACAAAACAAAAATAGAAATAAATGAAGAAAACTTGCTGATCATTATAAGGGGAGAGTCCAGAATATTTCTTTAACTACTGTTAGTTTAGGCAGATTTCTTTCCTGATGAATGCCGTTAAAACTTGATTTTCCTGTAAGGAGTCGTATCAGAAAAAGCAAGCACAAAAGAGGACATAAGTAGGATTCCTTGGAAAAGAGCTTCAAAGAGGTGGTTTGCTTAGGCTTTCATCTACCTTCAGTGCAGACACACAACTTGTCAGTCAGAAGAAGAGCCTTGGGACATGGCTCAGTCAACTTTAAAAACAAATGTCACAATCTGTGAGATTTCGTTTTTTCAAAAGAAGGAAACGTAATTACATGATTGGTGCCAGTCGTTTTCAGATCCTATTTTAGGATTTTCCTGAGGATCACGCTAGACATTCATAAGAATTCTTCTGTGTAAGAAAGCAATTTATTAAAAATAGAATAGCTCTTCCAGGGACTGAAGTGTCTATTTCTGCTCTACTGCAGTACCCTCTTTCCAGATACACCCTGGAAACTGAGGTTACTTTGTCAGCGTAAAATCAGAGATACAGTTTTTTTATTTTTTAATAATTTTACTCATTTTATTTTTGGCTGGGCTGGGTCTTCACTGCTGCTCGGGCTTTTCTCTAGTTGCTGTGAGCAGAGGCTAGTCTCTAGTAGAGGTGCAGGGGCTTCTCACTGTGGTGGCTTTTCTGGTTCCTGAGTCCGGGCTCTAGGAAATTCGGGCTTCAGTAGCTGTTGTGTGGCTCCCAGGCTCTAGAGCACAGGCTCAATAGTTGTGGTCCATGGGCTTAGTTGCTCCATGGCATGCGGAATCTTCCCAGACCAGGGATCAAACCCAAGTCCCCTGCATTGGCAGGCAAATTCTTTACCAGTGAGCCACCAGGGACAACCAATAGTTGGATTTTTTGAAGAATGTTTTAATACTTTAGGTTTTAACACATTGTGTGTAATGTTCTGCATTAACTTTTCTAATTTTTGTAAATTTCTAATTTGTATTTATGCTTTTATTAATTTTTCATTTAGTATTCCTACAAATGATAATTAATTATTTTAATTTCCTACTATAATGGAGACTTTTTAAAAATTGTTATGGCTTCTTTTTTAATAATTTATTGATGCTACTGAATTCTCTGGGCTTCCCTGGTAGCTCAGCTGGTGAAGAATCCACCTGCAATGCAGGAGACCTGGATTCAATTACTGGGTTGGGAAGATCCCCTGGAGGAGGGCATGGTAACCCACTCCAGTATTCTTGCCTGGAGAATCCCCATGGACACAGGAGCCTGGTGGGCTACAGTCCATGGGGTCGCAAAGAATTGGACATGACTGAGCGACTAAGCACAGCACAGCACAGCACACTGAATTCTTTACATTTTTTGTAAAAAGTGCTCAGAGTCTTGAAATTATCTGGTTAGATAGGAAGCGAAGTTCAGCATGAATTTAGCGGAAATGAACATGGTTGTGAAGCCCTGGGAATGAGACTCACAACAGACATAAACCAGAGCTTGGCATATGATGGAGAGTTGGTCTTGCATTTAATGAAGACAGTCGAACCAGGCAAAAGTGGTCTGAAGGAGGAGTTTATCTGGGGTGGGGGAAAGATTCACATTTCCAGGTGGGTTCAAAGAATTAAAAATGGAAAACAAAACGTTCAAACTTTTAGAAGCATAGAATAGCTTCATGAACTCGTAAGGATTAAAGTTTCTAAAATAAGACACGCAAGGACTTCCCTGTGGTCCAGTGGCTAAGACTTTGTGTTCCCAATGCAGGGGGTTGGGGTTCAGTCCCTGGTCAGGGATCTACATCCCACATACAGAAACTAAAGATCTCCCATGCTACAGCTAAATATCCCACATCATCCAACTAAGATTTGGTGCAATCAAATCAATCAATAAATATTAAAATGAAAAGAAAACCAATTGGTGGTATCTATTCTTGTGGAGGATGCCCCATTCTAAGATTTAAAAGTACCCCTCCTGGGTATAATGAGAGAGAGAACCCTCATATGTGCTCTACAGAAACTGACATGAATTTCCACAACAGCATTATTTATGATGGCAAAAACTGGGAATAATCAAACTTAGATGGCAGTTTAAAAACAGAAGTATCTGTGATTTGTTTATTCAAAGAACGATATACCTCTTCCGAACATGATGAGGAGTGACAAAAGCAGGTTGCAGATAAGTAAATATAGTATGATACTAGTTACATCAAATTTTAACAAATAAAAATCGTTACTGATAAATTTTGAAAGATACATACATATGTAATGAAAGTATAAAGAAATACTTGGGAATGATGAACGCCAAAATCAGGCACTGTTTTTTTCCGAGGAGGAAAGGAAGAAATAAAATGTAATTGGAGTGAAGCGGACTTGGAGCTTTAAATATATTTACAACATTTTATTTAGCAATAAAATTCATTTTTAAAAGATGGCTGAGGGAGAAATAAAAAACTGTTATACCGTTATTGTAAACGTAAAATTTAAAAATTCAATGTAATTTATCTTTAGATACTAAGAAAGGTTAGAGGAAATTTATGATGAACAAGAAAATACCATCAACTTATAGTCACAGCTTAATTGTACATAGAAGCCTTGATCTGATTGCTTACCCACTCTATATCCTAGATGATGTTTAAATGGTTTTAGCCTACTTGTGGGGAGAAGGCAATGGCACCCCACTCCAGTACTCTTGCCTGGAAAATCCCATGGATGGAGGAGCCTGATAGGCTGCAGTCCGTGGGTTCGTGACGAGTCGGACACGACTGAGCGACTTCACTTTCACTTTTCACTTTCACGCATTGGAGAAGGAAATGGCAACCCACTCCAGTGTTCTTGCCCGGAGAATCCCAGGGACGGGGGAGCCTGGTGGGCTGCCGTCTATGGGGGTCGCACAGAATCGGACACGACTGAAGCGACACAGCAGCAGCAGCAGCAGCCTACTTGTGAAAATCAGATCTACTCTCAGAGGATAAACATTTATTAACTTTCGATAACAAAGATATTAAAAATAATTTGTTCTAAGTTCTAAAGGCAAATTTGAAGTGAAATTCTTTTTTTGGCCTAACAACAAATCTTTATCTTGTACAAATAGTTGAAACAAGTGTAGATACCTAAAATTGACTGCTTTGAAAGAAATGAATACTAGGCTGAATGTGTAAACTTTGGTATGTTTGCTCGAGTCCTTCACTGTATATTATTTTTTTTTTCCTGAAGTTACTGTAGACTTTACAGTTCATATTCTTCAAGTTTACCCAACAATAATTACATTTATATTTCAGTCTTCTAAGTCTTTCTCTTGAAACTGGACTCTGTACCTTACTCAGTGCTAAATTTTCTATTTGTCATCTGTTTTATAACAAAAAAGAACAAACAGTGTTTCTAGTTTCTGACTCCTTTGTGTCCTAGTGATAATTTTTATGTCTGCCTTCCTTTCATTTTTTAGCGTTCAGGAAACAAAAGGAGAAGTATGTATCAGATGCACATGGAAAGCAGGTTATCACAGTAACAAGAACTTGGGTGTAAAGTGCAAGCCTCAGTGGCCATGTAACTTAGGAAAAGCATGTATCATCTCTGAGCCTTGTTTATTCATAGTTGAATGAGCCAGATGTAGGGTTGATGATAGGTTGACGATGTAGGTTGATATGGTTGATGTAGGGTTTAAATGGGACAAGGCTCATAGCACTCAGTTCAGTGTATAGCACATGGGAAATTTTCAATAAATGCTAATGAATGGTGATGATGACGACAATGCAGCATATATATACTGAAAAGTTGGCTTAAGGCTCAACATTCAGAAAACTAAGATCAGATGCCATGATGGACAGGGAGGCTTGGCGTGCTGCTGTTCATGGGGTTGCAAACAGTCGGACACGACTGAGCCACTGAACTGAACTGAACTGAACTGAAGTCAATTACATACATAAGTACATGTAATTATCTCATTCTCTTAAACAGTGAGATTGGATGGCTTTACCATTTGGATGAATGTATAAAAGACATAAAATAATAATAAATAGGCTTATAATGAACATTCACCTTTAACTGCCTCTCAGCTTATTTACCCAGTGTACATTTGGTGACAGATGATGCTGTAGTTGAACTGATTCAGGGTGCTGACAGGACTCTGACAAGCCAGGACAAGCCCTTAATGATGTGAAGAAGGTTTGCTTTAGCATTTGGCTCATAAAATACACACTTTTGTATCCTTTCCAATTTGATGACAGAACCACTATTTCTGGAGAAAATTGATTTCTGATCTATTCCTGGTAAATTTTACTGGCAGGTGCAGCATCCCTCAGCTGCTTTAAGAAGTGGCTGCTGTAAAAAAGAATGCAATAACGCCATTTACATGGATGAACCTAGAGATGATCATACTAAGATATGATGCAAACGAACTTATCTACAAAACAGAAACAAATTCACAGACGTAGAGAACAGACTTGTGGTGCCAGAGGGTGGGTCAGGGGAGGGTTGGACTCGGAGTTTGGGACTAGAAGATGCAAACTATTGTACATAGAATGGATAAACAGCAAGGTCCTCCTGTATAGCACAGGGAACTATACTCAATATCCTGCAAAAAATATAGTGGAAAAAATATATAAAAAAACGGAATCACTTTGCTCTACATCAGAAACTAACACAACATTCTAAGTCAACTATACTTCAACAACAACAACAAAATTTTTTAAGTGGCTGCTGAAGTTCACAGCTGTACCTCACTCCAGGGAATCACCCTCAGCCCGAAGGAGCAATGTTCTCCAGAGATGCATTGGAGAATGAGATTGGGAGAGGAGGAAGCCTCTGGTAGCCAATGACTGTTGCCAGGGGAACACAAGCCCAGATCCCTTGCTTCAGGGAGGGATGAGCACTGCTCCAGAGCTTCCTTGTGGAATCCAGCTGAGCCTTGGTTGCACCTGTATCCATCCATGTCTTTGCCTGCCTTCTTTTCCTGCACTATCCTGTTTCCTTTTCCCTTACAGATTTCTCCTGGGAGATCTTCCTTAACAGATACCTCACAGAAGAATTCCAGGCTCAAGTTCCATTTCCAGAGGACCCAACGTAAGAAATCTTCCTAGTAAGTCTACCTTGATAGCCATGTTAGGAACAGGAGAGATTTTTGTCTTCTTTCTCTTCTAGATGAACGCACGAAAAACTTTATATGTCCTTGAATGGTTTGGGGTTTCGGTTTTCTAGTCCCATATGTTTATTTAGTTCTTGGAGGTTAGTAACCAGCACAGCTTAGCATACCTCTTTTAGATCTATACATATTAAAGACGAGAAACCAAAAGAAAACTTTGGTCCCCTGAGGGATGTGGGTGGCAACAGCATTTCAGTGCTTTTCTTAACACAGCTTCTACCATTTAGGGTGAAACTCTGACAAGGATATCATATTAAAGTACAACAGCCTAACTTTCATCATAACTTTGAAGTTTACTTTCAATAGTGCTGCTAGCAATATGATGGTGAATGAAGCTTCAGTAGCTCATGGCATGTGTTTGTTAAATCATAAAATTGAAAGGGAAGAGAGAATTTACATGCCTGAATAAAATTCTTCATCAACTTAAAGTTTTGGAAAAATATTAACAATATTTCAAAAATCTATTTCCGAGAACTGAGATAAGAGGGTTGACATTGGTGGTCATAGAAAGTATTTCTTTGCTCACCTTTGTTTATAAGAATCTGACCACAAATGAAGAAAATAGCTTATATTAGCAATTGAATATCATTCTCAGCTGGGCAAATGCCAAACCGCAATTTTGACTAGATTTCCATTCTAGGACATGGCATTTGCAGTGTATCAGAGGCTGAGGAATTTGTATGCGGCAGCATTAGTTCTTTTATGATTGTATTCCTATTAGACCTCTCAATGGCATTTGGTGTTATAATGGAATCTGGCTGTAACAGACACTAAATAAATTTAATCCACCATTTACACAAAAAGACTCATTATTCGCAAGTTGGGTAGCTATACAGTGGCCTGTGTTCCATCTCATCGATTTCTCATCATAAATGGCTGACATTGCAGATGGACCACATGGGTCAAATCTGGCCCATAATAATTTGGGATAATAATTAGGGTTAATTTGTTAGGTCTGAATAGTGCTTTTAAGAAAACTTTTAAGAATCAAAAGTAAAAAAAAAAAAAAAACCAACTAGGAAGTATATAAACCTTGACATCACTTCTTTTGAAAAATTGAAGACTCTGTTGACACCAGGCTCACAATCCATGAGAGTTGAGTCATACATCAGTAGTGCCCAGGTGAGGATCACATGTTGCTGTTCAGCTGCTCAGTTGTGTCCAAATATTTGTGACCCCATGGACTGCAGCATGCCAGGCTTCCCGGTCCATCACCATCTTCTGGAGTTTGCTCAAACTCATGTCCATTGAGTCAGTGATGCCGTCCAACTATCTCATCCTCTGTTGTCCCATTCTCCTCCTGCCTTCAATTTTTCCTACCATCAGGGTTTTTTTTCCAGTGAGTCGGCTCTTTGCATCAGGTGGCCAAAGTATTGGAGCTTCAACTTCAGCATCAGTCTTTCCAGTGAATATTCAGGGTTGATCTCCTTTAGGCTTGACTGGTTTGATCTTGCAGTCCAAGGGACTCTCGAGAGTCTTCTCCAACACCACAGTTCAAAGGCATCAATTTTTCAGTGCTCAGCCTTTCTTATTGTCCAACTCTCACATCCGTACATGATTACTGGAAAAACCGTAGCTTTCACTATACAGACCTTTGAAGGCAAAGTAATATCTCTGCTTTTTAATACACCGTCTAGGTTTGTCATTGCTTTTCTTCCACAGAGCAAGCATCTTTTAATTTCATGGCTGCAGTCACTGTCCACAGTGATTAAACTCAAATCAGGAAATTGGAGGAAAACTTAAAAAATGGATTGATTATACATGTGTGGACAGTGTGTGTGTGTGTGTGTGTGTGTGTGTGTGTGTGTGTGTGTGTGTGTGTGAGAAACCATAAAGTAAGGAGCAGTACCCTAGAACCAGTAACCTTAGGGAGTGACTGCAGTCTTGGAGGAAGGAGAGGGAGAAACAGTGGAGTCAGGGAGGTAGCATGTTGGAGAAGCCTGTCTGTCAGAGCTATAACTTCTCATGAAGGACACAACGAGCTTGTGGACAATGCCTCAGGGAGGAAACCACAGAAATAAATAGCTAAAGTTCACTGTCTGTCTCTCTGAGTGTCTGCTAGTGCTCCTCATTGGCTGAATGAAGCTACAAGTCAAGGGAGCAGCCTATAAAGAGTAGTCCTGAGGGACACAGAGCAGAATGGAGAAGATTGGATCAGGGATCTGTATGGCCAAGTAGGAGATACTCGGTATAATTAGCAACTCACCCCTATAAACAGGGGATTCCCCTGTAGCTCAGTCAGTAAAGAATCTGCCTGCAATGCAGGAGACCCAGGTTCAATTCCTGGGTGGGGAAGATCCCCTGGAGAAGGAAATGGCAACCCACTTCAGTATTCTTGCCTAGAGAATCCCATGGACAGAGGAGCCTGGCAGGCTATAGTCCGTGGGGTCGCAAGAGTCAGACATGACTTAGCAACTAAACCACCACCACCTGTGAGAACAAAGCTTATATTCCGCTGTTTGCCACAGTCCCCACCATTCCTTATTGTCCTCACACCAAAGATAAATATCAGTTGCCAGTGATCATCATGTTGACATCATGATGTTTCTTATAGGACAGAACTATTTCTCTATGTCTCTATCAAAAGTGAGCAAGGAAAGATAGAAGAGCAAATTCTTCAAGAGAACTTAGAATATACAAATATCTATCTATACATTTCTTAAAGAGAAGTATTGCTAATGTGTTTCATATGTAAACAAAATACACATTCGTCTTTCATATATATACATGCACACATACATACCTTGGCTGCTTTACTCATGAGGTCAGGTTTCCTTTTCTTGGTAGCACTCTGACTTTTGTATTGGGAAATTATCTTCCCACCACTGAGTATAGTCTTGCTTGAGAGGATGGTTTTTGGTGACTTTCTTTAACTTGGGAGTCAAAGAAGTAAGAGCCTCCCTGCCCCCACCACATAAGCAAGTACATGACTTAACCACAGTCAATGGATTTCTCTCTCTAGGGACTTTGATTCCATGAGTGAGTTATGCAAAGGCAACAGTTAATTTATGTTGCTTGCAGCCAGGAACTCTGAATTTTTATCTAAACTTGAGTAGGAAAACCATTAACGAGTTGGTGTTTAAACATGCTTTTAAAAAAATTAGTCATTTTTGGCTGTGGTGGGTCTTTGTTGCTGAGCACATGCTTTCTCTTGCAGCGAGTGGGGGCTACTCTCTAGATGCAATGCACAGGTTTTTCCTTGTGGTGGCTTCTGTCATTGTGGAGTATGGGCTGTAGGCTGTATGGGCTCAGTGGTTGTGGCACACAGGTTTAGTTGCTCTGTGGCATGTAAGATCTTCCCTGACCAAGGATTGAACCAGTGTCTGCTGCATTGCAAGGCAGACTCTGAACCACTGGACCATCAGGGAAGCCCCTTTTTGACATTTGGAAAACTCTTCTAATTCAATAAGTTGTGAAGACACTTACAGAGGAATTGTTGCATGTGGAAAACCTCCCAAAGATGAGAGGTACCTGTTGCACATTCATTATTTTGCCAAATTTGCAGTTAAAGCTGAAGACTGACTATGCCCCAGCCTACTCTAGGAGACCATACACATAGCCTAATATTTTCCTCAGTTAAATAGAGTGAAAACTGTCACTGAATTGGAAAAGAGACTTGCTGTTCAGTTGCTAAGTCACGTCCCACTCTTTGTGACCCCACAGACTGCAGCATACCAGGCTTCTCTGTCCTCCACTATCTCCTGGAGTTTGCTCAGATTCATGTCCATTGAGTAGGTGATACTATCTAACCATCTCATATTCTGCCTCATCCTAAAGAAAGGTGAGCACCAAAGAACTGATGCTTTTAAATAGTGGTGCTAGAGAAAACTCTTGAGAGTCCTTTGGACTCAAGGAGATCAAACCAGTCAATCCTAAAGAAAAATTAACCCTAAATATTCATTGGAAGAACTGATGCTGAAACTCCAGTTCTTCGGCCACTTGATTTGAAGAGCTGGCTCACTGGAAAGACTAGATGCTGGGAAAGATTGAAGGCAAAAGAAAATAGATGCTTCTATTATAAAAACCAGGATGACTGCCTCCCTAGGTGTTTCAGGAGATATCAAATAAAAAAAGATGTCTATCCTGTAACTTGAAACTCAGATGTAGGAACTGGACCTGGTTGAGACATTGGGTTTATTTATTATTCTATTACTTATATTTATTGTGTTAAATCTTAAATGTTTCAATGTTACTTTCAAATTTGTTGATGTTTAGTTGCTAAGTGATTTCCGACTCTTTTGTTACCCCATGGACTGTATCCTGCCAGGCTCCTCTGTTCATGGGATTCCCCAGGCAAGAATACTGATTGGGTTGCCATTTCCTGCTCCAGGGAATCTTCTCAACCCAGGTATAGGAGTATAAAACAAATAAGACAGATTCTTTACCTTTGAGGAGTTCTGCTTAATGATGAGTCATTGGACATGAAAAGTGAAGGAGCAGAAGCAGAGAAATTTGGGGGTTTTGAGCTTGAGTGAATGGATGGTTGATTTGTCATGGAAATAGAATCTATAGGAGGAATCATCAGCTGAAAAGGGAAAAGAGGATGAGTTCAGTTTTGAGTCACATGAGTTAGAGGTACTTGTGGGATATCCACATAACCTTGACTTGAGAGTAATTGTAGCAGAGACCGGACTGCAGTAAGTTGAATATTGAATATAACTTGAGAATGTAGTAGAGGGTGAATAGGGGCCAGTGCTTCACATTAAATTCATATTTAGAGTTAATTAAAAATTGATTGAAACCAACAAGAATCTATTGTGTTTCACAGGGGATTGTACCCAATGTTTTATAATAATTATCAAACAATAATTTTATAATAGATTATATATATGCATAACGGAATCACTTTGCAGTACACCTGAAACTAACACAACATTGTAAATCAACCATACTTCAATTAAAGAAAATTGATTGAAACATTTCTTCACCAGATATTCTGATTCAGTTATCTGAGGAGGATGTGTATTTTTACAAACTCTCCAGTGCTACTGTGGTCAGTGCAGGTCTTCTGGAAAGCAAACATCAAGATGGAGTGAAAATGCAGTAATGTGGGAGAAGGGGGAGGGGCAAATACATGTGTCAGAGGAGATGGGAGGAAGGCAGGGAAGGCTGGAGGAGTCAACAGGGAGCAAGGCAAGTCTGAACCCAGAAAGGGAGGAGGAAGAGATGGTTGGGGCAAAGCATCTCAGAGTGCCATGATGGTAAGGAAGGATTAGCCAGGCTGTTGGAAGGTTTTGTATCTTTCAGGAACAGGCCTGCCACACTCAGTTGCTGGGTACATAGGAGCAGTCTGTAGGAAGGCTGGCATTGGCAGGACTGGGGCCTTTGGTTAATTAAGCTCTCTGTGGTTGAAGGTCCATGAGGTACATTTTCCTGGCTGCCACACATGATCTACTTTTTGGGGGGGGAGGGCGCTACACCTCATATAAGGGTCTTTCTTCCTTGACCAGGGACAGAACCTAGGCCCCAAGCAGTGGAAGTGTGGAGTCCTAACCACTGGACAACCAGGGAATTCCATGTACCATACCATTGAGAGACAACACAGTGAGGAAAAGAAGACAGAACAGACTGTAGTTAGAGGGGTGTTTGGATGGTAGGCAAGATTTCCTGTTTTTCAAGCAGGAAAGACTTGAGTATGTTCGTAAGCCTAAAGGAGGGAATTTGCATAATGGGAGAAAAAGATAGAAAAGAGGAAATGTAGGAGGGAAAGAGGGATGGGGAAGAAGTGAGAGAGGGAGGTTGAGAATGAAATAACTGTGAAAGAAGAAGACTCCAGAGAAGGCAGGAAAATGTGAGATAACAGGTTGTGGCTTTGACTCTGAGTGGTGACATCATATTTTCTGGGTTAGTGTCTGGATATGGATTAAGGCTGCACATTGTAGGATATTCGAAGCATTTGCACTTGGTTATCTCAATTTCTATCACAAAACAGGAGGCAGATATCAGGGACATCAGTGGTGGAAGGTTTGGTTTGAACCGGAGGTATCCCATCCTCTGAGGCCGAAGGCAAAAGAGGTAAGAATGGGCTCAAACACAGTCTTATTCAGATATGGGATCAAGTTATGGGACAGAAAGCCTGCTAGTCTTGACTTCTCGATAAGTAGGAGGCAAAGTTATCTGCTGAAGGTATTATTTATTTGTCACTCTTCTCACATGACAAAATTCCTTATGTAAAACCAAAACAGAAATAATATTTAGTATATTAAAATTAATACTTCAGATATTTCCTTTATATTAAGGCAATTACCTATCACATAAACCTTTCATAGGCATGTATCTGTTTCTTTGTGTATGAACAAAAATTCTAAAAGATTCTCTTGATATAATTTAGCATTTTTAAAACTGACATTGTATTGAGTTTATACTATTCTCAGTCAGAAGAAAAAATTACTGGAAACATACTGTCAGTGTATTCTGTATGTTTGTTACCTGATTTAACAAACAAAAAACACATTTGGATGATGTAATTTTATCTGGTTTTAAAGTAAATTCATCACATGAGCAAATACTGGCTCCCTCTATCAAAAATTAGACATCAAAATATTTCATAATTGGAAGAGGTCTTTTAAGATAAGTGTCTTCTAATCCAGGGGCCTCAGACTCCCAGAATGTATACATGGAACAATAGTAGTTGATGATCTATTTTTACATTTCAAAGTACCTAATAGAAATCCCACATAACCCATATGAAGACTTTTAATTCCTTTACAATTACTTGTAATTATTTCAATTCAGAGGGGCTACTCCTCAGACTCTCCAATGGGTATGGCCTTTGCAATATTAAAACATGGATAATGCATTAATCATGATTTCATCACTGAGTTTTAAAAATCAGCAAAAGCTTCTAAAACACAGGGCTAGGGCAGAGGAGGTTTATAGAAGTTAACTGATAGTGAAAACATTGGGAAAAACTGACTTAGTCTAATCCTGAAATTTGCAAATGAGATAACTATTAATAGGAGGAGGATTAATAATTTATCCAATATCACATCAAGGTTCATTAATACCAGAGCCAGCATTAGGATTTGCTCAATTCGTATTTTGTTTGTTTAGTCACTAAGTCCTGTATGACTCTTTTGTGACCCCATGGACTGTAGCCTGCCAGGCTCCCCTGTCTATGGGATTTTCTAGGCAAGAATACTGGAGTGGGTTGAAGTCGAAAAAGTTTCCTAATATACTTTTTTCTTGGGTGTTAGGTCTCTTCAGTTTGTGTCATGTTTAGTGTTCTTAGCATTTGGAACTCAAATGATTCACATTTTGTTTTGGGGTTGTTTTGGTTGAATATGTGCTAATATGAAACCCCCGGCCCAAATGCTAAGATTTATTAATTTGTATCCCCTCTGTTGGCTAACTTTCCAGTAAAGTGGTTTAAATTTTTTTCCATAGAGGTAATTGAAAAACAAAAACCTTTAAAAGAGTCTTCATAGCAAAGAGGTGCATTAAAGGCTAGTTACTTTCAAACTTCATTTCTTCATAATTTTAGGGTAGTCTTCATTCACATCCACTCTAGTTACAACAGCCCTTGAAACAGAATTATACTGTTAGCGTACAATTCTACAAAAAGAAAACATTTTAGACTCTTCCACCGTTTTAATCTTAAGTGTGTATAGGAATTGCATACATTCTCATCAAACAATTAAAACATATTCACAATTAACAAATAGAGATAAACTTTATACAAAAGTTCCACTACTACTATCGTTTTTTAAAACATTTAACCCACCAATAAGAGAGGAGACAGCCTTGCCTTTTGAAAGCTAGGTAATTTGAATGGAGAATATAAGGTATGATCATTAGAAGTACAAACAATAGCTTTCCCTCTTAGGAAAAGTCTAAAAATTTCCTTCCTTATATTTTTTGTTGTTCTTTATGTGTCTTTAGACAACACAGTCATTTCTTCTCAAATGATTTTTTTAGGAAGAGTTGTCTATTGATGGACTAAAAGAAGTGCCTTCATTGTAGCTGAGGCAGAACTGGGTTTTTAATATTTCTTACATCTCATAAACGCAGTCTTCTAAGATGTTGATTAGGCAGAGCTATCACTTTCCAAGTCCAAAGTTTCAAGATGTATAAAAGTAATTGTAGTTTTTTAACAAAAGTACTAAGTAGCTTTGTGCATTCATTTTCTATGATACTCGATAACACGGGCCAATTAAAACCCAGACTTCACATTGATGTCAAATGAACGTAGCAGAATGACCAAAGCTGAGAGCTAGTCATTGTCATAGATGCAACCTGAAAGAAGAAAGCAGAAAATTTAAATCAGTTACACAAAATACATATCCTCTAAATGTTCATACATTGGAATGTAAATGATTCATACTCTCCTGGTTTAGGGTTAAGAATTGGCTCACTTTATGAAAAAGCAGTTAAATGGAAGGCCATATATTTATTTAACACTCATTGCTTAGTGTACTTTTCCAAACAAAGTTTCTGGACAAATCTATTCTCTATCAAAATGAGACTCAGGATTATTTAATCTGAAACTTTATTAAATATATTTTTTGAAAGTAATTCTGGAAGAGGCTGAAAATATTAGGCATCAGTAAGAATCTTACATTTAAAAGGAGACTAAAAGGAACATTACACTATGCTTTATTTCAGGTGAGATTACATGTTCAATGCTTAGATAATACTAATGAGTAATACATGTTATGAAATATGTACCTATTTATTGCCCAAGCATAAATATTTTTTGTGGATAAAAGCAATTCTTATTAAGATTCATGGTATAATGAAAAATTCACTAAATATTTTTATTCTTTTATTTTCAAAGGAAATGAAGAGATTTTCTCTTGATTTCCAGTCATGTACAGAAATAAGTTTTTTTCATTATACCAAGGTATTTACGTTACCTAGCATTTTCAGGTGATTCAAATTCTAATCAGATTGGAAGGCTCTTTTAATCCAGTAAGCTATTTCCAGTATTTTTAAGAACAATAAATTCACCATTCTTCCCTGTGGTGGGTGCCACATGAGACTTACCATCAGCAATATCATCATAAATCTCTCCATCACTGTAAAGTAGAAAATAAATTTTACTTTAATGAAATAATCTTCTTAATATTAAAGTAACATTTAGGTTAAAAGTTTAATAACGTTATTTCATGTGACACAAGGCATTTAATGATGAGAAGTTATGTGTTATACATTTACAAATGGGAAGAAATTTCGTATACATTTGCATCCCCTTTTATTGACTTAATCTAATCTTCTGTTTCATTCTTAAAACACACACACACACACACACACACACACACACACACGCAACTTATTCCATATCATAGACATACAGAATAGTGAAAACATGCCCCAAGAGCACAGACTATGCCTTATTTATCTTTCAATTGAACTATAAGCCTAGCATACATCTGTCCTTGGTCAAGAAATGTTTGTTGAACTGAACAAACTGAAAAATCAAGGCACAGACAGTACTCTACTGGGGGCCCTAATCCAAAACTCTGATGAATTCTTTATGTTTGTTAATATCAGATGTATACTACTTTCATGTGAACTTCAAGTGTTGAAGGAAATACAAAAATATTTGGCATAGGAAATGGGGGTATCATTTTTGCAATGTTTCTAATTATAATTTATAAATATTAATTTAAAAATATACAAGTATTGGTTATAAAATAAGCAGCCAGAATATGGTTCATAAGGTGATTCTTATGTTATATAATTTAAAAAATGTTTGTGGTTATAGGCAGCATCCATAATAATAGTTTGTGACTTTTACACATTTTAGGTTTTATCTGATCCTGAATCTTTGTGACATATTCTATTCCACACACATACTGAGTCCCTCCTATGTACCAGGAGATTTATAAGTAAGACACAGCCTTTATTTCTAGAAGCTTATAAGCTAATGGAGGAGAGAATGACATGCAAGTAATTAAAATAGAATTATAAATATTAATAGAACCTTGAAATGGAGGACTCAATTTTGAAGTTCAGAAATGTGAGGTGAGTTTGTCACTTAGACCAGACCTACTCTTGGTTCCTGTACTACCTTTGTGCATTTAGAAGCAGCAGGCTTTTCAAATTGCTGCCAACCATGGCAGATGCTGTGAGTTCCCTATGTCTTCTGTTTGAATCCTTTTTCTGAGGTTGAGGAAGGATTTGGCTAATGGAAATTTGATACAAATGCAAAGAGGACAGATTTTTTTCTACTGTTCATTCAATAAACATTTATTAACTGTTCACTTCAACAGATTGTAAAGCAATAATTACTTAGAGAGTACACTTTCTGAATTCTCTGTAAATCATCCTGTAATAATCACTGATGAAGATGTGGTCCCATTATTTGTCACACATTCTTTCCTTGAAATTTGTATCTTTCATAGAGTAAAGCCCATTGAAAAGTCCAATGCCTACTACTGTGATTAATGCTCTGAAGAAAACAAAAGTCTTATGATTATTTTTCTCTTGATTCTTTACTAGTTTGCTGACCGAGTACTTAACCTTCAGTTGTCTCTTTCTGATGGTGTCAGGTTGTTTAAGGATATAATTTGTGAATCCTGCTTGATTTCTTAATTGTGCCGAATTCTGTAAATCTCTGGATTGGTATATGACCTACTGTGATAATGGAGTTCATTTCTTGCACTGGTTTACTTGGAACAGAATCTTATAACATTGTGGGGGGCAGGGAGGGAGAGGGGAGTGTGACTCTAGTAGCACTAGTACCAGACCGTGACAATGTCCTATTCATAAAAATAGAAGAATCATTGACCTCTAGCTTTTCTTTTTGGCATGCTTCCAAAAAAGGAAACTTAATACTCTATGATGCATGGCGTGAGCAAAGAAAAGCCCTCAATTAGGAGCCAAACTATAAACTGTTAACAGGTGATATTTGTTCCTACTCTGCCGAAGCTATTGATCTCCGATCAATCCAATCAACTGCATTTTTATTTTGTTTTGGCTGTGAGGCATGTGGAACCTTAGCTCCCTGATCAGGGATCCAACCCATACCCCCTGCATTGGAAGGTGAAATCTTAACCACTGGACTGCCAGGGAAGTCCCTCAACTACATTAATAGCTAGTGAATAGCAAAGTATTAATGAAAATGCTAGCAATTTTGACCTGTATCCAATGTTTGCTATATCTGTCTTCAATGAATATATAAAACCAGCAATGGTATAATCATGAATGAGAAGGTCTCCTCCTTTAGATTTAAAAGAGTGACACTTAAAACTAACTTCATTATGGCTACTACCATATTGACATTAGTATAGCGTATTGTTTTAAAATTTATTTATGATAGTTTAGTAGATTATGTTATTTAAATGATATTAGGAGTCCTTCCTAAAGAAAAGAATATCATTCTTTTTGAAAGTATAGTAGAAGGAGAAAATAGGCTTACTTGTCCACCAAGTAGCTCCGAAGGACGTAACCATCTAAGAAAGAAAAAGAAAATATATTTTATTAACAATATAAACTTGAAAACTCTCTACTATTTTTAAAGAAATTGAAATAGAATTTAATAATTAAAAGAATATCATATAATATATTGAATAATTATATCTATCTCCAAATGTGACTCATTTTTATGTGTTCACTTTGCTCTTTCTTTTTTCTCTCTCTCCTGTTTTCCGCCATTTACAATATTTCCTCCTTCTCCCTTAAATTAAAAACCAAATATTTTCTTTTCTAAACTACTGTATGTTGTAGCCCAAGCTTCTTTCACAGTTTAATCTATTTCTTCAAGGTGTTATCCATGTGGCACAATTTTAAGAGTTTATTAGGCATAATTTCTCCAGTTACAAGAGTAGGTCACAGGGGTGTGTGCTTAGTAGTTCAGTCATGTCTGACTCTTTGCGACCCCATGGACTGTAGCCTGCCAGGCTCCTCTGTCCATGGGGATTCTCCATGCAAGAATACTGGAGTGGATTGCATGCCCTCCTCTGGGTTGGATCTTCCCAACCCAGGAACCAAACCAGGGTCTCCTGCATTCCAGGCAGATTCTTTTATCAGCTGAGCCACAAGGGAAGTCCAGGTCATGGGTAGGGATTTTAAATATCTCCAGGTCTAAGACTTAACTTTTCAATTTTTTTTTTACACTGAACGGTCAGAATTGTATTCCACTCCCCTTTCAGATCCACAATCTAGTGGTTACTTGGGAAAGTGTGCATTCTAAAAGGTTTCAAAACAGCTCTCTTATAAATCAGTGTGAAAGATCTTTCACTATTGCTTTTGCCACTTGACAGAATGTCAGTGTTTGCATTTTCATCTTTCATGGAACAAATAATCATTAGAAGAACAAACATCAGAGATTCCAGTGATTCCTCTGTTAGATGGAAAATAGACATTTTATACAGGAAAAAGAATAATTTTTTTCCACTTTATTTTTTGCCCCTTTTGTGCAAAATACTCCTGAGAAAAAATATAGACTATTTTTCACAAGAAAATGTCTGCTGACATCTAATTAATTTACTAACCTTTATAACTATTAGTTTTGTGTTAGCACCTAGTCACTATTGCATGCTTGACATTAATACCGTTTATAATTTTTCCAATCAGCATCTAAATAATTTCTTTCACTGAGTCAATTTATTGGTTTTGCTCCACCTCAGATCTGGTTTTGGGTTCTAAATCAGAGTAAATGTGTAAAAAATGACAAAGTAGGAAGTTCATAAATGAAAATTAATACCAATGTTAATAAACTTACTTAAACATAGTAATATCATATTGCCACTGACTTAACATGCAAAAATTTTAAGTTAGGATCATATAACTAAAATTGTGATTAAAATTTAAGGAAACAAACTTTCCCTTGAAATATTCCAGGGTAAAAATACTCCAACAAATATTCTGTCAAGAGATTCACCACTTTTTGATAAAAATTGTTTATAAGAGTCATATTTGGAAAATAAAGAATCAAAGTTATCTTTGAATTCCTGTAGCATAGAGGTAATGAAGCATGTGTCAAAATGATAAAAACAGGCTAAAGTAATATTTTTCTTGGAATATGAAAAAATTAGACCACATTATATATTCCATTTTATTTCAATTAAAGTAGATGTGGAAAAAGTTAATATAAAGGTCATCTAAAATTAACATCTATGATCCTTGGGTTGCCTTTGATCCCACAGTTCTTTCATTTCACATTAACAAACTTAAAAAAATTTAAGGTTAGACATCATCCATTTAGCATGATTTTTAAAGGGGGATAAGCTCATCTTTAGCAAATTCAATTCTCTGTGTGTCTCTCAAAAGAGAAACTCTGTGCAAATAACAAACCTTTAGAACAAACTGCAGATTTTGTATCAGGGTTCCAATAGTGGAAATCTGTCTTTACCTGTACCTGTGTTTAGGGCTAACATAAAGTGTGAACCATTTCTACAGACAGTAAGAGTCACAAACTTTATTTTTTCGTTAGTTAAAATTGATGGTTATGTTTTCATTTTGAATTTTCTCTTAAACTGGAAAATAAAACTATATAAGTTAAGTGTTCCCATGATATTCATGTTTAAATTAATAATTTAAAAATAACGATTGAAGCCTTCAGTGATGAAGTCAGTCTCCTTGTTAGCTGTCTGGGCTTTGTAAAGTATCTGAACTAAAATTAGAATGTAGACAATTAGAGAAATATATAAGAAATAAGAAAATATTGCCATAGATTGGAATTATTCTGGCATCAAATATATTTGTTGTCATTTGTGAAAAATATTTAGAAGGTCAAAAGAAACAAAATCCAAAATAAAGAATATAATCCTCATTTTGGAAATTAAAGGTTTTTATTTTCTTTTGCTAGAGGAGCCTGGCAGGCTACAGTCCATGGGGTTGCAAGAGTGGGACATGACTTAGCAACTACACTAACACCACCATAGGACATCTATTTTTTTAAAGCTCAATTATGCTAAAATTGTGTCGATATGGGTAAAACACTATCTGTAATTAGGCGTAAAACAGTCCTTTCAGTGATCAAAGTTAATAACTCACAATACAGTTTAATTACCTAATCTCACAAAATTAATTATAAAAAATATACTTTCTTAGCTTCTCAAACCTCTATTACATTTCCTCCTATATCTTGTCTGTTCAAGAGTTCTAACCACTTTTTCTTTTGAGGAAAGCACTAATGTTGTTGCTGTTTTTGTAGTTGTGAGATACATAAACATCAATGATTGGAAACATTATTTGAGAGCACATGTATTAAGGGGTTGGAGCAGGGTTGGTTCTGCGCTGCTCTATTTTAGTTCCCTGAAATGATGTGATCATTTAGGGCTCATTAGCTATAAAATCACTATTAAATAACATTTCTACAGGGTGAACAACTTTTAATACAGCATAGGTTTTGCTGTCTGGTACCTTTAAAAATCTCTGCTAAAACTTCATTCTATTAGAAGCATGATTCACGAAGGTGTCAAAACAAGTGTCTTGCCATGAATTTTTATACAATCTCTCCATTATAGTTCCTAGAAACAAATTTTTGTTTGCAGTAGAAAATGTTCTCTTTGCTCGCATGTTCCATGTACAACTGTCACAGGGAACATTAGTGAAAAATACAAACAAACGAAATAAAAACTCCTCGTCGTTCTGAAACATGCAGAGGAGCTGCCGTGTTTAATTAGCTCTATAATATGATGGACTCTGGCACACCAAGGAGTCTCACATATCATATGAAATTACTATTTGGAAACTTCACATTCATAGAGCAGAACATAGAACACAGTGGCTGGAAACAAATGCTTTGAAATATGTGGTGGGGTAGAGCTAGTTAAGAAAGTCACACCCGCCCCCTATATGTGCCAGTTAATTTCTTCCCCTAACTTTTACTGGCTACAGGGCAGATGTGTCCTACAACTAACGACTGACCTTTCCAAAGGGCATTGTGAATATAAAATTACCAAGGATATACAAAGCCATCTTTGGAATAAAATGAAAGAGATTGTTGTTCTCATATTTTCAAATTTTTTACTCAGTAAAAATGATGAATTGTATTATTTCCTTATTATTTCATTTGTTGTAAGCAAGCCCAGAAATAAGGTTAAATTTACTCAATTTGGCCTCATGCAGTTTAAAAACAATAAAGTCACACTGCATAATTTTACCCAGGCAAGTGAAACAATGTCCAGCTTCAAGAGAAAATGCTCATAGTCGAATAGAAATTAAAAATGAAATGCAGTATATAATACTAAATATAAATTATTATCCTAGTGTATTAGAAATGTTCTCTTTCCTCTCTTTTTCTCTCCCTACTTAGTTTTAGGGTTTTAAATCAGATGAATTATTAAATTCCTGAATAAAAATTTTTTCTTCGGTTAGCATGTATTGTTTTAAAATGGAAAACAAAATTACCTAAGCAAAGTAATGATCCATTGGATTGGGGACATTCAAAGTACCTTTAAAATTCCCCTTCCTTTGATGCCCAAAGGAAATGGAGAACATTTTGACCACAAATAACTCAGCTCATGTCTCATTCCACACATTTTTGTAGGAAAACTTTCTCCAGTGACAGGAGGTGGGAAAACTCACAGCTTATGAGACATTGAGTTGAGGAAAATGCACAAATATTATCAAGAAATTCTAAACATTGGGAATGTGCCATCAAATATATATTTAAGATCTCAATGCCTCTACAATATGCTCTCCTACAAGTCTGTGGGTGAGACTTTTTCAAATGTGTTAATGCCAGTAAAAGTGGCTTATACTCTGCTCCACAGTGAGAAGGGATTACTGTTCATGCTTTAGCCTTGGATTTCTATCATTACAAATTATGTTTAAGTAAACTATGGTTTTCTCTCTTTTTTTTTCTTGCCAGATTAAAAAAGAATAGAAAGTAAGGAAAGTGTTAGGATCACCATGGTGCTGGATTGCAAATGCTGTTACTGCTAATTACATGTAGAAAAAGGAACTGAAAGATTTAGAGTCTCTCAAATGATACAAAACAAGTGAACTGAATCACTAAGGCTAAGACAGAGAACTTGTGTCTTAAAAAAAGTTAAACTATTCAACAGACTTCTTCCCACAAATGTCAGTATGTCAGATTTTCATCTGGTTAAACAATTGCAGTCTCCAAATTCTTATACTCAATTCAGCAAGTCCCAAACAAGGTACCAGGCAGTGTAGAACGTGTTGGCAATACAATGTTGAGCACATTTCATTGAAGTTACTCTCAAACTCAGAGTCTAATAAGAGTAATATGTTGGTAAAGCAATAAGGACAGTTGCAGCAGTAACAGTAGTGGTATGGTGGAGCAAGGGAGAGATTAATTGTGTTAGGGAGGCTAGAGAGGAGGGAGTGAGTGTGCTTCCAATTTTAGATGACAACTGGTTTGTTTTTAATAGATAATTTATGGGCATTCCAAATAGAATAAAATAGTATAGAAGGATGAAATAGCATAATTTACTCAGGGAATGACAAGTCAGTAGTCTATATTTCTGAAGTATCAGCTGCAGATGGGAAATAGTTGATGAGGGGAAGGCTAGATCATAAAGGATTTTATATACTAACCCTAAAAACTTCATGTTTTTAAAAATAATATTTGGGTAACAGTGCGGTGAGTGGACTGGCTGAGAGTAATGGTAAGGGAGACATATCTTTTGAAAGGTTATTGGAATAATCCAGATGAGGGAGGGTTAAATCCACACACCAACTGTCCCAAATCCTATAGTGATATTTGAGGAATGGATCAGAAACTAAGAAAATTAAAAATGTAAAGAATTCAGTTCAGGGAAAGAATAAGGAGCAATTTTAGAAAAATTAAGAAAGATAAGAGATTTGGGAAAATAAATGGGAAATGAAATAAATCTGATCATTGAATTGTGGAATAATACAACTGAAGATGCTCATGATGGCCTTCCCATATACCTTCACCCTCATGATATCAGGGCTTTGTGGTTTGACTTGCAACTGATAGTAATTGCATTTTCTATTTATTTACTGATGACTTTTTTTTTCTGGCTTCCAGAACTCTCTTTGTCTGCTTTCTCAGTGTCCTGAATGACTGGCCACATACCCAGGAGTAGGCTTCAATTCCTGATGGACAGGAGTTGATGCATAAATACCCCTAGTTTCCCACCAGCTGGGATAACACTGCTGCTTGAGCCTGCCAATGCAGAAATAAGAGATGTGGGTTCAATCCCTGGGCCAGGAAGATCCCCTGGAGGAGGGCATGGCAACCCACTCCAGTATTCTTGCTGGGAGAATCTCATGGATAGAGGAGCCTTGCAGGCTACAGTCTATAGGGTCTCAAAGAGTTGGACACGCCTGAAACAACTGAGCATGCAAATTCCACCTACCCAAGGGATACCTCTTTTTGATAACAAGGTTTTTTATTAGCTGCCTTCTCTTTCCAGTCTACTCTGCCACTTGCCCACAGGAGTTTCCCAGAATCACCTTCCAACTGGGGAGGCCAAACTAAGATAAAATCCAGGCCAAAGAAAGTTTTTAAATAAAAAACAACTAGTACAAAAGACATAATAAGATGATTTTGATTCTGTTTGAGATGAACCCCAAACCACCAAAGAATCGAATTAGTTATTTGTGAGCTTGGGAACTGTAAACTGCATTGGTCCTACACCAGGAAAAAAAAAAAAGATAAAATTAACAAGGAACCCTTGATTTTATCATGTAATGTTTTCACTTCTCATTTTTAACAGATGATAAATTCTTAAGAGGATGGGAGCCCTCCAGTATTCATAGTAGTATTTAGAATGATTGATGTCCAAATAGAAAATGACAGCAGATTACAAATTATCCCTGAATGGCTGCTGCTTTTTCTCCTGTTTAAGGTCTGTAGATTCCTAGATAGGAGTCTGCTCCGAATTTCTGTTTTTGATGCTGAGTCTGTATCTGCTCATCTGTATCTATACGTTTGTTGCTGAGGTCATTCACATCCTGTTACTCAGAGTCTGTTCTGTGGACTAGCAGCATGAATTACATGAGACCTTGGGAAAACTCCTCACCTCAGATCTACTAAATTAAAATCTACATTTTTCACTAGATCTCTGTGAAATGTATGTACTTTGAAGTTGAGGAGCACTGCTCTAGATGGGGTCTGTTGTTATGGACAGGAATCTCCGAACAGCAGGTCAAAATAAGCTTGAAACTTGTCCTCTGGAGAAAGGTCCATATAACAAGCATTAGAACAATTGTCTGTTGTGAAAAATGTGACATAAATGGAAAAGCAGAGGGAAAGAAACTATCACTTAGGCCCACCACCCTGCGCATGCGTGCATGCTCATTCGCTTCAGTCTTGTCCGACTTGCTGTGACCCTATAAACTGTAGCCTGCCAGGTTTCTCTGTCCATGGGATTCTCCAAGCAAGAACACTGCAGTGGATTGCCATGCCCTCCTCCAGATCTTCCTGACCCAGGGATTGAACCAGCGTCTCTTACGTCTCCTGCATTGGCAAATGAGTTCTTTACCTCTGGCATCACCTGGGAAGCACCCTCCTCCATCACCCTAATCAGTTATTAGCATTTTAGTTTTATTTACATATTTTTAAAACATGGCTGTAAATAAACCCCATCCTTTATTAAGCAGGCTTCTTATTTCTGTTACTAATGGATCATGAGAATTTCCTCATGTTATCATAATCATCCTGGAAAATATTCAGTTTGGTATATTCATCATAACTTTAACAATTTAAAAATTTTGAGCATTTAAAAAATATTTTTGCAGCCTTTTAAAGCATGCAGTTATCTGCATTTAACACTATTCCTTAGGATGGGTGTTCACAAATCCTGGATTGAATGGGGGTATTCTTTGTCTCCTGCAGCTCCGTCTTCAAATTATCTCCCATGACCTTCTAGTCTTAACACTACATATCCCTGCCTGTTATCCTTTGTACCCACATTCCATTTTTCCCTTTTACAGTCAACCACACCTTGTCCATAAAAACTTTAGATCCATTTTCCCCACCCTTGAGTCACTGTGTTTTATTCTTAAAAGATCCATTTTGGTTCCTGTCCCTGAGTCACCTTCCTGTCATTAAAATTGAACTCCGAGTTCGTGTTTTCCGTGCAGACTTACTGAGCTGATATGGGACAGCCAGGCTGGCTATTCAGTTTTAAATGTAGGACAACATAATTTTGACTTACTCTTCTCTGGACTTTAAATGAATAAGCTACCTTTTAAAATTGGACAAAAACATTTCCATCTGTCAGCTTAAGTAGCTGTCAGAGAGGAAAGGACTGTCTTGTATTTATTTGAAAGAGTAGGGTATATTAAAGGTGCCAAATAAGAAATGAAAACAAGTGAATTTGCAAGGTAGGAAAACTGGAAATGCTAGGTGTGACATATGAGATATAATTTTAAAACCAGACCAGAGCAAGAATCACTCAATTCTTTAGCACAGTGGTTCTCACTTTAGTGTACATAGGAACAAACTAGGAAAGACTTACAATCTCTGTCTGACTCCCAGAGTTCATGACTCAGCAAGTCAAATGTGGGGTTAGGGTACTGCAACTGTGATAATTGCATCAGAATTTTCTGATGCTGGGGGTCTGTGGGACCATATTTCCAGAAACACTAATTTGGCATTATCTTTGCAACTCAGTGCCAAATATAGCAGGTGGGAAATGAAAAAAATTAAAATGAAATACATTGATTTCAGTACAGCAAGAGCTCCAGTTTCTTAATGTGAATTTTCCAGAATTTACAAAGCATAGAATTTACAAAGCATGGTACAAAAAGAGTTTGGAGTGATCGCTAAAACTTGTTTAGCTGTTAAATGCTAGAGCGTCATATTTCTGAAAAGTAGTGACTTACATTTTCCTTCTTCATTCCTGCAGAGAACTTTTGTATCATCTGTGTTTTGTATAACTTCCAGAGATTCTCCAGGCTTTATCTGTAGATCTCTGTTGCCCCACTTTTTAGAAGATAAGGAGGGTGCAACTGTGGTGGAATAGAGGACTCTAATTTCACCATCATACTGGAAAAACAAGGGAAAACATTTATTATTGATTGATGTGTATTATTAAAGTAATTCACATATTGACAGACTTATTAAGAAATTTTGTTAAAAATTCCAGCAAAATTTCAAATTTTGTTAAAAAACTAGTTCCTTGTTATCTTTTCAAAAGACAACATAAGAAGATTAAAGAAAACTTTTTTGGAGAAAAATCACTTGCAACCTCACCAACCTAATATAATAATTATTTTTAAAATAAAAGAATTAAGATGTACATGCGTTGATTTGTCACACTCATTTTCTGCAAAATGATTACCATCAAAACTTCAATTCTATTGGTTCGATCACATTACGTAATTACCATTTCTTTTTTGTAGTGAAAACATTTAAGATGTACTCTCTTAGAAACTTTCAAGTATGTAATACAGTATTGCTAACTATAATCACTATGCTGTAATTACATCCCTAAAACTTCCTCGTCTTATAACTGAATATTTGTACCCTTTGACAAACAGCTCCCCCTGCTCTCCACCTCTGGTAACCACCACTTTACTCTTGGTTTCTGTGGGTTTGGTTTTTTTTAGATTCTACATATAAATGATATCATACACTATTTGTCTCTGCCTCTTGTCTGACAATTTACTTAGCATAATGCTCTTGAGGTCCATCCACATTGTCACAAGTGGCAGGATTTCCTTGTGTTTCATGACTGAATAATATTTCATATATATATATCACATCATTTTTAATCATTTTATTTTTAGCTTACCTTCTTATTGAGTTTCAAAGGACAGCTAAATTTAGATGATTACCACAGTATGTATATTGGGCATGTACAAGAGTTTGCTTAATTTCTTATAGGAATAAATCTAAATCTAAAACAAAGTTTGTAGAAAATAAAGGTGTTGTGATAGATAACTGTGATATTGATAATTACACAGATAATCATCAGTTTTTTCATTAGGGCTTTGAACTTTGTACGATATTTAAACGTAACATACTTTAAATTTTTTCCTGAAGTCTTTTTCTTCTTTTTCTTGCTTTTTTAGCTTCTTAGGGTCTTTTTCTTCGGCTTTGGTCTTGGCTCCTTGACTAGGATGGCAGAACACACATAAAACAGCATTTAGTTTCAAAACATAAAAAGAATAGTGTATAATGGAGACTTCATAGCATTACATTTTTGTTAAATTTCATTTTCAATTAATTATTTTTCTTAGAAATCTAGTACATTCACTGTAATAAATGATAACTTTTCTTAATGTAGAATATTCTTCAAGAGAGTACTGCTGCTACTACTAAGTCACCTCAGTCGTGTCCGACTCTGTGCAACCCCACAGAGAGAGTACAGGCTGAGTTAAAATGGAAGTTTGAGATTATCATGTTGAACAATATAAAGTGACCGAAGTATAGTTTAAACATTGTTACATATCAGCAATTTCAGATGATCCAACCTATTCTTGAATTCCTCTATATTTTTCAACCCTTCCTAGGTAATCAAGTGGTTTGGCTAATGTCATAGAAAAAACTTTTTAAAAAAGAAACATTTAAAAAATTTGACCACGCCATGCAGCTTGCAGGATCAGTTCCCGACCATGGATTGAACCTGTGCCCCAGCACTGAAGGTGCTAAATCCTAACCACTAGACCATGAGGGAATTCCTCCTCAAAGAACACTTTTTGGAAGACTGATTTTCATGGCTTAAAAATTTACCTATATATTAATTTTTTTATATCTACTTAAAATGAAGCCAGGGTTGTGTCTTATGATACCAACTAAAGTCAATTACTATAAGAGAAGTGAACTGGTCTAAGGTAGTGATTCTCCAGCCCGGTCACAAATAGGATCACCTGGGAAGTTTTTTAACGATACCACTGCTCTTGTCTAAATCCTAGAAATTTTAATTACATTAAATTAATTAAAAATTCTAATTAGTTAGGTTGAGTGAGGTCCAGGTACCGACACACACATTTTAAAAGCTCCCAGGTGATTTAATCTGCAACCAAGGTTGTGAACCATTCCCAATTAAATTAAATATTCAATTTAATATATGGATTAAATATGGTTGTTAGGAAGAGGCTGTAAATCTCTGTAGGAAGGAATTTTAAAAAGCAGAATATTTGTGAAAATGACAGTTTTTAAACACTGATATTAATTTTTATTTTGATTACCTAAGATAAAGCTTTGTTTGTAACTGAGCTATTTAAAATGTTTGAGTCTTAATTTTTCAATCTTAGAATTGAGTTTATTCACTGGGAAGTGAATTAGTACACTGTCTTGCCCTAAGTTCTGCATTGTCCCTCAGCGCCTTCTGTCTGCAGGCTTCTGTGGTGGCTCAGTAGTAAAACATCTGCCTGCTAATGCAGGAGACACAGATTCCATCCTTGGGTTGGAAAAATCCCTTGGAGAAGGAAATGGCAACCCATTCTAGTATTCTTCCATGGGAAATTCCACGGACAGAGGAACCTGGTGGGCTACAGTCCACAGGGTAGGAAAGAGTCGGACCCAACTGAGCAACTAAACAATACAATCTTCTGTCTGCTGGTGTCCTGGGCAGTGATGGAATCCCTGGCCCAGATTAGCACACTGGAGCAATCAGAACACACATGAATGTTAAAAAGGCCCCACAAGTTCTCTTTAAAGATAATTTATTGAAATTTATTTTTAAAAAGCACTACTATGATAGAGAATACACAAGTGTCTTAAACTCTGAAAACAAGCAATGGGAAAGAAAATAGTCCATATTGCATAATGTTGAATCAGCTGGGGCTAATTTTGCTTAAAGAAAAGGGCCAATGGATGACTCTGGGTTCCCAGAGAGCTATTTAATGGAATGTGGTGGCATTTCTACAGTAATATTAAACACAAAAATGCATTTAAAATTGTCAGGGATAGAAGCGAATTCCCTATGGTGAGGCCTATTAGATTTTCCTTTCACGGAGGCACTAAGAAAGGAAAATGATTCTCCTTTCACATTCCTGGTTCTTTTTGCCTGTAGAACTTGATCTTCATATATAAATATCAATATATATTTCCCCCTCAGTTTCTTTGATCTTGACACTGCCTCTTGTTCCATAAAATTAGTTTAACCATGTTGGTAAAAAGTAAATATTTACTTAGAGTTCACTTATGCATTTTTTTACTAGTACAGCTCAGAAGACACCACTTACTATATTCCACTGATGTTACTTTCATCCTTTAACTGATCAATCCTGAGATCTTTTTATTCACCTTTTTTTTTCTTGAAAAAGTTAAAGGTTTTCTTGCTTTTAGCATGTATCAGATCATCTCACATACTCCATGGAGTACAAGAAAGCATTCTACCATGTCACATTCTATTTCAGAAGAATTTTCAAAAGGTACTCCTCTAGTATTAACTGATTTTAGATTTTCTTACAATTTTTGTCTAAAATTAAATTGAAGCCTTAGGGAAACTAAAGAATGTCACTATTCACCGTTGACTGTTTTTGTTGTTGTTGTTAGTTTGAATGGAACCTTTGAGAACCTGATGCTTTTGTAAAAATATGACATAACTTTTAAAAGTCCTTTCAAAATACAAATCTTGCTCTCATTTTTTTTTTTACAAAAAGAAACAATCTTCTTGAGGAAGACAGAGGAGGCTTGAAGCAGGTGGGTTAGGATGCTGCTGCTGCTGCTGCTAAGTCGCTTCAGTCCTGTCCGACTCTGTGCGACCCCATAGACGGCAGCCCACCAGGCTCCCCCGTCCCTGGGATTCTCCAGGCAAGCACACTGGAGTGGGTTGCCATTTCCTTCTCCAATGCATGAAAGGGAAAAGTGAAAGTGAAGCCGCTCAGTCATGTCCGACTCTTAGCGACCCCATGGACTGCAGCCTACCTGGCTCCTCTGTCCATGGGATTTTCCAGGCAAGAGTACTGGAGTGGGTTGCCATTGCCTTCTCCGTGGGTTAGGATAGGAGATACAAATTAAGCAGTGTCTTCAAGACAAACTATGTTTGGGAAAAAGTAAAAATAAAGGGAGGGGATGAATTAGTGAGATCAATTGCTACCGGGTTTTCAGATATTTTCCCAGGGAATGAGAGAATAAATGAACGTAGACATTGGTGAGTCACAGGGCAGAGGATGACCAGGGGACCAAAAGGACCACTGGGGAAGGGGGGAGGGGAAGGGAGAACAGTGGGGGAAGGGAGGGAGAGAAAGAGGGGGAGGACATGGGCTATCCATCCATTCACAAACCTGGCAGAGACGGCAGAGCTGGGATCAGGGAGAGAACAGAGCCAACAGGATGGCCCATGGTACAAACGCACCCCATTGGGGTTTTATCCAATTGAATGTTCATGAACTGTCTGATTTTCATTACTTCACTGTAATGAGAGCATTTTAATTACCTTATCTCTACCGGGGGAGGAGGGAAATCAGAGGCATCCACATCGTCATAAACTTCATCTCCCATGTCTAACAAAAGACAGAATAGCAAACGGTGAAACACTGTTAGTGGACATTTTGATATGAGCATTCAATGAAGTTTTTAACATAAAGATTGTTTCGAGGACAACAAAATAACTCTCCCCGAGGTCTCTGTGTATTTCTCCTGGATGTGTCACCTGTTCTTTAAAGGGGAAAGATTCTTCTCTTCCTTGATGCGTGTGTTAAAATTCCCTCAGCAACAGCAACAGTGACAATGATTATAGCTACTGTTATCAAGAAAAAGCCTCGGGTAATGACAGAGTATCTGAAGATCCACAAGTGTGATGAACAGCAGGATCAGTTGATTGCTGACAAACAAGTCAACATTACTGGCCATCGGCAGCAGGTAAAGATATTTAAAAAGTACTCAAGAAACTTGCCTTTGGGGTGCTATGATAATATCTATCATTCTACTTATATGGCTATCTCTTTGTCTATGTATCTATCTACCTATCTACCAATTTGTCTATAACTTCTTTTACTCACTGATCTGTTCTTCATTAACCTTTACCTTATAGTAATATTACCCGTGGCACTACCTGAAAATAAAAGGTGCTTGTGATACCAGGAGGTTTTGAGAATCAGTATTGGTGGAAAAGTGGCTATGACCTTAAATGCCTCAAGGATTTTTCCAATCTGTAGACACTTTCCTTCCTTCTAGACTCTTGTTGGGAGAAGGCAATGGCACCCCACTCCAGTACTCTTGCCTGGAAAATCCCATGGATGGAGGAGCCTCGTGGGCTGCAGTCCATGGGGTCGCTGAGAATCGGCCATGACTGAGCGACTTCACTTTCACTTTTCACTTTCATGCCTTGGAGAAGGAAATGGCAACCCACTCCAGTGTTCTTGCCTGGAGAATCCCAGGGACGGTGGAGCCTGGTGGGCTGCCATCTATGGGGTCGCACAGAGTCGGTCACAACTGAAGCGACTTAGCAGCAGCAGCAGCAGGCTTCTTGTTATTAAAGTTAGGAGGAGTGCTTCCTTTCTGCACCTATTAAGTTGCTCCACAGAAAATTAAGCTGAACAGATGGCTTGAAAGGAGTACAAATGTTTTAAGGAATGATTAGCACAGAAAGTTTAAAATGCTCTCTAATAGTGGCAAGAATTTGATTTCCTTTAACTCCTCCTTTTTCTGTATATATGTACACACATATACATGCTGTATTTATATGTGCATATTTTCCTTCCACTCAGATTAACTAATTTCACAGTATAAAAACTTGTTCAAATACGTGAACAATCTAGAATAAATATATATAAAATAATGACATGTCACTTATATTCAGAAGAGGAAAAATTACTGTTCCATGTACATGCACTTAAGACACAATTAAAGACAAAAGAAAATCAAAACGAGCAACACATTTTTTACTTAATTGATCACATTTGTTCCATTTTATACCTACTCTTTGTGGAGCTACGTTTCTTGAGTACTTTTTAAAAATTATAAGTTAAGATATAAGTTCATCATCAATTATTAATCAATTTGAGCTAGAGCCTTACATATTTGCAAATTGTTAGAAGAAAACAAAGTCAGATAAACAGTCTGGGAGAATAGATTATCTTTGTGTTTGGTTTGCATTTTCAATTTATTTATAAATTAAAATAAACTTTTTGAAAGCCTCTGAATATTCTTGCAAGACATTTTATTCTGTTCAAAGAAAATTTAAGAAAAGTCCGCTAAGTCTCAGCAGGGATAAAAAATAAGATGATCAAAATTGTACAAAGAAAAAACTATTTTACATTTAGCAGTGGAAAAATTTCCAAAGACAATATAAATGATATATTTTAAAAAATCAAAAAAATTTAGATTCAGAAGGATCTTGGTTGCACATAGTGTGGCACGTGTTTAGAAATCTTTTGCAGCTCTACTCACTTGTCCCTTTCTCCATAGTGATCCTGTGACTGGAAGAACTGTTTAAAAATCCCTGAAAGTTAAAAATTTCCTTTTCGCACTATTTTACTGTTGAGAAACTGTGACCATCCCAGGTGCAGTTACTTGGCCAAGTTACACAACTTATTATTTTCAGGGTCAGGACTTTAATTCGGACAGCATGACTAAATCAATCGCTTCTGCTACCCTGTCTGCAAGAAGTGAGATATAAAATACATTAACATAATTAGTTTTTATTACTTACCCACTTGTTTAGGAGGGGAAGGGAAACTGGAAAGAAAATGAGAACAGAATTATAATCAGACCAATATAAATACAGAAATTGGGTCTTTTATTTAGGAAAGGCATGAATAAGTAACAGCCTTGAGGCTTATAAAGGCTAATTAATCTGTTGAGTATTATTCCTTTCTCACCCTCCATTTCTCTGCTGAGTCCCAATTTTTTGTCAATCAATTTGGAATTTAGCAAGACTTTTTGTGAACTCTGGTATTGGCCAAACCAATCAAGAATCATGACATCCAATGGTTTATTTTTCTCACAGCCATTGGACCAATGTTTTTGAATTTGTTCTATGAAGTTTGGGCATATTATCATACCAGAGTAAATGAAATAGTCTGAATATTTCAGAGTCGTTGCGGTGTAGCTCCAGACGAAAACTGTTTGTTTGACTCAAAGAATAGAAATGCAGAGTCAAAATCAACAAAAGTCACGGGAATCTTCATATGACCATAATGTGTCATAATACGACATAATATTGTTTGATAATATGTACATATATATCCCAAAACAGAAGAATGGTGAATAAGAGAGGAATATCCACTGAAACTAGAGAGTGAGAACTTATTAACAGAAGTGATTTGAAATCAGGATTGGGTGACTTTTAGTTGCAACAGAAAAAGACCTTTGTTTTTATTACTTTCTGAACTTTAAACACACACACACACATAACTGGAAGAACGGTGCACAGTTACACTAAAGTGTGAGAGGTCATTAGTAAAAGTGATTTAAAGTCAGAATTAGCTGGTGTGTTATTGAGCAAAAAAAATATTTGCTTTTATTTCTAAGTGAGGACTACATTTGAGTAATGATACATGAAGAGCAGATTTGCTATGTTTACTTACAATTTTAAGTATCTCGTTTATTGAGTGTTGTTTTAGTGTCTCACAAGAGGATTTAAAATTAGGAATTCTATGTGAAATTGACATCTTATAAAGACTTCTGTTAAAGTGTGGTGAGTCTGTTAGCATATATAAAACAACAAAAAATTGAGTGTACTTAAGGTCCTTCAAATTTATACACATGGAACTTATACTAAAGGATTATTTTTGTATAGAAAGATAAAATGTATGCTTTAGTCTTATTTATACAAACTGAAGATACTTAGAATAATTTTAGTATAGGACAAACATGTAAAAGTGGAATTAATATATCATTATTGTGAAAGTTACAAAGACTTTAGATACTGTACTTAGAGAAAAGAAATTCCAAATTTTGTCGTTTTTTTCTATAAGTTAACTTTTAAAAGAGAATGTATATTTTGAATAGTCAGTATAAAATATTATATAATAAAATGTAGCATTGGAATTGTGACCTTTTAGATGTGGTTTACAGCTTAAAAACAGGTCCTACTAAATGGAGGGTGAGTGTATGCATGTGTGTATGTGCGTTTGTGCATGTTTGAATGGAAAACAAAATACATTTTTGACGCATATGATGATTTTATGTAAATGCACGAGTTTAAAAGTGACAATAAATGATACTAGAATGACTAATGGAAAAACACATTAAAATTTCTTAAGACTGTCAGAATTTGGTTACTGGTTATAAAATATTAGTAGCATTTGATTGAATTATTAGTGTAGTTATTGTGCACTGGATTTGGTGGTTGGTTGACTCTTACGATGAACCTTCATCATTGTCTGACTCAGAGTCTTTAGGTTTCTCTTGTATACTTTTCTTTTTGTCATCTTTTCCCTTTAACATCTTCAAAATCCCCCAGGACCAGGTGTTACTCTTCTCTTCAACCTGTAGCGTGGAGCTTTGGAGCATGCAGGCATTGATCAGATATTTTATAATTATACTGTGTTGATCATTCAGGCTGTAAGCTACTTATTGTATTCAACAAGATGAAGCCATTAAGTTTATAAGTTATGGTCTTTGAATACTGCTGTGACTAGGTAAATAGTAGGCAGTTATTTTCTCCTATTTGGTAGTTTTCTTAAACCTTGTTTCTTAAACCAGTGAGCTGAGTCAAAAGTTTTAAACATCAATTTAGCTTTGCTATGATTGAAAGTAAGTTGTTATTAGATTAAAATTTTAAAATATGTATTTAAATTTAAAAATGCATCACTTCAAAAGTTTAAACACCTTAAAGATTAAGTTTTCAATATTGCCACATACAGCCACAGATAAACATATGATCTCAATTTATTTGGATTGCTTACAACTATGATTATTATACAAGGGCTTCCCTGGTGGCTCAGATGGTAAAAAATCCACCTGCGATGCAGGAGACCTGGGTTCAATTCCTGGGTTGGGAAGATCCCCTGAAGGAGGGCATGGCAACCCACTCCAGTATTCTTGCCTGGAGAATCCCCATGGATAGAGAAGCCTGGCAGGCTACAGTCCATGGGATCACAAAGAGTTGGACACAACTGAGTGACCAAGCTCAGCACAGCACATGATTATTATACAAAGGCTAGCCATGCAACTATAAACTTTCCAGAGATTGTCACAAAAATGAAGTATTGATTGATAAATAAATGATTGGGAAAAGTTTGAATACTTGTAACCCTTACTGCTTTTCCATTTCACTCCTTTTGACATAGTTGTGAAGGTTCCAAGTGGTATATTCCAAACAATATACCGCTTCATTTGAAGTGTGGTATAATTACAATTCCTCATTTTCCATTGCTGTTAATTAAACATTTTTGGTTATGTAACAGGGAATGCTACTTTCTGCTTTTTATTCTAACTAGAAATCAAAACTAGTGACAATTTTAGTAAATATAATACTTTGCAAAGAGGCAATTAAGCTGATTATTCTTACCCATCAGCAGCATCCTCCTCTTCTATCCCATCATAAATATCATCATCTGGGGGAGGTGGGAACATCCCTTCATGTGAATTAGGAGGGGAAAAAAATCTGTTAATTTTGTAATTTGGTCACAAATGATCACTCAAAATTTGATAATAAATGTCTTATGCAGAAATAAGATGCAGAAGGCATCTTATTTTCATATCAATTATTTAAATTAAAATAGCTTTATTTTCCTACTCTTACACAGAGGTAAATTGATTTCTTAGCATTATTTTATAAGGAATTCTTAGAAGTGAACTGTAAAAATATGAGGGATGATATAGAGTACTGTGCACTGGAGGTGACAGAAGTGGGGCAAATAACTGAGAAAAAGTAAAATTAAACAGAGGATGGAGTTAAAATTTATTGTGGAAAGAGAAGGGAAAAGTTGATCAGAAACACTTAATTAATACTATGGAGACATTTAGAAAAAAGCATTGATCAAGATGTAGGTAAAGGAAAGCAAATGGAGAGTGACTCTGTGTACACTGATGGGAGCTGGGACAAAGGAAAGGATGGAAGGTGACTTATCCATTTCTTTCTTTCATTTCATCAAAGTGATATTTTAAAAGTCAAACCCTTGCTTGATTTGTTATCCTGTGCTTGCTATTTGACAAATATTTATTTAACAAATGTTTACTGACTACCTTCTTTGTAAAAATATGTACAATAAAGTTGAAATTAGATTCTTAAGATAAGAATTTCAGCACTGCCAGGTATTAGCAATCCTTATTTTGTTGATGGGGTAATGAGAAGTCTTTAGGAGTCACAGCTATGGTGACTATGTAAGGTATGATCCAAATAGGGACACTTCTGAAAGTGACAGGGGATACTACTAAAAACTGTGCTCAGACAACTGGCACAAATCAAGACTGCCCTGAGAACACTGGAAGTGGAGTCACCCCATGAACCACGTGGAAGAAACGTGGAAGAAAGAAGTGACTTGCTCAGGGTCACTCAATGGCCAGGACTGGACTCCATGTCATTGATTCCCAGTCCATTGTTCTTTCTACCACATTAAGATCCTTCTCATTATTTGCACACAAGAGCATTTTGTCATTAATATACACAAGAACATCGAAGACTTGAGAAACTGATAAAAGTGTATAGCTTACCTCCACTTCCACTCTGACTGTGGCTAGGAGAAAAAGAGTAGACATTAATTGATATATTAATTATTTAGCTATCAGGAAAGGAAGTACATATTGAGCAGTTAAATGAGAGAAAAAATAACATTCCAGTCAACAGTTATCAGGATGTTATTTACAATTGCAAGATATAAAAACAACCTAAATGTCCACCAACAGATGAGCAGATAAAGAAGACATAGTGTATATACACGATGGAATGTTATTCAGCCATAAAAGAAGAGTGAGATTTTGTTATTTGCAACAATACCAGTGGACCTGCGGGGTATTATATTTAGTGTAATAAGTCAGAGAGACAAATACTGTATGTTGTCACTTATATGTGGAATCTAAAAAACAAAACGAATGAATGAATATTACAAAACAAAAAGAGACACAGATATGGAGAATAAACTACTGGTTACTAGTGTTGGGGTGGGGGTGGGGGTTTGAGGAGTACAAACTACTATGTATAAAATAAATAAGCTATAAGGATATATTGTACAGTATAGAGAATATAGTCAATATTTTATAATAACTTTAAATGGAGTATAACTTTTAAAAACATCAAATCACTTGTATACCTGAAACTAATATTGTAAATCAGCTACTTTTTAATTAGAAAAAAAGTTATTAGATGTTATACGTGAAAAGGAAGAAAAATTGTTCCTTATTGTAACAGATGAGTAGTAACAAAGCAAAAAACAAAACAAAACTAATAAGAATCAAGTGAGATTCAGTACTCCATAAAGTTTTCTAAACAATGATATTGTTTGTTTCTAGCATTTTACCATAAGGCAATTTTAAGATTATATAGTATTACATCACTCCATAGATGGACTTATTAAAAAAAAGAGTATTATTCTAGAACTGTTACTGCATTAAATTCAATTTTCTCTCAATATCTTATAATTACAGCATTTAACTCTTAGTCCAATAGCATTACATTTTTACAAAGGGAATACTTAAAAAAAATTTGAAATCCTATTTGTGGGGCCTTTGTAGAGTGTCACTCCTAATTCTCTAAATCTATATTTCTGCATTTTAAATTTCTTTCTATAACATTCTATACCTCTCCTCTTTTATAATTGTTTTCTTGCCCATTTCCCCACTAAAGTGTGAATTATGTGAAAGCAAAGGAAGTCATCTAGCTCATTTTGCAGAAAAAAAATTGAGGCTCTGAGAAATGAAGTGATATGACCATGTCCACTTTTGATTAATTGAAAAAATGAAATAAGAATCTCAGTGTCCTTCTTTCCTGTATGGACAATGTCATTTTGACTACATCTCACTGTGCCCTCTGTGTCATCATTTTTGCCTTTTAGATAATCTTCCAAGAACAGATATCTGATATTACAATCATATAGTATATTTATACATCATATGTGATCCTTAACCTTAAAGTCAGAATAACGTTAAAGTCTACTGCTAATCTAGAAATAAAAAGTACTTTTACTAATGGAACTTCAGAGAAAAACATGCTATAAATGTCTTAATATACAAATAGAAGTGATGTTTGATGAAGCTTAAGTATATTTGCTACTTGTTTACCAACTATTTTCACACTCACTGTCTTCAACACTTTCCTCTGAGCATGAAGCAAGCATTTAGAATTATGAGAAAAACTGCAAATTTGGGTTGGCTGCCACTTCTGGCAAATACAACATATCCCACCTTGGAGATTTCATACCCAATTTCCAAAGAACTGGGTGATCACAATCAGGAACAAAGCCATTATATATTATTTGATTTCTAGAGCAGTTCTTCATTTTCTCTTTGGAATATAAACCATTGATCTGGTGAGCTAGAGGGAAGGAAAGGAGAGTGTGAGAAAAGACCAGGAAAGAGAAAGAGGAAAGGATAAATGGCAGGAAAAAGGTTGGGAAACACACCTAGAAGAAAAGTTTTTTGTATGACAAAGGAGTGGTATTTGCACTTGTAATTTCTTTTCGTTCAACTTTTCACTTTTATTACAAAAAACTGCTTCATTGAGAAGAAATGGAGAAGAACAGCTGCCAGAACCTGTGCTTTTTAAGCTCCTCTCTGCTCTCAGAGTGTGAGGTATACAGTTGGTTCTCCTAACCCTGGAGAAGTTGGGAAAGAGCTGGTCAAGAACCTGCTGATAGGAGCCAGGAGGTATACGGGGGAGGGAGAGGAGAGGATGGTGCTTTCTCTTATTCTTGCCAGGACAAGCTGCCAGCTATACTCAGCATCTTTCCTTGTTCTACTAAGGACAAAGCATGTTCTGTTATAAGATCTCTGTCAGCAGCAGCTGTAGTTTCAAAAAAAAAAAACTTGTGTAGAAGTGATGTCCCTTCTTCCATTTTCTTATTAAACATGCATAAAGAAGGAATAGATGCTAGTAAATATTGTGGTGCTATACTTGTTTAAAATATTAATCAATAAAGCTTTACACTTCCTCTAACCCCATTTTATTAAACAGAAGATTCCTTTTCTGCTACATGTTTACTAACTGGAGATGTCTTGTAGAGTTGTGGTATGTATGGTGGTGGTGGTTTAGTCACTAAATTGCGTCCGACTCTTTGCAACCCCTGGACTGTATGTAACCTGCCAGGCTCTTCTGTTCATGGGACTCCCCAGGCAAGAATACTGGAGTAGGTTGCCATTTCCTTCTCTGGGGGATCTTCCCAACCCAGGGACCAAATCTGGGTCTCCTGCTTTGGCAGGTGGATTCTTTACTGCTGAACCATCTGGGAAGCCCTGTGGTATATACAGACTAGTTAAAATGGAAAAGGTAATAGCATTAGTTTTGGGAAACAGTCACCTATTACGAAAATTATGCTTCATTTTAAGGATATCATCCCTTTTTTGTGACTTTATTTATTTTTTGAGTATTTCATCAGTGTAAATATATATACATATCTCACTGCTGCTGCTGCTGCTAAGTCGCTTCAGTCGTGTCCGACTCTGTGTGACTCCATAGACGGCAGCCCACCAGGCTCCCCCGTCCCTAGGATTCTCCAGGCAAGAATATTGGAGTGGGTTGCCATTTCCTTCTCCAGCGCATGAAAGGGAAAAGTGAAAGTGAAGTCGCTCAGTCGCGTCTGAGTCTTAGCGACCCCATGGACTGTAGCCTACCAGGCTCCTCCATCCATGGGATTTTCCAGGCAAGAGTACTGGAGTGGGGTGCCATTGCCTTCTCCGATATATCTCACTGGAGTTCCTTAATTCCAAAATAAGAGAAATTGTGTGTGTGTGTGTGTGTGTGTGTGTGTGTGTGTTTAAAGATAAAAGACAAACATAAGGCATAGTGAAATTATTCAGTCGTGTCCAACTCTTTGCAACCCCATGGACTATAGCCTGCTGGACTCCTCCATCCATGGGATTTTCCAGGCAAGAATACTGGAGTGGGTTGCTGTTTCCTTCTCCAGGGGATCTCAGGCAAACTCTGCCATCTGAGCCACCAGGGAAGCCCAACATAAGGTATATATGCTGATAATATACATGGTAAGACACACTCATGTCCAGAAAATTCTGTAACTCTCAGAATATGGCCATTTGGAACTCTGACATCAAATTTGACATTTGCTAACTTCAAAGTAGGTCAAAGTGTTTCTTATTACTAAGGTCAATTTACAGTCTGTAAACTCCAGTGCATACATGGCATGTTTTGATATATATTGCATAATTTATGATCATAATATGTCAAGACAGCATTGCTATCAGTCATTTTGGAATGATGAACTGCCAGAAAGCAATATAAGTTTAACTGATTCCATAAGCTCAAGACCATAAAAGGGAAATTTAATTCTTTATATGTTTCATAACTATTAGTATTCATAAATATTAATATATTTCTATTTTGATCTTTTTACATTTTTAGAATGCTTAATAATAAAAACATTTTTTACTTTGAAATTTGAGTTATAAAGGATGCAGACACATTTTTTTCTCAAATGAAGATCTTGCATAGATCATGTGGGGAGGTTTCCCTGTTTCACAAAGTGGGCATAGAAAAATGAGGATTCTTCACTGGGTTGGAGATTTTCCTTCTCCTTTTCCTTCAGTTTAAAGGGATTATGGTTCTACAAGGAAAGGGAGATATTGGAGGAAAGAAGGAATGAAAGGAGAACAGAAAAGGAAGAAAAAGAAAGAACAAGGAAAATCAGAGCTAGGAGAAAGAGACAAAAGAGGAGGCACTATAAAGGGAGCTGGAGACTGAGAAGGAAGAGAACGAAAGTGCGCGAGAGAGGTTTGCCCTCCCCTTTGGTTCCTCTAGAAAGGATGTCTTGATCTGTCCCTCTGCCCCAGAAAGATGGTCCTGTAATTTTTCTGGGGAAGGTCACAAAATCCAATGGAAAGTTGAACCCTTAGTTGATTGCTAGGAAATCATAGTGGATTGAGCTTTTCCATTTTTACTCTTAAAGAGCAAAGTTGTCATAAAAAAAGCATCTCTATTTGTTATATTTTCAAATAACAATGACAAATATATTTAGACTCATTTCAGAGAAAAATATTTTATAATTTTAGAGCTAACTTTTATATCTAATTCTTTATATTTTATGAAGTCATATGTATTCTAGGCATATCCTTAAAGTCAAATCAGAATGAATATTGCAAAACAGTACTTTGGATTGACAACACATCTGCCAATGGCCCATTACATTTCAAGTAGTATTTAACACAAATAGCCAAAGAGTAAAATGAAAGACTATAGAGTTTCAAATGAGTTTTCATCCATATTGAAGTGATTGTAAATGGTAATTTATTTTAGTGATAGAAAGTAGTAGGAAATTAGGAAAGTAAAATTCTAGCATCTTAAAACCCACAATCTCTAACAAAGAGATAGTTGATTTGCTTTCCAATTTGTTTTTACACATACCTGCTAACATTTTCCTGCTCTGCAACGTCATCATACACTTCCTGGTCATTTTCAAAAGGTCTTGATGAAAGAGCACCGAGACAGCCTTTTTTCCGTTTCAAAGAGTCATAGTCAATCTCTACAGCTGTTGTTTTAATATAGCCATCTACCAAAAGGGGAGCAATTTATGTTCAGATAACTGTAGTTTAAATATCATAGAGTTGTGAATAAAATATCGATTGTACACTTTCTTTTTAAATTTTCCCTTTATTTCTTTGTTTGAAATTCTGACTTAAAGACTTGTTGACACATGCTTCACTGTGCTTGTCAAAGTCTTATGATGTTGTGCTTTGGGGTAAGTCTAGAGTCTGTTTTCAAGGTTCTAAAGTGATTCAGAAGAAACATTTTTGCTTTTTAACACCAATGAAGAACCTAATACTCTTTGCTCCTCCTTGGGATATTATATTTACATTTTTAATATTTTTACATATTATATATGTAAAATAATATATGTTAAATATATATTATATATTTACATATTATATTTACAATTTTACCCATATTATATTTACATTTTTCCCTGTGTAATGTAAAAATAATACACAGATGAGGTGAAGATAGAGCTATGCTTGTTGTTTAAAATCTTCCTATTTTTGTCTACTCTGTAACACACTCCCAACTTAATGCTTATGAGTAGCTTCGGAAGAATTTTCACATTAAGATTGCTCAAAATAAAACACTTTGAAGTCTTAGAAAAATATGCACTCACATGACCCCCTGGCTGTTCTGCCCAGCCATTTTCCTTCAGGGTTGTCTGTGATGCGAATTATTTCAATATTCTCTCCTTGCTTGAAGCTCAGTTCATTCTTTCCTCCTTTGACATCACAGCAAGCTTTTGCTTGATGGATGACTTGAATAGGGCCTGTTAGCTGCAAAGAGGGAAAAAAAAAAAAAAAATCACAACCAGCTTCCTACTATTCAGGATATCCTTAAGGAATGCAGTTTTGAAAGACTAGGTCCACTACTTGCTAACCTGCTTATTACCAACATTTACAGGTTTGAACTAGAGTTGAGGGTGAATGTTATTTCTGGTAAGTGTTCTTACAGGAGGGGCTAGGGGAAAATTGCAGAGGTCAGACAGAACCAGCAAAAAATAGGTAAGCATGTGTTCAGGGGCCAGGAGAGAATGGCAGTGATCTATTGACCTCGGGAACTCTGTGGAAGATTTGAAGAGGAAGTGACTGAAAAGCAAACACCACTTATGTATGCGACATGCTGGGTGCTATGTGTTTTTATGGGGTATGCTGGTGTTCTGCTTACTAGACAGAGGTTATTTCCTTCTCTGCTTTGTGCAATTATTCTGATGGTTCTCTGCAGGCTTAAAATAGCAAGAGAGAGAAGGGTTAGTAGTGGTGGTAGATTGTACTTGTGAGAAAAACATTTTCTTTTTTTTGACTTCATGGTACTTGCTATCTATAAACTTGGAGTAGACATTACCTGCTATAAACAAGATAACAGTTTAGAAATAGCTTTGTGAATAAAAAAAAATAGCAAACCAATATTATGTGATGTTTTTATAATTGATATCCTGAATAGCACAGTGGTTTCTTGACAGCAGAGGAATAATCTAGTTTAGAGCTCATGAATCCTAAAGTCCTAATTTGCTAATCTTTTGTCTTTTCAACAGAATTTCTTGAATCTTTTGATATGCAAATATGCATCATGATTTTTGAAGATGCTCTACTTTATTTATTGAACTTGTGATGTGATGAATTGTGAGATACCATCATTAATTATATACTACCAAGAAAGTAAACTAGCTTGATTTAAACTTTGATGTGCCAACAATGTTACAATGCACACTAATTTCAGAATTTTAAAATGTGAAATATTTTGTCATAGAATTAATGAAATGTGGAACTGTATAACAGTTCTCACATTTGTTTATTTAATTTGAACATCTATTAACAATTTTGTGGAAGGAATATAGCGTGGGAAGTCCTAGTTTTGACAAATGTTTGAGTTAATGTTTGGTGGTGTGATTTCATATCTTATCTTTTTCTTACTAACAAATATTATTTGAATGAATGAGTGAAATCATCCAAAATGGGCTTCTCCAAAAAAAAAGACAAAACCCACAAGGAAAAGCTTCACATAATTCCTTCAAAACTATAAACAATCTCTTCATAAAAAGTATGTTATAAAGATTTTCATTTAAGAAAATTTTCCATGTTTTCCACTTGAAAACTGTGAACATTGCTAGCCATACATTCTGTATGAGTAAAATATTTTAATATTCATATTGCAATCTTACTTTTGCTTATATATAGTAAGCAAAATTGAATGAGAACCTATAATAGACACTATGTATTATTTTATGTAACCCCATAACAAACTTTCAGGAGAAATATTGTCTACTCACTTTAAAAATAAGAATCTGAGATTCAGAGAAGTTTAGCAATATGCCCATGATTATATAACTCACAAATGCAGCTGGAATTTGAATCCACATCTGTCCAACTGACTCTTAAGTTTTACATTTTCCCTGCGCTCCTCTGTTGCATCTGTTTCACTATAATCAATATACTGGGAAATTATATATAAGCCAGATTTTTATAATTCAAACCATATATTAAATGTTCTAGAGGAATTAAATATTTAAAGAAAACTTGATATGAATCCATTTTAAAGTGAAGAATAGTTTTGTGACAGATAATCACTCTAAATATAGCTGACATACCAGACCCATGCCAGATGGGCCATGTCATCAAAGCCTAGCCAAGAGAGTATAGCCTCCAAGTACAGTGGTAGCGGTGGTAGTAATAGAAGTCATGCAATTAGAATGAAAGATCAGAGAAGACACAGGTCAATGAGGAAGAAGGAGAAACAGAGGTATGAGAAGTCAGCATGTACATAGGCTTAAAGTAAAGGCACAGATGTGAGTCAGGTCTAGGCAGCATCAGTCAGGGTGGCTCATGGAGTTCTATTGAGACAGGTCTGCTTAATCCAGAGATACTTTTGTCCCATGCACTGTGATAATACATGCCACAGGGATATGTATGTGTGTAGTCCTGAGCCCATATTATGAGTAGGTTAATATGAAATGCTCAGTCGTGTTCGACTCTTCATGACCCCTCGGACTGTAGCCCATCAGGCTCCTCTGTCCATGGAATTTTCCAGGTACGATGAAGCACATAACAAGGAGAGTCAGAATGGATTTGAGTAAATGAGTATTCATTCACCCAATTGACATAAAATTTCCTGAGTTCCCACCAGATTTTGTTTAGATTTTATCAAAATTATAACCCACCATATTTTATTTATGGATTTATTTATTGGATTTTATTGTATTGTATTTATTGTATTGCATTTTTATTGCAGGGATAAGGGAGTGTAGTAGACAAAAACATTACTGTTATGAAGGAAGTTATTCTTTAGGAAATAATGATTAAGTAGTTGTCCAACCAAGTAAGGTTTCAAAAAATGGTGCCCCTTTTGTGTGAAAGTTATAAAAAGAGAGGTTATTCTTTTTCACCCATCAGCAAGCAAGCTCTTACTTTAAATTTCTTCTTTATTTCTTGTTCTTTCTTTTCTCTCTCTTTCTGTTCTTTTTTCTCCAGCTCTAATCTCTTCTTTTCCTCCTTTTCCCTTTTCTTCTCTTTTTCTTTGGATGTGTCTCTGTGGATAAAAATTTGGTTGTTTCAGCAGCTGCAGGCATTTATGCGTTAGGGCTCAGTATTCAGAGAGGTTCCTACCCAAAATAGAAGATAGTATCTGGAGTAGAGGTGAAGGTACAACGCTAAGTCTGGTCAAAATTCCTGGGTGTGTGAGACTGTTCTTAAAACCTGCAGGAGGCATTCAAATGAGGATGCCTTCCAAAGGCCCTGCTACCTTTACAACCCCTGAGGGCAAGAGGAAGGCGTTGTTATAAAGGTCATTGCGGCCGGTCAGCGTGAACACAGTTACCCCCCCACCCCCCACCGCCCCCACTCTCTCTCCCAAGAGTGCACTCACTGGTACAAGTGCAGATACACACACTCACTTGTACTCATAGGTACCAATCTTTGTTTAGAAACTTTACTCAGAATTAGCTGAATTCTGGGTAGGGAAGATTAACATATTTGAATCAACAAAAGATAAAATGAGAGAACATACTCATTTTTATTTTCACTCATTTGCCAAGAAATTTCTTAATCCTAGGCTACCTGGAAACCCATTTGGGAATTCTTTCTAACATCTTTCTTCTCAAGTAGGTTAAAACTTTGGCATCTGGTGCTGTGTTAAATTGTCTCTCAAAGCAGAATTTTGAGGTAAAGTACTGCCTAGGTGAGGACATTGTAATATATACACAAATTCATTTGCCCAAGCACACACTGAAAGCAAGAAATGCAGATTCCTGGCCCTGTAATTTCCTGCCTGTGGGCTGACTAGTGGGTCGCAGGACTCTGACCTCTCACACAATGGCATTTTAACGGAGTCCTTTGTAAAATCCTTAGACAAGAAAGGAATCCTTAGTCCTTTGTATTGAAATAAAGGTTATCATTATATGCCTGTCATTTGAACAGTTGAACTTTCCCCCTCTTAGTATTGAATATCCATTCATTCTCCCTCATACAAATTATTATATTCATCTCAGAAGAAAAATATCATGGTAAAAAAAATGTAACTCATACATGTCTTCATATGTTTCTCCTTCACTCTCTTGTTCCTGTCAGGAAAAACATTAATAATGATTAATTACAATTATTCAATAAGGGAACAAATATATACTACATTGCTCAAACACTCGGTAAAACATACATAAATTTGTGTGTACATTTGGCATGTCTAATTTTTTTTTTTTTCCTTTTTGGAGACAGACTGGGAAAGGAAGCACAGAAAGATTTCATTTTATATCTTGCTATGTAATTCAGATTTGTAGCCAGACTTAAGTTTCTGTTTAGCATAACAAAATTACTGAGTCAGTGAAATGACTGGTGTTTAATGTCTCAAGCATTTCAGATGAAATAAGATTGCAAATGGAAAAATATTACCATATTCTTAAGAGTTTTCATTTGTTGGTTTATGTGAGTAGAAAATAAAGCACAGCAATTGTTACATATTCTAGTTACAGCAATATAATATGAGAAGAATAAAAAAAAGAGAAACTAACCTCATCCAGATTTCCAGTACCTGAGGTGTTTAAAAAAAGGGATAGTAATTAAGAAGTGCTTTAATAGAGGATTGTTAGATGTAACATAATACTCAAAACAGTTCATAATGTTAACAGAATTTATACTTTACCAAAGGTTTAGAAGTACAGAATAGAATATGTGGTTTAGATCCTTACTACGGCTTTTATAAACCTTATAACTTATTATAAAATCATTTCATTAGCTTTCATAAAATAATGCAAAAGTGGAAAAAACTGAAGACACTCTTTAGTCTGTTTACGAATGGATGCTGAAAGCATCCACATTTGGTTTTGTGGGCTTGTGTGGAACACAGAAAATCACAAGTTCACACTTTTTGACTTATTTGTTCATAAGGATTTGCTTTCACGTGTCAAACAAATCAAGTTAGTTAGATTTTTAAAAAGATATTTTACTGCTCAAGTGTTTAATAATATCAACAAATTGCCAGGTATTAAGACATCATCTAAAACAATAACAATAAAAACCATGTGGAACTGATACATGAATGAATAGACCAGTAGGACAGAACAGAGAGCTCAGAGACAGACAAAATTTACATACACACTAATAGGAACACGCGTTTGTTGTTTAGTTTCTAAGTCTTGTCTGACTCCTTTGCAACCCCAGGGACTGTAGCCCGTCAGGCTCCTCTGTCTGTGAGATTTCCTAGGCAAGAATACTGGAGTGGGTTGCCATTTCCTTCTCCAGGGGATCTTCCTGACCCAGAGGTCAAACCCAGGAACATTATGTACACACAAACACACCTATGTATGAAAAGACACAAACACACCAATAGAGTTAATATAGTAAATGTGGTATTATAAATTAATGAGAAAAGGGTGAATTTCAGAGTATGATAATGGGAAAACTGACTTTGTACACGTGAAAAAAAATCTAGGTTTCTCCTAATTCTTTCAAAGTGGACTGCAAACAATCAAAGACCTAACTATAAAGGATAAAGTTCACAGAAGAAAATAGAAGATAATATTTTTATTTCCTAGGGATAGGAATTTTTAAATAAAGCTTTAAAAGTACAAATTACAAAGTAAGTATTAATAAATTTGATTACATCAGAACATATTTATGTTCAATGAAGGACAGTATGGACTAAGTTAATAGACAATGGACAGAATGAGAGAAGATATTCGCAACCCCTACAACTGACATGGTATTAATATCTGGAATACAAAGGAACTCCTGCAAGTCACCCAGAAAAGAATGCCAACCCCAAGAAAAAATGGTCAAGGAATTGGAGTTGGCAACTTACAGAACAGAAAACCACAAAGGCTAATAAACAAATCAACGTTTTGAACTCAACAGTAAGCTGAGATATGAAAATGAAACAAGACATCATTTTATACACAGAAGATTGGAAACAACTGGAAAGCTGGCTATGCACTAGTGAAAGGCAAGCATCTTGGAATCTTCATGCCCTGCGATGGGACTACACACAGAAGCAGCTCTTTTGGAAAGTACTCCAGTACTACTCCGTCAAAATGAATATGCCATGGCTTACAAGCAGTCACTCTACTCCTTGATACACATCTTAAAGGAAGGCTCTCAGAGGTTCACATGGGGATATGGATAAGAAGGAGCATTGAACTATTAATAGTATTTTCGGTAATAGTGAGTTGGAGGTGAAATATGCAGAGGATGCATAACATGGAGAGCTGTGCAGCAGTTAACAGAAATAAATTAAATATACATATATTCACGGATGAGCCTCACAAAACACATTAGTCTGAGTGTAAAAAAGACCAGAATGAGCTATAATATACTGTTTATGTAAACTGAAATATATACATATACACATACAACAATATACAAAGAATGTGTGCAAAATACATATACATACTAAGTGCATTAAAATATTTTACTCTGGTAAGAGAAGATAGGAAAGAGAGTGGGTCGTGAAGAGAAAAGGGAATAAATAAATAAAACAAGAGGACTTGCATGGACTAATGATGATAACGACTCATTAATGACCCTATGAGAATAATTAACTCTAACTTTCATATCTGAGGGAACAAAAAATAAAACATCATTTGCCTCTTACCATCAGAGTGCATGACACTATCTTGATTTTCTTCATTTACAGGGCCTCTGAAAACAAGAGAGAGGAAAAAGTGAAAATGGGATAAGTAGATGCTCCTCTTACAATGAAAAAAAAAAAAAAAGGATTATTTAAAAATAACTCTTGGACTTCCCTGGTGGTTCACTGGTTGGGAATCTGGCAGGGGACACATGTTTGGTCTGGGAAGATCCCACATGTTGTGGGCAATTAAGCCTGTGTGCCACAGCTACTGAAGCCATGCTCCACAGCAAGAGAAACCACCCCCACGAGAAGCCCATGCCCTGCACTAGAGAGAAGTCTCCACTCGCCACAACTGGAGAAAGGCTGCGAGCAGCAACAAAGACCCAGTGCAGCCAATAATAATAATAAAAGTAATAAAATTTTAAAAATAAGATAAAAATAACTCTTTTCTCTTTCATATCTACTCTGCTTTAAAACTTCAGAAGTCAGTAGAATAGGTGTTAGCTTTGTACTGACGCTGCTACTGCTGCAAAAAAAAGTGGCGAATTGGGGAACTTGTGTCCAGCACTGTCCATTCAAAGTGAGCACCTACAATTAATCCATAGTTTCAGGGCAGTAATATGTTTTTCTGTTAAAAATGGCAGTATATCAATAAGTCAACTCTGGGTTCTGAAGGCAGATAATTGGCTGTATGGTATAGATTGCAAAGGCCATTAGTTTCAATCCTGGCTCCTCCCCCCTTTCTAGGTTTTCTCCACCTGACTTTGCTTCCATCAGTTGTGGTTTGGACTCCAAGGTGCTTCATTTCAAACCACTTCACTCCAACTGCTCATAACAGTTATCAATACCTGGGCCCCACGAATCCCTAATGATTTATGGAACCATCTATATTTTCTATTTCTATTCTTGGGTTGATTAGCATAGCAGGGGAAAATTGCCATCTTACTGATTCAGGAGATTACAAATAACTGACATTCAGTCTCAGCTGTACTCCCAACTCTATCCTATAATCTCGTTCCACCTTTTTCCTAGTCAATCTTCTCTTACATCATTCTTGATAACTATTCAAGATCTTCACTTCTTCCCTTCAATCTCCTATTTCTCTCCTTTTCCTTATCATTAGATGATTTTGTTTCTTATTTCACGATTTAGCTGTTATTGGGAGTGAACTCTCTTAAGAAAATACGTTTCTTGAACTTCCGAGCTTATCTACAATTACACCCATCCTTACATCTCCTGCCCAAAGTTCTCTCTCTCTGTGTTCTGAATGGTATCTGAATGATCAGTTATTTCACTCCTTTTATTCCTTTTCTTCCATGTGTCATCATATCATATCATTTATTTATCATTACTATTGCTCTTCTTTCACTCCCCATCCCTAAATATCTCACTACAGTAAGCCCTCTACAAACAGATCTTCAAGTGGCAAGCTTTCAAAGATGCAAATGTGCGTATGTGTTTGCATATCCAACTACGTCAGGGGTAAGTGAACTTGCAGCTTGCCCTCCGTCTCCTATTGCTGATGATCCTTCAGCTCTGCTTTCTCCCACCTCTTTTCCCTCCTCCAATTAGTATCTCTTCTTGTCTGTTCACTCAATACCAGCCCCTTTATGCCAGCTATTGTAATGTTCTAGTGTATTCTGAAGATACTGTACCATAAGAGTAAAAATACTTTCTTTACTTTTTGTGTTTATTTGTTTTTTATGTATTACTTATGTTAAAAGTATTATAAACCTATTACAGTACAGTGTTATATAGCCCATTGTGTTAGCTGGGTACCGAAGCTTGTAGTTACAGCCTAAGTAGCACTTACAACCTAGGTTAGAACAAATGAACTTATGAGCTTCCTCTTGGAATGCACCTTGTTCATATGTAAGGGACTTATTGCACTGTTTCTTCCCTCAGCCCAAGTTACTCTCATTCATAAAGGACACACATTTCTCTTCATCTTTGTAAATTCTACACATCACCACAAGGACATCTTCCTCTTCCCAGTCCAAGTAGGAAAAACTGTCCATACTCACTTTACTTGCTCTCCTCCCCTTCATTGACTGCAATCTAACTTCCTTCACTAATCCTTCACTGAAACTACTCTTAAAAAGCTTAATTACTGAATCCACTAAACACTTCCCAGCCTGCACCTTCTTTGATAGCTTTGTGGCCCTTAACACCATATCGGCTATTTTGCCTTCCTGGAGCCTCTTTCGGTTCCATGAGAAATCTCTTCTGGCTCATGTCTTGTCTCTCTGGTCTCAATCCCGGTTTTCTTTGTGGGTTAGCTTCCTCTGACTTCTCTTTTAAGTGATGGTGTTCTTTTGTGTTCTTGTCTTGGCTTCCTCATTTTTTCCTTCTACCTTTGCCCCTAGATGGTCTTATATTCTCATATGCTTCCTCACCTTCACAAAGTATCTTAATGTTGGTGACTTCACATTGAAATCTCTAGCCCATAGAGAATCTCATACTCTTTGTTTCAGACACATCTATCTATCATCTACCTATCTATATATTCATCTTTCTATCTGTGTTTGTATGTCCCACTGATGGTTCTGTATTAACATCACTGAAGCTGAGGTTTTCCCCTCTCATCTCAGCCTAAATCTATTTTTCCTACTCAGTTTCTTACCTTGGTAAATTGCACCACAAATTCACTTCACCACCCAAGCCTCACTCAAAAAGTGAGAGCCTATAGTTGTCATTTTTTTACAGTGCTATGTCAAATTAATCAAGTTCTGTCAGTTCTACATATTTAATATCTTCTATAATACACTTCCTCTTCCATCTCTCTCCCCTGTCCTGCTAGACACAAGAGCAGGATTCTACCATCACTAGTGTGGACCCCTGCAGTGGCCTTCTGGGTAGTCTTTTAGTAATGAGAATTGCGCTTCATCTTTTCTACCCTTAAAGTCCCTTCTTTATGCAGCTGCCAAAGTGATCTTTCTAACGTGAAATTAATACCATTTGAAGAATGTGAACAGGAAGAGCCTTGTTATCACTGAGGCCATAAAAAAGGCTTAGTCGTTGTCCTTGTGACTCTGGAAGAAATGCCTTAGATACATATGTGTAGTTATAAACTTTTATCTAATAAAGTCACTTAAAAAATTGAACATTTAAAAATTAACATGTATGCATAGCTTGCTATCTAGGTAAATGTGAAGGCCCAGTGAGATTGATCATGACATGACGCCTGTTTTTCTTAGTTGGCCTTTTTAGATCTTAGAAGATTCAGAATTAAATACAGAAAGGATGAAGTAATTCAAACCCATGATACAAAAATCTGTGAAATAAGTTTTCTAATCATTAGGACAATAATGTATGTTCAATATTTTAAGTGTTTGTTATGTTTAAGAAATTTGTTACATTAGATACTCATGAGTTAGGCTTATTATTTTAGTTGAAAAGTAAGGACTCTTAAGTGTTGAATGTCTATGATTGCTGGCCTCACAAAACTGAGTCAGCTAAAACTATGAGCTCCTGATAAAAAAATCCACCATCACCTAGGAAGGAGTCTTATGTCTTACCTAAACAAAGAAAGAAACACATTTAGAAAATAGAACGAAATTTGATCAAACACTCTATCCAACAACCAGTTTACAGAGGAATGGGGAATACATAAGCTTACTATAAGGAAGCAATCATCACAGTGTAGAATGGGGGCAACTATAATGCCCACCAACAACTTGATGTATTCAACAAGGAAACTGCAATAAGTAAAAAGAAGGTAATACAAGGGGAACCTATAGCTTGAAAGAGAATTGCAAATCATATAAGCCATAGACTTTGCTTGGATTCTTACTCAAACAAACAAAAAAAACCCACACAGGATTTAAGAGACAACTGAATAGTGGCTTGATGTTTTGTATGAATACAAAGGGTCTATTTTTAGGAATACCTACTGAAATATTTATGAATGTAATTATATGATGTTCGATATTAGTTTCAAAATAATATGAGGTGAGGGAAGTGGGTAGTGTATAGATAAAACAAGATTGGTAGTGAGCTTATAATTGTTGAAGTTGGGGAAGGATATATAGGTACTCATTATATTATTTTCCTTGCCTTTTATATGCTTAATATTTTTTAAAATAAATGTTTCTTTAAAAGTATCTGACAAATCCAGTTGTAAATGCAATTGGATTATTTAAAGGAACTGGATACTGTTTAATAGATTTATGAGTTGTTTACAAGTTCTTGGGAGGGTTTTGCTGAGTAAAGTTATGAAATTTTTTCAGTTAGGCATCAGAAATGCTTAAAAATAAAATTCAGTATGTAAAGTCATACACGTAATGTCAAACATGTTGAAGAGTTTAATTACTTAAATATATTATAAGCATAAGTATTGACATGAAAGAATTTAGTCTGTGTTGTCCAATCATTGATCAAAGATCCCCCTGAAAATAATTGTTTTTACTGAAATAAAAATTACTGGGTATATAAATAGCATAGCAAGTTATGTGAATTTAAGTACATAAAATAAAGTTGGCCTTTGCATTATTAACTTTAGTGAATTGGTATTAATTAAAAGCATAAGATGTAAAACACCTCAGACATCAAACTACATTGACATTGTGTAGAATAAAGTCTATTGTCCTTTTCATAGTGTACAGGTTCTTAGGATCAGTTCTGCTCTTTTACAGTTTTATGTTTCATATTTTCTCTTCTTACATCATCTTCTTTTCAGATATTAACACTGAATTCACTTATTCTCTGAACACTGATTTTTTGTTCCTCCATGCTCGTCCCATGCTATTGGTCTTCTCTGGAGTAATCCTCCCTTCTCATCGTCCCCTGTGGAGGCCCTCCTTAATCTTTAAGATTCTTCTTAAACATTCCCTCCTCTGTGAAGTTATCTCAACTCTCCCAAGCTCATGCAGTTGCTACTTCCATATGTCATGCATTGCTCACTACAGAGACTAGTCTGGATTACTGTAATTATACAGCAATTACTTGCAGGTCTCTATTCCTACTATGAGACCATAGTAGGTATGATGAGATTATGTCTTTGTTAGTTAATTTATTATTATGACTGTCATTTTTCGGAAGCTGTTAGAATAATTCTTGTCAAGTATAGGACTTTTGACTAAATCAATACTGTCTTAATAACACTAAGAAACTATCAGTTATTACTAAAGCAAATTGTTTATTATTTTTGAAAATAATATTAAGTTAAAAAGACTACTGGACTTGCAGTTAACTTCCTGAAACACATGGAAGAGTAACAAATATTTGCAAAATGAAGATCTGTGTAGCATGCTCATACATATGTACTTGTACTTAATGTAAACCATTTATTACTTGTAGATAATGTTTACATGCACACATATATTCATATATTCATGGACCCAACATTATAGCAGCTTCATTTTAGTTTTATAGAGGTCTGAACTCAACACATATAGAACAGCAAAATATTCACTAAGTGTGAAATAATGTTAAGAATAGGAATAACAGTGAAGAATACAAGGAAGAAAGATGAGGGGGAGAAGGAGGTGAGTGTCATGGACAGACCCAGATCAAACTGTCACCAATCGTTCAAAACAAAAAAAGTGTTACAGGCATTAAGAAAAGCCAAACAGAGAGAAATAGACAAGCAACAAAACTAGTCACAACCCAAGTCCTAGAAAGTGAAGCAGAAGGAGCGTTTGAAAAAGAAAAGGAGGCTTATCAGTTGTTACAGTAAGGACGTTTATTCAAAGTCTTTCACTATAGTTCTTTGTTTTTCTACTTTAGCATACAGAATTAAAAAAGAATAGCAAAATTAATTTAATGTTACGACTGTCATGCTCAGAAAGATATTACAGTTCTATTTCCTGACTTTTAAAGATGGAAAGCTCTTGACCTTTATACCTTATTTGCCATTCATGACCTTTATCCCGTGACTTTAGCATTTGTCTGTTTGATTTTTAAAGACAGAGGAAATCTAAGTGACACTTTGTTCTATGCCTGCCTTCACTTAAAATGAAATCCAGTGAATTTTTCTCTGGAACACGTCTTCCTGTATTTAATGCATGAGAAATTATACAACTATGATGACTTGTTTAAGCCAATGGACTTAGGTAAGTCTGTCTGGGAGTGCATGACTGATATGGCAAGTCTCAAATTCCAGAAAATGTTAAATATTTCTAACTAATAAAAAAGGTTACAATGGTGAATTCTTACATTTCCTCTAATTTTGGAGCCAGAAAAATCTCACACTGAGTAAGAATGACCTCAAGGTAAGATCTGGTTAAACTTTCCTTTTTCAACCTTAGTCATTTCCATTAGTTATTATTTCTTATTACTTCGCTTTTCCTGTCTCATTAGTATTAATAACCATGTAATTCACTTTGTATACTAAAATATTCAACTATTGGTTCTATATTCATATGAAGAATTAGTTATATTGTTAAAATTATAATTAATTTTTTCAAGTGGCACCAAGAAATATGTTACCCTAAAGAAGTTGATTTGAACACTGAAAGTGATAAACGAGCTCTTCTGACTCATTTCAGTTCCTCTTCAGACATCTGAATAAAATAGAAAATGGCGCTAGCTGCTTTCTGACCACTAGGTGGGGAAACAATACAATTTAAAATGCAGTATAACTTTGGCTTCAACTACTTTCTTTTAAAATATGTTTATTATTTTAAATTATCACCTGCCTCCAATTCTTTACATTCTTAAGGCATTCTGACCTGAACGATATAATTACAAGTGACTTTGGGGAAGTAGGCAGGTAATAAAGGCCATGTGATCTCCTGAAATTCTTTCTTTTGATCCACATTAGAAGTTCTTTTCCTTGCCTTAAGCAACACAGACTCTACACCCTGGGGGGAAATGTGAACCTTATCAGTCATTTATGCCTCTGGGGAGCCAGTCCCTCACCTGAGCACTGGTTCTTGTTCTAATCCTTGGTTCTAGGAATGCACTTCCTCTGTGATCCTAACAGTGTCTGACTTGAAGCATGGAGTATACGCCCATGACAAACATATATTTATAACTCAGAACTCCCTTCCAACTCTTCACTTCTTACACCTAATTGCCTCCTCAAAGCTGCCTCCACAGCATTGCACAGCTGTGCTGTCCTGACTTTCCCCATGCCCAAACTTGCTCACCTTCAACCAATCTCATTCAGTTATGGACACATCATCCTTGGAGTTACTCTGGCTCAGAACCTTGGAGCCGCCCTGGATCCTCTTTTCCTTTCATACCCTAAGTCCAAATTCTGTGGTCTCTACCTTCAAAGTACCTCCAGAATCTGGACCCCTGTCATCATCTCCACTGCACCATCCCGGTTAGAATATCTTGCCTGCATTTCTGTAGGCTCTGCCTAACTGGTTTCCCTTCTTCAACATTTGCCTACTACCTTTTTTCAGACAGCTATTAAGGTAATAGTCACAAAACGTGAGCCTGAAAAACATCACTGCTCCACTCAAGCTCTTCAGCGTTTCCCATGTCACTTAGGATAAGAGCCATCATCTCTATCATGACCTGCAGGGCCTGTATGAGACTGTCAATACTACACCTTCCATCTACTCCAGCCTCAGTTACCTCTTTTCGAGCCCCTAGATATTTGAGGACTTTGTTCTGTCTGTCCTCTCTGACTAGAAAGGTCTTCTTCCAGATATCTGCATGCTTTAACGCCTTCACTTCCTTGAGTCTTTTCTCAAGTATAACTTCCTATAAGGGGAGCGACCCTCATGTCTCCTTTTAAAGTTGCAACACACTGTCCCCATGCCTCACACTACACCACCTAACCTGTTCTACTTTATCCCATATCACTTGATATTTCCTAACATTCTATATCTTTTACTAGTTTATTATTTTTTCCTGTATGTCTCTTGCCCCCTGCTTTATGTGAGTAGGGATCTTTATTTTGTTCACTGATATTTCCTGAACTTCTATTACAAAGGTACAAAGTGGTGCCTCACAAAATAATTACTAGAAGGGTGGTGGTGCAAAGAAAAGCACAGAGGAACCCATCTTTCACAATTTTACTTAAAGATCATCCCATAAACTTCCCTCTCACATGAAATATAAGTTTGTGAGCCTGACTATCAAGACTCATTTTACTTTCATTTCCTCTTTGTGTCTTTTCTAGCTTCCCCTACTTGGGGGAAAGTTTCAAACCTAGATATTTCTTCATTTTGGATTTTACTTGGGCTCTCTGATGGGAGCCTGAAAGTCTTACACCATATACCACATTTTTACTTTTGAAAAAATAATCATCTTACAGATATCCCTTAGCTTTCATCTTCATCTGACATTTAACTTTTAGATGTGACAGTTCCAGCGTATTTAGGCAATGTAACATCTAAATTCTTGTTTCTCAGCATCTTTTTTTTCTGAGAGTATACATTTTGAGGAGTTGGTAACTCTTAAATGAATCAGACTTTTGAATTAGGAGTCCTTAATAAAATAGAAATAAGGATGAAGTTAAATTTATTTAAACTGATGGATTTTGCTAATTTCTGATGTAAGCAATGTTACAAGCAAAAATTTGAACCTGGTTGGTTGGTGGACTCTTTCTGACTTTGTAAGAATTTCCTACAAATGTGGGAAATTGACCAGCATCGGTAGGATGCAGTAGTCCAGGCTACTGGTCTCTTTGAAAGTCTTTCTTCCTTCTACAGCTTTGTATTCCTCACCTTATCGCAGTGGATTCTAGGGGGGATGTTTACAGAAAAAAGTCAGCGTAGCAGGCCTGAAACTGCTATTTTAAAAAGAATCTTCTTCCACGATGGTCTGTTGGCTTATATCTGGGAACTCAGCTTCTAAAGCATTCCTTGCACTGACAGGAAAAGTTGTCTAATGATAAGAGTGCTTTGCTGTGCCTAGACTGTATAAACAACACGACTTATGGTGAACACCTGCTTTACTTCTAGAAGTCTGGTATTTTGGTAGTTGCTCGGCAGAAGGTGCCTAGGTGGCAGCTTTCAATAGAAAGATGACTCTAACAGGCTTCCCTGGGAAGCAATGCCACATGTATATTGCATTTTTGTAGCTAGAGAAAGGAGCAGTTTTACTCTGTCCACTGCCAAGTTTAGAAGAAGAGTATGACTAGGGTAAATCTTAGCCACGAGTACTCCTGTATGCTAAGTCCTGTGTGTCCTTGCGGTTGATCACCAAACCTAGGACTGGTCTTGGGGACTCTGAAACAACAGGAATAGTGATAAACTCATCCATGATTTCAGTCAATGAATTACCAGTCTTTTGCCTTATAAATTATCAGGAATTCATACTCAAGGTATTTACTGAAATTTCCCACTAGAATTACACAGGATCCAGAAGCCTAATAAAGCCAGCTGCTGGGATAGAGTCATATAATAAGCCTCAAAAGTACTGAGATCAAAATCTCATGGGTTAAATTCTTCAGAGTAGGATAAAGACACAGGATTTAATACATATGAAAAGAAAGTAATTCATACAGAAATCAAGTTTATATAAGAGCACACATTAGTTATTTTAATTAAATTACTATTTATTTGACACTCATATGTTAGTAGGCAAATGGTTCATATTCTCCTTTGGTAGCTGGTTGTCAAAAACTAGGATTCATGAACTCGAATGCCTGGAAGGGCATGTGGTTAACATAAATGTAAAATGCAGGTTGTATGTAAGATAGTAAACTGCTCTAACAACTTCTAGTCAGTTGGAGTTCTGCTTTTAACCAACAGCACCCCCTCACCCCCCATCAAAGCCTAATAAAGTGAATGTAGCACTGGCTACCCATGACAAGTGTGTTTTCAACTCCTGCTCTAAATTGTAATTATCAGCATTGAAGGAAAGCTGTCAATCAGACACGATATTAATTGAGTCTATCATAAGGATTATGAATATTAAGTACTTTAGATGTAATGAACATCAATCTGGTAGGGGATTGAAGTGAAGAAAAAACAACCGTACCTAAATATTTTTGGCATATTTGTGGTAAAGGATAATCATGCAAAACAATTTTTTAGAAGAAGAAATAGAAGATCTACTCTGACTTGCCAACAGAATCTGTGCTTGCCATTGTCTATTTCTCTTTAAAACAATATTTCATTCTATCCCAGTCTTCTGCTTGTTTTTTTCTCAACCAGTTCTTCTGGTATCACGGATAAAGAGCCTGTGTATAACAACATATGCAGTTCTGACATTTCTAAAAAGTACCATCTAAGAAAAGTGAGAGTGGGCTTGAATAAGTTTCCTATTTTTTTAATACACAGTCAGAAATCTGATTACTCAGAGAAAACCTTCATTTTTTTTACTTATAGGAGGTTATTTAGCAGAGTGGTTAAAAGTATACGGTGGACTCAGACTGCTATTGACAGTCTGCTATTGAGAGTTACATAACCTCTGTAAAGTTCCTTTTACTCATCTGTGAAATGATGAAAACACTATCCACTCAATGAAGTCATAAGGATTATATACGTAAAGTGCCTAGCACATTACAGGCAGCCAATAAAATATGGTGGTGGTGATGATAATGGTGGTGGTATTGGTGGTAATGATGGTGACGATGAAAATGATGGTGGCAGTGATGCTAATGGTAGTGGTGGTGGAAATGATGATGAAGGTGAAGGAGACGGTGGTTGTGCTGACCTGAAGAATGCTTCAGAACTTCTAAAAAGGCTCTAGAAATTTTCCTCAAATGAACTCTTAAGGGGAAAACCATTGTCAAAAGAGATGAATAAGAATTGCTAAAGGATATGGAGGTGTGAGAGCAGCTTGCTAAGCCATCTCTTCTCCCTGCTAACTGACTACTTTTGTGGCTCCACCAGAGTCACATGGAACCCTCAGCACTCAGCCAAGCGTAGTTTGAAAATTACTGACAAGAGATTGACAAAGAAATGGCAACATAATATTTTGCTTACTTGAGGTCTAAGGGAGGTTTAATGTTTCTGGGAGGTAGACTTGGGGCTGGCAATTGTGTTGGGTGAGATGCTGGCAATGGTGGTTGGCTGGCTGGATGGGATGGTGGAGGTGGCGGTAGGGCAGTTGTTGAGAAAGTCATTGGTCCTTTGTTGGTACCTAAGAAGCAAAACAAAAAATACTGTGAATTAAGACAAATCTTCCTCATGCAATAACTGACCATTTCAAGTATGCAGAAATGAGGATTTTAAACATAATAATGAAGGAAATGCACTGTAAGTTGAATTAATGTTTTAAAGAATTAATACTCTCAGTATCATGGGACACAGATTTTTAAATGTTCCATTTCTCCCCAACCCTACCACCCAGTTTACTGATATATAATTGACAAATAAAATTTTAAGATATTTAAACTGTATAATGTGATGATTTGATACACATATATGTTGTGAAAGGTTTCTCCCCACCAAGTTAATTAATATATCTATCAGTTCACATATTTATCTTTTTGGGAAGGGTGGCGAGAATACTTAAGTTTTACTCTTTTAACAAATTTCAGTTATACAATATAGTGTTATCAACTGTAGTCACCATGTTCTGTTTTAGATCCTCAGACTTTATGCATCTTATAAATGAAAGTTTCTACCCTTTGACCAACTACCTCTCCTTTTTCCGCCCAACTCTGTCCCTGGCAACCACTTTTCTACTGCTTAATTTTATACAAAAAGTTTCCTGATTCCTTTTAGATATTTCTGCCTCTCTCATGGTAATTATTAGAGCCTGGCTACAGTCCATGGGGTCACTAAGAGTTGGACACAACTAAGCAACTTCATTTTACTTCACTCTCTCCTCACTATCATAGTCCTCTTGGAGTTTTAAAAATTGTCCAGCCCCTACACCCCTGACTTGTGACATTCTTTGACAGGAGAAAATCTCACAGGATTAGCTCATGTTTTCTTTTGCCAGCCATTTTTTGGGGGATTGAGGTAGGGATAATTAGTTCCCTTATAAATCTGATAAATGAAAATTTCTGATTACATTTATATGTTAGAAATATTTTTGTCTTTTTGTCATAAAGTTAAAATTTTTTGATATTAAGGCTAACTATTTTTTCTTGAATTTGATTCGTAAATTTTTTCATGGATAGTTTGTCACTAGAGTTACATTTAGGAAGGCCTTCCCTACCCTGAGAACACATAATTATTAACCTTATATTTTCTCCTATTTCTCATTGGATTCATTTTTTACATTTAACTTTTAAAAATTATTAGTAATTTATTTTGGAATTAGATGTGAGATCAGGATCTATTTTTATGGGTTTATTGTTGTTCTTAAATCATTTGCCAATGTCCCAGGACCATATGTCTAAGGTACTATTACTTACCTCTTCTTTCATAAAACAAATATTAAAAATCCTAGTGAATGAGACAGATGAAAATACAGCTTGTTATTTTAATTTATAAATAATATGGTTTGATAGAATCATAAGTGACTTGAAAGCTTTACACGAAAAGAATAAGCCACTGTGAATAGATATTAATAAACCATTGGTGGTTTAGTCACCAAGTTGAGTCCGATTCTTGCACCCCATGGACTGTAGCCCGCCAGGCTCCTCTGCCCATGGGATTTCCCAGGAAAGAATACTGTAGTGTGTAGCCATTTCCTTCTCCAGGGTATCTTCCTGACTCAGGGATCGAACTTGGGTCTCTTGCACAGCAAGCAGATTCTTTACCAACTGAGCTACCAAGGAAGCCCTAATAAACCATTACCCAAAGAGAAGAAAAATTATTTATTAGTCATTTGTGATATCTTTTCACGGCAAATGTTTTGCCAAGTGGGAGATGCCACCTCGTGAGAGTGATCTAAGGCCTGAGGTGAGAAATTATAGGCATGGTTTGGGGAATGCTGAACTGGGTAGACTAGAACCAAACCTACCCTGAACTCCGTGTGCTACGGGTTTATCTTTACACAGGATTAGGAGGGTTTCTGATGGGGCCGCTGGGGCAACCCCCGTTCTTCTTCTTGCTGGGCATCTACTCCCCCTTCTCTGGTTATAATAACTTGAGTTGCCCAGAAAGTGGTGTGATTGCCTGGACTTGTAACTCCAAGGGGTCCTCGGGAACTATGACAGCCATCTCACCACCACCACCAGAGGGCGTGCCTGAGGGCGCAGTCAAACCAGCGGAAAGGAGAGCTGGGAGATGAATTGGATGGGTTGTATTTTCAAATTACTTTTGGAAAACTGTTAGAGATAATCTGACAGGCTAAATGAGACACTAAACTGTAAGTGTCTTGTTCTTCATTAAGCTTGAGGGAACACACAGTAAAGTATTCCTATGTTACACTAGTATTTAGCAATGCGATATTTTGCTTTGCAAAATCTATGGTCACTTTCAAATACTACAAGGAATATATTTGCATGCATACAAAATAATACTAAGGAAAAGCATCTTAGTTTTTCAGGGAGGCAAAAAACAGGTAGACTTCCCTTACTATAATATGATTGGCTCTAAAATCTTAATGTAAACTTCAAAAACATGTGCCAAAGTATAATTAATAATATCAGAATTCTCAAAAGCAAAAACCTAGTCTGATGTGATGGAAGAAAAGAATGGATATTGAAAAATAAAGAAGAAACAGAAACAATAAATCTATAGGAAATTTCTGAGATTAATTATAAGATTAATAAATCTTTTTTTTTTTGCTAGGAACCATTTTAGGCATTTTGCATATGGAATTTTATTTAACTTACATAACACTTCTTTGGGTATTTGTTATCTAGTTTCCATTTGATAAATAAGAAAACTACCCAACTTCAGAGAGTCAGTAAGCAACAGAGGTGGAATTCAAACTTAGCCAGAATATAAAACTTAGCTGATATGGTCAGGCTAGTGTATGCTCCTCGGTTCTGTCTCGTCACAACAAAGATTTGGACAAACAAAAGATGTTTGTGCCCTTTCTACTATGTTCTGTCCATGCTCTTAAAGTCATGAGATAGAAATTATGGATAAGTTCAAACGGACATACTAACACGTTTTCATAAGTCCAGCTTTTCTAATTGGTGCTTTTACTCTTAGTGAAATACTGAACAACTGTTTCAAGTTTTATTAGGGCAATATTAACTCTGGAGACTATAAAATAATCTATAAAGGAATTCAAATAAAGTGGTGTTTTGGAAATATGTTTCAGAATTTGACAATCAGATAACAGGAAAGTAGACATCCAGGAGTTAGTGGAAAATGGGCCCCCAAAGATGGATGACTGATACAGGTTGACAGGGAAAAAAATGTCTCATGATTTGGAATTGAGGAGCTTGAAATAAAATCATGAAAAGATCTAAAATATATGAAATAAAACAAAGGGAAAGAACAACAAGTTTAGAATTTAGTTGGTATCAAGAATTAGAAATGTACAATTTGAGAGTTAACAACCAAAACTCTGATCAATCTACCTATCCATCTATATATTTGGGTTTTATCCCTCAAGTCTCAGGGATATCAATATTGCCTAGGTAGTCTGTGGCTTTATAAGAATTGAAAAGACCATTTGAAATTTCTTCCTCAGAGAAATGTGCAGGGATATGGGCCTCATAGTAGCAGACAGAACTACTGGACAGTACAGGACAGCTCAGTTGCAGTGAGCCAAGCAAGTAAATTTATATCCTACTGCCCACTCTCATTCCAAGTCAGATTCAGAATTATGTTCCTGGGCCTTTTAATAGGAGCTTATAAGGCTTAAGGCCTTAAGTATATTTTCACTCTGCTTATTTAACTTATATGCAGAGTACATCATGAGAAAAGCTGGGCTGGAAGAAGCACAAACTGGAATCACGATTGCCGGGAGAAATACCAATAACCTCAGCTATGCAGATGAGACCACCCTTATGGCAGAAAGCGAAGAAGAATTAAAGAGCCTCTTTACAAAAGTGAAAGAGGAGAGTGAAAAATTTGGCTTAAAGCTCAACATTCAGAAAACTAAGATCATGGCATCTGGTCCCATCACTTCATGGCAAAAATAGGCAGGGAAACAATGGAAACAGTGACAGACTTTATTTTCTTGGGCTCCAAAATCACTGCAGATGGTGACTGCAGCCATGAAATTAAAAGATGCTTGCTCGTTGGAAGAAAAGTTATGACCAACCTAGACAGCATATTAGAAAGCAAAGACATTACTTTGCCAGCAAAGGTCCGTCTAGTCAAAGCTATAGTTTTTTCAGTAGTCATGTATGGATGTGAGAGTTGGACTATAAAGAAAGCTGAGCACTGAAGAATTGATACTTTTGAACTGTGGTGTTGGAGAAGACTCTTGAGAGTCCCTTGTACAGCAAGGAAATCCAACCAGACCATCCTAAAGGAAATCCTGTCCTGAATATTCATTGGAAGGACTGATGCTGAAGCTGAAACTCTAATACTTTGGCCACCTGATGCACAGAACTGACTCATTGGAAAAGACCTTGATGCTGGGAAGGATTGAAGGTGGGAGGAGAAGGGGACAACAGAGGATGAGATGGTTGGATGGCATCACTGGCTCAATGGACATGAGTTTGAGTAAGCTGCGGGAGTTGGTGATGGACAGGGAGGCCTGGCATGCTGCAGTCCATGGGGTCGCAAAGAGTTGGACACGACTGAGTGACTGCACTGAACTGAACTAAGGCTTCAAGTAGATGCTGGCCATTTTGCTAAAAAGCTGAATGGGAGTTTGACTTACACCTAGTTGTAACATTTGCACTTCCACAAGAGATGTAATAAGTTTGATAGTAAAATTCTTAACCATAATTTTAAAGTATGACTAATACTTTAAAACGAAAGAGAACTAACCGTACTTAACAGTAAAGAGCAGTTCATACTGGTTACAGAAAAACGGGAAGAGTTGTAAATGAAGGGGAGAGAAATTGCAAAACTGTCTAGAACATGAAAACAGCTCTCAAGAATCTGGGAAGTTAACAACCTCCGATTTGAATTTTTCATTCTCTTTAATTTTGGGAGCTTAGTAGAGGCCTTACACAAGTCATGTGCTGTGACACACGGGTGGAACACTCGGGCCATTTTACTGGGAGGAAATGCCAGCAGGGGCCTCCAGGAGTCTGCCAGCAGTGCCCAGGGGTTATCTGCCCTGCCCTGAAGATGGTTCCAGGTTCACTGAAACACCAGCTACCCAAAGGGGTGACATTATGTCAGGATCTAAAACTATAAATGGAAAAGCAGAATTGAAGGGGAAGGGAAGAATGAGTGGGGAGAAGGAGAGGGGATAATTAATGAAGAAACTTTGACAGTGGTAGTATACTTATATAATACAAAATGGAAATTGTGTTATTTCACAAACTTTGTACTTGAGATTTTTTTTTTAAATAAATACTAGTTCCTGTTATTTTGACAATACTCTTGTAATGTAAAGATCCATGAGGACTCAGGAAATCTACCCCTTAGATTCTGACATTGATGACTTTTAATTAAGAAGATGCTTGTAACCTTCACGGTCCACGAGGTCTAAGGAGCATCTTGAGTTGTGCTTCTGGATTTCCTTTTCAATCCATGGATTCCTTAAGAAAACCAAAGATACTATGAGGACTTCCCTGGTGGTCCAGTGGCTAAGACACCACACTCCCAATGCAGGGTGCCCGGGCTTGATCCCTGATTAGGGAACTAGATCCTGTATGCCACAACTAAGAGTTCGCATGCCACAACTGAAAGGTCAAAGATCACAGGTGCTGCAACTAAGCCCCAGTACAGCCAAATAAATAAAATAAATATTAAAACACCCCTAAAAACAATGTATCATATCATCCCCAATTGCCATAAAACCTTGACTGTAGACTTAATTTCTAATTATGATTTTTGTTGGAATGTCTTAGAATTGAGTCAGATGTTAGAAAACTGATTTCACCACCAGCTTTACACCAAACAGTCCTTTATCTTCAACAAATCATTTAATTTCCATGTGATTTAGTTTTTCTATCTATCAAATGGGAGTTGTATGACCCCAACTACTTCCAAAGGTTTGAAGATTAGATGAGCTGATATGTATCAAAAGCATCTTGAAAAGTCTGAAGCATAGTATAAACATAAAAGATGATCACATAAGGATAAGGGAGGCGACAAATAAAAATTATTACTGAGCTATCCTGTCTTGAGTTATTTTGAAATCATATTTTGAATTTTTATAAGGTCTTCAGTTATTTATTGGGGAATTATTATGTGCCTGCCCCAAGAATTGATGCTTTTGAACTGTGGTGTTGGAGAAGACTCTTGAGAGTCCCTTGGACTGCAAGGAGATCCAATCAGTCCATCCTAAAAGAGATCAGCCCTGGGTGTTCATGGGAAGGACTGATGTTGAGGCTGAAACTCCAATACTTTGCCCACCTGATGCAAAGAGCTGACTCATTGGAAAAGACCCTGATGCTGGGAAAGATTGAGGGCAGGAGGAGAAGGGGACAACAGAGGATGAGATGGTTGGATGGCATCACTGACTCGATGGACATGGGTTTGGGTAGACTCCGGCAGTTGGTGATGGATAGGGAGGACTGGTGTGCTGCGGTTCATGGGGTCGCAAAGAGTCAGACACGACGGAGCGACTGAACTGAACTGAACTGCCCCAAGATTTAGCCATTGAACTGGCAATGTGGAATATAAACTTTTATCTTCTCTACACCTGCGTAGGTCGACTTATGGCTATTGTTCATCCAAATGGGACAAAAACTTCTGGCGATTGTCTGGTATTTCCAGAGTCTGGGCTGATAAACTCTCCACTCAGAACAATCCAAGTGAATATTTGACGGAGCCCCTAGCAACTGTCTGCCCATGCACAATCATTTGCACCCAACCAAACACGGGCTCCTTCAGGGTCTGCTCTCGCTGAGACCTCATCACGTTCACCATAATAGTTGTTTAAAAGCTCCCCACATTCCCGGACCCTCTCACTCCCTCCTCCTTCACCACAGATAGTTTACCTTTTAGTTTACCAACACCAGGGAGAACACTCTACTTGACCATCCCCATTTACCTTTTGTTCTAACTTAAAACCTTACATCTTGCTTCCCTTATTTCCTTTGCCTCTGATTCTCTGGAAAAATGTCATTCTTACCAATACTAACTGCCATTCTTGGTTCATGACATGCCTGCTTTCTTATAGTCCCTGCTCCATTAATCAATGACTCCTTCACTTTCATCAAGCAAGAAACAGTTATTAAGCACTCACTCTGTGCTCTGGACTGTGTTTCAGTCTTTATGATGCACTTCCCACCTTAAACGTGGTTTGATCTCCTGTGTGCTAAAGAGATGCAACAATATCCTTACTTCCTTGTCCCTCACTCTAGTTAACAGCAGCTGTTTCTCATTCCCTTCACAGCCACACTTCTTGGAACACATGTCTTATATTTACCACTTCTATATTTTTATTGTACTTCGGTGGCTTCATGAGCGAGGGAAGAATGAAAAGTTCTGGAATAGAGAGTCTTGAGTTTGAATTCAGACTTCACCGCTCATATTCACTTAATTGTTTATTGCTCAGTTTGGGGCCTTGAGTAAGCTGCTTGACATCCCCAAGTCTTTCTTTTCTCATCTGTGAAATGGTCATATACATCCACCTTGCAGAAGCATCTGAACATTATAGTTCTTAATAAACATTCCTATTCTTAGCTATCACTTAATCTGGCTACATCATTGATACATGGCAGTCTCCCCATGTCAACTGTAAAAACCAAAACCTTTTCCACGAACCAATTATGCATAATTTTGGTTCAGTTAGGATATCTTAGAGTGGACTAAGAATCAGGAAGTTTAACTCCTCATCCAGCCCTTCAGGTACCGAATAAACAAACATTGCTTTTACTTTCTTGATTCCTGTGTGTGTGTGCTCAGTCATGTCTGACTCTTTGTGACCCCATGGACTATAGCCTGCCAGGATCCTCTGTCCATGGAATTTTCCAGGCAAGAATACTGGAGTGGGTTGCCATACCTCCTCAATTCTTGATTCCTGTACAACACCAGAGGCAAGTTTTCAGCATGGGAAGTAGAATGGTTTGGTAGAAAGAATACCTGTGCTGGAATCATTCAGATCTAGGTTTGACTACCAATCCCAACTTGTAGTAGCTGTAGGGCACTGGATAATGTATTTTGCTTTTCTGGGTTTTACATTCCCTGCATGTTAAAATGAGACTACTGCTTCCTAACATGCAGGAAAGCTATGAGAATTAGAAATAGTATGTACCTACTATTTTTACCCAACAGTGGGTGTTCTGCTTAAGAAGTATCCTAGCACCTAAAACCATTTTTTTTCTACACGGGACAGGCTCTTATTAAACCTTCAAGGGCACGTTTATGTCTCTATGTGTAGAGAGACTGGGATAATCAAACCTTACTATGCCTTTTTTTCTTTTAATTTTTGTTGGAACATAGTTGATTTATAATATTGTGTTATTTTCAGGTATAGCCTAGTATGATTTCTTTAAAAAGTTTTCTAGGGACTTCCTTGGCAGTGCCGTGGTTAAGACTCCGAGCTCCCAATCCAGTTCAATCCTTGGTAGGAAACTTAAGATCTACATGCATGTGTGCTCAGTCATTTCACCCGTGTCCACCTCTTTGTGACCCTATGGACCATAGCTTGCCAGGCTCCTCTGTCCATAGAATTCTCCAGGTGAGAATACTGGAGTGGGTTGCCATGCCCTCCCCTAGGGGATCTTCCCGACCCAGGGATCAAACCCGTGTCTCCAGTGTCTGCTGCAGATTCTTTACTGCTGAGCCACCAGGGAAGCCCAAAGATTACATGGCAAGGCCACACACAAAAAAAGTTTTCTAAACTTCCACTTGTGCCTGAAACAACATGCTATGCTGCACTTGTGACCATTTTGCTACAAGCAAGCTTCTGACAAGCCACCTGTTTTTTTAAAGTGTTGTGTGGCTGCCCTGATTGTCCTCTGGCTTGACACCATGCAGCCGAGTGCTGCTGGGAGAACTCTCTCGTCTGTATACAGAGTACTCACACATGGTTTCTTACGCTAATTTGATGTTTTTTAAAGTTCCCATAAATTACTTTGTCACTTTTTAATTTAATCTCTTCCTAGTTAAATAGTAAACTGAGGGTGGGTCTACACTGCCGCCATCTGTGTTTGCCCCACAACACTTTACATCTATCATACATAGCAGGGTATTTCATGCCTTGCTGATTTGGACTTTCTTTTTCCCTTTCTTTTCCCTTTAGAAAAAAAAACTAGTTTAAAATAGTTTATTGTGAAATAAATATATGTACAGTAAAACGCTTAAGAAAAGATAAGAGGGAATGCTGAAAAGAAAAATCTCACGTCCTATACCCCATCTCCCATTTCTCAAAGACAACTGTTTCCAGTCTCACATGTGTCTTTCAAGAAATATTCCATGCATTTTGTCACATAAACTGGACCTTAGTACATACAGTATTCTGTACTTTGCTCTTAAAGCAAATTTTTTTAGATTTCTCTTTACTGGCACAAATAGGGCAATGAACTTTTCGTAACTGTGGCATTCTCCATTGCATAGATTTAGTATAATTTATTTGACCCATCTCATAATTGATGGTAATTTTGATTATTTTTTTGAAAATTATTTTATCAAGTAAGAGATATATTGATTTAAAGAGTACACTTCAGGGATTTTCCTGGTGGCCCCGTGGTTAAGACTACCCGCTCCCAAGGCAGGGGGCACAGGTTCAATTCCTGGTTGGGGAACTAAGATCTGTGTGGTGCAGACAAAATAAAAGGAGTACAATTGAATGGTGTCAGTATGTTTGCATTAGTGCAGTCATCACCCTAATCTAATTTTAGGACATATGAATCACCACAAAAATAAAGCTGACCTATTATTTTCCTCACCCCATCCCCTTCCCTTACTCCTGCCTTAGACAACCACTAATTTACTTTTGGTCTCAGTGGATTTGTTTATTCTGTATTCTTCATATTAATAGGATCATACAATATGTGGCCTTTTGTGACTGCTTTTTTCACTTAGTTGTTTTTGAGGTTCAATCATGTTGCTGCAAATATCAGGACTTCATTCTTTCTATGGCTGGTTTATATCCCACTGTATGGATACCACATCTACTTATCTATTTTTCAGTTGATGGACTTTCGAGTTGTTTTCATTTTTTAGCTGTTACAAATAATGTTGGTATGAACATTTGTGTACAAGTCTTTGTGTGGACATATGTTTTCATTTATTTTTACTATTAGTATATGCCCAGCATAGAATTGCTTAGTAACTGTATGTTTACCATTGGGAACTTTAGTTTGTTTTGTATTTTTTGATATCTTTGGATTACTAGACAAGTACGATTATAAAATTATTCTTGTACTTGTATGTTTGATCACAAGTCTAAATATATCTGTAGGGTAAATTCTTAGAAAGTGGAATTTGAGGATCAAACAATAGAACATTAAAACATTTTGGTAAACAGGACTATTTGGTAAGAGTTTATCAATTCATGCGTCTTCTAGCACAAGAGGATAACACCTGTTTTACCATAACCTCACTAGCAGTGAAGTATTATCACACTGTTTTGGTCTTAATTCTGATATATAAAAAAATGCAATGACATTTTAACTTGCCTTTCAATGTTTGCAAGTGATGTTAAGGATCTTTTCATATGGTTACAAGACATTTTGTGTGTATGTGTGTTTCCTTAATATAGTATGTTAGTGATACAGCACCCTGTTTAATTAAATTGCTGAAAAAAAGAACTTATCTCTTCTATGATTGACAGTTGATCTAATATGTTGCTGTTTGATCTAAAATAGAATATCATTTACAATATAGGCATTCAAGTAGATATTGCCATTTATGTCAAAGCATCTTACAAGTTTTCAGAAGATCTTCAGTAGCTTTCAAAGGTAAGGATTTGAAAGTATTTATGAGCTTATCTGGGTCATAGGCTTAGAAAATCTAGTTTTACAGAATTTTTTTCTTGTCTAATTGAACGTCATCTATTCTTATCTTTAAAGAATTTATAAGCCCATAGTGGATGTAAACCCACAGAGGATGGGAAATTTTGAAAATCAACTTGAAAACAAAGTACTGTAACTATATTAGTGAAAAACTCTTTGCTTTGAAAGCAAGCTACCAAGAAAATGTTGCTCAGTTTAGAATATTCCATCAACATGGAAAGAAAAGTAATACTGAAACGTTCATGTTTGCATAGATAATTAAGCAAAAATTAAAATGAAGATGAAGAAGTAGAGATCAAAACAAATACAATCAGTTAGAAGAAAATAAGTAAAGAAAGGCTTTGATCACTGTCTTAAACTTCCCCCATCTCAGATTTAACTTTAACATTCAATGTCTCTGAATTTTTTTTCATTCTTAAAAATTCACTTTCCCAATAACTTTGTTGGGTATTCATAATTTATGTAGTTATTTTTATAATTAGATATAATCATGAAGTGTTAAATGTTTTTATTTATTTTTAGTTCATAAAATGACATGAAATTCAAATCAGGCAGTAATTTGACTGCAGATTGCTGACTTCTGAATCTTTCTTTTTTAAAAAAGGTTAAGGGATTTCCCTGGTGGTTCAGAGGTTAAGACTTGTGGCTTTCACTGCCAAGCCCCGGGTTTGATCCCTGGTCGGGCAGCTGAGATACTGCAAGCAGTGCAGTGTGCGGGTGTATTAGTCATTCAGTCGTGTCCAACTCTTTCGTGATTCTGTGGACTGTAGTCCACCAGGCTCCTCTGTCCATGGAAATTCCCAAGCAAGAATACTAGAGTGGGTTGCCATTTCCTTCTACAAAATATTATATTAAAAGGAAAAACGTCAGTGTATAGGAAAAGTTTTTTGTCAGAAGCTGATACAGAGTACCTTTCTTATTTCTAAGATAGAGTGTATTGGGGCAGAAGACAATAATTGAATTTCTTTTCTTCAAATGTTAAAATTTTTAAAAAATATACTTAAACTTATATAGGAGTAAAGGAAGTCCTACTAGAACTCAAGGTTTAGAAAAGCCTCATATGAACTGATTGATATGTTGAAAGGATAGTGAATGTTTTGAGTCAATCAACATTTTTAAAATAAATATTGATATAACCCAGAAATATAACATCTATGAGCAGAGAAGGAGTAAACATTGGTGATGCAGAGATAATATTATAGCTTCAGAATATGAGCAAATAGAGGGACATCTAAAGCAGATGCTCCAAACTCAACTTTCAATGGAACATGAAAGTTGCTGTTTCAGGCAGCAACATGCATTTGTGTGTGCTGCTGGGAATTGACTGGTAAGCAGGAAATTCATGCCATCTTGATGGGGTCACTGCTACAGGACTCCAGCCTATTGTAAATATGTGGAGAACAAGTCTAGATTTTTCTGTGAAATCTTCCAATTTTTTAATGTTGGCAACTAAGTAAACAAAACAAAACAAACACATCAAACATACACCCCCACCACCCCCCCCAAACTCTACACACCAAACAAAGCACATTCTTGGATTACTTTGTGATAGATGTGAAATACTTTGTAAAATTACTTTGCGATAGATGCCTTTTTTTTTTTTTAAGTAAGAGGAAGTGCCATAAAGAAAAGGACTATTAAGGGAAATTGCCCGATAATAGGTTCATCCAGGAAGCCAGATTTTTCCTGCTTAAACTGTAAGGTTTTGAAATGGGTAAATTAGACCATCAGACCAAGTAGACATGAACTGAGGAAAGAGAACTAGAACTGCCAACAGAGAAGGCAGAACTTCCTTGTAGTGCATGGACAGAGCATGAAGTGACCAAGATCCAGTATAGCTGTAAGCATAGATGTGCAGACAGACTGGTTTAAACAAAAGGTTCAATTCAGTTGCATGCTCAGTCTCTCAGTCTTGTCTGACTCTTTGTGACCCCATGGACTGTAGCCTGCCAGGCTCCTCTGTCCATGGGCTATCCCAAGCAAGAATACTGGAGTGGGTTGCCATTTCCTATGGGGCTTCCCAGGTGGCACTAGTGGTAAAGAACCTCCCTGCCAATGCAGGAGATGTAAGAGACATGGATTTGATCCCTGGGTCCAGAAGATCCCCTGGAGGTGTGCATGGCAATCCACTCCAGTATTCTTGCTTGGAAAATCCCATGGACAGAGGAGCCTGGCGGGTGGCAGTCCATAGGGTTGCAAAGAGATGGACATGACTGAAGCAACTTAGCATGCCATTTCCTACTCCAGGGGATCTTCCCAATGCAGGGATTGAGTGCAGGTCTCTTGTGTCTCCTGTATTGGCAGGCAGCTTCTGTACCAACTACACCACCTGGGAAGCCCCTCAATTCAATTAATGTTTTCTATGACTCTTTTTGTCATTGCTATTTTGGAAGATCACCAATAGAGAAGAGAGGAGGATCCCTGATGAAGAGACAGCACAAAAACATCTTGTGATAAATCAAGACCCGGAGGAGGGAAAGACATAGAAGAAGAGGAGATCCAGGAGAGAAAATATAAAAGCCACAGAGAAGCTCCTACTAGAGGTGTGACCTCAGGCAGGTCTTTCCTTCTTCCTTTTTTTTTTTTTAAAAAAAAAGTATTTTAATTTATTCAGAGGGCTTCCTGAGTAGCAGATGGTAAAAAATCTGCTTACAATGCAGGAGACCCAGCTTCCATCACTGGGTTGGGAAGATCCGCTGGAGTAGGAAATGGCAACCTACTCCAGTATTCTTACTTGGAGAATTCCATGGACAGAGGAGCCTGGTTGGCTACAGTCCATGGGTTTGCAAATAGTCAGACATGACTGACTAACACTTTCATGCTTACATTAATTTTTTTTTTAGCTTTTCACTAAAATGATAATATAATTAAAAAAATATATAAAAGATCTAAGGGACTCTGAGAATGTCCAAAGGCCTCACGTTGAAATATACTACCCTGACAGTTCACAACTCAGTCAGATTTGGGAATGGCAAATAAAGATTTCTCCACCTCATTTATCTCATCTGTATGCTTTGCTTAATGATTCTAACTGATCAAACAATACTAGGTTTTACTGTTCCTAAATCTGATTCATAAATTTCTTCACTATTTTATGCAAAGTAAATAATATATCACATTTACATTGTGCATCTAATTTTGTATGAAGTCCAAATGTAATAGTAAATTGGTGAAATTAATGTAATCAATATAATATTTAACAACCAGTCATATTGATTCCTATTTTGTGTTTTCTTGCTCCCTATATCTAGCACGTGAACAATTTATATCAGTGCTACCCATGAAACATATTCTGAATTCGTCTCCTTGTCTCTTCCACCCTAGTCTGACCCATGTCATTTCTCACCTGAAAGTCTTCTAATCAGTCTTCAGATTTATTCTTATGTGCCTACATTTTATGCTCCACACAGCAAAGAGAAGTCCCAAAATGTAAACTACATTATAATATTCTTCTTCATAATGCCTCCAATTTCAGTGGCTTCCTATTACAAATTCTGAACTATGACCGTCTAGAACCCAAGGAGTTTGGTCACTGCCTACTGTTACAGCCTCATCTTGAACCACTCTCCCTTCACATAGGAATTTTAGCTGACATAAGGGCTTGCTATTTCTTTAACCACATCTAGCTGATTCTTGCCGAAGTAATTTGCACTAACTCGTTTCTGCTCATATATTCCTCTCCCATATCACTGTGTAATTGGATCCTTTAATCATTCATGACTCTGCTTAAATATTATCTGCTCAGATATTATCTGTAATAATATTAATATTAAATATTATCTGTGCTCAGATAATATTAAGTATTATCTGTCTTCACTGACAATCTCATCTAAAATCACTTCACCTTGTCTGCTACCTTCTCAATCACTTGGTTGCATCATTGGTTTTATTTTATTCACAACACTAAGCATTCTCTGAATTTGTTTATCCATTTATTTGTGTTTTATCTGCTCTTCCAACTAGGATGTAGGCTATATGAAAGCAAAAACTATATACATCATTCTTATTGCTGTACTCCTAGGCATAAAACTATGGCAGTCACTCACTAAATATTTATTGAATAGATAAATGAATAAACAAGAGATCTTCTGCTGGAAAAAAATAGGAAATGTCAAATTCTCTTGCATGTTGCTGTTCTTAGAACAAAAGCAAAGATTAAATATAATAATAAAGGATTTATTTTGTAATTCATGTTTATCACTAATATTCATACTAAGGATCATCATCATTTTCAGCATGAAGCAGTGAAATTGAGTGCTACAGGGTACTGAACAGAAAGAATGACAGGCAAATATAGGCATAAGTGACAAAATTAGTATAAAGAGTAACATTTAACATCAGACTTGGAGCTGCAATAAGAAGTCATCCAGTAGAAAAATTCACTAGGTCAAAGTATAATTAAATTTTAAATCAGTGATTGACTGAAAGACAGTAAGTCTTTGGTAATAAGAGAGTCAGGCCAGTCAGGAGCGCAGGACTGAAAGAAAGGATTCTGAACAGATAAGAAATGGACTGGTCAAAAAGCATCTAGACTAGGGGTATTTATCCCAGTCGGTGCTAGTGGTAAAGAACCTGCCTGCCAGTGAAGGAGATGTAAGAGATGTAGATTCCTGGGTCAAGAAGATCCCTTGGAGGAGGAAATGGCAACCCATTCTGGTATTCTTGCCTAGAGAATCCCGTGGACAGAGGAGCCTGCAAGCTATGGTCCATAGTGTTGCAAAGAGTCAAACATAACTAAAGCAACAGCACACACATGCACACACATCCTAGAAATAAAAAGGGATTGAGGTGAGGAAACAGGTACAATTATAGCTGGCTTCAAATACATGAAAGACTCATTTGAGGATGAGTCACGTATTTGAACATACTACAGAGGCAGCATGAACACCAAAGGAAGTTATAGAAAGATTTAAGTGGAAAATAAGATTAAAATTTCTAGGAGACAAAACACGCAAAGAAGTGGATTCTCTAGTCACAGAAATTTCAAGTGTAAGATGATGCTACCAGGGACTTCCCTGGTGGTCCAGCGGTTAAGAATCTGCCTTCTAATGCAAAGGATGCAGGTTTGATCCCTGATTGGGAAACTAAGATCCCACAGGCCATGAGGCAACGAAGCCCATGCTGCAAGTACTGAGCCCATGCCTCAGCTAGAGGGAAGTCCATGCAATACTGCATGTGTGCCACAACTAAGGCCTGATGCAGCCAAATAAGTAAATAAATTAAAAAAAAACAGATTCTTCCAGACATTTGGAACCCATTCCATTAGCATGGCTCAGTGGAAATGGCTGTTTGAGTTCTAGCCAGGCTAATTACCAATTGTGAGACCTTAAGTCCTCTACCTTCCTCTTATTTAAGATGGGAACAGCTATACCTGCTACATAAATTGAATGAGATAATGTGCGTAGTGTACCAGGTATAGATTCTGCAAGCAAGTAGGTGCTCAATAAATAAATAGTTGTCATTACGGAAACTTTGCAACTATGAGAAGACAGCCCAGGATACTGATGACTTGATAGCTTGTAGAGGCCTTTCAGACTCTCCATGGCTTCTCAGTTTCCCTGATATTGATATTGAACTAGTTGATATTGAACTATTCAATTGATATTGAACTAATCTTTGAATAGAAAGGACAGATTTATGACTATTATTTCAGACAATTTCTTTTATTTTGTTTTCAGGAAAAAAGGTAATATTGCCAATATTCATATTCATTAAGACCTTAACAAAACTATTATATATACTATTTACTTATTTATTTTTTTTTCCCCAAAGCCCCTCCCCCCATATATATATTTTAAAAAAGAATTGGGCTGATCAAAATTCATACAGAAAGATCAGCTGGGAAGGAGAAAAAAGTCCAAGATAGGCAGCCAATGTAGAGTTCCAGTCAAAACCATGTACTTTGGAGTTAATCAGACTTAGAGTCAAATGCCCTTGACCTTTCCCATAAGTGTTCCTCTGCTCCACTGATTGAGTAATCATTGTTACTTGGCTGCAGAGTGTCTATATATATATATGTAATAGTTAATCATTGTTATATATCTTGTGGACAATGAAGCAAGATAATGCTGGTAGCTTAGTAAGAAGTCATAAGTGAAACAGAGATACTAGATACATATAATATGACTTGCTAAATGCAGATTTTGCAATCATGAAAGTTAGTGATATTGGAGTTTTACCATGATGAAACTGGGGAGGGAAGGATAAGGGGCTTAGTAAAACCCCATTTTGCTCTTTCCACATGTGTCAAGAATTAACAAATGAAATATTTGATGTCCAACATATAATGGACACCAACCCAAAGTTGTCTTGAGGAACCAGGAGATATAAGAAGCTATGCTCATCTAAACTCCCCCAGTCTGGTTTCTTCTGACATATTTTGCTAACACTGTATTACTTATACTTATCTTGGTAAACTTTAACATCTACAACTTGTGTCATAGTGTTCATTTTGACCAAACTTCTAATGCAGTCTTTTGCAGGACTGCATCAAAGGGGCATACTTAACTTAGATTGTGGATAACACCCTTGTTGAAGGGCCAACTGCTACTTTAGAAGCTAAGAATTATATTTAAAAAAAACCCCATAAGTTAGAGATATCTAACTAGAAATCATTAAACAGAAAAAGTACAAGCAAGTTACTTACTTAGTGACCAAAAAGTTAGTACATGATGGGGAAGAATCAAGGTATGTACAGCAATCACAGAAAAACTTTCAGGGTACCCTTATTTCATTATAGGTGATACATTAATAAATTATATAGCATGGATACATATTTACATCACATAGCTATAGGTTTATATTGCATAGCTATATATTTATATCACATGGCTATAGTTTAATAAGACCCGGTTATACTGGGTCTCAGTTGTGGCCTGCAGAATCTCTTTGTTTAGTTGCAGCATGTTGGGATCTAGGGATCTACCAGGGATCAAACCTAGGCCTTCTGCACTGGGAGCATGGAGTCTTAGCCACTGGACCACCAGAGAAGTCCCTATTATAGATATTTTGAAACTTAAAATAGTTAATATTTTTAGGTGTTTCAACTTAAATATCATCCCTAGTTCTAAAAAGAAATCACCTTTTAGTCTGTTATTAACTTGTCAGAATTTTCTTGTTCAAAAATTGAGTATAAAGCTGACTATTGAACTTGGATCTATACCAGTAGTTTTCAAAATTTAAGAATAACTTGGCATATATTTAATAAACAGGTTCTAGGAACCTGTCTTTAGAGATTCTGATTCAGATGCTCTCATATGGGGTTCAGGGGTCTGCATTCTTGCCTAGAATCTCAGGGAGTTCTCATGCATGTAGACTATGGACCATGCTTTAAGAAACACTAGTTTTGCTATCTTCTCCTTTAAAGAAATAGTGAAACTCAAGCCAGCTAATGTTGGTACTACTGATGTGGTAAAAGGTTTAGATTAAGATAGGAAAAAATGTTTTAAGTAGATTGCTTAAAGAATTTTAAAAAAATAACTTAGAGATAGCATTTACCAATTTTCTTCTACTTAACATTGAACAGTATTTCTTAAAGTGTAGACCCAATACCAGTAGCATCAGCAACATTTGAGAGCTAGTTAGAAATACAAATTCTCAGGCCCCATTCCAGATCTAATGAATTTAGAGATTCTAGAGCTGGGTTCCAGAAATCTGCATCTTAACAAGTTCTCCAGGTTGTTCTGATGCACATTCAAGTGTGAGAATCACTGGCGCAGACTAAATGGTGGTGGACCTGGTGTGATTCAAAGGACAACAGAGTAACGTAGAAGGCTGAGAAGAGACTGGTAACTTGAAGTAGTCATTGTGCTACTCAGGTGTGCAACCTATTGCCTAAAGTGTGCTATTATCACAAATTCTCTTTTTTAAAGCACAACTTGCTTATTTTGTTTTTGACCCTCATATTGGCTACTAGCTGATGCTTTCAGTTTGTACATTATTTTCAATTCCTTCTGGTTATTCTTGTCCTTTATATAGGAACCAAACCTTACAGGATCCAACTATAGTTGAAATAAGAGAACTTGGTCCTTATAAAACAGGGAAAATCTCGTTAAGATGATACCACACTGAATTAGGAGGTTGGGATTAACATATACACACCATTAAATGCAAAATATGTAACCACAAAATCCCTGTGGATGGTGACTACAGGCTTGAAATTAAAAGATGCTTGCTCCTTGGAAGGAAAGCTATGACAAACCTAGACAGCAAATTGAAAAGCAGAGACATCACTTTGCTGACAAAGGTTCATATAGTCAAAGCTATGGTTTTCCAGTAGTCATGTATGGATGTTAGAATTGGTCCATAAAGAAGGCTAAGCCACAAAGAATTCATGCTTTCAAACTGTGGTGATGGAGAAGACTCTTAAGAGTCCCTTGGCCATCAAGGAGATCCAACCAGTCTATCCCAAAGGAAATCAGTCCTGAATATTCATTGCAAGGACTGATACTGAAGCTGAAGCTCCAATACTTTGGCCACCTGATGTGAAGAGCCAATTCATTTGAAAAGATTCTGATGCTGGAAAAGATTGAGGGCAGGAGGAGAAGGGGATGACAGAGGATGAGATGGTTGGATGGTATCACTGACTCAATGGATAGGAGTTTGAGCAAACTTTGGGAGACAGTGAAGGACAAGGAAGCCTGGTGTGCTGCAGTCCATGGGGGTTCAAAGTTGGACACGACTTAGCGACTGAACAACAACAACTAACCAGGACCTACTGTATAGCACAGGGAAAAATACTCAAAATTTCAAAGTAGCCTATAAGAGCAAAGAATCTGAAAAAGTATATATATATATGAATCATTGTGCTGTACACCTGAAACTAACATGACATTGCAAATCAACCATGCTTCAATTAAAGAAAAAAAAAACTTAGAAAAAAATGATGACACCACACTACCCCTTTTATAATTGGGTGGATACGGAAGTGAGACGTAGGGGTGGAGGGTGATAATCACAAAGCCGAAAATCAGCAGATAACTTTAGGAGATAGCAGATTGAAAAGATTGGAGAAAGTAAGGCAAAGTGATTAGGAGCAATCTTTAATGTACAGATTATAGAATACTGACTACCAGTCTTCTCTCCATAAAGGAAACAGAACCAGGCAAAGGTAGATTCACAAAGGAGATAGAATTTATTTTGACTACCTACCCTATACCTTTCTGGAGCAAATAGCCTAAGAATTAGACTCTCTATTTCTCAAGACAGCCATAAAATTGTAGGACTGGAAGTTCTTGTGAGTTTACTATTTTTGTGCCTTTCACATAATTTGGCAAAGAAAATCTGTTGATTCTTTATGAAGCTATCTTCCTGCTTCTGCATAGAACTATGAAATAGAGAATAAGCGAATCACTTAGCCTTGTGGGTGACAAAGCATGGAATATCTCTTTAAAATGTCCTCAATTCTGATCAAAGATAAGAAATCTGAGGTCCAGATAAGTTTAGTGATTCGTGAAGGAACGCAAATCTTAAAATCACGAGGTCCTGATAAAAGAATCTTGTTTTCCTTATTCAAGTCTCATGTTCTTTCTACCATCCCTAGAAACAAAATCTCTCTCTATATATATGTCATTTGTTTCTAAACCCTAAAGTGATAAAGGTTTAGCATCTTCCTTTTGAAAGATTTTTCAGTATCTCAACATTGAAATAACCAAAAATGTACATGTTACTGTCTGGATGAAAGAAGCAGCTAAGGAGAGACTAGACAAAATAGAAAGTCAACGACTAACAGACTTAAAGGCAAACAGCAGGCAGAACTATTCCTCAATAAAGAAACAGTCTTCCAGTTGTTTTTTGTGAAAGGGAGGACTATTATAATTCCCCAAAGTTGTGAGTATATGGTTGCTCACTCACATGTATGTGTGTACCTGTGCGTGCAGAGATGATTCTGGGCGTGAGCAAAGCTGATAAATAACTTCTGGGAAAGAAGGGAATTATTCATAGCTAGATCTCTGAGTTGGAGGAATGAAGGAGGAGCTTAGGGTTGGAAGACAGAGCAGAGTGGAAATTGACCCAGGCAAACTCTATGTTGAATGTTGAGCCTTCTTTGTGGATAATCCAAGAAAACGTCAAAGAAAGGACCTCATTGGTGGCGGGAAGGCCATGTGTCAACAGCAATCTATTTGATGGGGTTTGGAGAAGATCTCAGTTGATCAGTTTCACTGATATAAGCAGTGAGCTGGGTTTGATTGAGTTGAAACGGTTCTGAGATGAGAATGTCTCACATGGGCTGGAGCATAGGTATGTGATGGTTGGAGATAGTGCTGCTGCTGCTAAGTCGCATGAGTCGTGTCCGACTCTATGCGACCCCATAGACGGCAGCCCAGCAGGCTCCCCCGTCTCTGGGATTCTCCAGGCAAGAACACTGGAGTGGGGTGCCATTGCCTTCTCCATGGAGATAGTGAGGGACTTCTTTTGACCTCATTGAGCAAAACCCCTGCCTTCTGGAGACAAAAAAAGAAGTAGGACAAAAGTTGCTGTGATAGTATAATATGTGGAATTGCCACTCTATAATTCCATAATGAGTTCAACTATTAGTGTGTCTATTACGTGCAGGTTTCCTACTACATAGGATGTTTCTAAAAGGTTTTAAACTGAAGACTCAGACTGCAAAGTGCTCTTCTTGACCATCCTGATATGATTCTAGGCAGAAGAGACTGTCCACATGCATCTGCTCAAGGGCCCAAATGGGGGTGGTTGGTCAGTACCAGCTGCCAAGGAAGCATTTGGAATTGGAGATGGGGGTAGAGAGGAGGGGTTGATTTTGGCTGTTTCAGTGGCTAGTGAGTGCTACTCGCTTTTCAGTGGCTAGAGATCAAGGAGGCTAAAATTCTTGCCCAAGGCAAGACTGTTCTACTTGAGGAGGAATAGTGTGTCCCAGGCTGCTGGTGGCACTCCAAAATTCTGAAGACTTCATTTTATACATGAGATCCAGGAGTCTCCAGAGGCTGGTGCAGAGCACAGAGCAGCCCCCTCTAAATACAGCAATGTAGCATCTCTGCCCCAAAGTGGCCCCGTCATGGTTGTCCTCTTTCATTCACAAAATCCCAAGTCACTTTTATATCCACCCAGGGACAGTATAATTATAAAGACACACTGACACTGCTATCCTCCCATAATCAGCAAAAGCAAATCTATATTTTCAAACAACTAAACATATAATAACTCTCCACTCTGGATGATCATACAATTAGTCTTCATTTGACATCAATGATTAGGAGTGGCTTTACTATGAAAGTGTCAATTTTTGAAAAGATAAACCCCGTTTATCTCTCCAAATAGTCATAAATGGTAGGAAAATAAAGTTGGAAACTTAAGAGTTTTTCAGAAGTGAGGCTTTTTGCTTGAGTTAAAAATAAAATAGAAATAGCGACACAACTTCCTGATTTTCAGATTCAAGTCATTTCATGTGCTAGTCATTTGGTTTGCCTTCCCAAGTCTACTTTAACTGAGATGGTGTAGGCAGTGAAAAGTGTACCTGTAAAACCACGATGAAGTTTCAACCTTGAGAGACAGGAGCAAAAACAGGAAGGTAAGAAGTCAGCCTAATTTCCAGAGACTGAGTAGTTACAATTTTAATGAGGCATTATGCACCCATGGGAGGAAGGTTGTAATCTTCCTTCTCTTATATAGCATTTGTGACTTTAAAAAATGTGGAGTCTGGCTCAGGAGCTCTGGCCCTGGCAACCCCAGAAGATCACTTTGTGACAGCTGTCATTATTTCCAGCCATTCATGGCCTACACTTACTATTTCAGGCCCGTCCTGAATTTAGTAACATGACACAGCGGCCTGCAGGCTGGAGCCTAGACACTTATCTGGTTTCCTGAAGGCTGTGGCTAACCTCTGAAGTTTATTGTTCTGTTGCTGCCTTCTTAGTGCCATGCCCCTGTTATTCAGACAGGTCTCTATTTTCCTTGAGGAATTAACAACCAGTCCTGAGATCTGAGACCCACGTATTCCTTTAATTTCACAGATTTCCAGAGCCGCAAGGCATCTCAGGGGTGATCCAATTCTACCCTCACCTTTCGCAAATGAGAAGGTGGTCAAAGAAATTACTTGTCCAAGATCAACTGAAGTTGATAGAGTTGAAGGGAACTCTTGACATTAAACCCAATTGTTTACTAACTGCAGGTTGATCACAGTCACTACTATTTATGGTGCTGAAACTGCTGGGCATCATAGAATCAGGGAATCATTTAGCATGTAAAACTACTTTTTTTCCAGTAAGTTTTTAACCTTTAGCATTGCTTTACTTCTAGCCCTTGAACCTCAAATTTTATATTGAAAAGGGTGTCACCAAAATCACCAACGTCCTTCTTCACTTCTCTCCAGTCCCTGAGGTTGTGTGTGCACGTGTGTGTGCTCTCTGAGAGAAGGTGTCTTACAGAGCTGGCTCTGAACAACAAAGTTGCTGAAGCTGTTAGAAGCTGCAAGAATACCCACTTCCTACTTTACTGGTCACATATTTTTGCAAAGCTGTTCTCACTCAGCTTCCCCATCTCAAGCAAATTAAGAGTTAGAACAGTGACTTCAAATTCCTTTTTATGAAGTTTCTTCTCTGTAAAACAACTTAGCAAACAAAATATTTTTCACCAGTGAATTTGAATTGTAAGTATGGTGTTACTCTGCATTTATCTCATGCAGCATTTCCTTCAAAGCTAGTTCCTGGGAACATTGGTCCTACTGAGCTATTTTGAGAGAGGGAGGGGGAAAAAAAAGAGGTCTGTGGTCAAATATGATTTGGAAATTGCTTCAAACTATATTCTCTGCTTGATATTCATAGTGCTCAGTAGTATATTTAAGATCTGACATTAAAAAATTGCCTTTCCTTGCAATATTTCCCTAGCGCACTTGAATTACTTATCCCCATAACATTTATTAAATCCTGCAGAACTCTCAGTAGATGAGAGTTCTAACCTTAAAGTATATCTCAGTGTTCCAAGCACTGAATGGGAATAAATTTTTTTTTTAAGGCTCAAATATCAGAATGCAAAATAAAATTCTGTAGTCAAAAGGCTCAGGGTTCAATTTTGGCCACGTCTCTTCTTACTAGTTACATAATTTTGGGTAAGTTACTTATATCTGCCTGCCAAAGCCTGTGACTGTGTGGTTCACAATAAACTGTGGAAAATTCTGAAAGAGATGGGAATACCATACCACCTGACCTGCCTCTTGAGAAACCTGTATGCAGGTCAGGAAGCAACAGTTAGAACTGGACATGGGACAACAGACTGGTTCCAAATCGAGAAAGGAGTACGTCAAGGCCGTATATTGTCACCCTGTTTATTTAACTTATATGCAGAGTACATCATGAGAAATGCTGGCTAGATGAAGCACAAGCTGGAATCAAGATTGCCAGGAGAAATATCAATAACCTCAGATATGCAGATGAGACCACCCTTATGGCAGAAAGTAAAGAAGAACTAAAGAGCCTCTTGATGAAAGTGAAAGAGGAGAGTGAAACAGTTGGCTTAAAGATCAACATTCAGAAGACTAAGATCATGGCATCTGGTCCCATCACTTCATGGCAGATAAATGGGTAAACAGTGGAAACAGTGGGCTCCAAAATCACTGCAGATGGTGAATGCAGCCATGAAATTAAAAGACGCATACTCCTTGGGAGGAAAGTTATGACCAACCTAGACAGCATATTAAAAAGCAGAGACATTACTTTGTCAACCAAGGTCCGTCTAGTCAAGGCTATGGTTTTTCCAGTGGTCATGTATGGATGTGAGAGTTGGACTATAAAGAAAGCGGAGTGCCAAAGAATTGATGCTTTTGAACTGTGGTGTTGGAGAAGACTCTTGAGACTCCCTTGGACTGCAAGGAGGTCCAACCAGTCTATCCTAAAGGTGATCAGTCTTGAGTGTTCATTGGAAGGACTGATGTTGAAGCTGAAACTCCAATACTTTGGCCACCTGATGAGAAGAATTGACTCATTTGAACAGACTCTGATGATGGGAAAGATTGAGGGCAGGAGAAGAAGGGGACGACAGAGGATGAGATGGTTGGATGGCATCACCGACTCCATGGACATGAGTTTGAGTAAACTCCGGGAGTTGATGATGGACAGGGAGGCCTTGTGTGCTTCAGTCCACAGGGTCAAAAAGAGTCGGACACGACTGAGCGACTGAGCTGAACTGAACTTAGTTTCTGAGCCTCAGTGTCTTCATTGCAAAATGGGAAAAATTGGAATGGATTATAGTATAATATCAGGAGAAAAGGGAAAAAAATACTGGTAGAATATCCAAATAAAATAAAGGAACTTGAGCAATACTTGGGTTTTTTTTTAACTACATGTGTGCATGCTAAGTTCCTTAAGTTGGGTCCAACTCTTTGTTACCCTGTGGACTGCACCCCACCAGGCTCCTCTCTCCATGGGATTCTCCAGGCAAGAATCCTGGAGTGGATCCCTGGATCCTCCAGGGGATCTTCCAGACCTAGGGATTGAACCCATGTCTCTTATATCTCCTGCAATGGCAGGTGGGTTCTTTACCACTAGTGCCACCTGGGAAGCCCCCCCCCCCCTTTTTTTTTAACTACACCAAGATAAAAAAAAATACAGAAGTCCTGTCATTATGTTTCTGATAATTATTTTTAATCTTTAAAGAAATATTGCTTGGGAATTTATTGTTGGATGTGATAAGATAGATTTTTTTTTCCCTCAAATCTTTTACCATATTGTAGTAGTTTTCTAACAGGTAGCTGATAGTAATCTCAAAATCTTAAGAAATCTCTAAGAAAAATGTTATCTGTAGAACACATATAAAATTTGCCTAAATCTTAAAAAAAAAAAAAATCTTCGTAGTTCTGACTCCTAGTGAATTGGTTCGCAGAGAAGATTGTAAGTTGTTTCCCATGGAAGTGTAGGTTAAACACTTATTTCCATGCTATCTAACAAGAGTCTTTTTAGCCCAGGCTGATAGCAAATAACATTTGTAGGGTACTTCCTATGGGCCAGGCATATATAGTCTCAAAGCTCTGCTTTTGGAAATATTCCCGTAATTCCTCAAAAACCTTAGAGGTAGGTAGCATTATTGTTCTCATTTGTAGATGTGGAAACATGCAGATTATTATAACTTGTCCAACGTCTGACAGCTACTGGTGGGCAGAGCTGGGACTCACTCCCACACAGCCTGGCTCCAGAAAGCATGTGTCTAACCACTATGCACCGGCTGAATGCAGATTCCTGTTGGGGAGCAAGAAACATGGGGTAGAGTGGGAAAAGAGCAAATAAAGCGATGAGATCCTTTCCATTTCTAGGGAACCAAGAACAGTGTGTAGGATTTAATCTTTTCGGTACTTTTTTGTATTTTCCACGCCTCGTCATTTCTCCCACGGATACTCTTTGAGTTACAGAAAAGTCCACTGTGGGGCCCCCACCAGCTCTCACTTCTCTCCAGATGTCTATATGTGCTCATCTCCCTCTCCACCAGCCCTTCTTTTCAGCCCCTTTCCTGTTCCTTCACTGACTGGCCTGATTGACACGCTTTTCTGAGAGGGGTGGGGGTGTCTGCTTAGGTGTCAGTTCCAATAGGAAGCCTCCTCCTTTAATTCCCAAGAATGTTATGGCTCACAGACCCAGTAGCCTGTGCTCTCCTCTCCTTGGTATTTATCAGGGATAGTATATGTGCCCACTGACTTATCCATGGCTCCTAGCACAAGACTAGTGTCAGGAGAACAGTGTAGCATTTGTTACCTCTCTGTCGGGTCCCAGGGTCCCAGACAGCACCTAGCACACGCTTGGTACTGAAGAAGTATTTGTGGCTGTCCACAGCTGTTGTTATTGTTGTTTAGTTGCTAAGTCCTCTCTGACTCTTTTGTGACCCCATGGACTGTAGCCCGGCAGTCTCCTCTGTCCATGGGATTCTCCAGGCAAGAATGCTGGAGTGGGTGGCCATTTCCTCTTCCAGGGGATCTCCCAGACCCAGGGATTGAACCCACATCTCCTACATTGGCAGATGGATTCTTTACTCCTGAGCCATCAGGGATGCCCCATTCCCCAATGATTCACTATGTCCAAAATTATTATCCCTCACCTACAATTTCCTTCTTCTTTGTGCTTAAACAGAAAAATCATGTTTGACCTTACACGCCATTGGGCTAAAGAAGGACAAGTACGCTTCCATTCAAGTTTTGCCTTTTCTGTCCTATTCCCTGTTCATGCGCCTCATCACCCCTCCCGAGCCCTCCACTGATGCTTAATTTCTATTCTGACCCTCCCATCCTTCTGTGTGACAAGGCAATCCCTTGTAGAAACACTGATGAACAAATACAGGTTGGGTGTTGGCTAAGACTCTTGGGAAAGTTCCTATAGTGACCAGTCCCAGAAAGACTATGTGGCCAGAAGCCGCAACAACATCACGGTATCTGGCCAGGTATTCTGGCCCTTGAGGGATAGAAACAGAGATGCTATAGCAACAGATGCTATTGCTGTTACTGTCTCCGTGAAGTGGTACATGGTGGTAGGTGCTACCCACTGAACGCTGGTCTCATTAAAGCTGAGTGTAGTAGAGACAGAAGGCAACTCAGGAGGACACCGTCTCCTTTCTACCACTCCTGCCTTTCCTCTGATTATGTTCTAATTATGGGTAATAAACCCTCTTACTGAAGCTGTCTTATAAACCAGGTTATATTATTCTATGTTTCCAAATTTCGGTAGTTATCTCAACAGTATAAGAGATTGCATAAGTGATTTTTTTCTACATATTTTTGGAACAGGATTTTAGATATTATCTTGCTCAGTTACTCATTTATTCAAGCAGTGCTTGCCAAGCACATAGTACAAAGGCCTTTGGCTGAGTGTGAGGGGACTTGAGGATGAGTAGGGTATGGTACCTGCTTTCATAAACGTCACAGTACACGAGTTCAGGTACAGAAATAACTAGCACCATGTAACACGTAATTGCTCCTGATTGAACGTGTTCAAGAGAAAGATCATGGTCTTCTCACACAGCTAACCCATCATTTTCTAGTCTGTATGTCTCTCCAATCCACTCTCCTTTTCCACCTCTGCTGCCACCTCTTTGGTCCAAGCTCCTGCCTGGATTACTGCGGTGATCTCTTACTTCTTTATATTGCTTCTAGAACCATCCTTCCCAAACATCGAATCTAGCCAGGTCACACTCATATTTAGGCAAAAATCCTAAGTCCTTTATATGGTCTATAAATATAAAGTTGGACCCCGGCCTACCTCCCTGGTCCCCTCTTTTACTGCTCTTATTCCTTTCTCTCCATTGCAACCTCACTTACCTTCTTTTTTTTTTTTTGCATTCTTTTTTTTGGTCAAAATATTTTAAAACAGCATCATTCACTCATTAAAAATGTTTCTTTGAATTTTTGCCTTTTAAAAGGAGTAACAGAAAAACTTAATATTTAGCTACTAGCTGTTTTACATACTTAGGAGCATGTGTCAGAAATCTTTTTTTTTTAATTTTATTTTTTTAAAACTTGAAGTTTAATTTATTGTGGTAAAATGCATATAACATAAACTTTACCATTTAAACCATTTTTTCTCCTTTTTTAAAAGGTTGAAGATTTACAGTGCATTAGTTTCAGGAAGTCAGCGTAGCAATTTAGTCATATATATATATATATGTGTATATATATATACACATATATATATATATAAAAGATATATATATATATATCCTTTTCGGATTCTTTTCCCTTATGCATGCACGCATGCTAGTTTGCTTTAGTTGTGTCAGACTCTGTCACTCTATGGACTGTAGCCCACCAGGCTCCTCTGTCCATGGGATTCTCCAGGCAGGAATACTAGAGTCAGTTGCTGTGCCCTCCTCCAGGGGTTCTTCCAGGACCAGGGATTGAACTTTCATCTCTTACTTCTCTTGCATTGGCAGGAGTGTTCTTTACCACTAGTGCCACCTGGGAGGCCCTCTTTTCCTTATAAGAAGTTATAAAATACTGAGTATAGTTCCTGTGCTATATAATAGGTCCTTCTCACTTACCTTCTTATTGTCCATTAAACAATGCTGGTGTGAATGGAGAGCAGGTGGCCTGTACAGATGCTATTAATGTGTGTATGTGTGTGCATGTGTGGTTAAATATTATCTACCACTGCCATTTCGTTTCACTAAAATTTGAGGAAGCCCCCAGAGGCACCGTTCAGGTGCCTTTAAGCAATAAAAATAGATACTTTTATTGAGGCCTGAGGTCTAGCTCTGTTTAAAACAAGTTTAAATTAAACAGAAGGCTTTCAAAGAGACTCAGGTCATATACATAATTTTAACTAGGTTAGTGTGATCTATGCAGGAACAATGTGGGAAAAGTGCCTATTTGAGCACCACCATATCCCTCACTAACTTGTTCATCACAGACCTAAATCAGGGTGAAAACAAGGAGCCATAATTTAAGATCTTTGAAAGTCAAAGTATGTAGCAGGTGGGTGATGTGAAATATTTAGTAAAATAAAGTACCCAGCTGGAGGCAGAAGAATGAGTAAGAGAAGACTTTCTTCACAGCCACTTTTCTACAGTAGTTGGCACCTTGGTTTGACATATTTTGTGCTATTGTTTCTTTTCTGTTTGTAGTTGTTATTAATTTTTTAGGTGTTTCAGGAAAATTTCATTATCCTCAAAAGTTATTCAGGACAGAATTGTCTTCTTAGGCAAAAGGAAACAAGTGTAGGCAGGCCTAGTTCTAAGCAAAACTGAGTTGACAAAGTTCGTCTTTGAAACTGTTTCTCCTTTTAGGTACTCTCAAACTCTGGTCCATGAAGAAAAGTTGTTATATCGAAGGTGTCTTTGCCGCAACCAAAATCAAGCATAGTCTATGCTTTTACCTGTTTGGGCCTATCCTAAGAGCGCTTGACTCTTTTAGGAAGATTGGCTGAAATTCCTAGCATGATGGGAGAATAAATGTTGTCCAGAAGTTTTCTCTGATTCTGCACAAGCTAACTGACAAATGCCAGCTCTAGTAGCACTTCAGGCCAGCCCAGTGTCTATGACAAGGTTGTATGGAATGATGGTTCAGGCCAACTGCCTGGTTTACCAGTTGTCCTTTTCTTTGATGTCTCTACCTTTCCATTTCTACTCTATCTGGGACTTACCTAAGGAAAATGAGTTTCTAACACTGCTCAAAACAAGCCATTGTTTACTTTATAACTCCAAAAAAGGCATTTGCCAGTTAAAAAAAGGCTGATTTAAAAAAAAAAAAAGGAAAAAACAAAACAAAAAAGAAGGGCTGATTTAAGTTTTCTCTATTGTCAATGTGCATAAGCATTTCCTGGGCAGTCATTAAAAATGGAGATAACTTGGCCTCAAAGCCAGAAGTTCTGATTCGGAAAGGTGGCTATGGTGGTGGTAGAATTGTGAGGAAGCAGTGATTTTGAGTTTTGTAAAGTGCCTAAACCCGTTCTGATGTAGATGGTCAATAGGCCACACCTTAAGAAGTGATGGGTAAAGAGAAAATTTTGTAACAGTTGTCAGGTGAGCTATTCTGAGAAGATAAAAATTTACTTCTAATGGAAGACCCAGTCTGCCACTTAGCAACTTAGAATAAAACTTAATTTTCAATTATTAGAGAAAACATAGTAATGTATTATAAACTGATTTGCTAGTCTAATTTTGTGAGCATATGAGAAAATGTGATTATATTATTCATAAAACTATCTAAAGCAGATAGCTGCCAAAGTTTTGAGATGAATTATAATTTAAAAAATTGATCAATGAAGTCTAAAACATTTTGCAATGTTGTATGTGAAATAGAATAACAATAAGTTAAAATAATAAATAATTCAAGCATTTTAACCAAAAGAAAGTTTGGTGAGCTTTCTTCTACAGGGAGGTATACTTATCCTAATTAAATCAGTAATGTGGTTACCTGTCTAAATTATTTCAAATTACCAAAAGGTAAAAATTTGAAAACAAAAGTTAAATGGGTTATTTTGGTGAATTTGAACATGAAAATAAACTATTAGATAGTATAGTTAATTCAGCTTTCTCTTTTTTCTGTTCATTCACAGAACACAAAAAATGCCAAGGAAATTTCCAAAAAGTTTTTCCATTGGGTGATTAGTCCATTTGAAGACTATGAAAAGACTTTTCATATTTGCAGAGAATACTAACAAATATGCTACTGCTATTGCGAATTGGGATTTTACTTAAATATTCTTTATTGAATCAAGATGCTGAAGTAAATCCTATCAGTTCACTGCTGTTACTTAGAAAAAAAACTATTTGGTAAATGCATATATTTTTAGACAGTTCATCCTATGCCCCTAAATTTGTTTAATAGTGCTATAGAGAGATACTTGCTGAATTTATGTTTTGAATCAGTGTTCATCTAAAAGTGAGAGATTGGGGGGAAAGGCAAGCAGGGATACACTGGGAGATTGGAATTAACATATGCAAACTACTATATATAAAATAGATAACTAGAAAAGGCCTAATGTATATCACAGGGAATTCTACTCAATACTCTGTAATGCCCTATATGGGAAAAGAATCTAAAAAACAGTGGATATATGTACATGTATATATAGCTGATTCATTTTGCTGTATACCTGAAACTAATGCAACATTGTAAATCAACTGTACACTCCAATAAAAATTTAAAAAAATTCCCCACCAAAATAAAAGTGAGAGATGATGCACAACCTATTCTGATCTATACACCTATAAAATCTTACAGAAACTGTGTTGATTTTACTTATCAAAGATTAATTAATCTCTATCCCATGGACATCTTTTGACTTTAATTTATATGATTTCCCCCCAAGTAAATGGAAAGTACTTCAACTAAAAACAATTTTGACCCAGCTTTAATTAACCTTGATTCTGGATTATATACTGTTAGCATTTATACCTTAAACCTGGAATCTAAGTAAAAATCCATTTTTGGAGACTATATAATTTTTACAATGCCAAATAATGAATTATGTGTCCCTTTAAGGCGCTCAGATACATTTCTCAAAGCTCTTTCTTTAGATCTCATAAGTGTTTATAAATAGGGAAGAGTACTCATTATATGTAAACATTGTTTTTCTTGTAACATATTAAAGGAGCGAAAAGCCCATGTAAAAAATTATCTTCTTTAAGATGGTTGTCATTTATTATTACCAGGTGCAAGCTCTACACCGACACATACGTACTGTCAACACATGAGGATGGTTGAATTTTTCACTGTTTTCTACACTGTGTAAATTCAAACTTTAGATGATTCTTTTAAGACAGCCTGTTAAGCGATTTTTCTGATCTTGATGCTATATGACAGTTAAATGGCTTACTAATGTTTTCCCCTTAGATATATGATTAAACGTTCCTAGTCAAATGGCTGGTGGATTACCCACCCTAGCAACTCTGCTCACCTCAAATCTCTAGAAATGATGGAAAAGATTATTGATGAAAACAAAGAAACTATAAACATACTGTAAAGCAAGAAAGTAAATTCACAATGGACCAGCCATGAGGAATCCCTAAAAGCCATGTTGCTGCTGCTGCTGCTGCACTGCTTCAGTCGTGTCCGACTCTGTGCGACCCCATAGACGGCAGCCCACCAGTCTCCCCTGTCCCTGGGATTCTCCAGGCAAGAACACTGGAGTGGGTTGCCATTTCCTTCTCCAATGCATGAAAATGAAAAGGGAACGTGAAGTCGCTCAGTCGTGTCCGACTCTTAGCGACCCCATGGACTGCAGCCTACCAGCCTCCTCCGTCCATGGGTTTTTCCAGGCAAGAGTACTGGAGTGGGTTGCCATTGCCTTAGGAATGCCTAAAAACAGATTTGAAGAGGAGATCTACTTAAAGAAGAAACAGAAGCTCAAATGGACCACAAGAGAGAAGGCTATGAAAGAGTGGGACCCCACTCAGACAGCTCTACACTCGAAAGACAGAAATTGCTGGGGGCAAGAAGGGTCTTTGGGGGAGTACCTGGAGGGAATGAAGCGATGTAAGTATGACCAGAAATCATGGGAACAATGACGGAGTCCTTGGATGGGAGAAGCCGAGCAGAGCTCCAGAGGTGCAATACCCAGAAGGAAAGGGGTGTCCTGGTGAAGACAAGCCATCAAGGCCCTGTCCCCCAGCACTCAGCCACTCCCTCACTCCACTGAACTCTATCTTTCCCCCAGAGCCTGCTGCACAAATAGAAACAGCAGTCTAACTAAATCTCCACTACCAACCTGTGCACAGAGTCTCCCCAAATTCAAGAAAAGCCAACGCCAAGAAAGGGGGACTCTGTAGTGAACAAATAGTAGAACTCACACCTAAGAAGACAGCAATACTTGGATGCAAGATGCTAACTGCATCTCAAAGAGAACCAAGTTAAAAACTGTGATAATGAAAATCTTGCATGTTGCATTGAAACAAAATAAAAAGTGCAACAACTGGATGTCGTTCTTATTAGTACTGGTTGATACCTGAGGTGACTGCTGATGGCTGCCATCTATTACTCATCTATTTTTCAATGAGGTCTTTATCTGAACATTATCTTCATTTCTCCTTTGATAAGTGTAATTAAATTGCTGCTAATGATCTGAGTCTTCAGAATACACCAGGAGCTTTAATAGTATATTTTATACCTTCTCATCGAATCCTCACAACAATCCCATGACACAAAATTGAATTCTTATCTCCATTAACAGATGAGAAAACCAGAGGCTTGAGAAGCTAAGAACCCTCCTTAGGGTCACAGTAAGTAGTGGAGCTTATACTAGACCCTGAGTCTTTAGCAACAGATCATCTGCTCTAATTCTCCCTGATGAAAAACAATTGTGTAAACGCTTGCATTTTTCAAAACCAAAAAAGCACTACTGTCTTTAGAACACATCTCACTTTCTCATAGATCACAGAGTGTTCACAGTGTTTTCTGCAAGCTCGCATACCAACTTCAATAGTGAGATTAAAAAGAAAGTTTCCAGCTTACAAAAATACAGTGACAAGATTGAAAAAGATCTGTGTTTTTTTTTTTTTTTTTCATGCCACACCTACCCTTTCCTTCTCTCATTAGGCTTATAAGAGCAGGAATCTGTCTGCAGCATGAAAACTTGAGACAACTTTTCTTCAAACTTGCACGGCTTTGAACATCAACTAAACCGGCCTTACAGAGGAAACACATCTTTTATTTTAGGACAAACGTTTAGTTTTCTTTTGCATTGGCTAAATTTCTAAGTACTATGTGAACATAGGCCTATTTTGAAGATTAGCAAAATAACGTACTAAACATCGGCAAAGAAGAAGATGAACATTGTTACCAAGCAATGAGTTATTTATTAACAGATAAGCCGAGTAATTGGGCTTCTCAGGTGTTGCTAGCAGTAAAGAATCTGCCTGCCAGTGTAGGAGACATAGAGACACGAGTTCGATCCCTGGGTCAGGAACATTCCCTGGAGAAAGGCATGGCAACTCACTCCAGCATTCTTGCCTGGAGAATCCCATGGCGGGCTATAGTCCATAGGGTCCCACAAAGTTGTGAGGGACAACTGAAGTGACTTAGCATGCACAGCACACACAAGGGGGGGTAACTAGGCCAGTACAGTTGCACTTGGGTGCCAATCAGATTCAGAGCATAGAAACACCCAGTGCTTTTAACTCTGCTCATCCCTTGGCCCTCCTGGTCAGTTTCAGTGGAGGGGACCCATGATCTCCAAGCATGGAGGTCTCCCAAGGAAACAAGTGTGGCCACCTTGAGCAGGACTATAGGCTCCCCTGTTATTCTGGCCTTCATCAATATAGTGGTAGTTCTTACAGTGATACACAGGTATTCAGGTTTCCAAAGTCTCTTTATCTGAGTGCTTACATTTTTTCTTTTGCCTTGAATACCACCAATGGGGCTTCCCAGGTGGCGCAGTGGTTAAACAAACAAACAAACAAAAAACCAGGCCTGCCAACGTAGGAGATGCAAGAGATGCGGGTCGGATCCTTGGATCAGGAAGATCTCCAGGAAATGGTAACCCACTCCAGTATTCTTGCCTGGAGAATCCCATGGACAGAAGACTACTGGGCTACAGTCCATGGGGTCACAAAGAGTCAGTATGACTAGAACATACACACCTAGACACATACCACCAGTAGTGCTAAATATGGTTTTTTAATTCGAGGAATAGTAACTACAAGTGCCATGTGAAACACGCTGCTGAGCTAACCTGACAGCCACTGCAGGGGAGAGGGAAGAAAAGAAGTGGAAAGAGAAGAGAACTGAGAACAGAAAAAAGGAAGAAAGGAGAGAGAGGGAGCAAGTGGCAAGAGTCCTTGATGACAGGTGTTCTGTGGGGCACACTGCACTCCTCCAGGCTGGCCGGCAGCCGGGGTGTACCAGCCAGCTGGTGTGTATGATTTAACCACCAGCCTTTAAAACAGCCTAAACTAGTTGAAGCTCCTGAGGGTTCCAAAAACCCCCAGTCACCCCTGGATATCTCTGTCATCCAGCAACACACAGGTTAATGCCTGATACAGCTAAAGACTTTCAAGACTCCAGTACCAGCCACCTAGATGGTGGATATTTGAATAGCGCCTTCTAACTTTTCCTAACTAAGCAAATTTTTAAGATCAACACTTGGATGCTATTTGTTTACTTAAACAGATCACTCAGTCATTTCCATGTTTTGATGTACTCACTAACTTCTAATATCCTGTCTCATTGTTTCAGCATTTCTTTTGTTTACAGGAAAATACCTCTGGCTTAGAAATCCTTCCTCTTCTATTACTCCCTTTACCCCTCCCTCACTGGAAGAGTTCTCATAAACAGCAGTATATCTCAACTGTGGTCCAGAAACAACTTGCAACAGAACCACTTGCTAATGTTGATAACTATTCTGATTCTTGGGTTCCATCGCAGGCTTCTTGAACTAGAAGCTTCAGGGGCAGTCCCAAGCAATTTAAAGTTTGAGAAACTTTGAAGGACTAAGACCCAACTTTGATGTTCTCTTTGCTTCTTCTGAATATATGACATATCCACTGTTGATCAGAACGCCTATCCATTTTGGTCATCTTTTTCTTTAGGACCCATTTAGTGTCACAATGATCCGGAAGACATGTAAGGGACATTGGTTTCCATGGCTGTCCTTGTAATATTTTAATTCCGGCGAAAGTCTGAAAACTTGCAAATCCCAGATCTGATAGAAGAAAACCACTCTCCAGCACTCTTAATTTTTAAAGAATCCCTGGTTATTAGACACTGAAAGTAAACAAAAGAATAAAACAACCTGACTGACTATAATACCAATTTGGAACAATTCAGTTCCTGTACTTCTACCAGGACTAACCAAACTCTCCTGGATATATTCTATTCATCATCAATTTTTTTTCTAGTAATAAAAAGGGTATCAATTGCAATATAACCTAAAACAATTTCTGCTGTCCCCACCCCTAGCCATCCCTCCCTGCAAACTCCTTCCACTTTCAAGAGATGGTGAGATGGCCTTTGAATACAAAACTCCTGCTTACGTGCAAGGGTAGACCCCAGCTGAGTTTCAGGGTTCGGGTTAGAGACAACTGAACTTTTCTGAATAAGAAAATGGAAAGAGTGTGCTCATTTTTCTTTGCCATTGAGAAAGAGGAGTCAAAGAAGTGAGAAAAAGAAAGAAAGTGAGTCACTTGGTGGGGACAGAAGGTTGAGTTGCAAAATGCCGAGCTGCTTTTGAAGAATGATGGTCGCCAAAGTTCCATCTTATACCTCTAGCCTCAAGCAACGTCAACTCCTGTCTTCACACACCTTCACTGAAGTCTGTAACTCATTCACACTCTTGCCTTCAGTGAGTGGTTCACAGTGAAAATTAAAGGAAAGAGCCAGGTCTTGTTTAGATGTTGCAGTATGGAACAGGGTCAGGGCGGCAGTTGCTAAATGGTCCCAGGTAGACTCAGGAGCTTAAAGCAAGAAACGACCTTGAGAATTCAGGTCACATGGTTATTCATTTATCTTCTGTGGGGACCATTAAATTTGTCCATGAAACCTAGGCTGGCGTTTGGAATGAACTTTATCCAGATTTTTCAGGAGCATATTAGCAACGTTTTTTTATTTCCTACTTTAGCTTTTCCATATCAAAAACATGTTGACACATGTATTTAGCCATGCTTTCTTAGTAGTTTAGAATTCAGCCACCTCTTTGAGCCTCATGTCTCCATAAACCTCAGCTTTTCTGCAGGTTTTACTCCCCAGGCTTCACTGTCCCCAAAATAAAGAGATTTGTGGTGATGGTGGAGAGGGATGGAAAAGAATAAGATTTTTAAAAAGGAAACATAGCTTAGAAGATGAGAATGAAGAACAAAGCAAGAAAATAGGAGGGAAGCTGATGGCTGGGGGAGCGGTGGGCTCTCATTTGCAAAGTTGAGTGGCAGAGGGATGTTTGTGTTCCTCCAAAATTCACATGAAACCTAATCCCTATTGTGATGATATTTGGAAACTTTGGGAGGTAATTAGGTTAAGAGAGTGAAGCCCTCATGAATGGGACTAATGCCTTTTAAAAAGAGACCCAAGAGAGTTTTCTAGCTCCTTCTGCCATGTAAGGACACAGAGAGGAAACAGCCACCAATGAACCAGGAAGTGGGCTCTCACCAGACACTGAATCTGTTGGTGCTTTGATCTTGGACTTTCTATCCTCCAGAATTGTGAGCTATAAATGTCTGTTGTTGCAAAGTCACCATTCGATGATATTTTTGTAATAGCAGGCTGCACTGCCTAAGAAACTATGTTCACTCAAACAGAGGGTCTATTAGACAATCACTCAGAGTCAGTGGAGAAAGCATGCGTTCCTAAGTGGTAGATAGAGATCAAGCAGAAGATAGTGATCTAGAAACCTTGCATGCCACTCAGCCAGAGCACAACTAACTCCTTCTCTTGAGGGCTGAGAACTCAAGTCTTCAGAGGAATCAAAGACAGCTTCTTAAAGCGTGAGATTTCCTGCTTGTCAAACTGTTCATATCTGGTCTACAAAATCCTCTTTAACTGAGAGTAACATGAATGACTGAACTGTATTTTATAGACTTGCCTAAAATTCATTCCATATAAAACAGCTTTTGAAAGAAAATGGCTGAGGAGCCATTCAAGGCTATATCGTGTGTGGTGTGTGTGTGTGTGTGTGTGTGTGTGTGTGTGTGTGTGTGTGTGTGTGTGTGTGTGTGTGTGTGTGTGTGTGTGTGTGTGGCCTTCTTACCCCATTCAAGGCTATATCGTGTGTGGTGTGTGTGTGTGTGTGTGTGTGTGTGTGTGTGTGTGTGTGTGTGTGTGTGTGTGTGTGTGTGTGGCCTTCTTACCCCATCTAGATGAACGAGAAGCTAAAGGTTGGAGAACAGGGAGAAGTTGTAGACTAGACCCTCAATAAGTGAGAACACGTGATGTATCTCAACTTGTTTAAGGTGACAATTCGGAAGAGAAATAGGAACTATTCTAAGATTTAAAAACAAACCACTGAGAGGGACTCTTTTGGGCTTTACTAGAGTAATGCCTAGAAGCTTCTTTCCCCACCTAACAACAGTTGAACAACTTTCACTCTAGATGAGGGGAACAAACACTCAAACACTCCTTGGATCTCTGTGATATTTATCTGCCTTGTTTTGTGGGGACAGATTTTTAGCTGCCTGGTTGCAGTAATCTGATCACCACAGGGGTTACTTTGGAAAATCAGATGAGCTATCTTATTGCTCTAAGAAAAGAAAACCAAGAAAAGAGAATGGTGGGTGTTACGTGGCAAGAACTTCCCTGTGCCCCTCTCTACCTCAACAGACCCACTGTAGCCCCTGGAGAAACATCTGCCCGGTTGCTGGGAGCACGCTGGCCAAAAGAGCTGTTGTGGTGTTCAGGAGCACAGCTGCAGAGAGATGCAGACTTCTGTTAACAAATGCAAACAGCTGATTCTACAAGGCAAGTTCTTACTTTGGGGAAAGAAAAACCTCACATGGGTTTTTGTACAGATTGTTTTTTTCTACAACAGATGTCTCATCTTCGGTTACTTTTTCTTGATAGCATCTTTGGGTATTTTTTTCTACCTGTGCTTTGCCAGACAACATGAAGTATAATCTTTTTTCTTTAGTGGCAATTTAAATGGAAGAGAAATAGGTTTCTTGCCTACATATTTACTAGTTAATATAGCAGTTGGATTCTCCAGCATATGGGCTTTTTTTCTCTTCCTTGTTTCTCATATGTTGGAAAAACAAACAGTCTATTGCTCTAGATGGTTTTCTGGGCTTTAGAGCCATGCCAAACCATCATGATTGTGCTTCAGTTCTGTTCAGTCGCTCAGTTGATTGTGCCTACTCTATTAAAAAAAGAATAAAATATTCTCAGGTATTTTTTTTTTACAAAATCAAGTAGCTGGATTTCTTCTCCTGAGGCATATTTTGCTCTTCTAATAATTGGAGTTATTCTCTTGTTATCAAAGTTAATTCATTTTGTTTTGAGAATAAAACATACATGCACAAAGAGGTATTTTTTGCAGTCGAACTTATCATATTCAGAAATAGCTGTTATCAGGAGTTAAAAAAAGAGCCTTCAATGGAAAATGAATATCATGAAATTCCAATTCTTTGAAAAAAATAAAAAGGGTTTTCTTTGGCTTGGATTGGAAATTATTTTAGCAGGTTATATGAAGCAAGAGATCTCTTGTCCAGTAACCAGACTGAATATATGTTTGTCCCAATCTTCCTATCTAGGGTTTTAAAAAACTTTTTAAAGTGCAAGCACAATTGAAAAGCTTGCAGGTATTTGATTATGAGACTCATATATATTTGCATTTGACTCTTAGATGTGACTTTATTTTTACCCCCTTCTGTCTTCAAGTAAACTGAATTTCATTTTATTGCTTTTATCTCTATGGGTTGCATGTCTAACTTTTTCCAGTTTTATTGAAATATAATTCGCATATGGTACTTTGTAGATTTAAGGAGTCCTCAACAAAATAATTTGACATATACAGCATGAAAAGATTACCAAAATAGGTTTAATGAACATCCATCATGGAATATAGATAAATATTAAAGAAATAGAAAAATAGTTTTTCCTTGTGATGAGAACGCTTAGGATTTACTCTCTTAACAGCTTTGTATGCTTATTTAAAGAATTAAATACTGTTGACAAAATTTGTTATATATGAAATCATCTTGTATGCATTTCATACTTTAAGAGTAAGTGAGCCAGTCAGTCATTGTAAAACAATATATTCATCTATGTTATAAGTGGCCATAGCTTTTCTGATCTAGCACATATGTTATGTGAATGCTAATAAAATGCCAGTTGATTGGGCAATATTTCCATATTTTGCTTTGTAAGTGGCTTTAAAATATGCCAATTTCTGCCCCTTGGTCACAAGAAGAGTTATTATATCAGGGTAAGTCATGGCATGTTGCTCCAAACTGGGTTTTACTGAAATTTCTCTTCTCATAATGAGGAAAAGCAATAGTCCGTCTTACAAGCATGGTGACTATCACTGAAAGGAAACTTTTTCCTGTGAGTTAAATGATAAGAGTGCATAATTGTGTCAAAATTAATATTGAAAGACTAGCTGGTGCCTGAGTCATTAAGAATGAATTTTGATGGCCAAATGAATTTTGATGCCCCAGCAAGAAAACAGGAACTTCAATATTCTGAGGGGACTTTTAGTGGTGACAGTGACCCTGGAGAGGGGGACTCTGCCTTCCCCAGGAATCAGCCCAGTGGTCCTTTCCTTTTCCTGGCTCATCTTCCTAGTCAGTATTCAATCCCTCTCTTAGTCTAAGTATAAACTGATTGGATGTTAAAGGCGTAAAATATGACTGCTCTCAGGGTTTTGTAGTTGGTAGAGGTCAGACGCTATCAACTGTTTAAGGGTAGCCCTCTCACCCCTTCTTGATTGTGTCCTGAAGACTTCTCAGAATAGGAGACTTGGGGAGGCAGGAGGGAGCGGTCATACAAGTGTCCATGACCAGTGAGCACAGTCCAGAGGGTCCACAACAAAGCTCTCCATAGGCACTCAAAGTCACATGAGTTTCCTTTCTGCCATCTTGCTGCCTGTCTTGCCAAGGGGTGAACTTCACAAGGTCCCTTTGGAAATACTGCTGACTCCTGGATTATAGCTGAAATACTTAGTTGCTATTGAATAATGAGGGAGGGACTTACAGGATGTTTCTCTTCTAATTACCAAAAAAAATAAGAAAAACAAAATAAGGCAAGATAAATATTCTCCCAAACTCAGTTGCAGCCACCGCACAAGAAAAGGAAAACAACTTTATTGAATAAACTTTAAAAATTAGTGACCAAAGGAAGAAATGGAAGAGTCTGGTGCCATAGGAGGCAAGTGAGGCTTCCCACTTGTTACGTGGGCTCAGAAGCAAGATGGCGTGGTGGTGGTGGTGGGGGAGACAGTTATTCCAGGGAAATCTGTGGATGCCCCCTAATACACACCAGGTTGAAGAAGTGGACTCACGGGTGAATGAACAGCCTGGGGAAGGTCAAGGCAAAATCTACAGTATGAAAGCCCTAAATACCACAACAGGATTTTCCCAGAGACAGAGCGGGGAATGAGCTGCCATGGTTGGCCTCGCCTATCCACATGCTCTAAACAAGATTTCATAAAATGGAACAGCATTCACATCCTCAGCAAAGACTGCCCTCAAGACCAGTACAGCTCACCTTCATTTTGCAGGTGAGCTGATTAAAAGCGATACTCAGAACTCAAATCACAGCTCTGAGGGGCAGAAACATTTATCACACTGGATTAAATTGGGTAGATGCATTTGTCATCCATCAGTCAGATCAAAAGACGTGGTGACCCCTCCATGTACATGGACCAGAAAATCTCTGAGAACTAAGAGGAATATCATCTCAGAAAATACTGGTGATAGAGTGACTGACACAGATACATCTTGGCTAAGTTTTAAACCTTAGTAATGACAGAAATTCCTTTGGGAATTCAGATAGGAAAGCAAGTCATTTTCAAAGGGTGGAGTTCAGGGTGCTTTCAGATTTCTCTACAGCAAAATTATATGTCAGGATATAAAAACAAAGACCATGAAGATTGTTTATAATAGTGATAAAAATATTGGGTAAAAACACCCAAAGCATGCTGTTGGTGTATAACACAGCAGGGAATAGGTTATACAAGAGAACAGGGATTAGACTGAGGAGCTGGTTTATTTTAGAAGAACAAAAGAGAGGTTTAGACCTTGGAGAGGAAAGACCAAGAATGAGAAGATCATAGTATTTGATTCAGCTTTTTCAGTGTTCTGAAATAGCTCAGTCTGTGAGATGTTTCAGAGGAATTGTCCTGGGATGTTTTTAGGTACCTTGTTCTTAGATTCCAAGCACAAAGCAGTGTAGTAATCCTTGTAGAAATCCTGCTGTAAAGGATCCACTCAGCCTCACACTTCTTAAATGTGCTTGACCGTTGAATCCCTTTTTCATGCAGTGGTTAGGATCAACACACACCAACATCAAACATTTTTCAAATATACAATCTAATAAGGTGATTTTAAGAGAATACATGTAAAAGGAGAGAGAAAGAGAAGAGACATGAGAGTTTCAGAGTCTGTGATGGAAAATCTTGCCCCTCTGAGAAACAAGTGACTTGCTGATGAAAATAACCCAAGCACCTTTTGGTTCCAAGTTAGTGTAGGATGGATTAGTTAGAGTGATACAAACAGAGAGTGAGTGGGTCAGCCACACCATTAGCCCTTTGTTATTGCCCACTGGAACCCTGGCCTTATCCCTTCAGTTGTCAAGATGATGAGCTAATCATTTTCTCTCTGTCTCCTTTTTTAATATTTATTTATTTGGCTGCACTGGGTCTTAGTTGCAGCATGAGGGATCTTTGATCTTTGTTGCAGAATCTTTTAGTTGCAGCATTTAAACTCTCAGTTGTGGCATGTGGGGTCTAGGTCCCCAACCAGGGATCAAACTTGGCCCCCCAGCATTGGGAGAATGGAGTCTTAGCCACTGGATCACCAGGAAAGTCCCTGAGCTGATCATTCTTAAAGCTAACATGTGGAAAGATGAGTTTTAGTTTCTCTCTAGCTTTAAAAACAAGACCAGAAAAAGGGTTGGGTTGAATGTTTCCCAGTAGGTTTTATTAATTCTTACGTGCATACCTGCAGTCAAGCTAGGGGTCCTTAACAACTCACACTTTGCAGTGAGGCACACACACCGGTGTCTGGGAGGAAGGCCTTTCACTACTAGCTCAGGAACCAACAGGAACCAAAGAAAAGTTTAGTTCAGAGAACATTTTGATATTTGGATTTTTTTAAGTTTAGGCTTTTGTACCTTCAATGATTCTGGAGAAAAGGAAAGCTATTCATTCCATGCTCAGGAAAGTAACAGGTTATATTCAAGCTATGGTTACAAGTAAGTAACGGAATAGATCTACAATATGGTCCATTTTGTATAGATATAATATTTATTTCGTATTGAAGCTTCATTCAATTGAGAATAATTCTATTGGGATGGGTTATATAGTTTGTTAAAAGTAATTGCTAAGCTATAGAGAGTATGAATAGTAAATTCCAATTAAACAGACTTTGGTGGGAAGAGAAATTTAAACAACTAACAAGAATATATTATTTTTGTGCTCCAAATAGATAATGTTAGACAGACTGTTCTCTGTCTATATGGAGCTTATTTATCGTATTTATTGTATTTATGGTGGCATTTATACCAAAACAAAAAAATGACAATTTTCAACCAAAGGACAGAGAAAGGGAGAAGGATGAAGATTCTGTGGGTTTCATTTATGCTTGATTTATTATCTCATAATATCTTATGTTTCAAGAGAGGGAAAGTAGCAGGGAGGGTGATGAAGGGGTCACAGGCTCTGAAATCAGAGAGACAGGAGGACCGTGCCCAATGTCCAGGACCAATGTCCCCGCCTAGTCACATTGTGGACTTGGGCAAGTCCCCTAACCTCTCTGAGCTTTAGTTTCCACGTAGAATTCCCATTGCCACTGGTTTCTTAAGAGGATTAAACAGGGGTAACACGTATCTAATATGCAACAAGTCCTCAATCAATGATAAGCATTCTTTTTATTTTTAAAGTTTTTTTTTTTTTTTTGATGTGGACCATTTTTAAAGTCTTTATTGAATTTGTTACAATATTGCTTCTGTTTTATGTTTTGGCTTTTTGGCCACGAGGCATATGGGATTTTAGCTTCCCAAACAGGGATTGAATCCGTGTTCCCCTGCATTGGAAAGCATAGTCTTAACCACTGGACCACCAGGGAAGTCCCTTTACTGGCTGATATATTGGACAAAGATGATACAAGATGGAAGGTAGATTTGGAAAAGAGGTTTAAGGAATTAAATGTGAACCTGGAAAGGAAGGAATCAGGTAGAAGGCTAGGAAAAAAGTTCTAGAGTTTTGAAAACCTACAGAGTTAGATGAAGCTTCAATTAATTTGAATACTATGATACACTTTCAAATTCTGGTATTTTTTTTAACCTTCCTAAACGAAATGCTTCCTAAACTACTTAGTATGGTTTTCGAACAATAGCAGTGGTGGGATTAGGAGTCAGCAGACCTGACTATTAAGAAATTCTCTGTGTTCGGGAAATAAGTGTTCATTTTTGTGACACATATACAAAGTTATTTTCTGCAGCACTGTTTTGAGGAGCAAAAGTTTGGAAACAATACAAATTGTTATATCAATTAGGCAAGTCATCCATTTACCTGAATATTATGCAGCTCAATAGTAACCTCTTATTAAATTGTGGAAAGATAGACAAGAATTGTATCTTTATTTAAAAATACAATCAAAGGATCAAAGCAATGCATACTGTATTTTATTTCTTCAGTAAAAGGCAAGAGGATTAATATCTATATTTATATTTGCTTGGGTAAGCATAAAGAAACTTTGGACAGATATAGAAATTAAGAAGAGTGGTTTCTGTGGAGACCCAGCAAATGGTGGAGACTGACTTTTCACTATATCATTTTATAGTTGTTGTTTTTGAGCCAGGTATAATTTCTACTTAAAAAATCAGTTAAAAATTAAATGCTTTTTTAAAATTGTGAATGATGTAAAGGGGTGTTACTCAGAATAGGTTATGAACTGGATTGCTTTATACAGACAACAACTTGATGTCAGTTCAAATTAAGAAGATTGAGTTTGAATTTATGGTTACCGGGGGGAAAGATGGGGGGAAAAGCAGCTAGGGAGCTTGGGATTGACATGTATACACTGCTATATTTAAAATAGATAACCAATAAGGACCTACTGTATTTTAGGACAGGGAACTCTGCTCATTGTTATGGGGCAGCCTGGATGGGAGGGGAGTTTGGGGGAGAATGAATACACATATATGTATGGCTGAGTCCCTTTGCCATTTGCCTGAAACTATCACAACATTGCTAATCGACTACACTCCAACTTAAAATAGTTTTTTAAAAAATTCAGAATCCCACCTCCCACCAAAAAAAAAAAGATTAAGTTTTGATTTCTGGAAGAGGTGGATGAGGAGGGAACATTTTGAAGCATAATATGTATCAAGGGATCAGAGGGTAGAGCTGGGGTACATTGATGAGAAGACTTAGAATCTTAACTGTGTCATGGGACACTTGTGCAGTGGGGAGGCACATCCGAATGGGGACAGGGTTGCAAAGAGAAGGAGAAAGAGGGCAAGGATCAACTTGGCTTCCTAAGCAATTTTGCTTGAGTCTCTTGGAGCTGTATTTGACTGAAAATCAGCTCCAGGCTGACCCTGCTGGGACTACAGAGCCAAAAGAGGACTTCACTGGCATTTCAATAGCACAACAGCAGACATCTGAGTACCACCATTCAACCCAGGTAGTGCAGTGGAAATACAGATGGAGGACATGGAAGAAACCTCTCAAGGAATTCTATTTTGCATCAGGACAGTTTCTTTGGCATGAAGTCAGAGCCATAAAATGGTGGTTATGATAGCTCATTTTTACCTGAGGCACAGAAAAATTAAGACAGGGAATTAGAAAGTGTCCTTTAGAAGATTAAAAAAAAATAACATTTCTGAGTTTTGGATCAGTATTAGAATTAGCACATGATAGATGACATATGAGGACACAAGTGGAACGAGACTGACTGTTTCTAGAAAACAGATGATCATGGGGTCATTCCAAACTTGTTTCTATGTGAGTGATTAATGGGGTATTTGATCACTAATCTGTGGTTTGACACAGAGAATACTGATCTCAGGAAAATGACATATTGCAAAATGCTTCTACAGGACCAAAATAGAACAAACTACTTTATACTCAGAATTGCTTTAAATAGATCACACTCTTGTAAGTAAAAAAAGATATATCTAGTAGTGGTGTGGTCACTTGTAACCATCCTTTTCTTTTTCTCATGATAAACAACAATTGCACATTATCTGCCTAAAGTCTTCATCATTTCAAGCATAATTGAGCTTCTTTCATCACTTGGAGGGTTACCAATCTTTACCAAGTCATTCAGGATCAACTTTTATTGTATGCCATAGCAGGCTGGTAACATCTCTGATAGAAAACTATCTACCCAGAAGGAAAAGAACGTGTCCCTCTGTCTGGCTTATTATCCTGAAGCACTACTTTATCAATCAGGAATGTTCAGAAAACTTTATGCTGACCGAAAAATAGCAGCTGAAATATAAAACAGTAAGTTCCATTTCACGGGTCCTGTGCATCTCTCATTTGAGTACTGGACTTAGGAGACACATGATAAATTTGTGGACATTTAAAATCATTTGTCACAAGGTTTCTCAACCTCTGCACTGTTGACATTCGGGCCTGGATAGTTCTTTGTTGGGAGGAGCTGTCCTGTGTACTGTAGGGTGTTTAGCAGGGTCTCTGGTCTCTACTCGCTGGATGCCAGCAGCACCCTGCAGCCGTGACAGTCAAATGTCCCCCGGGCTCCACCACTTGACTCGGAGGTTCGCTCACCTTCTAATAGCCTTTGTGGTACTAGAGGGAACACACCTCACTCTTAATTCAACAGAAATGAGACCCAGAAGGAAGTAAAGGAAATGGTCATCATTAAGCAAAACTACCTAGTAATCAAATGGAGGTATTCCTTCCCAAGCCCCCAAACCAGCCCCCCCAAGGCACTTCCTCACAGAATAGAACTAAGGATTTCAACTCTCTCAGACGTCCCACACCAGGAAAAAAAAAAAAAAAACTGCCGAGGGAAAGTCATCATACACACAGCAGTACTGGTGCAGGAATCATTCCTTGTTAGAAACTTTTACCCAAAGGCTAGAACACCCTCTGATGGGAAGCAAAACATATGGAATAACAAAGGAGAAAAGAACTCACTGTTTCCAGAAGTGGCTTTTCGGAATTTCGACAGGTCAACGTGGGGTGGTCTGCTGGGTTTTGGTGGAGGGGGTCCCAGGGTAAACAAGGAAGGCAGGGGTTTCTGCTTGGGGGGCGCTGAATTCTTGTCCCCTTTTTCCTTGTCTTGACTTTGGCTCCAGGGCCCTGTCGATGTCAGCTTCGAAGGGGTCTTCGAGAACTTGGCAGGAGGAGTCCCAGGGGCCGATTCTTCCTGAGTAATTTTGCTCAAGAAGACGTTCTTAGCAGCGTCTATCTTCCTATCTTCTCTTTTCTCTTCAGTATTTTTGGGGAGGCCTCCGGGGGCCCCTCTGTTTGCAGCAGGTTTCAGAACAACTCCAGGAAAAGGAGATGCTGACGTCTCACCTCCATGCTCTTTATTCTCTGGCTCTTCCCTGGCTGGTTTCAAAGGGCCAGGCTTCGCCTTGGCTGCTAGCGGGGCCAGGGGCCCTCTCTGTGGAGCCACAGTCTTGGTGGGGCTCTCGTCTTCCTGGGGGTCCTCTGTGTTCAGGGGTGGCTTCTGGCCAAAGACAGGTTTGGGGAAGAGGGGCTTGGGGTCCAGATCTTGTGAGGCTGACGGAAACTTGCCTTTTGCCCCAGCCAACTTTGACAGGACTTGTTTTGGTTCATTTTCCAGGGCTGGAGGAAATGACCCTGGCTTGGGGCCTGGTTTTAAGTCATGGTCTTGGTTTACACTGGGAAGCGAAGGTTTAGTCCCAGGAGGCCAGGGAAATGCAGGTTTGGCGTCTTCTTTTGGTAAGTTGATGGGCTTGGGGCCTACAGGTTTCAGAAATCCTGCTTTCACCTCGGGGTCTCTGGTGGCCGAGTTAGCCTGCGGTCCAAACCTGGGACTCACTCCCGTTGGCTTTAGAAATGGGGGCTTGGGCTCCTTGTCAGGCTTTTCCTCAGGAGAAGGTTTCACCCCCAGAGGTGGCTTGGGGGATCCAAACTTGGGCACGTTGCTCAGTCCTGCAGGAGGGCTCGCGTTTCCTTGGTTGTTGAACAAGTTCTTTTTGGCCTGGACTCCTGAAGGAGAGTTTTGTCCCGGGACCTTGAAGGGCCGGCTGTTGACCGAGACCTCCTCCGTGGGGTTGCCCCCGGTGTTAAACTTCGCCATGAGGGACTTCACATCTGCTTTTCCATCCTGCAAGCACAGGGAAGAAACACTCGCTGAGAGCCTGAAGTCTCACTTGCACAATATAAAATACTACACTTTAAAGGTTTCCTGGTTTGAGGCCTTCAGCGTCGCTGATTGGTTCACAAGATATTGTAACATTTATCTTCCTCTATGGCAAAATAAGTTGTGAGACTTTCTTCAAAGGGGAGGGCTGTGATACACAGACTTTTTTTTTTTTTTTTGGTTGCCTTAGACTGACTTGATATTTTTTTTGTTGTTAAGTCACAACTTATCTTTCCTTCTTTCCTCTCACTGTTTTGCTAGCTCTCTTGTGGGATTAACTCTGAACTTGGTATTTATCTGTTTTGTTGAACTTGAAAAAAATGTGAAAGTGACCAACAAAAGACTTCTTCCATATTTTACAGCTGAGGCTCTTAAAGAGAAGCTGCGTTTCAAAAATGAAAGCAAGCTCTTCTGTAAATTTATGTTGCATGCTTTATACAGCATAGCCACATTTGACATCTCTGTGGTTTGCGAGCCTGTTCTTGTTCTTATATATATTTAAAGTCCGTCTGTTTGCTCACAGGGAGATGAGGCAGAAAAACCCACTCATTTTTATATATAAGCAATAAAATGAGTTTAGCTGTACTTATCAATACATATTTAATGTAAATGATTCAGCTGGAACCAGACTAGCAGGCTGACTGCACTTGTTTTCAAGGGGCATAGTCTGGGACACTGGAAAGGTGATGAGGAAGGGGCTGGAGATTCTCATTTCCAGAAGCTGCTTTCTCCAGTCTCCTCTTTGTCCCTCTTGTCTAGAAATCAGGGTGTTACCTAGGAAAGAGGGTGGGCTGTCACCTTCTCTGAGACTGTAATTCTATGTAACCTGGAAAAATTCATGGTGGGTTTCCTTTTTTCTCTCAAAAGCTGGGAGTTGAACTTTTATAGTTCTTTCAGGAAATTGAAAAAAAAAAAATCACAGGTAACCATGACAGTTTCCATTTCTGCGCTTTAAAAATTCACCTAGAAAGGTTTTATTTCTCACACTCACCTATCATTGCCACACGCCCGAGCATACTTCTTCTCTCAAGGCTCCACTCGGATAGCGAGAAACCAGAGAGGATCTCTGGTTGGAAAGAACTGCTTTCTCCTCTTAACTCTTGTAGCACTGAAGGCACTGTGATATACCCCTATGTTACTTTCTTTCCTAATAATAAGAGCCACTGTTTAGTGTGTAAACACATGTGCTTGATTCTGAACCAGGCATGTTATCTATTTTTCCCCATGTCATTCTTTTGAAGGATGGCATCGTTTAATTCCATTTCATAGGAAAGAGGACTGAGGTTGAAACTGCAGGAGGATGTGATGGTAAGAGCATGGGAACTTGGTTGGAATCCTTGTTGGTTCACAGGGCCTCAGTGATACAATCTATACAATGGGGATAACAGCGATTATCGGCCAGCATTGTCATATGCGTTAAAGATGGAGTTTGTGAAGTGCTTCCCTGACCCTCAGCCTAGGCTCAATGAAAGGCCACTACTCTTATTAGAAATGTTGAGTAGCATATTCAAGGGCTCACAGCCAGAAACTGTAAGGCCAGAGATGCAGATTCAGGTCTGTCTTGGGCTACAAAGTCCAGAAATTGTCTCATTTTCCTTTGTATAGAACCCTTGGGGTTCTAATATATTTGGGGAATTGTTCAGGTTGTTGCTGAGCTGAATTCTTTGAATGGTGATTTTTAAGAGAAGTGGTCCTTTCATTAAGAATTTCTCGCTGTACTAACTTATAATGTGTGTGTACTTGCAAGATGGGGATAAGGAACCTAGATAAGAGGAGAAAATCAAGTGAAAGCAGCATTTTCCAGGTTGATTTTGCTCCTTTAATTTATTACCCTATATCCAAGTTGCTGAGAATATCTTGCTTTCTACCTTGCCTCCTTTGACTATTTTTTTTATCCGCATGATTTTCTCAAATCCTCAAGCAATCCCTGGGGGTAACAGGCAGGAAGACCAGAGAACCAGAGAGATTTTGGTTGCTGGAAGAGGGAACAGGTGAAGACAAGTTCTGCCTTTGCCTCCTGAGATCATAGCTGTGGAAGACTTTAAATCTTAACACAAAATGCAAAAAGAATTATCAATACAAAAACTTCCTCAATTTGCTTTCCTCTATTATGGGACTAGTAAAGTCATGTCATAGGACTGTTAGGAAGACAAATCAATATCTGTAGGACATTTTAAAGAGTTTCTGGAACTTGGGAGGATTTCCTATTTTAACAAAGCAAATGAAGCCTTGGAAATATATAGTTCACCTCTCTCACTGCAGTGGTGACAGAACAGAAACCAAAGGATTTGAGTGACATCCTATTTAGTCACAGTAACTTCACATCCTGGATTTTGGCTGGAGTGGGGGAGGGGAGGGAGGAACCCATGAAACACACTAACCCATTGTCAAACTGCTTGCCCTGGTTTTACTTTAAAAATATGGAAGTGGTTGAAATGGAATTGGAATTTAAGTCCCAGGTGCCAACCCAGACCCAGAAGGCAGTGTAACATCAGGGTTAATAGCCCTGGCTCTGAAATTACTGACTTGGGTTCAAACTTTGACTCGACTACTTACTTACTGTGTGATCTAGCAAGTTACTTAACCTCTCTGAAACTCAGTTTTCTTCATCTGTAAAATGAAAATTGTAGCAGTACCTATATCTCATTGGGTTTTATTTTTTAAAAAATAAAAGGATTAAATGAGTTAATGCATGTAAATTTTCTTAGACCAAGAATTGCAACATAATATACATTCTATGATTATCTGCCATTGTGACTTTTTTTTTCTAATCCACTAATCACATAACATCATTTTCTCCAAGTGACCAAATTCTGAAGTTACAATCATTAATGTTATGCCCTAATTTTATATCAATATGACTGAAACCAGCATACTGCTCGGTAACATTGTAAAGTTATGATGTTTGAGTTTGGCTTACCTCCCCCCACCACCCTGCACCCCTGAAACTTTAACTGGTTGTTGAAGGACAAGGAAGGAAAGAGCCACAGATTAGCAACAGCACCTGTGTTTACTAATACTTCCCTGGTGTCTCAGTGGTAAAGAATCTGCCTGCAATGCAGGAGACCCAGGTTCAATCCCTGGGTTGGGAAGATCCCCTGGAGTAGGAAATGGCAATCCATTCCAGTATTCTTGCTTGGAGAATTCCATGGGCAGAGGAGCCTGGTGGGCTATAATCCATGGGGTCACAAAGAGTTGGACACGACTGAGTGACTAATATGTTCACTTTCTGAATGGCTCGAAATCTACAACTATTAATCTATTATATGGACTACTACCTAGGTTTAGAAGTTTTGGTTGTTGTCACTCTTAGTAAGTTTACTAGCTAAAATTTTCAACACCCAGGTTCACCCTTTGTCTTAACAATAATAGTTGAATTTCTTCCTTAATGATAATGATAGAAAGGCAAAAATGGTTATTTTTTTTTTTTTTTTTTTTTACATTCTCCCATTCTGATTTCATTGTACACTGAATATTCATTCCATTTTCTAGGGCTCTTTTTACTTTGAAAAAGTTAAAAAGAGGATAAGAAAAATGTATTTGATGATAAAGGGAAAAGTAATCTTGCTCTAAAACCTGACTATCTAAACCCTCCTGCCCCAGGTCTAGGAGAGTCATATACCTAACCTAACAGTACAACACAAGTTTATGCTTATTGTTCTGGAATAATTATTAATTATAATTATTAATTAATTATAATTATTAATTAATTATAATTAATTAATAATTATAATTATTAATTATTAATTATTGACTGACTCTCTAGAGTCAGTCAACCACTGTTATCAGTTTCTTATGTATATTTCTAAGCTATGACTATATTGATAAAAATGTATATAAATAAACACACATACATCTTTTCTGTCCCTGTTTTGTACACGTGGGAAGCTCTGCTTTGCACTTTATTTTTTCCTGTGCTACACACCAGCTCAGCAAGATAAACCATCAGCAGCCATTCTGATTGGTTCCTAGGCGATTCTAGTTGTTAAATTCTTTCAGTATCAATTCTGCTTTTTTCCTTAACAATTGATCCATATCCGTGCCTATCATTTACACAATCTTTTAAAGCCTTATCTTATTTTTTACAACAATTTTAGATTTATGGAAGAATTCAGGAGATAATATAGAGAGTTCTCACATAATTTACATCATTTCTCCTGTTATTAACACCTTACGTTAGTTTGAAGGACTTTTTTAACTTTTAATGATTTAAGGATCAGGCTTCTGCTTATCCTTGAGAAAAGATATCTCAGAATCCACTGTAGAAGATCTCAGAGTTTAAGGTATTTTAAGTAAAATTGTTTAACAATTTTAAATGAAAACAAACATTTCATCTCAAATTGCTCAAAATTTATTTTCCAAAGTTATTTGATGTAATTTGCTATTTTTTTTCCATCTGTTAATGTATTTGTGCAGATCTTTCTCCACTTATGATGGGGTTTGTCGTTGCTCCAATAGTCGCTAAGTCTTGTGCAACTCTTTTGCGATCTTATGGACTGTAGCCCGCCAGACTCCTCTGTCCATGGGATTTCCCAGGCAATGATTCTGGAGTGGGTTGCCATTTTCTCCTCCAGGGGATCTTCCTGACCCAGGGGTCAAACCCATGTCTCCTGCGGCTCCTGCATTGGCATGCAGATTCTTTACCACTGAGCCACCTGGGAAACACTATGATAGCCCTATGATAGGGTTGCATCCCAATAAATCCATCATAAACTGAAAATACCTTAAGTAGAAAGTGCATATAATTCACCTCACCTAGAGCACATTCTAGCTTAGCTCAGTCTCCTTTAAAAGTGCTCAGAACCCTTACATTAGCCCTCAGTTGGGCTAAATAATCCAACACAAAACTTGTTCTATAATAAAGTGTTGAATATCTCATGTAATTTATTGAATACCATACTGAAAGAAAAACAAGATGGCTTTCTAGGTACAGAGTGGTTGTAAGTGTACTGGTGTTTAACCTTGTTTACCCTCCTGATTGCTCAGCTGACTGCGAGCTCTAAGCATCACCTGAGAGTACAGTATTTCATGTCACTAGCCTAGAGAAAGATCAAAAATCAAAGTTTGGTTTCTGCTAGATGCATCATTATAGTGTTGAAAAATCTTCAATTGAACCATATTAATTCAGGGAATGTCTGTACAATGTTTAGCCAAATCTACTACCCATTGTGCTATAATTACATAGATGTAATTATAGAAATGCTCCTGATAGAAGTGAATTTCCTTTAGACCTCATATTTTCTTCTTCGTGAGAATTATACATCTTCACTGATATAAACTTAACATGTTTTCCACAGTCCCTGGGAAGATGCAAAAATACTTTAGCTACTGAACTTCTAGTTAACAACTCCAGATTCCAGAAAATCTTTTTTGCTTTCAGCAACTTGCATAAAGGCAGTGAATCAAGTATATATACCTAAAAAAGACTGAGATGGCATTTAGGACAGACATAAAGAAATTACACATCAAGAAAATGTTTTCTTTTGTAGCTAGTTCATCTACATATTTTCACATGGAAAAATTAGTAATACCCTATCACTGTTATTGGTAACTGGATTTTGCTTGGTTTTAAATATGACTTGGATATTAGGTTAATCCAGTGGTTCTCAAATTGGGGAAGTTTTTGCAATGTCTGCAAATGCCTTTGATTGAAATGGCTGACTGAGAAAGTGCTCTTGACAACTCATGAATAGAGGTCAGAGCTGCTGTTAACCATCCTACAATACCCAGGACTGACCCCTGAAACTAAGAATTATCAGTCCCAACAGTGCTAAGACTGAGAAGCTTTGAGCTAATCCTCTTACTCCTGGATTATTAGAAACATCTTACCAGAAAGCCTGCTTTTAATTTTTATAATGCAATACACTCTAAAACCTACAAAGAAACTAAATAATACAACAGACTATCACTAGACTGTTTTCAAAGTTCCTTGTCTTTCAAGTCTCATTTTTGTAAAGTTTCACTTGTAAAACACAAACGAAATGAAACACCCACAAATCTTGGGTAACTAATGGATTTCAAATAATTTTGAGGATTTCTTTGGTGACGCGGTGGATAAGAATCCGCCTGCCAGTGCAGGGGACACAGGTTTGATCCCTGATTCGAGAAGATTCCACATGCCACAGAGCAACTAAACCTTGAGCCACAACTACTGAGCCTGCATGCTGCCACTACTGTAGCCCGAGTGCCTAGAGCCTGTGCTCCTCAACAAGAGAAGCCACTGCAATGAGAAGCCCATGCACTGCAACTAGAGAGTAGCCTCTAGTCACCACAACTAGAGATAGCCTGCACAGAGCAACTAAGGCCCAGCACAGCCAATAAATAAATAAAATATAAAAGAACATTGAGCTTGATTTTGCTTCCTTAAGACATGGTAGTGTCACTTTCGTAACTAAATCATGAGGAAAATGAACCCCTCTTATGGATGCACTGATTCTTTCCTAAATGGAGACCATGGAATAAGAGAAGAAAATGATTTTACTCGATCGCATATAATGCTTTTAATCACGCGGGAGTTGGCAAACAACAATAGTTTATTCAGATCTTTCTCTATGTCTCTGATTCTGTTGGTTCTTTCTTTAATCACTGATCAATTTTACCACATATAGATTTTCTTTTTTTATTGCTATGTTGAGATAACATATCATTGCTCAAATATGGCCTGAATTGTGGGTTCTATCTGTGGAACAAAATTAATTCCTACCACTGTCACTATTGCCCAGAACAGAACCCCACATAGAGTGACATCAGAGGATAATATGAGACTGAGAGGAGATGCATATGTAATGGGAAAGTATTCCAGGAAGTCAGCCTTACTCCTGCCAAGCGAAGAGGGAAGGAGGCAGATGAGGGGTGGTGCACGGCATGGGAGAGCCCAGCTCCCGCCAAAGTGATGGCTCATTCAAATTTAGGATCCACTCAGCCCAGGACTGACCAGAAGTATAGAAAAAAGACTGGAAAGATAGCACATTCTTCTATAAGCCAGATAAATTTACCATCCCTGAGGTAAGAATAGGCTGGTGAAAATTTGGATTAGACTCAAGAAATTCAAACTTTCGTAGAGCAATAGTAGTATTTAGCCTCATTGATTTCTGTTGCTCAGATTAAAGAAAATAAAAATATATTCTTCATGACCAAGCTAAGCCCTCCCCAACTTCATACACACACACACACACACACACACACACAGTGATAAGATGTCTTTTCTCTTTAAAGAGAGTTGATCTGCTATGCCTAGTAAACTTGGAAAAGAGAATTTTTGGGGGGGAGGGAGTTGCAGTTATTTTAGTCTGAAAATAAAATATCTCAAAACCCCTTTTTGTTAGAAATTATATAATAAAATGACTTTCATTGCTTTTGATTGTCAAGATAGAGTTCATGGCAGCTGACTGAAAACACAGTACTTATGACACAGCTTCTCAAGATGGTAGATGGCAGGTTCCACAATAGACATTGAAACTACAGTAAAGTCTTTTCATCTCTGTTAACACTATCTAAATATTTAGGTACTTAATGAATCATAATTTATGTATTTAATGTGTGTACTCTGTTTCCTTAAGGAGATGAAAAATCAGGGACTTGTTTTTTTTCCTCAAAAATGTTCCCCTTCTGTCACTCCCCACCCAAATAAGCACTCCCATATTTCCTGACACATTTCTTTTCATAATTGCTAATTTTAATTTATTTTTATTTAAATATTTAAAATATTTTTACGATGTTGTGTTGAAAAGTGAAACTTTTGGTCACTCAGTTGTGTTTAACTCTTTGTGACCCCATGGACTATAGCCCACTAGGCTCCTCTGTCCATGAGATTGTCCAGGCAAGAATACTGGAGTGGGTAGCCATTCCCTTCTCCAGGGAATCTTCTTGACCTAGGGATCAGACTCAGGTCTCCTGCATTGCCAGAAGATTCTTTACCATCTGAGCCACCAGGGAATGACCTAATGTTATGTGGGAAGGACCTAATGTGGTTTCTGCCACGCAACAACACAAATCAGCCATAATTATATATACATAAACATACTGGCTGATGGACTGAATTTGTTTGAATTTCTCCATGATTGATCAGACAGACGATAGTAGGAAAAAAGATTTTCTTAGCTTCTTAAGGAGCGTTGAACCCAGCCATGAATCTATTCTCAAGAGTTCCCTGTCTACTTCATGGCAAATGAGCTGTGATGGATTCCAGTTGGCTGAGCCTCCGATGCTGAAGGGAGCATCAAGCCCCTCTTTAACAGGATGTGGGAACGTGCCTCTCACCACAAATTGAGTTCTTGGGGCAGGAGAGCGCTGCTACAGGCTGGCCAAAGCCCAGGGAGGAGGGGCTGGCAACGGAAGAAGCAGTGGCAGCCCCGACTGTGACAACCCCTCACATTTTTGTCAGCGACTTGAGAAGGTGGAGAGGGAACGGTAGATGACCCACCTCAGCCTCGTGTTGTGAGGTAAAAAATAGCAAGAGGAAAACACCTGGCACGAGTGGGGTCTCTGTTAGCTGTGTGTGTGCCTGGCTTCCCTCCAGAGGCGAGACTGAGCAGCACCTTGGCAGTAAACCGCTATCGATGCCACTGTGCATCATCACTCCCTCTTCTGTGCTCTCAGGCATCTGCTGCTCTGCCCTCCTTCCTGGTTCCCACTGGGTTCTCCCTTCTGGGTTGAACTGAAGTAGGGGAAGCCAGGTCACTCAGCAATTGGTAAAGTTTAGCCGGTGAAGGCCCACCTCCCAAATGCTGAGTCACCTCGAACTCTCCATGTATATTGATCGGTTCGGCTTTTGTGTTCCCTTTGTCCTGAAAGATCAGGTCTGAAAATCACCATCACTTAACAAATTAGAACCTTCAAACATCTTCCTGGTTATCTGACCAAATAGTTCCTGCATAAGTGCAATTTTGTTTTTGGCATGGCCTCTGGTGGCTTAACCATTAACTGATGAGGAAATTAAATATGACTCTTTAAGTATTTCTGAAGTTTGTTCTTCTGTAAATTTTTGACTTCTTGAAGTTAGTGGAATGCTGATAGGATGTTGATAATAAACAGGTCTGAAACCATGGGTTTTTGTTATTCTGTTTCATACAGTTCTTACAGCAAATTTAGCTTACATTTGGTTAGGATATAATTCACTTCAGTTCAGTTACTCAGTCATATCCGACTCATTGTGAGCCCATGCACTGCAGCACGCCAGGCTTCCCTGTCCATCACCAACTCCTGGAGTTTACTCAAACTCATGTCCATTGAGTCAGTGATGCCATCCAACTGTCTCATCCTCTGTCGTCCCCTTCTCCTCCTGCCTTCAATCTTTCCCAGCTTCAGGGTCTTTTCAAATGAATCAGTTCTTCACAGCAGGTGGCCAAAGTATTGGAGTTTCAGCTTCAACATCAATCCTTCCAATGAATATTCAGGACTGATTTCCTTTAGGATGGACTGGTTGGATTGCCTTGCAGTCCAAGGGACTCTCAAGAGTCTTCTCCAACACCACAGTTCAAAAGCATTAATACTTCGGCGCTCAGCTTTCTTTATAGTCCAACTCTCACATCCATACATGACTACTGGAAAAACCACAGTTTTGACTAGACAGACCTTTGTTGGCAAAGTAATGTCTCTGCTTTTTAATATGCTGTCTAGGTTGGTCATAGTTTTTCTTCCAAGGAGCAAGCATCTTTTAATTTCATGGCTGCAGTCACCATCTGCAGTAATTTTGGAGCCCTGAAAAATAAAGTCTGCCACTGTTTCCACTGTTTCCCCATCTATTTGCCATGAAGTGATGGGGCCAGATGCCATGATCTTAGTTTTCTGAATGTTGAGCTTTAAGCCAACTTTTTCACTCTCCTCTTTCACTTTCATAAAGAGGCTCTTTAATTCTTCTTCGCTTTCTGCCATAAGGGTGGTCTCATCTGCATATCTGAGGTTATTGATATTTCTCTCAGCAATCTTGACTCCAGCGTGTGCTTCATCTAGCCAGGCATTTCGAATGACGTACTCTGCACATAAATTAAATAAGCAGGGTGACAATATACAGCATTGACATAATCCTGTCTTGATTAGGAACCAGTCTGTTTTTCCATGTCCAGTTCTAACTGTTACTTCTTGGCCTGCATACAAATTTCTCAGGAGGCAGGTCAGGTAGTCTGGTATTCCCATCTCTTTAAGAATTTTTCACAGTTTGTTGTGATACACACAACAAAGTCTTTGGCATAGTCTATAAAGCAAAAGTAGATAATTCACTTAGCCTGCATTAACTATATGAAACCAGAGGGTAATCTCTGAGGAACTTACATTTTGTCTAATGAATTTATAGATAATTGAAGTGTTTTTATAGATCTCTTTCTAGGGGCTTATTTGGATCTTAGGATAATATTTAATGTCCACATGGTAATACAACGTAAGTTGTTTCATTTTTCTGTATCTCCAAGTGTCACCCCAAAGAAATCTTATTTTCATCTACTATTTCTAATGGCTATCCTATTTTCATTTAAAAAAGAGTATGAGCCAGCAAAAGAGACCTCACTTTGCCAAACACATGAAATTAGAAACAAAACATTCTTGATGGCTGAGAAAGATACTCCTTGGCATAGGAAAAACAGGGCAGAAATGTTCTGTTCCTTTTTTTCTCAGCCCTCACATCCCTCTCAACACACGTAAACACACGTTGACACCAAGCCTGGCAGTTCCTTTCTGCCTTTGACGGGAAGTTAGAAACTGAAAGGGTAAGGTCTACATGGAGTGGGTGGGGGTGGGGAGAGGAGGCCATCCGTGGGGTTTTCTAGAGACTTCCTTCCCACCATGTGAGAAGTTCTGTGTGACAAGAGCCACTTAGAAGAAGAAGATTTCAACAGGCCCATCAAGACAGAGAGCAGCTAGCTGCCTGTCAGTGAGGGAGCCAGAGTGTGATTTGAGGGGAAAAAAGTAAAAAAAACTAGACATTAGAAATGGAAGGTTATGGGAGATTCACATCTATCCACAGTGAGATGGATGATTTTTGGAACCTCACTTTACAGAATATGTGGAATCCTTCCCCCATACCTCTTTCTTCTCAACCCATTTCTGTTCCATTTCTTCCTTTGAACTTGGAAAAAAATGCACTCACTATTTCTTAATCGGGATTAAATAATGTAATCACTCCACAGTCCCTGACTTCACTTGTTTTCCTCTCCTGGAAGTCACAGCAACAAGACTCTGCCATGAAATGAGCAATTTCTCTCACCTTTGCTTGTCATGGGGCCCTTTACTGTTGGTTGCACCTTTTCTCATTAAAACTGCGATGTTCTCCATTTCAACCTTTCCATGGTGTATATCCTGCTTTTAACACCTAGCCACTCTCTTTTCTCAGGTACCCCCAATTTTCCAAGGTGCTACATGACTTCAGCTGCTCTGGGTTTTCACATACCCACTCATTCATGCATTTCTTTATTTTCTCCAGAGGATCCTAGAGATCCCTTGCTAATGTGTTAGTTCTGGTATGTGGCACTTTGCCACTGTCTAGTTCAAAATCTGTGCTTTACTAAGATTGCTTATTCCAGGCTACAGATGACCTCAGTATTTTTCTTTGTTTGCTTGTATATATGGCAAAAAACATTTTGGAGTTTGGTATCTTATACCAATTACTAATTCTATTATTAGAACTAATAATCACACTTAAAAACAAAAATTCCACCTATAATATCTCACTTGATCCTCCCAAAGCCTGGTAAATTCTTCCTGTTACAGAAAGGTATACAGAGTTCAAGCTCACGGTAGAACGGAGATCTAAACCCAGATTTTCTAAGTCTTGTGTTCTCCTCAATACATCATAGAATCATGACTTTCTTTCCTTCTTGTATAGTTAGTATTTGGAGTTTAAAATCTCAGCTCACATACAGAACTTTTTGTTTCTTATTCTAATCTAAAAATTTCCCACCAAACCCTAGCAATTTACCTTCAGTTCAAGAACCCCTCATCATTGCAGATGATGTGTTAACATCTGTTCTGTCAATACCCTGACATGAACAAGGAGACAGAATGTGACATAGCGGATGTAGGTCTTTGGCCAGAATATCCTGACTGGTTTTGCAACATCGCAGGTCACCTGGAAAGGGGAAACAACTAAGAGAAGACAAACAATGCTGCCTGCTTTTTTTTTCGATGTTTGGTCTAAGTGTGTCTGGTGTAGGAGTCGGGGTTTAAGTAGATGTCTATGTTAGATCTCTTTCCTCTCAAAGAGCTGTTCTCTAGAGTCAGTGACGTGAGTCATGTAACTGTCAGTTTAGGGGTCTGGAGCACCATTCTGGTTTATCGTTGTCCCCTGGCGCTAGTGTTGATTGTTCAGCTGACTGCAACTTCAAGTTTACTACCAGAGGGAAGTTGAAGAAGGATGTGAACTAATATGAAAAAAAAATTGCTTTTATATTTTTGCACAGTGAGATTTTTTTCTTTTTTTCTAAGTTACAGTGATTGAAAGAGCAAAATCAAAATGACTCAATCCCTCACATCATACACAAAAATAAATTCAAAATGGCTTAAAGACTTAAATATAAGATGAAAAGAAGTGTTAGTTGCTTAGTTGTGTCCGACTCTTTGTGACCCCATGGACTGCAGCCTGCCAGACTCCTCTGTCCATGGAATTCTCCAGGCAAGAATACTGGAGTGAGTAGCCATCCCCTTCTCCAGGAGATCTTTCCAACACAGGGATGGAATTTGCCTCTCCTGCATTGGCAGGCAGATTCTTTACCACTGAGCCACCGGGGAAACCCTCCAAAATATACAAACAGTTCATACAACTCAATAAAAACAACAACAAAAAAATAAAAAAACCCAATCAAAAGACCTAAATAGATGTTTCTCCAAAGAAGACACACAGATGGCCAACAGGTACATGAAAACGTGCTCAAGATCACCATTAGAGAAATACAAATCAAAACTACAATGAGGTTTCACTTCATACCAGTTGAAATGACTGTCATTAAAAAGTTTACAAATAATAAATACTGGAGTGGGTGGAGAGAAAAATGAATCCTCTCACACTGTGGGTGGGAATGTAATTGGGCGCAGCCAATATGGAGAACAGTGTGGAGGTTTCTTAAAAAGCTAAAAATAGAGTTATCATATGATCCTCCAAACCCACACCTGGACATATATCTGGAAAAGATGCCAACTCTTAATTTGAAAAGATACAAGCCCCTTGGTGTTCACTGCAGCGCTATTTCTAATAGGCAAGATGTGGAAGCAACCTGAATGCCCATTAACAGATGAATGGATAAAGAAGATGTGATAGATATATAGCTATACATGTATATCCCAATATATATATAATGGAATATAGCTTAGCCATAAAAAAAGAATAAAATAATGCCATTTGCAGCAACATGGATGGACCTAGAGATTCTTATACTGAGTGAAGTCAGTCAAATATCATATGATAGTGCTTATAGGTGGAATCGAAAAAATAATGAAAAAGAACTTATTTATAGAACAGAAACAAACTCATGGACATGGAAAACAAATTCATGGCTACCAAAGGAGAAAGAGGGGGAAGAGATAAATTAAGAGTACAGGCTTTCTTGGTGGCTCAGTGGTAAAGAATCTGCCTATTAATGCAAGAGAGAGGGTTTGATCCCTGAGTCAGGAGGATCCCCTGTTGAAGAAAATGACAACCCACTCCAGTATTCTTGCCTGGGAAATCCCATGGACAGAGGAACCTGGTGGGCTACAGTCCACGGGGTCACAAAATAGTTGGACCTGACTTAGCGAGTAAGCAACAACCAGCAATGGGATTAACAGATACACACTACTATATACAAAACAGATAAACAACAAGGCTTTACTGTATAGCACAGGGAACTATACCCAATGTCTTATAATAAACTGTAATAAAAAATTATATATTTATGTGTGTATATATATATATCTGAATCAATTGGCTGTACACCTGAAGCTAACACAGTATTTTAAGTCAATTATACTTCAATTAAAAAAAAGAAAATGTCTCAAAAGGGAGGAAAAATGGTATTTCAACAATATCAAGCTTATGTGTAAACTTCTTACTGCTCAGATGAAATTTCTACTCAAATTTTTTTTAACTTCTAGAATATTTTAAATGACACATATAAGAGTGACTAACATGTAACAGTGGGCCAGTGTCAAATTTCTAATATGAATAAAAACAAAAACGACTTGAGAGTTATAAGCACACTTGCCACTGACTAAAGTTATTTTTTGACTGATGAAGTAAATACAGATATTTTGAATGGTCTACTTTGAAGTTAAGACAAGGAAAGAGGAAGGTAAGAGGCACAGGGTGTGGTGGAATCACCCTGGGGATTTTTTCAAGCTGCACATGCTAAATGTCCCAATGCATCCTGTTTTGTTTCTTCAAAGATTTCTTTATGGAGAATGACCAGCCCAGCCAGCACAAATGGGAAGGTGTGGCATCACCTGGTGTATTTGGGTACAAAAATGATTCAAAATCACTGGGACCTTGGATCCCTCTTGCTCTTATCCTCACATTTATTGAGTTGGCGAAATTCAGTGGCAAGGACTGGAATGTCTTTGGGGGCTACCGTGATTCAGCATGGGCTTCCCTGGTAGCCCAGATGGCAAAGTAACTGCCTACAATGCAGGAAACCCGGGTTTGATCCCTGGGTCAGGAAGATTCCCTGAAGAAGGGAATGGCAACCCACTCCAGTGTTCTTGCCTGGAGAATTTCAGGGACAGAAGAGCCTGGTGGGCTACAGTCCATAGGCTCACAAAGAGTTGGACATGACTGAGTGACTTTCCCTTTTTTTCACTGATTCAGCATGGGTGAATGGAACTGGGGTACAGAGGCTGATTGCTTGTCTTTCTAAATTTCCGCCCTGTCTTCTCTACTCAACTGAGTGGTTTCAATGGTAGCAACCTCAAAATATATGTCCATGTCGCAGAACCCGTGCACGTGACCTTATTTGAAACAGAGGGTTTTGTATAATTAGGATCAGATGAGGAGATCATCTTGATTTACCAGGTGGCACTAAATCCAAGGACTAGTGTCCCTATAAGATAAGATAGAGAGAAGGAAAAGACCAGAGAGGATGACAATGCCATGTGAAGGAGGAGGCAGGCTTGGAGTGATGCAGCCACAGGCCAAAGAATGCTGGAGGCCGCCAGAAGTTGTGTGTGTGAGTGTGCGTGTTGCTCAGTCGTGTCTGACTCTTTGTGATCCCATAGACTGAAGCCTGCCAGGCTCCTCTGTCCATGGAATTCTCTAGGCAAGAATACTGGAGTGGGTAGCCATCCTCTTCTCCAGGGGATCTTCCTGACCCAGGGATCAAACTCTGGTCTTCTGTATTGTGGGCAGATTCTTTACCATCTGAGCCACTAGAGAAGCCCCAGAAGTTGCCAGAAGTTGGAAAAGGCAAAAACTGGATTTTCCTCTAGAGCCTTTGGGGACAATGTGGCCTTGTGGACACCCTGATTTTAGAACTCCAGCCTTCAAAACTCTGAGAGAATAAATTTCTGTTGTTGTTAGCCACCTAGTTTGTGATTTGTTATAGGATCCACAAGGAATTAATACACTCACCCTCACAAAGATCCAGGATGCCTTTGTTCTGATTTCTCTAAATGTCCGAGCACCTGCATGGGTGCTGTTTAGGATGAAAGGCAGGAAGCATTGTTTCATAATTATCTTTTCTGGGCCACCATCGTTATCATCCCAGAGCAAGGTGTCTTTAGTGGAATGGTCCCTGGCTTGGAACAACAGAATGTGGAATTATTAATACTTATATGCAGTAGGTGAGTTTTGGTGGCATTTACGGACTCTTGGAAGCAAGATCAGGTACTAGTTTAACCAACATGGGTGGCACAGACTTAGCAACACTATTAATAAAGTATATATTGAATTTGTACAGCTCAAAGGTTTTGTTGGTCTCCTGTCATGTTAAGGAGGCTAGTTAGCAGAGATAAAAAACGAAACAAAACATGTTCTGAACTCTTCAAAAGTATGAGAAATCCTAGACCAGGTTCTGATGGGGGAATATTCTTCAGTTTCTAGGACTTTCCATTGGGTTCTCATCCTGACCAAATATATACTTGGTCTATTCCTTGTGACTGATACAGCGAAAACTGTATCAGGAGTTGTATCTATAGCTGTATCTATAGTTGCTGGCTATTTCTCATCCGCCAGCAGCTATAGAAATAAATGCCTGGGACACACTTGACTCTGGGCTTTGGTAAAAAGAAAGGTCAAAATGAGCCTTAAAGGTGGGCCAGTTTTAGTGGGAAGACTTGCCTTAGATTTACAGTGTTTGAGAAAGAAAAAATAACCTTAATGATCAATGAATTCAAGCTCTTCATTTTGCAGGAAAGGAAACAGGATATGTGATCCACCCAAGGTCACACAGCTACTTATTGGCAGAACCAGAATCTGGTTGTCCCATTTGCTCATCCATTGGGCCCACTGTCCTGCACTGCCTGACCTGTGAGATAGCAGTTTCGACAGCATCTTCCTCTTAAAAACAGTCATGACAATAGATAATGCTATGGATTGCCTTCTTTGCTGGGAGCTCATAATAAACCACGAAGAAGTTATTGTTATCCCCATTTTATAGACAAAGAAACCAAGGCATGGGGCAGTTCAGTAATTCACTCAAGGTCCATAGCTGGTGAATGGCAGAGGCCCCATTCAAACTCATTTCTTGATTCTGGAACCATGGTCTTAACCAAAACCCCTGGGACCACAATCTTAACTTTGCCAGTGAACCACAGTCCTCTTCCACATTCTTGGTGTTAGAAATTTTCACCCAGAAGCAGCCGCTACTAACGCCTCAGACCAGTGAAAGATCTTGTCTACTTCCCCTGATTTTCTCCCCTTCTCTTTTTCTCCCTCACCCCACCCCACTTCTCTCTCGTTAACGTGGGATTCCAAGAGTAGAAAGAAAACATGATTTTTAAGGGACAGTAAGGCTAGAGGGCTTCCCTGGTGGCTCAGCGGTCAAGAATCCGCTTGCCATGCGGGAAACCTGGGTCCGATCCCTGGGTCCTGCCCCTGGAGGAGGGCATGGCAGCTCGCTCCAGTATTCTTGCCTGGAGAATCCCCATAGACAGAGGAGCCTGGCGGGCTACAGTCCATGGGGTCGCACAGAGTCAGACACGACTGAAGCGACTAAGCAGCAGCAGCAGCAGCAAGGCGAGAACGAGCTGCAAGGCCATCGCTTGCTCTTATTTAGCATTTTCACCACTAGGTGGCGGTGTGACTACTCTACGAGGCTGCCGTAGCTTTTAGAATTTCCCCCAAGCAGGCTTTACTAAACGCTGAGTCCCGAGACGGGGCCTCTGGATTCCGACAGGAGCTGGGAAGCCTTTGAAGTGAGCTGGTAGTTAAGTGGATGGAAATAACAAGCAGAAAGCATGGATTTGAACTTTTAAAATAATTTTCCAAGATAAATGGAGTCCTTCCCAGACATTTCTGTTTGAAACAGAAGCCTAGCTTCTCCAGCGTGTCCCATGAATTTACACTACAATTTCTTTGTAATTCATTATCATCTTTAATGGAGCATTTTAAAAGATATAGTTTTATTGAAAGGAACCATCTAGTCCTCCTGCCCCTCATTTATCATTAATTTCTAGGAGCATCAGAATATCTAAAGTTTGTGTCCTTCCTTGTATATGCATGTTTCGATCAACCTAAAATTCCTCCTAACAGTCTCTCAGCCTGAACATAAAAGCAAAGGCATGATTTTGCCTTATGTTCATAAACCCATCTATTTTTCTACACTGAGTAATCGCTAATGTCAAAATATTAAAAGAGGCAAATATTAGTGATCTCTAATAATATTTATTACTATTAATATTAATATCCAATAAGTACGTATAATTTTATACTTACAACAAACCTAGCAGGTAAGTACTATTATTATTCTCATTGTTTTAGCGGAGGAAACTGAGGCACAGAGACGTTAAGCGACTGGCCCAGAGTCATACAGTTGGCAGGAGGCAGAGTAAGAGGTCCATTTTAATTACCTCATTGTAAGTTTAGTTAAAAAGAGGGGGAGTGGGAAAAAGACACTGTGATATTTTCATGAGAGACCCCTATTCATACAAGAGGGCCAAAGGCACCAACTAAATTTTGGATTTCCAGTGACAATTAGCCATTGTCATTGGTTCCACTTTGCCAAAATTCCTTCTGAGAAGGCATAGCCCCCTTTCCCTAGTCTGTGTAGGAATTTCACATGAATCCCCACTTCCTGTCAGCTCTTAAGCTTTGGGGGAAAAAATGAAATTTGCTCCTCTTCATCAAAAGGGTAAGACCAGGCTTGTCAGGAGCCAAGACTGAAATCAATCATCTGTGCTCAATTAGGACCATGGTTCCGGTTTTGCTGCAAGACTTCATTTGATGCTAACAGCAGCAGATGTTGGATTGCCATGTGTGAGAAGCCCCATCTAGAGCAAACGACAGATACATATTTATCTGCTTATCAGCCTCTGGCTACAATGAAGCTGAGCTGTGGTGTCTGATGTCCACCTCTTCTGCTGTTTGCCAACAAAAAATGCCTTTCTGTCAATGATTCCAGCCAGCACAATCTGTGCTGCCAGAATTTGGAGGCGGTACATTTTCCTACTGGAAAAAAAAAAAAATCCCATGTTGATTTGAAAGAGGAAACCTGGGCAGAGCTGTTACCTGACTCCTGCAGAATGAAGTGGGAGGGTGGTCTCATTGAGGAGGTCTTCCAGGGGCCAAGGGCTGGACCACTCCTCACTTTGGGCTGTCGTGTCTGCTCAGGATGGGGAGTCCAAGCCCTGTGGCACTTTCTGAGCCCTGGCAAGGAGACCTCCGGGGAACGGTTGAGTGATCCACCCTTCCCCCCTCCCCACCCCATCAGGCTGACTTAGACAAGAAAAGTCCTCTTATGCCCTCAGGATATTGAGTAAGAAGGAGGAGGAAAAGGGGAACTAAAAAGTATCTACTCAGCCTGAAGGCTTCTGCTGACATTCCCACCAAGCATGTGATATTTAAAAGGGTGAAACCAAGTCAAGGCTCTCCTGCTGCCCCCATGGCTGTCAAAGGGAGGAACCTGGAAGGCCTTTGGTTCCGTAACCTCCTTGCACTCCTGGGATTGTCTGCCTGCCATGGAGGTCAAGGATTGGGAGCTGTGATTAGGGAGGTCCACTTCGTCCTGTGCCATATTTGGGACCCAATTGCATCTGTGGTTGGGAGGTGAAGGGGGCTGCTTGACTCTAGGAACCTAAGGGGGTGAAGCAGGTGAAAAACCCAGCAGATTCACTCATCTGCTTTTGGCTAGAGTATTTTTCAAACTCTGGAGAAAATGGGGTCTTCAAATGACTATCTAAGTTAAGAGACCATCATTGGCACAAAATGTGATTATAAGAAACAGTAGCTATTAATCTCCCCTATTTTCCATTTGTTCATTCATTCATTCATTCGTCACTCATCCACATTAAGCATCTACTCTGTGGACCAAGCACTGTGCTAGCCTCTAAAGGTGAATGAGGCAAATCTCTTCCTCCAAGTGGTTTACAATCTTGTAGAGTTCATGCTGGGAATGGGCACTTTTCTTCTTAAATAATTTTCTTTTCTTCCGTAGGCTTGACACACTTTGTGTGCCCAATCTGATTTTTGATCTGTTTTACAGAGCCTCAAACTAAGAATGGGTTTCACATTTTTAAAGAATTGTAAGTAAAACCAAAAAGAAGAAGAAGAACAACAATACATGGCAAAGACTGAATTGAATGAGTGATAATTGCTCAGTCGTGTCCGACTCTTTGCAACTCTATGGACTGTAGTCTGCCAGGCTCCTCTGCCCATGGAATTCTCTAGGCAAGAATACTGGAGTGGGTTGCCATTTCCTTCTCCAGGGGATCTCCCCCACCTAGGGATGGAACACCCGTCTCCTGCATTGCAGGCAGATTCTTAACCATCTGAGTCATCAGGGAAGCCCTGACAAAGACTGTGTGTGGTCTGAAATATTTACTATTTGGCCCTTTGCAGAAAAAGTTTGCCAACACCTGTTCTATAGGAAGAGAATTCTTGCTTTTCAACCAGGCATACAACTACACCAAATCTTTTCCAGCCCCTCTTGACACTAGCTGTGGCCATGTGACGGAGTTCGGGCTAAGTGGGATCAAGGTGGAAGAGATCTGTAGAGCTTCTGCCTAGTGCTCTTAAGCTGGGCCTGTATGCTTTTCTCTCCTAGAAGGCTGTGCAGGCCTAAGCAGTTCAGGTTCATTGATAACTAGGGCTTATTAATGCCCTAACAATGGCAGAGCCAGAGGTGGAAGGAGGTTGGACTCTGGCACCAGAGAGCACCTTGACCACGCCTGGATTTTACTGGATGGTTATGAAGGAGAGAAAGAGAGAGGAGAAAAATGTTAACTTTTTAATTAATTAATTTATTTTGAGCTGCACTGCATGGCATTTGGGATCTTAGTTCCCTGACCAGGTATCAAACCTAAGTCCCCCGCCTTGGAAGCGCAGAGCCTTAATCCCTGGACCACCTGGGAAGCCCCCCAAAACGTTAACTTTTGAAAGTCAGCCTTATGTTTCCTCTCCCCAACAACTTCTTCCTGATACCCAAGACAAAACAAAATCTGCCGTGACCCAGAATGTGTCCTGTCTTCTCGGAAGATACTCCCTCTCTTTTCCTTCACTTGGTTCACTTCTGCTGGTGCTTCAAAGCCCAGTGTAGATTGATCACGTCTAACCTCAGTCCCTAAAGACCAGAAAAGGTGGCCTGCTTTCCTTGGTCTTCAGTGCTTTTAGTTGTTGGAATCTGTTTCTCCCTCTAGACCTTGAGCTCTTTGAGGGTGGACTGTGGCTTCTTTGTCTTTGAATCCAAGCTTCGGGTACAGTGTCTGTCACACAGAAGGCAGTTTATAAATATTGTGAAATGAGTTAATTTATTAGAGGCAGAGGATGGCTTCTTGGGGTGGATGCTTTTTTAACGCATTTATCTCAGGAAAAGATGTGTAGCAGTGTCTGCCTCTGAGGGGTAGACATAAATTTAGCTTTCCAAAATGAGAAGAAACATACACATTTAGAAAGAGTATATTGTAAAAATTGAATGTTTGATTGGATTTGGATGGTAACTGTGTTTGCTGATAGTGTCTGAATAGGTTTGAAGATTTAATAATAAAAAGCCATGAAGCCAGTTTAGTAACATGATGATTTGTTCCTGAAATTAAGGGAAGTATAGATGCTCACTCAAATCTATCTTACTTGAGATGCTCTTATCATTATGTAATAATAAACACTCAATTTTCCCCCTATTTTTGTAAAGTCTTTATAAAGGAAAATATGTGCAAGAATATATTATTATTTGCCAACAATAACATAATTATGATGATAAAAATTTTGTTTGCTTCTCCCTTTTCCCCTCTATCTTATGTAGCTTATAACCAACAAGTGCAAAAGCAAAAATCACTGTTTCTGGTGTAAACCTCTTTTACCATATGCTCTTGGTATATGTAACTAATTTTCTGAACCAGGCTTTCACGGCTTTCAAGACATCATATAGCAGTAGTATTTTTCCTCTTCATTTAGAGGAAAGAATACAAGATAAGAGGGGCCTAATTTTCTTCACACATAATCCTTCTTGAGATGGCATTAACAGAAGGTAGAGTTGGAAAGAATTCATTGTACAATTTCCTTTTTTTTAAGAAACCAACAATGACATGTTGATGTTTGGCAGAAACCAGCACAATACTGTAAAGCAATTATCCTTCTATTAAAAATAAATAAAGAAATAAAATTAAACTAAAAAAAAGAAATCAGTAATGTGACATGGGGTTTGTATCTGAATGTCTATTTTTCCTTAGTTTTGTAACTACTTCCTAAAGATTTCCATAAATTACAATCATTTAAAAATTTCTTAAATCATATGTTTGATCTTACGTTACATCTGCTACAGAATCATAGCTAACACCTCAGTGTTTCTGGATGTTATAATAAATGTTTAGAGCTCTACTCCTCCCCCAGCAAGAACAATTCTAAGCAAATGATGAAGGATTCAATGAATAGCTCATTCTTTGTGCACTTGAATACCAGGCTGTTTCTTCCCCATCCTGGGCAATTCTATTGTGCAACACAAGGAAATAAAATACTACAGGAGGAAAATTGGTAAGTTGGGAGGTAATGCGATGAGAATGGAGGAGTTCAGCTCTCTCAACTCATTATTACTGGTGGCAGTACCTAGTTCAGAGAAGGAAATGGCAACCCACTCCAGTATTCTTGCCTGGAAAATCCTGTGGACAGAAGAGCCTGGTGAGCTGCCGTCAACGGGGCAGCACAGAGTCGGACATGACTGAAGTGACTTAACATGCATGCATGCATTGGAGAAGGAAATGGTAACCCACTCTAGTATTCTTGCCTGGAGAATCCCAGGGACAGAGGATCCTGGTGGGTTGCCATCTATGGGGTCTCACAGAGTCACACATGACTGAAGCGACTTAGAAGCAGCAGCAGCAGCAGTACCTAGTTAGGATATCAGAATGTCTGTCTTTGTAATCCAGGCACATTCTTCCACTATCCCTATCTCATCCCATCCTCACCTCTACCCCAGGCTGAGCAATCTTACCCCATCTCCATTTGGTAATTACCGCCTGTAGCACTGGCCTGTTTACACGTGTAGCCTGTGAGCAAGCTTGTTTTTCTGATTCTAAATTAAAATGTTTTTGTTGTTGCTTGGTCACTAAGTCATGTCCGACTCTTTTGAGACCCCATGAACTATAGCCTGCCAGCCTCCTCTGTCCATGGGATTTCCCAGGCAAGAAGATTGGAATGGGTCCAACCTAGGGATGGAGCCCGTGTTTCCTGTATTGGTAGGCAGATTCTTTACCACTGAGCCACCAGGGAAGTCCCCTAAATTAAAATACTGTGTGTATTATCATTGTTACACTTTAGCAATTATGACTCTTATTGTCCCTCAGTTTAAAAAGAATGATGTATCGTATATTAACGCATATTTATGGCATCTAGAAAAATAATACCAATGAACTTATTTGCAGGGAAAGAATGGAGATGAAGACATAGAGAACGGACTTATGGACACAGTGGGGGAAAGAGAGGTTAGGAATAATTGAGAGAGTAGCATTGACGTATATACACTATCCTGTGTAAAATAGAGAGCTAGTGGGAATCTGCTATTTAACACAGGGAGCCCAGCCTGACGCTCTGTGACGACCTAGAGGGGTGGAATGGGAGGAGGGTGGGAGGCTACAGAGAAAGGGCACATATATATATATATATATATATACAGTTACGGCTGATTCATGTTTTTGTGTGGAATTAATAAAAATGGCTCAGACAGTAAAGAATCTGCCTGCAATGCAGGAAACCTGGGTTCTATCCCTGGGTCGGAAAGATTCTCTGGAGAAGGAAATGGCCACCCACTCCAGTATTCTTGCCTGGAGAATCCCATGGACAGAGGTACAGTCCATGGTATTGCAAAGAATTGCACATGACTGAACGACTAACACTTTCATTTTTCACAATAGAAACCAATGCAACATTATAAAGCAATTATCCTCCAATTAAAAATAAATAAAAATAAATAAAAAATGATGAACTCCACAGTCTAGTTCTTAGGGGAGTGAGTGACACAAAGCTAAGGGCCAGTCCTGCTGCATCTCAAGGAGAGGGATTCTGGTTCTGGTGGCTGCGTTGACTCTGCTCTGCCTTTTAAAGCCTCTTGAGATTTACTCAGAACACAAGTCAGAACATGTTTGGAGTGAAAATGATTTGGCCTGAAGCTGGGCTTTCACACAATCCCAAGGCTTCCTTTCCCAGGAGTGTCTGGGTGTAGTGTGAAGGCAGATGGCACAGGCTTCTACCTTCTGCTTGCTCAGCACACGAGTGCCTTTGGCAGGAGAGCCCGAGCTGCGCTCTGCTCCACACTAAGAAGCACAAGATGAAGCGCAAATGAATCCAAAGCTTGGGGTGCCCTGCTGACAACATATGCCTGGGCATCAGGTGTTCTGTCTCTGAGCCAATGACGTACGATCACAGGTTGCCAAAGGTTGGTATTCCTGGAGTGAGTTCATTGCCTGCTGTCAGAAACCACTCTACTCCCAGACACACTGGCAGTTAGGATGAGAGTGGATCACGTAGCATGCAAGTCAAGAAACAGGTTCTACTTATTTTCCTTGACTTTAACAGCTAACCCTCAACCATACCCTTCATTCCCGCCCCCCAAAATGCCTGCGCACAAGTCAGAGAACCAGAGAAACAATATAACCTGCAAGACTCAGGACCAGTTTCAGGTTAATGTGTGAAGAAAGGGTGGCTTTTCTCCACTTTCTTCTCCTCTTTCTCCCTCAGACCCCAACTTTCTTCTCAAACCTGCCTTTTTCTTTTTGCTTCTCGGGAAAGCAGAAAACGAATTAATCAACCTCAAAGATTTTTCCAACACTGAGTGTCTAAGATTCTAAACATATGTTCAAAACAGGGAAAGGCAGTGGACTTGAACACCGTCCAAGTTTTCTATCACTTGGGGTTCTATCAGCGGGGCAGAACCGTTTGAAAGAGGCCAATGATCTCTGAGCAGTGGGCCTGCAAGACCCTCACCCATGTTCCCCCATCTCCTTCTTGAGTCCTTTCCTGAGTTTTGTCATGCAGAAAAGTAGTCATTCAAGATTTTTCACTGTCATAGGTAGCAAAAAGTATATATTTGGGCATGTGCTCCTAATATCTGGGTACTTATTAGTGATATCTATCTATCCATCCATCCATCCATCTACATTACTCTGGGAATACATTTTCTCCATTATGAAATGTAAACAGAAGTAAAAAAGATGAGATTTTTAAAAAAAAGTATAGTTATATCTAACAATTTCTCTTCATCTTCAACAAACTGTCTTGAACCCTCCTTTGGAGGGTCCTCCACTTAGGAGACCACTGGAGAAAGCAGAGAGACTATTGGAGAGAGGATGTCAACGGACCCAGGGCAGCAACAAAACCTGCATCCCCTGTGGTTGGTTCCACCCATTCAAATGGGTTAACCACCTGCTTTCTTTAACAAGCAAATCCAGCCACACCCTCTGTCTGATCCACAGCCACCTCCTCACCCCATTCTGAGCTCACTGCATTGCCTCTCCTGGGTCTGAGGCTCTCACCACGGCTCTCCTGACCAGGTAACCACCTAAGGAACGTTATCACCTAAATGTCCAATAGGCACCACAGTCACCATTTCACAGGAGACTGAATCGAGAGCCCAGAAACAGCTTTAGCCTCCTTCCTCTGACTTCCAGGTCCGCATCTCCCCCTAACATCCTGGTGCTTCCCCAACGCGAGTATTTCGGCTCCTGCCCCAGTGCATTGCCTCCCTCGCTTCTTGCCTCTGTAGCTGCAGTGGCCTCTTATGGAATTGTTCTGCCTCCAATCCTCTCTTCTCAGGCCTGTCGCGCATGCTCTTCCTTTGATCCACTGGATCATGGTTGCTTAAAGCCCTTAAGTGGCTCTCTAATCCTTCAGAAAAAAAATAAAAATGGAAACCCCTCACCAGGGATGAGATGAGACTCTCCTTCATCCTCTTTGCCAAACCTGCAGGACCTCACACGGCAGAGCATCTGCTTCCTTCATTTCCACAGGTTTCCCCCTCTTTCTTCATTGGTTAACCCATATCATCATTGAACTCCACTCAGAATCCACACCACCCCATGAAGCCTTCTCTGAGCTTCCCTCTGATCTTCAAGAGGACTTATTGTCTCAGTGATAACATTTTATGGTTTGATTTCACTAGTATTTGGCAGGGCTAGGGCCCAATTCTTAATTTATCTGTGGGTCTTTAGAATAGTAGTCCTCACACTTTACTATTCAGACTAATAGCTGGAGGTGTTTTTAAAATAAGTGCAATTCCAGATTGAGTAGGTTTGGGGTGGAGCCCAGCCATGGGCATTTGTAGCTAGATTCTTCTTCCAAGTGTCTCTCATCCATCTCCTCCTCAGAGTTTAGCACAGAGGCAGTGCTAAGACCTTCCATTAATAGCAGTGATAGAAGGAATTCTGTTTCTTTCTTTCATCTTTCCATCCCTGATAAGCGAGTGCGCTAATATGGGCCAGTGTTAGTCGCTCAGTCATGTCTGACTCTTGGCAACCCATGGACTGTAGCCCGCCAGGCTCTTCTGTCCATGGGATTTCCCAGGCAAGAATACCGGAGTGCCGTTCCCTTCTCCAAGGGATCTTCCCAACCCAGGGATCAAATCTGGGTCTCCTGCACTGCATGCAGATTCTTAACCACTGAGCCCCCAGGGAGGCCCATAATATGGGCCAAGACAGACTATATTGACTCTGCTTTTGGAAGTGGGACCTTCGACAGACTATGCCTGGGTGCAGAGATGCACCCTCTCCATACACACACACATAGTATGAAGCTGACCTGTAGACCTGCTTTTGTTGCCTACACAAATTCATATAAATCATATTTATTACTAACAATTAAAAATAGTTTAAAAAACACAGGAGGATCTTTTCATGTGCCTCTTAGCCATCTGCATGTCTTCTTTGGAGAAGTACTATTTAGGTCTTCCACCCATTTTTTGGATCGGGTTGTTTGTGTTTTTGGTATTGAGCTGTGCACGTGTACATGCCAAGTCGCTTCAGTCGTGTCCTATGACCCTATGGACTGTAGCCTGCCAGGCTCCTCAATCCATGGGATTCTCTAGGCTAGAGTACTGGAATGGGTTTGGCCTCCTCCAAGGGATTTTCCTGACCCGGGGATTGAACCCTGATATCCCGCATTACAGGCGGAGTCTTTACTACTGAGCCACCGGGGAAGGTCATGATATTAAGCTGCATGAGCTGTTTGTTTATTCTGGAAGTGAATCCCTTATCATTTGCATATATTTTCTCCTATTCAGAGGGTTGTCTTGTTTACAGTTTCCTTTGCTGTGTAAAAGCTTTTAGGTTTAATTAGGTCCCATTTGTTTACTTTTGTTTTTATTCTCATTACTCTAGGAGATGAGTCAAAAAAGATCTTGCTGCAATTTATGTCCAAGAGTGTTCAGAGAATAACAAAACATTGTAAAGCAACTATCCTCCAATAAAAATTAAAAAAAAAAGAGGGTAGGAGAACTCTTCTAGATAAAAAATACCAAAGAGACATAACAATGAAATGTAATATGTAAATCTTGATTGGATCCTGATTTGAACAAAAATTTATAAAATAATGCAGTGGTAATTGGAGAAATTTTCATATGGGCAATTAAATGATAAAGAAATTGCTACTTTTCTTAGGTGTGAAAACGGCATTATAGTTAAAAACGGAGAATCTGCTTATTCTTAGGTGATACATGGTTAAATTTCTAGAGAAGAATTGTCATGATTGCATAACTTACTTTCACTGGTTCAGGAAATTTTTTATACATATACATAGAAAGAAAGAAAGATAGTGCTAAGTCATGTCCGACTCTTGCAATTCCATGAACTGTAGCCTGCCAGGCTTCTCTGTCTATGGAATTCTCCAGGCAAGAATACTGGAGTGGGTTGCCATTTCCTTCTCCAGGGGAACTTCCTGACCCAGGAATTGAACCTAGATCTCCAGCACTGCTGGCAGATGCTTTACCAACTGAGCTACATGGAAGGTAGCATACATATACATAAAACATGGCAAAAAGTTAACAACTGGGTGAGTCTAGCTGAAGGGAATACGATTGTTTGCTGTAGTATTGCTTAAGCTTTTCTGTAGATGTAAAACTTAAAAAAAAATGGGAACATGTGAAAACTAGAGTGATTTCACATAATTATCCAGATTTGTGCCTTTCCTTGAAAAGTCTGAAAACCTGACACAAAAATTAACTGAAGTTTCACTGAGCCTCTATGATTTGCTATAACTATACTTAGACAGGAGGCTTCCCTGGTAGTTCAGTAAAGAATCCACCTGTAATGCAGGGGATCCAGGTTTGATCCTTGGGTTGAGAAGATCCCTGGAGGAGGGCATGGCAACCCACTCCAGTACTCTTGCTGGAGAATCCCATGGACTGTGAAGCCTGGCAGGCTACGGAGCATAGGGTCACAAAGAATCAGTCATGACTGAAGTGACTTAGCATACAGGCATGCATACTTAGATCATTAAAATCACCTCCCTAGCCAGAGGAGGCATTTTATTTGCAATTCATGAGATGGAGGTCAAGAACTCTTGAAATGCCCCTCCTGGATTCTCTTGCAGGGTTGTGTCCCTTAAATTCAACAAGACTGACCTAAAGTGTGTTTTGTTGGGGAAAGCTTTCACCTTGAGGAGGTCAAATGGGAACTAGGGAGCAGATGGCTTGGGCTTGCCATGTAGGCTGTGTCTGTTCTTGACACGCACAGAGCCTAGAGTGACCAGATCAGGATATGAGGTGAAAGATCCAGTGAGCAGCAGTGGGTGACTGGAGCAGTTATCATCTCCATCTTCTGAGATTTGGGATCCTGGCCACACAAGTCAGGACAAACCAGCACTGACCTTGGTGGGTAGAGAATCACAGTGAAATCATTATGGAGACTGTCTTTGGGAAGCCATGGTGGGAAATAGGCCTGAGGAGGAATGATGACTGATTTCAACTTTCTGTATACAGTTTACTCTTTACATGTTAAAAAAGATTTCAAGCAAACATTACAAAAGTCTTGGTTATGGATCCATTGGTGTTTGGTGTATACTTCTTTGTGCTTCTCCCCCCCACCCCACCCGCATTTTAAACATTTCTCAAAAAAAAACAATGCAAAATATTACTTCTACCTCTCAAAAGTGTTCCACATCCTGGACATGAAAACTTTGGAATTGTTGTCCCCTACAGAACTGAAGGAAGCAGAAGTAGAAGGATAAGCTCTCATTTTCCTGAAGATGAAGAACCACAGATTTTAATTTTAAGTCACTAGAGTAAATGTTTTTTGATATGGTGAGTTTCCCCTTAATTTCCCAGCAGTTAAACAAAGAGGTTATGAAAGGAAAATACAAGGCAGAAAATGTGTGAGATCTTTCTTATGTATGATATAATTTCCCTTTTCTTTTTTCTGACTCTGGAAGCTAATAAAGCAAGATCCCTCCCTTATGATGTAATCTCCCCTCTTTTTTGATTTTGGAAGCTAATAAAATGTAAAAACACAGTTCTAGTACTACAACTGATGAGTCTTTGGGGATTTTAGCTAAATACAGCCTTTTCTCACTATGAAATTAGGCAGGTTCTTTTGGCCCATTCTAATCCTTAGTAATGCATGAAAATAAAGCAGGATAGTAAAGAGGTTTTGTCTTGTGGTGACATCATGCAGAGGGTCTCATCTCTCTGTGAGGGAGGGGATGGCTGCCACACAAGACTGGGCTCAGTTCAGACTGAATATCCTGCTTCATGGGCTTGTATGTGGCTGGGGCTGATGGAAAGAATCTGGGGTTTAGGATCCCGGGCATAGGGAGCTGAGTCTTTTAGAAGATGAGGACTAATACTCTTTTACTAATGGCAGAACTTAAAACACTAGTAGGACGATGAGCCTTCTTGGGATGGGCCTGAGTTTATGCTTTCCCACATAGAACAGCTGGTTGTGTGCACAAGATGCTAAGCTGATTTGTCCCGAAGGCTCTGCAGTGTGAAAGGAGAAAGCCCAAGGAGAAACCAGCCATCACCCAGAACCAAATGAAAGGACACCAGAAACTATGAACTCTCCTGTCAGTTTACAGGCAATCTCAACCGAATCAGTTGGAACCCTAAACTCTTTTAAGTTTGACAAAGAGGAGTGAGTTTGGGGTATATTCTTGGAGATTCACTTTAAATTTATATTTTCCATCTCTTAGCAATATAATTTGGCCTGGTTTGTAAAATTGATAATTATGGCTACCTTTTATTGAAGGATTAACATGTTTCAGGCAAGGCACATGAGACTTCCTATAAATTATCTAATTTAGTCCTTACGTGACTGCTATGTCTTCCCTGATGGCTCAGCAGGTAAAGAATCTACCTGCAATGCAGGAGACATGGGTTAGATCCCCAGGTTGGGACGATCTCCTGGAGAAGGAAATGGGAACCCACTCCAGGTATTCTTGCCCGGAGAATCCCATGGACAGAGAGGAGCCTTGTGGGCTATAATCCATAGGGTTGCACAGAGTCAAAACATGACAGCAAGAGCACAAGGATGATTATTATGTTGATCTTATAGATAAGGGCACTCAGGTTTAGAAATACAAAGTGAGTGATCTAAGGGCTGAAGCGAGCCTCTCCAAACAGGTATATGGGTAATACCTCAAGGGCTTCCCTTGTGGTTCAACTGGCAAAGAATCCGCCTGCAATGTGGGAGACCTGGGTTCAATCCCTGGGTTGGGAAGATTCCCTGGAGAAGGGAAAGGCTACCCACTCCAGTAATCTGGCCTGGAGAATTCCATGGACTGTATAGTCCATGGGGTTGCGAAGAGTCAGGCATGACTGAGTGACTTTCACTTTCAGGCCCTGTGGGTAAGCATTCAGATATGGCCATTGCTGATCTAAAGCAGAAATATTTTGGTGCATGTCAATTTCTGTAGCATCTTTCAAGTTATAAAGTTGGTGAAGTGAATTTGCCCTTCACAGCTGTATGGCTGTCTCTGGGGTAGTCCTGCCTAGATCAGTGTTTCCTTTGACCTCTACAGCGTGGAACACTTAGCAATGATTAGGCCATATTTTGACCACTTTCTGAGACTGGTGCCTGTAACAGCACAGCACCCAAGGTCTGAGATTGGGCTATAGCTAATTTTAAAAGTTTTTAAAGCTGTAGAAGACTTTCTTTTAAATGAAATTTGTGTTAATAGTAGACATAAGTTAAAATCACTCTAGTACAGACCAGGGTGTCAGAAACTCATTTCTCCTACCCCAACCTATGGATGCATCTCCTTGAAATTCCCAAGACTCCTCAGAGCAATCTGAAATTACTTTGTTGTTGTATTAGTGGAGGGAATGAGATTCCTGCTTGCCCCAGGATAGCCATACTAAGAAAGCAACATAATCTTGTACAAATATATTTTCATTTTAAGAGGAGAATATACTCATTTTATATCATGATACTGATTGATATTGATTAGGAAGAGAAGGAAGATAAAGATGAGGAGGCGTAAGAACTATTAATCAAGAAATATTTACTAAGGGAGACAGTGTGATGAAATAGACGACGGTGTTTGGCTCAGAGCCAAACAGCTCTAGTTTCCAGCCACAACTGTTGTTGCTCTTGGATTTCTGTGTTATCTTGGATGTGTCCCTTCTTAATTTTGAGCCTCAAGTTCAAGGATTAAATTTGATGTTTTTTTGCAAAAGCACTTAGCACAGTGCTTGGCACATGGAATGTATGGACTAAATGTCAGGTCAGTCTTTTGCATCTGTACTGAGTACTTTTTAGGCTACAAGGCATTCTATAATCAAAGATGAATAAGGCAAAATCTCCACTCTCAAGAAACTCAAGGCTATTTGGGGAAAAACAACACATTTTTGAAAATTTGTAGTATAATGATTGTAACAGGCAGTGTATTTCAAGCACCAAATAAGAAGTCCAGACAAGAAAAATTATTGTGCCCTTGAGGTGATCCTGAAATGCTGCCTGAGGCGTGGGCAGAGTTTGTTGGGATGAAAGATGAGAATGGTGGAAACAATAGGAGAAAGCATGCTAATAAGGAGGATCTCAGAGGCTACATAATTCTTGGAGATGAACAGACAAGCAGATAACTATTTCTCTTCACTGAGTGGGGAACTGAGACAGAGAAGTCTATATTCTCACAGAGTCAGCAGTTCCCAGCTGCACCCTGTCTGACTGGGTGACAGTCATTAGACCACATGACTGTCAGTGTGGTCTTTGAAGGTGGGTAAGGATAGGTTGGATCACCAAAATAGTAACAGATTTTTTACTTAGGTGATGAGACTTGAAAAGTGGTTGTAAGCAGGAGACAAGCCAGAAGACAAGCTTCAGGAAGCACAGAAGTACATCATCAGTTGGACTTAGTCTCGAGTCTTCGGACATGGATTAGTGTAGAGCAATTAGCAGTGACAAATCTTATCTGAGCCTAAGATAAGACTGATTGAAAGAAGGAATCTGAAAGATATCTATTTGAGAACATGCACACTCATACACACACATGCGCATGCACACACACGCACACACAGGCACATGTAGATGAATACCAATGCCCTTCAATAGTCAATTTTTACTAAAATGAACATTGCATTCTTGTATGAAAGGGATCAATTTAATATAAATGTTCCTAATAGCCCATATTACCTAAAAGTACATCCTGTGAAGCTAAACAGACTAGTAAGCCATTGGAAAGATAGTCAGGGTTAATTTGGGCACCAATCTATCCATTTTCTTTGCAATAACCCACAGTTGCAGAAAGTCTCACAAGTAGCAACCATATGCTGTGACCACATGTCCAACCTCAGCCCGAGTTGCCAACAGACATACCATGTTTTCAAATTAATATTGAATTGTCATTACCTACTGTAAGGCACAGGGAACTCTACTCAGTACTCTAATTATCTATATGGGAAAAGAATTTTAAAAAGAATGAATGTATGTATATGTATAACTGATTCACTTTATTATATAGCAGAAAGTAACGCTACATTATAAATCAACCACACTCCAATAAAAATCAACTTAAAAACTGAATTGTAATTGAAAACCATTGTAGGTATGACATTTTAGAGTAAATATTTTATGAAATAAAACAATTTGTATGCAACTGGAAAGAGTTCGCAACTATTTGTCAAACAAATGGTTTGGTTTATGAGAAAAGGGTGAAGTAAGACTTAGATGCAACCTCCAAAGAACTATGGGTAATTAGTTGATTGGATAAATAAGAATGTTCAGCGTTTTTAGCAAAATTTTCTGGTCAAGCTTAGAAACAGAGTTCAATTTGCTCTTTTATTTCTTCAGTTAATCAATGTCTAAAGGCCATTAATTTTGTTTATGCTCACCATATTCTAGTACAAAGGTTCTCAAGCATTTTCATTTCAAAACTACATTGCATACCTAAAAATGTTCATTGCAACACTATTTACAATACCTAAGACATGGAAGCAACCTAAATGTCCATCAACAGATGAATGGATAATGGATAAAAATGTGGTACATATATATGATGGGATACTATTCAACCATAAAATAGAATGAAATAATGCCATTTGCAGCAACATGGATGGACACAGAGATTATCATACTCAATGAAGCCAGGGAAAGACAAATAAGACAAATGTCATATAATATCACTCATATGTGGAATCTAAATATATATATACATATGTATATATGCAAATGAATCTATTTACAAAACAGAAATAAATTCACAGACATAGAAAACAAATGTATGGTTACCAAAGAGGAAAGGAGTGAGGAGGGATCAACTAGGAGTTTGAGACTAACACATACATACTACACACTATAGATAAAATAGATAACCAACAAGCACCTACTGCACAGCACAGAGAAATATACTTAATATTTTGTAATAACTATAAAAGAAAAGAATCTGAAAAAGAATATATATATATATATATATACACACACACACACACATATATATATATATATATACACACACAGTTGAATCACTGAGCTCATATACCTGAAAGTAATACAACATTGTAAATCAACTATACTTCAAAAAAAAAAAAGAAATATTGGAAGATCCTAAATAGTTTTCACTAATGTGGATAGTAGCTGAGAACATTTTCATTTATTAATTCCTTTAAAATGACAATAGTAAATTATTACATATTAGCATGGATAACACTTTTATTCAAAATGTGTTTTCTAAAACAAAAAATTAAAAGCATAGCACTGTTTTACATTTTTGTAGATGTCTTTAATGCATGGGGTAATGGAAAACAGTTATATTCTCCTATTTGGTGGTCTACATTCAATCTGTGGTGACATATTCTTTTTTGGGGGGTGTGAAATATGGCCTTATATCTGGAAAAGGGAAGTATAACTTAATAGCTTTTTCACATATTTTGGGGTCTCTGAAAAATTCCACTGAACATTCATGAGAGAATGAGAATAAAAAAGGCAAATAACAACTTAGTAGTATTATGTAGATAGCACTGATCCTGTGGAGTCCATGAAAAGGAGCTGGTGATTCCCAGGGGTCTTCAGACCATATATTGAGAATCTCTGCTTTAGCCTTTCTCTGGCTTTATGTGGGGCAGATGTATTTCCAGGGGATGTGGGGTTTCCTGTTATCTATAGATGATTCTTCAGGTTAACTAAATAGACACTTCAAATGTATGATATTCAGGCTTCCCGGCTTGTTTCTAGGTATTCTAACAGAATCTTCTACCTAGTTCCATTATAAAGGCCCCATGATCACAGCACACATATGTCAGATAGTCTGATTTTGTATGGAGCTATGAGGAATCTGGGCTTCCCTGATAGCTCAGTTGGTAAAGAATCTGCCTGGAATGTAGGAGATCCCAGTTCAATTCCTGGGTTGGGAAGATCCGCTGGAGAAGGAATGGGCTACCTATTCCAATATTCTTGGGCTTCCCTTGTGGCTCAGCTGGTAAAGAATCCGCCTGCAGTGTGGGAGACCTGGGTTTGATCCCTGGGTTGGGAAGATCCTCTGGAGAAGGGAAAGGCTACCCACTCCAGTATTCTGGCCTAGAGATTTCCATCGACTCTATAGTCTGTGGGGTTGCAAAGAGTCGGACACAACTGAGCAACTTTCAGTTATGGGCTTCCCCTGTGGCTCAGCTGTTAAAGAATCCGCCTGCAATGTGGGAAACCTGGGTTCAATGCCTGGGTTGGGAAGATACCCTGGAGAAGGGGAAGAAAGAAAGAAATAGAGGAAAACAATAGAATGGGAAAGACTAGAGATCTCTTCAAGAAAATTAGAGATACCAAGGGAAAATTTCATGCAAAGATGGGCACAATAAAGGACAGAAATGGTGTGGATCTAACAGAAGCAGAAGATACTAAGAAGAGGCGGCAAGAAAACATGGAAGAAATATACAAAAAAGATTTTCATGACCCAGATAATCACAATGGTGTGATCACTCATCTAGAGTCAGACATCTTGGAATGTGAAGTCAAGTGGGCTTTAGGAAGCATCACTATGAACAAAGCTAGTGGAGGTGATGGAATTTCAGTTGAGCTATTTGAAATCCTGAAAGATGATGCTGTAAAAGTGCTGTACTCAATATGCCAGCAAATTTGGAAAACTCAGCAGTGGCCACAGGACTGGAAGAGTTCAGTTTTCATTCCAATCCCAAAGAAAGGCAATGCCAAAGAATGCTCACACTACCACACAATTGCACTCATCTCACACGCTAGCAAAGTAATGCTCAAAATTCTCCAAGGCAGGCTTCAACAGTACATGAAATGTGAACTTCCAGATGTTGAAGCTGGATTTAGAAAAGGCAGAGGTCAAATTCCCAACATCCGTTGGATCATTGAAAAAGCAAGAGAGTCCCAGAAAAACATCTACTTCTGCTTTATTGAATATGCCAAAGCCTTTGACTGTGGGATCACAACAAACTGTTGAAAATTCTGAAAGAGATGGGAACACCAGACTACCTGACCTGCTCCTGAGAAATCTGTATGCAGATCAAGAAGCAACAGTTAGAACTAGACATGGATTAACAGACTGGTTCCAAATAGGGAAAGGAGTACATCAAGGATGTATATTGTTACCCTGCTTATTTAACTTATATGCAGAGTACATCATGAGAAATGCTGGACTGGATGAAGCACAAGCTGGATTCAAGATTGCCAAGAGAAATATCAATAACCTCAGCTATGCAGATGACACCACCCTTATGGCAGAAAGCGAAGAAGAACTAAAAAGCCTCTTGATGAAAGTGAAAGGAGAGAGTGAAAAGTTGTCTTAAAACTGAACTTTCAGAAAACTAAGATCATAGCATCTGGTCCCATCACTTCATGGAAAATAGATGGGGAAACCATGACTGACTTTATTTTGGGGGGCTCCAAAATCACTGCAGATGGTGACTGCAGCCATGAAATTAAAAGACGCTTGCTCCTCGGAAGAAAAGTTATGACCAACCTAGACAGCATATTAAAAGGCAGAGACATGACTTTGCCAACAAGGGTCCATCTAATCAAAGCTATGGTTCTTGCAGTAGTCATGTATGGATGTAAGAGTTGGACTATAAAGAAAGCTGAGCACCGAAGAATTGATGCTTTTGAACTGTGGTGTTGGAGAAGACTCTTGAGTTCCTTGGACTGCAAGGAGATCCAACCAGTCCATCCTAAGGGAATTCAGTCCTGTTTTCATTGGAAGGACTGATGCTGAAGCTGAAACTCCAACAGTTTGGCCACCTGATGCGAGGAAGTGACTCATTTGAAAAAACTCTGATGCTGGGAAAGATTGAAGGTGGGAGGAAAAGAGAAAGACAGAGGATGAGATGGTTGGATGGCAGCACCGACTCAATGGACACGAGTCTGAGTAAGCTGCAGGAGTTGGTGATAGACAGGAAAGCCTTGCTGCAGTCCATGGGGTTGAAAAGAGTCTGACATGACTGAGCAACTGAACTGAACTGAACTAAAGTGGAATTTGAAAAAAGGTCACTCATAGAGGATGTTTTGTTTTTAATTAGTTATATTTTATTATTAATATGATTGTCTTAGACTTAATTTCAGGCAAGGAGACATATTAGTCTTAGACACATTTGATAATCAGCACATTTATTTGTTTAGTTTATCTATTTTAAAATATTTATTGATTAACAAATGAACTTATTGGTTATCTCCTATGGGACCTTATCCCAGGAAATGGGATTATAAAACTGAATCAAACAGTCCTATTGTGCCAAGAAGCTCACAGTCCTTGGAATATGAACATGTAATCACAAAACCACAGAGTTCATAAACACAAATTGAATAATCAATTTAAATTCTATGGCAGAAAAGAGGCCAATTGGCTGGTGAAGCAATGGAATTGCTTTCCTGTTTGTATTACAACTAGGGAAGGCAAGAAGTAATAACTGTCAGAAAGCTTGAAATGAAGAGGGAATTATGGATAAGACTCCAAAGAACAGCTTTTTCTTTCCCAGTCAGCGCTGGATCTTAAAAATATTTTTCTTGAGAAGTGAACAAAGGTGACATTTCTACCCTTTGGGCTTAGAAGTGGGTCAGTGCACATTTTGAAAGTAAATAACTCCTGGGTGATTTGATGCAGATGTCATTCACAGCTGTCCAAGTAGGGGCACAGGGATTGTCAACAATTTGCCACAAATCTGCATTTAGAATTTGGCAGAATTCATGAAATGTAGATTACTTGTGTATAGAAAAGCTTGCTTCCTCATATGCCACTTAAATATTTAGTTTTTGTTTTTTTTTTTAATATTGTGGTGGCAGACAACTGAGTGTCCCTATAGGAGCTGCCATCTTTAGTCTACACACACTCGTTAAACATTTCTGAGCACTTATTAAGCACCAGGTATTGAATAAAGGGGTGAATAAAACCCTAAATTAGCTTCTTATTTGCCAGAACTTGTAGTTAATATATCATTTGCTGCTGCTGCTAAGTCGCTTCAGTCGTGTCTGACCCTGTGCGACCCCATAGACGACAGCCCACCAGGTTCTGCCGTCCCTGGGATTCTCCAGGCAAGAATACTGGAGTGGGTTGTCATTTCCTTCTCCAATGCATGCAGGCATGCTAAGTCACTTCAGTCGTGTCCAACTCTGTGCGACCCCATGGACAGAAGCCCATCAGGCTCCTCTGTCCACAGGATTCTCCAGGCAAGAATACCAGAGTGGGTTGCCATTTCCTTCTCCATAATATATCATCAGTTGGTATGAATTGCATCAGACATATATTTTTCAACAGAACTACTTATAAACTTTTAGAGGAGTGCTGTCTAATAGTTTTTTTTTGTAATGTAGAAATGCTCTATATTTGTGCTATCTTATGTGTAGCCATTAACCATATTCTACTACTGAGCACTGAAATGTGGCTAGTGCAGCTGAGGAACTGAATTTTAAATTTAATTTACATCTCATTAATTAAAATTTAAATAGCCACATGTGGCTAGTGGCTGCATAATTGGGTAATGCTGTTCTAGAGGGCCAGAATCACACACCATACCTTTGATTTTAAAACTCTCAGCATTATAAATTCTGGGCATGTAATGGAATTTTAAAAGATACTTTTATATGAAATTATATTAGTCATATTGTTATTAAGGCCCAAATCTGGGTTAATGAGAACTTAACTCACTACTTACTTTGCTCAGAAGTTAACAATAGATTTGGAAATAATTACTAGAAGATTTATGGAACTAGATCTCTCATTTAAAGTGACCAATTTTCTTGGAAAATTTGCCAGACAGCCTGGACTATCACAAGCTAAAGGAGGCATTGGAGCTTTTTGATGTTACAATTTATGAACTGAAAAATTAAGCTATTAAATAACTGGGCAAAAGAGTAAAGGCAAATGCAGAAAACAAAAGCCATTAATGTAAATTCAATTACTTGGACACAGTGCAACATAGCACATGGGCCAAAGGTTCTATGGCCAAAGGTACTATGATGCTTTGGCAAAAATTCAGAGATTGAGATGTCATATCCACAGAGAAGAGTGACAGCTAAGATCTATAAGGGATCCAGGTTTTGCAGTCAAAGGTTCTCAGCACAGTTGGACAGATGACAGAAAACAAACAAGCAGGCAGCTACATAAAATTGTAAGAATCAGAGACTAACAAAAAACAATCAAAAGATTATTGCATGATAGCAAAATTTTAATTGTCCAATTGGGAGTTTGGAAAGAAATGTTGCGAGTTCAGCGTAAGCTAAACTCACATTGGACAAAGGCAGTAGTAGGAAGAGTGTGTTGTCTAAAGTTAGGGTGAGATTTGAAGGCTTAGCTCCTCACTTAATGATCAATTTTTCTTTTTGACCAAGTTAATTATGTTTCAACATTCTTATTTAAAAAATTGAAAAAATATTAACTAACAGGAAAGACTGCTGTGAAAGCTGGCACAGGGCCTAACACATAGTAGGTCCTCAAGACTATCTAACTACTCAAGGAATTATGAATTTGCTACTACCACCAGGATCTTCTGGAGGTAGAACAAATATAAGAAATCTGATACTGTTGGTGATAGGCAGTGAATATGTGAATTTAACTTGAATTGAGGTTGTTGGAAAAATTTGTAAGAGGTAAGTTTAACAGGTAAGATGGGCCTAAATGATTTCTTTTCCTTAATGAAATATTGACAAAAGAATTTAGGTTTGACTGTCATTGGTGGTGAGAAACAATTACAGGTTCATGCCAGAAGCAGTGGGGACATAGATTAGTCAGTGACACTACCAACGACAAACTTGGGGGAAAGGCAAGGATAGCAGTTAAGACGATGTTACAATAATCCAAGTGTGAGATAATGACCTTGACTGACTAAGATGATAGCTGCAGAAATGGAAGTAAAAGGGCAAATATGAGACATTTTGAAGAAAGAATGGACTAAATTTGAACTTCCCAGCTGTATGTGCCTAGGTGTTTCAGGTCAGTTGAGATACTGGTGCACAAAGCATTGGGAGCTGTGGGGCACTCCTTATCCATCAGCAGGCAATAACTTTCAGACACAAGCAGACTCTTTTGTTTACCCAACCAATCTAGCATCGTCATTTCCTGTGTGGGACATGACATACAAATTTCTGAACTAAAATGCTTAGTGCCAGTCAGGATATAGGGAAAGAAGGGAAGAGAGAGTTAAAATGACTATAGAACTTTTCATTCTCCAAGACAAGATGGGGAGGTGTTGATGAAAATGGCCTGAGTAGGGAAGGGAACTGGTTTAGAGAATTTTGTTTTGGGTATTTCAGCAGCTGTGCATGTGAAATATTTGTGTGAATAGGTTGTTGGGAAAACAGGATTAGAACAAAGATGAGACTTATCTTTTTCTTTTTGGCTACACAGCACAGCATATGGGATCTTATTTCCCCCACCAGGGATTGAACCCATGCTCCCTGCAGTGGAAGTACAGAATCTTAATCACTGGACTCCCAGGGAAGTCCTGAGACCTATCTAACAGACAGAAATTATTTGAATTGATAATGTGGTGGTGGTTTAGTCACTAAGCTGTGTCTGACTCTTGTGACCCCATGGACTGTAGCCCACTAGGCTCTGTCCATAGGCAAGAATATTGGAGTGGGTTGCCATTTTTCTTCTCCAGAGGATCTTTCCAATCTGGGGATCAAACCCAGGTCTCCTGAATTGCAGCCAGATTCTTTAAAGACTGAGACACCAGGAAAGCCCCCATTGATAATGGAATATAGTCAACTGCATTAATAGAATGGACCTAAAGACAAAGCGACTGAACTGAACTGAAAGACAAAGGAGATTGAAACAGGTTGATAGCAAACCATTAATTGACATTCTCTGAGTAGGATTTTAACCAAATGCAATTGATAATGACATATAGTCAACTGCATTTGTTTAAAACCCTACTCATTGGATGTGTATTAATGGTTTGCTATCAACTTGTCTCAATCTCCATTGTCTTTAGATTTGTTCTATTATTTATTTTAATCTTCATGTTAGGCACAGATATGGAAGGATTCTGCTATTTATAAATCATACAAATATGGGAGAACTAGCTAAAAACAGTGGTTGATATAATCAAGATTTGGAATGATTTGTTGACCCTAAACTAAGAAGATAAAAATTAAACAAGTACACCCAACAATACAAACGTACTTGATGCTACTTAATTGTATGTATACATATAAAATTATTGTGATTGGGGGTGGGATAGGGAAGGTAGGTCATAAGTAAGCCTGGAGGGCTACAGTCCTTAGGGTCACAAAGAGTTGGACATGACTGAAGTGACTTAGCACATATCACATATGCTAGGATAATACTGTGCTTTTAGTACAATTCATACTTGGGATTCCCTGGTGGCTCAGATGATAAAGAGTCTGCCTGCAGGAGACCTGAGTTTGATCCCTGGGTCAGGAAGATTCCCTGGAGAAGGAAATGGCCACCCACTGCAGCATTCTTGCCTGGAAAATCCCGTAGACAGAGAAGCCTGGTGGGCTACAGTGCGTAGGGTCTCAAAGAGTACTTAGAAACATTTGAAAGTTGGATCCACTAGCAATGCTTCCTTTTCTAAGCTCTGGGTGTACTTTTCTGTATTTTTTCAGAGAGACTATCGTCCCTCTTCTGAGGTTTTGGGAATCTGATCTGGCAACTTAAAAGTAGTCAAAGCACACCTCTTTGGTAGCTCCTGTGTAACAGGAGGAAAACTGTTCCTGTTTAAGGGGGTCCCTACTCTGTGGCCACACTCTGGGTAGATCAGGAGCCAGATAGAAACATGCCACGGCAATAATTCATTTTCTAAAACTCAAAGCCCCCTACTCAAGTTCACTGATAATATTTGGTTCTGTCTTCCACATCCCCCAGGAAATCCTAACTGTTTCTGAGCATTGTTAGAAAGTATGCTATTGATCTTTTTAATAAGAATTTTGAAACTTCAAAACCATTTTGGAGGGAATCAAGAACTTTCTGACTTTAAGGTTGTGAAAGTTTTTGCATATGAGGTTTGAAGCATTATTTTATTTTTATTTAATTCTTTTTTTTCCTCCAACATCATCTTTAATGGTAATAAAGCTTACATTTTGGTTTAGAAAGAAAAATACATTACTGCCCGAATGCCGTAAAGATATCTTTACCTTATTTTCTTTTTTTTTTATTATATTTTTTTTATTTTTTATTTTTTTTAATGTTTTCTTTTTTTTTTATTTATTTATTTTAGTTGGGGGCTAATTACTTTACAATATTGTAGTAGTTTTTGCCATACATTGACATGAAGCAGCATTTGAGGTTTGAAGCATTTTAAACAAGACAAAATATCAAACATCCTATAAGCGCCCATTCTGGGGTAGGCTCAGGGCTAAGTGCTTTTGCAGTGTCAGCTCATTTGATGTTCACTGGCATCCACAGGGAAGGCTATCCTTGCCGCTATTTTACAGAAGGGGAAACTGGATCACTGAGGGCGAAGCAGTTTGCCAAAGGGGAAGGAGGTAGCAGAAGGTAACGCTTGGATTTGTACAGACTGTCTGGCCCTGGACAGACACTGGGCTGATCCAGGAGGCAGACGATCCCTAGGAATGCATATGGGCAACAATGACTACTTGGTGAGAGGATAAAAAGAGAAGTGATCTGCTAAACAGACTGCACCCTTATCGTGCATTACTTTTTCCTTTTTCTCTATATTCTTGATTCTACGGGGATAAGATGTTAGACTATAAATAAGATAGTAGAGCCTTAAAAACCATTTGAAATGGATTAAAATCTTCCGATTTTAAACCTCAACAAATGAAAACACGTCAGTGTTGAGAAAGTGTAAAGCACCTTGAAGTAATTTGTCTTAAAGCGTTCTTAATCTTACACAAGCCAAAAGGAGTTCCTAAAATTGTCAGTATTTATGGTGGAACCTCAAAAGGAAGTGTGTGAAGCTTTGCTTTGATATTCTGAACCCTGCGAATGTGTGGAGTTGTAGATTTTTGGCTGACTTTGAAATCCACCTTACTGGGCTACCTTCTCCAACATTCTCAGAATTGATACTGACATTTTTTGGTTGCTCCTTTTAAGGACTGTTGAATGTCACACGCACAACTCAACACACTGGGCTCATGTTGGTAGAAAATTCAAACTCTAGAGTTTCTTGACATCCTTAATTTAGATCATGTTAAAATTTGCTACGACTAAATAAAAACCCAGTTAGCTACAGTAGCTGAGGGGTCACAGAAGCCACAAGTAACCAGTGTGTTCTCAAAACAGGCCCAATGAACAGACTTCATAGAGGTCAAAACAAGTAGGTTGGCGGAACGGTCATGGATTGTTCATTACTACTTTTAGAAGAATGTGGCATTTCTGACTCTAAGTCTCAAAGATGCTATTATGAAAGTGAACTTTAAAATGTATAAACAAAGTCAGGTGGTTGAGGGGATTGTAATCAACTATTTTTCCCAGAGAGAAGTCAACATGTCATGGGTTACTAGGATATTTTAGCACTTGTACAAGCAGCCATTCTTCATTTGTCAAAGAGCTATCAATGAAGAAAAGAGACTGACATGTTGAAAAAGCAGTTTGAATGTGGAATTAATCTATTTGACCAGTATTAATTCAGCTTCTGGCACACACCTGCCATTGGATTAGGGGCTTTTTAAGCAAAGATGAGTCGGGCCAGCTTCTGCATTCAGGGACTGTTACTCTGATTAGGGGAGATCGATTGGAGTTAAAAAATTTTTTTTCCTGATCATATGAATAAATATGAGGACATAGTACAATCCTCAGTTCTTTGTGAAGAAACCGGGCTTAGAAGTCAGAAAAGCCTCCTCAGAAAAGGTGAGCCTTAATTCATTGTTGAAATGTGTCTCCCGGATAGACAGGATATTCTAAGTATTTCAAATATTCCCTGTTAGAGTGAGCAAAGATATTGTTGGTGACACAGTCTATAATAACTCTGTCTGACGAAGTAGACACTAGTCGCATGTGGCTTTGTTTCAACTTACGTTGGTTACAGTGGAATACAGTGTAACATTTAGTACTTTAGTTTCCCTAGCCACATTTTAAGCACTCAATAGCCACACGTGGCTAGTGGCTATCACATTGGACAATGCGGACACACCTGCATCACTGCAGAAATGTCTCCATCACCGCAGAAATTTCTACTTTCAGTGCTGGGAAACTGCAAGCAGACGGGCACTGCTGGTGGGTCAATTTTAAGGGGTGTGGGGCAAGAGCTAAGCCTGGAGGTAGGGGTTGCAGGTAAAAGATGGAGGTCTCATGTGTCATATCTCAGAGTTCAGTCTGTACCCACTCGGTTAGGCATGAGCAAGATTTTCTGTAAAGGGCCAGATTGTAAATATTATTGGCTCCTGGGACCACATCGTATTGTTGAAACTGTACAACTCTACTGTTGTCGCCTGAGATCAACCACAGTCAATATAGAAATGAACGAGTGTGACTGTGTTCCAATAACACTTGATTTGTGAAAACTGAAAATGGGCTGTATTCACCCCACAGACCACGGTTTGCTAACCCTGCACTACGGCATTAGGAAACCCCCTGAAGGGTTTGAAGCCAGAGTTGCATAATTATATGTGTGCTTTAGATAGACCATTCTCGTAGTAGAGTAAAGAAGCATTTAAGGAGTGTAAGATGCAAGACTAATAGTCTGGTCCAAAAGGATAAGCGCTTGAATTCTGAATGCAGCCTGTGGACTATGGTTGGAGAGAAGGGAATGTGTATGTGCTTTTAAGTTAGGTGGCAATGGAGAGATATTAAACAACAAAGAAATATAAGGCAGGGGTGGTTAGGTAGATGGTGGTACACCATCTTGGCTGCACCAAATTATACAATATAAGAAGAACAGATTTGGGGAAGGGTGATGGCTTCAGACTGGGTCAGGTGGCATTTGAGATGCCACACATGTGAGTCATTAGCAGAGGGTAGTAGCTGAAGCCTTGAAAGGGACAGAAAATACCCAGGAGGTAGGGCAGGCAGAGTGCCTGCAAATGATGGTGCCTTGAGTGTTACCAAAATGGAAGACACACGTTCAAAGTGAATTGAGAAGGAATTGTTACTGGCACAGGGAGGAAAACCAGGGAAGGATGGTATTGCAGAAATCAAGGGAAGACTTTCAAGTGCTATTGAGATTTAAAAGATTCCATTACGTTTGGCAACTAGGGAGTCATTGTTCAAATGCTTTCCAGAATAGGTTTCACAGAAGGAAATAAGATATATTAGGCTGGCTAAAAAGTTCATTTCGGTTTTTCCATAAGATGTTATGGGAAAACTCCAATCCAATATATCTTATTTCTTATTATCCCCCAATTGTCAGAAACCTCCTTTTAAATATGATTAAGTGGGATAATAGCTGTGACTTCTCATGTTCTTGGCGTGTGTGTGTGTGTGTGCATGCGCACATGTGCATGTGTGCAAGGGACCCTGGAGTTTTATGTAATAAACACTTGGTACATATAATAATAATAAAAAATTAAATAATAACAGTTTTAAGACAGAATCATGTGATTTGGGAGTGGTCCATTTCACAATTTAATGATCAAAGAATTAGTCACCCCTTCAGTGGAGGAGTGTCAAATGATGATTTATAGCCACCTCAAAGAGGTTTATATTAGGAAAATATTTTACATGCCTAGTGGATGAATATAACTCACTCAAACTTTGCATGATTTGTTGTTTAAAATTTTGTCTTAAAATATGGAAAAACTGACAAAAACATGCTTGTGGTTTTTAAGAGTATTTCATGAGAGAATAAGAGCTGGTATTTGTTCCTGAAGGAATTGCTTTAAGGAGCATGAAAATCTAAGGAACACACATTTCTCTTTGCTTTAAATGACTTTTACCTCTCAGGAAGGGAAAAGTGAAGTGGAATGGCAATAATACAACAATAGTAACAATAACAACAAGAATAAAAGAAGGAGCCTCTTCATCACCAGTGACTAGTTGGCTCACTGGGTAGACGGAAATACAGTTTCATCATTTATTTTTTTTTGGCTGCATTAGGCAGCTTACGGGGTCTTAGTTCCTTGACCGGAGATGGAACTCGCCCCCCCACCCCCCCGCAGTGGACGTGCTGAGTCCTAACCACTGGATCGCCAGGGAAGTTTTATCTAGCACTAGAGTTTTACTGAAGGCTAACTTTATTCTCTGTTCAGACTGCTCTCTATTCTTAGGCAAGACTCTGCCCTGAACTGAAAAGTCATTCTGAGAATATGTAGGGCTACTTGAATAGACAGGAATATCGCTAAAGTGTGATATATGAAAAGTAAATTGAACTCTATACAGAACTATACTGAAAAGGAAAGCTGGATACTGTACACTATTTTTTTTTTGATAGTGAAAGAGTGACATAATCACAACAGTAATGTTTGAAGAACTTAATTATAAACTTTACTTAGAAAAATACATGGGTATAAACATCATGAATATTGTGACAAAAGAGGAGCAATGATGGAGGGAATGAAGGAGATTAGCTCTATGAGATATCAGAATATTTACCAAGTAAATTATGATATCTTAACTTAAATCATTAAAAGAACTATGAGCAGCAGGTAACAGCATGCAAGAATGCTCATGAATAAACCTCAGGTGAAAAAAATGCTATGAAAATTATATTAAAATATTTATATATTTACTTGTAGATAAAGAATGAATGGTCATGCAATATGAGGGAAATAGTTTTGACTGTTGATTGTTTCTCTTTTCAAATTTCCTTTAATATATTTTGCTTAACAGACACAAAAAGAAAAAAAAAATCTGTTGTGCACAGAAGAGGGAAGGAAGCAGAAGTCAACTTGATGTTTTTCATGAAAAGTTAAAGCATTTTTTAATAGAAGGTTAAAGCATATGTCTTAAAAGAAGGGCTCACAGCATCCATTTAGCACAGTTAACTAGTAATCTGATATTAACCGAATAACACCCACCTAGAGAAAGAAAAACTCATTTTAGTTTATGAAACAATAAGTTCCATCATGCCCTACCTCTAGGCTATTCTAGTGCCATTTCTTTGTAGTCTAGAGTCAGCCCAGTGGAATGGTTCAGGCACAGGATCTGGAGAAAGTCTGGGTTTGGATCTTAGTTCTACCACTTATTTACTGGTTGTGAGTTATTTAGCCTTTGGTTTCTAAATCCATAAAATGGAGTAAAGTAGTATATCTCACAGAATTATAAGAATTTACTGAACTGATATTTTTAAAACATACTGTTGTCTGGTATATAGGAAGCACTTAGTAAAATGTTAGACATTGTTACTATGTTCCTTATTTCCTTAGTACAAAGTTTGAAAAGTGATTCAAATATCCATATAGCTCAAGACAGTGCTATACTAAAAAGAGGGAGATAGAAAAAACTCCATTTTTCTAGTTCTAAAGAAAAGTATACTTTTTATCACCCAGATTATCTAGCCTATTAATCTATTATTTGAGATTCCCTGAAAGTTTTTAATAGGAATAAGATGTTTCTATAAAATAGGACACCATTTAAAAATTTACAGTGCAAAAAGGTGAACTCAAGGAAACTCCTTGAAGTAGATTTACTAAAGAGAATTTTCAAATACGAAAAAAGAATATTTCTTTTTGCTCTTAAAGAATCAAAAATCTAGTTTTATTTCCATGAAATAAAAATAGCCATAAAAACTTTCAGTACCCATCTAGGGAGCCTGAACCTTCCCTGCTCTGTTAGAGACTGTACCAATCACTCATTATGAGCCCTTGGGAAATGTCAATGACAAAATTTAAGATAAAATTTGCAGAGAGGTTGGCTTATATTTTCTGAAATAAGAATTCTAGGAAATTGAAACCGTAATCAGAAATCTTCCAGCAAACAAAAGCCCAGGACCAGACGGCTTCACAGCAGAATTCTACCAAAAATTTAGAGAAGAGCTAACACTTATCCTACTCAAACTCTTCCAGAAAATTGCAGAGGAAGGTAAACTTCCGAACTCATTCTATGAGGCCACCATCACCCTAGTACCAAAACCTGACAAAGATGCCATAAGAAAAGAGAACTACAGGCCAATATTACTGATGAACATAGATGCAAAAATCCTTAACAAAATCCTAGCAAACAGAATCCAACAACATATTAAAAAGATCATACAACATGACCAAGTGGGCTTTATCCCAGGGATGCAAGGATTCTTCAATATCTGCAAATCAATCAATGTAATATACCACATAAACAAATTGAAAAATAAAAACCATATGATTATTTCAATAGATGCAGAGAAAGCCTTTGACAAAATTCAACATCAATTTATGATAAAAACCCTTCAAAAAGCAGGAATAGAAGGAACATACCTCAACATAATAAAAGCTATATATGACAAACCCACAGCAAACATTATCCTAAATGGGGAAAAACTGAAAGCATTTCCCCTAAAGTCAGGAACAAGACAAGGGTGCCCACTCTCACCACTACTATTCAACATAGTTTTGGAAGTTTTGGCCACAGCCATCAGAGCAGAAAAAGAAATAAAAGGAATCCAGATTGGAAGAGAAGAAGTAAAACTCTCACTGTTTGCAGATGACATGATCCTTTACATAGAAAACCCTAAAGACTCCACCAGAAAATTACTAGAGCTAATCAATGAATATAATAAAGTTGCAGGATATAAAATTAACACACAGAAATCCCTTGCACTCCTATACACCAACAATGAGAAAACAGAAAGAGAAATTAAGGAAACAATTCCATTCACCATCACAATGAAAAGAATAAAATACTTAGGAATATATCTACCTAAAGAAACAAAAGACTTATATATAGAAAACTATAAAACACTGGTGAAAGAAATCAAAGAGGACACAAACAGATGGAGAAATATACTGTGTTCATGGATCGGAAGAATCAATAGAGTGAAAATGAGTATACTACCCAAAGCAATCTATAGATTCAATGTAATCCCCATGAAGTTTCCAACGGTATTCTTCGGAGAACTAGAACAAATAATTTCACAATTTGTATGGAAATACAAAAAACCTCGAATAGCCAAAGCAATCTTGAGAAAGAAGAATGGAACTGGAGGAATCAACATGCCTGACTTCAGGCTCTACTACAAAGCCACAGTCATCAAGACAGTGTGGTACTAGCACAAGGACAGAAATATAGATCAATGGAACAAAATAGAAAGCCCAGAGATAAATCCACGCACCTATGGACACCTTATCTTTGACAAAGGAGGCAAGAATATGCAATGGAGAAAAGACAATCTCTTTAACAAGTGGTGCTGGGAAAATTGGTCAACCACTTGTAAAAGAATAAAACTAGAACACTTTCTAACACCATACACAAAAATAAACTCAAAATGGATTAAAGATCTAAACGTAAGAAGAGAAACTATAAAACTCCTAGAGGAAAACATTGGCAAAACACTCTCCGACATAAACCACAGCAGGATCCTCTATGACTCACCTCCCAGAATATTGGAAATAAAAGCAAAAATAAACAAATGGGACCCAATTAAAATTAAAAGCTTTTGCACAACAAAGGAAACTATAATCAAGGTGAAAAGACAGCCTTCAGAATGGGAGAAAATAATAGCAAACGAAGCAACGGACAATTAATCTCAAAAATATACAAGCAACTCCTGCAGCTCAATTCCAGAAAAATAAACAACCCAATCAAAAACTGGGCCAAAGAACTAAACAGACATTTCTCCAAAGAAGACATACAGATGGCTAACAGACACATGAAAAGATGCTCAACATCTCTCATTATCAGAGAAATGCAAATCAAAACAACAATGAGGTACCATTTCACACCAGTCAGAATGGCTGCTATCCAAAAGACTACAAGCAATAGATGCTGGAGAGGGTGTGGAGAAAAGGGAACCCTCTTACGCTGTTGGTGGGAATGCAAACTAGTACAGCCACTATGGAGAACAGTGTGGAGATTCCTCAAGAAACTGGAACTAGAACTGCCATATGACCCAGCAACCCCACTGCTGGGCATACACACTGAGGAAACCAGAATTGAAAGAGACATGTGTACCCCAGTGTTCATCGTAGCACTGTTTATCATAGCCAGGACATGGAAGCAGCCTAGATGCCCATTAGCAGATGAATGGATAAGGAAGCTGTGGTACATATACACAATGGAATATTACTCAGCCATTAAAAAGAATACATTCAAATCAGTTCTAATGAGGTGGATGAAACTGGAGCCTATTATACAGAGTGAAGTAAGCCCAAAAGAAAAACACGAATACAGTATACTAACACATATATATGGTATTTAGTTAATCGGTAAAGATAACCCTGTATGCGAGACATCAAAAGAGACACAGATAAATAGAACAATATTATGGACTCTATGGGAGAGGGCGAGGGTGGGATGATATTGGAGAATTACAGTGAAGCATATAAATTATCATATGTGAAACGAATGGCCAATCCAGGTTCGACGCATGATACAGGGTACTCGGGGCTGGGGCACCGGGATGACCCGGAGGGATGGGATGGGGAGAGAGGTGGGAGGGGTGTTCTGGAAGGGGAGCACAGGTACACCCATGGTGGATTCATGTCCATGTATGGCAAAACAAATACGATATTGTAAAGTTAAAAAATAAATAAATAAACTAATTAAAAAAAAAAAAGAATTCTATGTGTTATAATCTCTGTGTTTTCCATGATTTAGCTGAGATGGATTGGCACGGATATCCTTATTTTTGAATCAAGTGAGAATTTTGTTTTAAACTACAAAGTTACTCATTAAATCAGGAGGACAGTTTGCCTTAATCAGATGAGGGTCCAGTAAAATTATGAGTCTGACAGCAAACATGTATTGGCAGCTTGGTGTATGCAAGATAGCATGGTAGTATACAAAATAATTGGGGAGAAAACACATTTGAATATTAGAGGTGCTTGATGCGAATTTCAAGGCATTGACAAGAGAAATGCTGAAGGTAGGACATGGCAAGTCAAGGGGATGTAAGAGTAGGGCAAGAGTGAAAAGTGGAAGGTTTCTCAAAGGAAAAAAATTAGAGCCATGTGTTAAAGAAAGGGTCAGAGCTGGGTGGGCAGAGAAGAAAATGGAGAAGTAGCAACAGCTTAGCTGCAAGAGGCATATATAGAAGATCTTAAACATTCTCTAGTGGTATGTGTTGAAAAATTATTACTAAAATGTTAACTGTGATTTTTTTCAGATAGTGGAACTTTTACTGTCTGTACATTTCACTTTCTCATATTTTTGAAAAATATTCATCATCCTGCATATCATTTTTATAAAAGGGGAGAACAATAAGGCTACATACATTTAGAGCGGAAAATAGTTTTTGCTGATATCTCAGTAGATAAATGAAAGCTATATAAATAAACACACTGGTTAAGAATATAGGACATGGAGTATTGTACTAAAATTCCCAGCTCTGTTTGCTCAATCTATTTGACACTTAAACTTTTTACCCCACTTTTCATTATGAAATATTATAAGCATATCTGAAAGTTTTTTGAAAGTGAATACCAAAATGCACCCCCCTCCTCAGAGTCTACATTTGTTAGCATTTTTCCACTCTTGTTTTTGCTTTTTATCTAATTATTTATCCATTCATCTTTTTTTTTTGATGCATTTCAAAATGAGTTGCAGACATCAATACCCTGTTTGATACTAAATTTTACCACTCACCAGTTTCCTCTGTACACACACACATTAGTCCAGAACTTTTCAGCTGGTTGTTGTGCACTGAAATCTGATCTCACTTACCTTATCTAGATACTGCTTCCAATCCAAACACATCCCGTATCAGCTGCCTACCCAGAAGACCATTTACCAAACTTTACCCTGATTCTATATACCCAGAACTATGGAATTTATTCAACTCATAGAATATTAAAGCCAGAAAGGAAACTATCTGATCTGGGGTCACCAACTCCAATGTTGCCAGGAATTAAGCAGGTAGCATAAAAAGTGGGTGTCTCCTGTAAAATAATCCAGTGGATTTGGTAAGGGAGACTCATTGTGGGGAAGCAACAAGGAGAAACAGAACAACCCAGGGAGCTTGAGAAAACAGAATTGACCCTGGGGCAAGACTCCCAGCCTCAGCTTATGGTTCTAATGGCCTAGCATTTTAACCACAGCTCTTTTGTCTCCTCTGTGGGTCTAGCACACTTAAAGAAACATATTTGTTAGAATAACTGAAAGAGTACACTGTTAAGTAGAATATTCCTTTAATTAAAAGTACTTATGGATGCAGAATTTATAGCCTACAGTTAAATACAGATCCTAATGGTGCAAACAGTAGCACACATATTACAAATGTAAAGATGTGATATATTTCTAGTTTTACCACACTGCTTCCCAAGAAGGGAATATTCCTTCATCTCTGGTGGATTAATTACTTGTCCGTGTGTCTGTTAATGAACCTGAAGAAGAGAACAACCAGTTTTCTCACTGATCAAAGGGTAAATGTGGCGTCATTTTTCAGGAATGTGCCTGCAGATTTCTTTTTTTCTTTCATTTTTGTCTGTGTGGCTTGCATATTAAACAGAAGGAGTTACTGTGTGGAAGGGGAAAATTATTTTTGAATCAAGTGAGAATTTTGTTTTAAACTACAAAGTTACAAAGTAGGAGAGTCAGGATATATAGATATTATGCCTGCTTTTTCATGCTCATTAGCCACCTAGATGTGGTTATTTGGCCTGCTTTTTGAAACTTCCTCTCTCCTTGCCCTGCTTATCAAATTCAATCAATGTTTGCTCGGGTTAGCTTTTACATCTATGGAGAGGTGAAACCATCGACTTTTCATTTGTGCACTAGCTACAGGGGGACTTTGCTCAGAAATCAGAAGTTACAACAAATCCACCTTCACAGTCTTTCCTTTGTACGCTTGATAATTAAGGACGGATAGTTTGGAAACTCACCCCTCCCCCAACCCCATCCCCTAGGGAACTAATTTACTAAACAGTGTGTATCTCAGCCTTACTGTGTTGGGATAGCTAGTTCTGCTATTTAAAAAAAAAAAAAAGAATCCACCCAGGCCTGAAATGCTGTCTCATGCAGTTGTGAGTACATGTGATAAAATTAGGTTCTTTCGGGTGAATGTTCTTTTGTGATAAAGTCAACTCAACTACTTTCAAAGTTATAATGAATAAAATTGCCAGTAGTTCTTTTGGAGTATGCCTGTTCACGGACCAAGCAAAATGTATTAATGTAAGTTAAGCCTCCTAAACCTCCTATTAAAGAGTTTTTACTAGATTTCACATGAATTCTTTCAACTAAATGTCTGTCCTAGATCAAATTCAGCAGATGTTTATTTCAACTTCTTTTGATCTCTGCCAGTACTTACATAAGGATTCAATTTATTGTTGGCTTATCAGCTCTTGTAGTTAAAATCTGACTAGAAACTAGTGATTCTGAGCTCTGGTTTTACAGTTCCACTAGCTGGTTTTAAAAGGTATATAGTAAAATTCTGAAAAATTTGAATAAAATTAGTTTTTACTGAATTAATACTTTAAAGAGCATATAGCATTTTGGGGGGGAAATTAGTCATATAAAGTAAAAGGTCTCAACGTGAAAAAAAAGAGAAAAAAATTTAAATGCTTTTAAAATTCCCATTCTCAAAACACTTCTTTTGACTGCATTTTGTTTTGCAAGTTCTTTGCACATTTTACTTATGAGACAGATAATCATTTTAGAAAAATTTTGTATAGCTTTTGTTAGCAACAGGCATTACTCTGAAGACATTCATATGTAAAACTACATAAGCCTTATAACAATCTTAATAAATAATAGGTATAGTTATTCATCTCTTTTTACACACAGGAAAACTGAGGCACAGAGAGGGTAAACTGATCAAAATCACATGGCTGAAAATGGGCATCACTGAGATTCAAATCCAGGAAGTCCAACTCCAAACCAGACTCGCTTTAAACTCTATTCACTAAAAATTTACCAATTTTCACTTAGAGTTCCTGTTACACTGGGTTAGACTTGGTGTACATGATCATCAAAATGGGTTAAGTAGTAAATAAATAAATAAAGCAAACTTTGGATGTTTGAATCATTTGGGGGAGCTTAAAAGAAAAAAGTCGCATCCATGTATGGATGTGAGAGTTGGACTATAAAGAAAGCTGAGTGCTGCAGAATTGATGCTTTTGAACTGTGGTGTTGGCAGGAGACTCTTGAGAGTGCCTTGGACTGCAAGGAGATCAACCCAGTACATCCTAAAGGAGATCAGTCCTGGGTGTTCATTGGAAGGACTGTGTTGAAGCTGAAACTCCAATACTTTGGCCACCTGATGCGAAGAGCTGACTCATTCGAAAAGACCCTGCTGCTGGGAAAGATTGAGGGCAGGAGGAGAAGGGGATGACAGAGGATGAGATGGTTGGATGGCATCACCGACTCAATGGACATGGGTTTGGGTGGACTCCAGGAGTTGGTGATGGACAGGGAGGCCTGGCGTGCTGCAGTTCATGGGGTTGCAAAGAGTCAGACACGACTGAGAGACTGAACTGAATTGAAAAGAAAAAAGTACCTGAGCCCCAGACCAGCTGAATCAGTATCTCTGGGGATGGGGCTCAGGCAACGGTGTATTTTAAAGTTAAACAGCCAGTTCCAATGTGCTGCCAGATTGAGAGCCACTGGTTCAAATTTCTAGCCAAGTTTTATTATACAGAATCTCAAACTTGAGCAGGCATCAGCATCACATGGAGGGTGTGTTTAATGTACAAGTAGCTGAGCCCAACTCCCAGAACATATTCAGTCAGTCTTGGGTGGAGCCCAAGAATTTCCAGTTCAATGAAGCTGTTGTTGCTGGTTTAATGATGACATTTTGAAAAATACTGTCTTAGTAAGTTGGGACAGGGATAAGGGTGGTAATAGAGACCTAGAAGAAACTGGACTAATTCTCCAAGTATTTCATCAACACTGATGCTGACACATTTCCTCTAGTTTGTTGATTTACCCAATAACATTGATTGAGGATGAGAGAGAAAAGAAAAAGGAAAGATATGAAGCTAAAGGGAAGTGATGGACATGAAATAGAGAAGAGGAATCCACATCTTCAGTAAACTAAAGCTTGTGACTCTCTTATTGGCCTAACCACATGTCAATGACAGAATATGAAATGAGAAAATTTAACAATAGCAATCCTCAAAAAGAAATGCTCCTTTCTGTGTCAGAAGCAGAACAGAAACATAAAACTGAGTGAAAGCAAGACTGGAGGGGTGGTCAGGTGGGCTGTTGGTTTAGGGTACAGAAGTATTTATTACTCAGCTCTTATAGGTAACCTGAGAATCTGAGCTATGGCTAATCTTTGAAACCAAGGGTGGGGACAGATATGCTTTTTCCCATCCTTAGCTCATGAAAGATGACCAAATGATCGATGCTAAGAACTGCCTGAGAATAGACCAGCAGTTCTCAACTGGGGATGTGAACTTGGTAAGGCGAGCAAGAAGCCATTTTGTAATATCTGGAAATGCTTTGTGTTGTCACAATGAGGGGGACAGGGGTGCTACTAGAGCTAGTGGGCTGGGACCAGAGATTCTGCTAAATATCCTGCAATGTACAAAATTGTTAAAGTTGAGAAATGCTGGGCTAGACACAGTCCTAGAACCAGAATCTGGGCCAAGATGCCAGTTGACTTAGTAATGAACATACTAAATGTGCAAAATTATTGGAGGCCTGGATCAGCTATCAATATAGACCTGTTTCTGGGCTGGAGGAACCTCAGGAAGAAGTAGAAGTAAGAACAACATTGGAGACAGCAAATAGAAAGCAAAAACTAAGCAATCTACCAACAAAACCATCTCAAATGGGTTAACACACAGTTCCAAAATACATAAAGAAGACTTAACAAAAAATAAAAACCCAACAAAATCAACAGTTGAAAGATGAATTTGCCTCAATTTAAGCTAAAATAATAGGATAATCTGAAAGTGACCTTAAGAATTTAGGATACATCAAGTAAAAAAATAAATGAACAATATCTGTAGGAGAATATGAGAATATTTGAACAAAAATGGGCAGACATTAGGCAAGAACAGATGATTACCAAAAAAGAACAAAGTAAAAAAATTAGAAATAAAAACTTAACCATTGAAACATAAATTCAATATATGGGATGAATTATGGATTGGACACAGGTAAGGTGAAAAATATCTTGGTCTGTCTGGGACTGAGAAATTTCTGGGACATGGGACTTCAGTGCTAAACTCTTGGTCATCCTAGCCATAGATGAAGTGAATGGGAAGATGAAGTTGATAAACTGATTCAGGATTCATCACAGAGGCATAGAGATAAAAAAAATGTGGAAGAGCAGTTAAAATCACATGGGATAGATTGAATCTATCCAGCGTTCTCTAGAGTAACAGGGATGCTAGAGAAAAAAACTAGGAAAGAGGAAATGATAGAGTAATAGTTTTTGAAGAAATAATAGCTTAGAATCTTATAGAGTTAAAGAAAATCATTAGGCTTTACATCAGAGGTTGGCAACTATAGCCCATGGACCAAAGCCACCAATGTTTGTGAATAAAGTTTTATTGGAATACAGCCACAGCCATTTGTTTATGCATTGTCTACAGCTGCTTTCATGCTACAAAGATAGAGCTGAATAGTTGTAACAGAGACCACAAAACCTCAAAAGCCTAAAATATTTACTATTGGCTCTTCACAGAAATATTGTAGATCCCTGTTTTAACTTGCAACTCTGAGTATCAAGCAGGATAAATAAAAATCAATTCACATGTCTATGAAGCTCAGTAAAGCTGTGAAACATAAAGACAAAGAAACATCTTGAAAGGAATGACAGAATTTCACCTACAGGGTAAGACAATTAGACTTATATAGCACATGATTCAGCAACACTAGAAGTCAATGAAGTAAGTCTGTAAAGTGCTGAGGAAAAGTAACTATCAATTTAGAATATTTATATATGGCTAAGCTATCCCTGCTTCCCTGGTGGCTCAGAGGTTAAAGAGTCTGCCTGCAATGAGGGAGACCCTGGTTCGATCCCTGGGTCAGGAAGATCCCCTGGAGAAGGAAATGGCAACCCACTCCAGTATTCTTGCCTGGAGAATCCCCATGGAGGGAGGAGCCTGGTGGGCTACAGTCCACGGGGTTGCAAAGAGTCAGACACAACTGAGCTACTTCACTTCACTTAAGCTATCATTTAAGATTGAAATTAAAATGAAACAGTTTTCAGTCATACAAAATTCAATATACATTGTAGCCTAAACCAAATCCCTTATGACTATACAGTGGAAGTGAGAAATGGATTTAAGGGACTGGATCTGATAGACAGAGTGCCTGATAAACTATGGACAGAGGTTCGTGACGTTGTACAGGAGACAGGAATCAAGACCACCTCCAAGAAAAAGAAATGAAAAAAAAAAATGGCTGTCTGAGGAGGCCTTACAAATAGCTGTGAAAAGAAGGGAAGTGAAAAACAAATGAGAAAAGGAAAGATATGCCCATTTGAATGCAGAGTTCCAAAGAATAGCAAGGAGAGATAAGACAGCCTTCCTCAGTGATCAATGCAAAGAAATAGAGGAAAACAATAGACTGGGAAAGACTAGAGATCTCTTCAAGAAAATTAGAGATACCAAGGGAACATTTCATGCAAAGATGGGCTCAATAAAGGACAGAAATGGTAGGGACCTAACAGAAGCAGAAGATATTAAGAAGAGGTGGCAAGAATACACAGAAGAACTGTACCGAAAAGACCTTCACAACCCAGATAATCATGATGTGTGATCACTCACCTAGAGCCGGACATCTTGGAATGTGAAGTCAAGTAGGCTTTAGGAAACATCACTATGAACAAAGCTGGTGGAGGTGATGGAATTCCAGTTGAGCTATTTCAAATCCTGAAAGATGGTGCTGTGAAAGTGCTGCACTCAATATGTCAGCAAATTTGGAAAACTCAACAGTGGCCACAGGAGTGGAAAAGGTCAGTTTTTCATTCCAATCCCAAAGAAAGGCAATGCCAAAGAATGCTCAAACTACCGCACAATTGCACTCATCTCACACGCTAATAAAGTAATGCTTAAAATTCTCCAAGCCAGGCTTCAGCAATATGTGAACCATGAACTTCCAGATGTTTAAGCTGGTTTTAGAGAAGGCAGAGGAACCAGAGATCAAATTGCCAATATCCGCTGGATCATCGAAAAAGCAAGAGAATTCCAGAAAAACATCTATTTCTGCTTTATTGACTATGCCAAAGCCTTTGACTGTGTGTATCACAATAAACTGTAGAAAATTCTGAAAGAGATGGGCATACCAGACTACCTGATCTGCCTCTTGAGAAACCTGTATGCAGGTCAGGAAGCAACAGTTAGAACTGGACATGGAACAACAGACTGGTTGCAAATAGGAAAAGGAGCATGTCAAGGCTGTATATTGTCACCCTGCTTATCTAACTTATATGCAGAGTACATCATGAGAAACGCTGGGCTGGATGAAGCACAAGCTGGAATCAAGATTGCTGGGAGAAATATCAATAACCTCAGATATGCAAATGACACCACCCTTATGGCAGAAAGTGAAGAAGAACTAAAGAGACTCTTGATGAAAGTGAAAGAGGAGAGTGACAAAGTTGGCTTAAAGCTCAACATTCAGAAAATTAAGATCATGGCATCTGGTCCCATCACTTCATGGCAAATAGAAGGGAAACAGTGGAAACAGTGAGAGACTTTATTTTGGGGGCTCCAAAATCACTGCAGATGATGACAGAAGCCATGAAATTAAAAGACGCTTACTCCTTGGAAGGAAAGTTATGACCAACCTAGAGAGCATATTAAAAAGCAGAGACACTACTTTGCCAGCAAATGTCCATCTAGTCAAGGCTATGGTTTTTCCAGTGGTCATGTATGGATGTGAGAATTGGACTATAAAGAAAGCTGAGTGCCGAAGAATTGATGCTTTTGAGCTGTGGTGTTGAAGAAGACTCTTGAGAGTCCCTTGGACTGCAAGGCGATCCAACCAGTCCATCCTAAAGGAGATCAGTCCTGGGTGTTCATTGGAAGGACTGATGCTGAAGCTGAAACTCCAATATTTTGGCCACCTGATGAGAAGAGCTGACTCATTAGAAAAGACCCTGATACTGGGAAAGATTGAGGGCAGGAGGAAAAGGGGACAACGGAAGATGAGATGGTTGTATGGCATCACTGACTCAATGGACATGGGTTTGGGTGGACTCCGGGAGTTGGTGATGGACAGGGAGGTCTGGCGTGCTGCGGTTCATGGGGTCGCAAAGAGTTGGACACGACTGAGTGACTGAACTGAACTGAACTAATGTAATATTATTTTTCTTTCAAATAGGTACCCATCTCTGCCATTACCCTGAATGCATAACAATTATACATCTCTACATCTCTGTCCTTTTTAGCTGAGGCATGACTACACAATTTATTCTGGCTGATTAAATGTGAGTAAGAGTAGAGTACATTTCTTCCAAGTAAAAGCGTTAAGAACTAGGATTTGGATTGGAAGGCTATGTTCAGTGGGTAATTGCATTGCATTAAGATTCTTGTGTCTGAGAGAATAATAACAGAAATACTAAATAGCAGTAGAAATTGTTAAACAATAAGCAAGAGCATGTGTACTTGGGTAAGAAGGTATATGAATCCAGAGCCCAAGAGAAAGATGTAAGGAATAATGCTATATATGGAGTTTTATGACGTACACAGATCCAACAATATATCAGAGTTAAGAGCTTAGAAACAGAGTCACACATATATGGGAAGTGGACATATGACAAAGGAGGCAACAGAGGAAGTAGGTGAAAAAAGAGACTGAAATAAATAGTACTTGACAATCAGTTATCCACAGGTATAAAGACCTGATTATTAAAGACCTAAAGGTGAAAATAAAATCTTTAAAATATTTAGAGGAAAGGTTTAATATTTGAGAGTAGGGAATAACTGTTTAAAACTGACATCAAAGCAGAAAAGATAAACTTATTTTAAAATTTGACAGCATTAAGATTTAAAACTTGCATATAAAACAGTGACACTAAAAATAAAATAAAAAATAAGCCATAGATTCAAAGCATAAAATTAGCAATGCATATAACTGACATGAGCTTCCTTGGTGGCTTAAATGGTAAAGAATCTGCCTGCAATACAGGAGACCCAACACCTGGGTTGGGAAGATCTCCTGGAGAAGGAAATGGCAACCTACTCCAGTATTCTTGCCTGGGAAATTCCATGGACAGAGGAACCTGGCAGGCTACAGTGAGTCAATAGGGTTGCAAAGAGTTGGACATGATTGGGTGACTAACACGCTCCCTTCATAAATGACGTAGAGTTAATGCCTAGAATATTTAAGGAATTACTATAAATCAACATGAAAAAAGACAATCCATTAGAAATGAACAAAGCACATGAGGAGAATTTACAGAATAGGTTACCTGAGTGGTCAATAAACTTACAAAAACATGTTCCATCTTAGTAGCAATCAGGAAAATTGAAACAAAAATGAATTATGCTATGCCAACAAGGGTTTAGTTTCCAAAATATACAGCTCATACAAGTCAATATAAAAAAAATGAACAGTTCAATCAAAAAATGAGCAGAAGGCCTAAACAGACATTTCTCCAAAGAAGACATTCAGATGACCAACAAGCATGTGAAAAGATGCTCAATATCAATAATTATTAAAGAAATGCAAATCAGAACTATAATGAAGAATCACCTCATCCTGATCAGAACAGCCATCATCAGCAAGTCTACAGGGGAGTTCTCTGCTGGTCCAGTGGTTGAGAATCCACCTTCTAATGCAGGAGACACAAGTTTGATCCCTGGTCAGGAACCTAAGATCTCACATACCACGGGGCAGCTAAGCCTGAGAGACACAACTAGAGAGGTATGTGCACCACACTTAGAGAAAGCCTGCACATAGCAACAAAGACAGAGCACAGCCAAGATAAATAAACAAAAAGAAAGAAAAAGGGTCTACAAATAAAGCATGCTGGGAAGGGTGTGGAGAAAAGGGAACCCTCCTACACTGTTGGTGCTGCCACTATGAAACACAGTATGGAGTTTTCTTTAAAAACTAAAAATAGAGTTACCATATCATCCAGCAGCCCCATTCCTGGGCAAATATCCAGAAAAGATAAAAACTCTAATTAAAAAAGCACACATAAAAACCAATGTTCATAGTAGCACTATTTGCAATAGCCAAGACGTGGAAACAGCATAAATGTCCATGGACAGATGAGTTGACAATGAAGATGTGATATATCCGTATCTATATTTATATTTAATAAGGTATTACTCAGTAACAGAAAAGAATTAAACAATGCCATTTACAGCAACATGGATGGACCTAAAGATTATCATACTAAGTGAAGTAAGTCAGAGAAAGACCATTATTATGTGATGTCACTTGCATGTGAAATCTAAAAAAATAATGCAAATCAACTTATTTACAAAACATCGTCACAGACATAGAACACAAACTTACGGTTACCATAAGGGGAAAGGAGGGGAAGGAATAAACTAGGAGTTTGGGATGATCAGATATACACCACTATGTATAAAGTTGATAGACAATAAGGATTTACCACATAGCACAGGGAACTATACTCAATATCTTGAGATGACCTATAATGTAAAAAAATCTGAAAAAGAATAAATATAGATATATCACTGTGCTGCACACCTGAAACAACAGTATTGTAAATCAAGTACAGTTCAATTGAAAAATTTTTAAATGAATAAAGTTTTGCATATAATAATAAATTCTCAAAACTCTATCAGTAAATCTGGCAATATCAACTTTTAGGGATGATGTAGAGAAATGGGGAATCTCACACAAGATGAGCAAGAGATAAATTGTTACAATGATTTCAGAGAAAAATTTGCTAAATTCAGTAAATTTAAAGGTGCCCAGATCCCTGATGCAAAAGAACATTTATTCTAGTACTGTTTGAAGTGGAAAATAATGACAACAAATTCGACATCGGATAATAGATGACTAAATAAATAATATAATTACACAGAAATAAAACAGGTGGAACTAGAGCTGCATGTGTCCAAATGCATATATATTGAAAACATACCAATGTCAAGATAAAAGAATGCAAATGCAGGAATCATAAAAAAGCAAAGTGGGCAATCACTATTATATGGTATCTGATGGGTACAGGCAGATTAAATAAAAATATAAAAGCATGTTAGGGAAGATGAGGTGTCGCTCTCAGAGCCGACGTTCCTCTACCTGTAGAGGGAGGGGCATGGAACTGGGGAGGGTAAAATGAGGGCTTCAACTTTGCCTTTTTTATTTTTTGAAAAGATGGCAAAACGGCAATAATATGACAAAATGGTACAATAATATACATGAACTCTGGGTGTGAGTATGTGAACATTTGTCACGTTGTTTCCTAACATGCTACGGTATTTTAAGAAGAGAAGGGTACAGGAGGAAAGAAAGGGCAGATGAAATGCATCTCCAAGAATTAGGGAAGTGATATTGAAGTTACCAAACCCGGAGCTGGAGCCCCACCCATTTGCTTCAAGAGCAAGGCTGCTGGGCATTTAGTGTCTGAGCAAATGTGCTCCAAAGGGCCTCTCATTTCCTTCCCCGTGCATTGACCTGTGCATGAATGAGATCTCGTAGAATCTGAACTTTTCCATCTTGGCTCAAAACTCGTTTGTCATAACAGAGGAGTTTTTTTTTTTTTTTTTTTTTTTTAACACATTGGTACAGATCTTGCAGCAAAAGGGAGGTAGTCTGTTTTGCAGAAGCAGAGGATATACAGATCAAGAGTAGAGAGTAGGCGTGCATGTGAAGGGAGTGTGTGGAGGTGTGTGGACTTCTATTTGGGGACAGTGGCCTGTCATTCAGGACTGCGACTGACCCCCTCCAGCTTATATGATGAGGACAAGAACCACTGCTTTCCCTCTCCATGAAAGAAGTGGGTTGGAACCCTAGTTCCCAGAGGGATTCTTGTAGCTCAGATTTCATACTATAATTTGTCTGGGATACAAGCTCTCAACTGAGCCTCCATTGTAGTCCCTCAGATTATTTGTGGGATCACAAACTAATTCCCCTCAGAAATCCTTCACAATTTAAACTCTTGGCTGTATTTAAATCTGACACTCACAGTTTTAAAAGATGAGGGAGAAAAAGTCAGTATTGACTTTTTGAAGTCAATTCGAAAAGCTCAATTAATGAAACCCCCATCATGGTCAAGGATGTCCGGAACGGATGTGCGTTGGTTCAGAAAAAGCCCTCCTCTCAAAATGTGAATCGGACAATGACACAGACTTCTTTGCTTGGGAGTCTCCAGTGGCTGCCAGAGGGGAACAAAATACAATCAAATTCCCTGTCATGGCCCTGGAAACCCAGCAGTATGTGACAGTTGCCTCTTTCTAGAAGCCACCTCTTTGCCCCTCTCCTCTCCTCCTGCCTCACGTATTCTTGCAGATCCAAGCTCTCTCCTGCCTCTTGTCTTTTGTACCTGCCATTTCCTGTGCCTGAAACGGTCTTTACTGCCACATTCCCTGTGCCCAGCTTATTCTCAATCTTTGGTGCCACAATTCTCAACCTGCACCAGGCCCCACTTTATACATTAAGGTTTCGATTTAACCAGTCTAGGCTGGGGCCTTGAGAATAAGTATGATTTATAAGGTAACTCACATGATTTCAATGTGCAACCAGGGTTGAGAACCAGGGCTTTAGTTTAAACATCACTGCATCAAAGACCAGACTGGTATCTAAAGAGGATGTTTCCTTCTTATGTTCTGTCTCAGCTCCTGATTTATCTCCTTCAGAGCTCACTACCTGGTATTTTACTTACATGTTTACTCAAATTGGTGGCTCAGATGGTAAAGAATCTGCCTGCAATGCAGGAGACCTGGGTTTGATCCCTGGGTTGGGAAGATCCCCTGGAATGACTACTCACTCCAGTATTCTTGCCTGGAGAATTCCATGGACAGAGGAGCCTGGCAGGCTACAGTCTATGGGGTCACAAAGAGTCAGACACAGCTGAACGACTAACACTTTCACTTGACTTTACTTGAATTAGCTTTCCATCTTCCAGGGAACAGTGGTCCTCCAAGTGTGGTCCCTGGACTAGCAGCATCAGCATCACCTGAAAATATCACCTAGAAATGCAAATTTCCAGGCTCCATCTCCAACCCTTCAGGATATTCAGATGTGTGCTAAAGTTAGACCCACTGCATTCAGTGTGAGTGCCAAGAAGTCAGGCCCTCACCATCTTTTTTGCCCTGCATTCTTGTCTAGCAGAGTCCAGCAACGAACAAGGGCTCAATAAACCTTCATTAAATAAAGGGTGATAACACATTTCTTCTGTAAGTAGCTCACATGAAAATTGAGAGCTGACTGAAAGGAGCAAAACAAACTAATAAAACCCTCAAATCAATTTTTTTACTTCATTTCTTAAACCTTCTAAGGTTTATTGGTAAAAGATGTTTCCCCTCACTAATTGTGAACATACAAACATTTGTGCATGATTCACTATTTTCTCCTCACTCTTTTTCAGGAAATCTTCTACTTGAAATGTGCCTAAAAGTATTTGTCACGTGGACAGGTATCATTCTATTATTTCCATTTCGGGCTGTGAAGTGAGATAATTTTTCTAAAGTTTCAGATTAAGTTGATTTCCACAGGATCAGATATTTGAGAAGTAGAATCTTACTTTTTTGTCCTTCTGCTTCTAAAATGTAGAATCATATTATAAAGAACATCAAGGAACCCATAGACAACCCTGTACCCTTACTAAGCAACTTGAGAAAGAGCTGGCAAGACTGAGTCAAGATCCCACTGCAAAGCCAGCACTCCCTGCCACCAGGTAGCTAAAATCCATCATTCATTATAGCTTATGTCCTTGTCCTCACAAAATCCCATGTACTTTTCCAACTAATTTCCACAAGTTTCTACAGTTCCTCTACCAATGAGTTATAAAAAGAGGGTGATAACAGGTGAATTTCTCAATAACCACTTGGGCCACCATGTGGTTCCACTTTCTAATACCCGCTTCCGGCACTCAACCTGGAAGAGGCGGGCTTAGTTACACCAGTAACACAGAACTTAGAGAAAGGCTAAGTATTTGATCATTGAATCCCTTTTTCTGAGCCCTGGGGTGGAGAGCCACAAAGCCAGTGACCCCTTCAGTCTCCACCCCAATAACTCTTTAAGAAGATTTCTGTAAAGTGATCATTCTGAAAATAGGATAAATCGTAATGGTACTAGCAGAAGTTACAAGCAGTGCCTCCCAGATCTAACAGAGGTGGTCACCAGCCTCAGGAAAGGTCCTTCCAAAAAACAGTCCCAGACTTCTTGAACCACTATCTTCCTTGGTACCTACTTTTTCTCAGATGCAGCATAATATAGAAAAGCACAGGCCCTGAGAGCAGACAGAATTGTGCTCAAATTCCAGTCCCAGTATTCAGCAGCTGTGTGGCTGTGAAGAAGAGAGTCACCCTTCTGAAGAGTCAGTTTTCTTAGATAGAGAATAGGAACAGTAGCAGTAACTATTTGCAAGGATGTGATAGGGATTTTATGGCAGAAAGCAAAGAACTAAAGAGCTTCTTGATGAAAGTGAAAGAGGAGAGTGAAAAATTTGGCTTAACTGGTCCCATCACTTCATCACAAATAGATGGGGAAACAGTGGAAACAGTATCAGACTTTATTTTGCAGTGCTCCAAAGTCACTGCAGATGGTAACTGCAGCCATGAAATTACAAGATGCTTACTCCTTGGAAGAAAAGTTGTGACCAAGCTAGACAGCATATTAAAAAGCAGAGACATTACTTTGCCAACAAATGTCCATCTAGTCAAGGCTATGGTTTTTCCAGTGGTCATGTATGGATGTGAGAGTTGGACTGTAAAGAAAGCTGAGCACTGAAGAATTGATGCTTTTGAACTGTGGTGTTGGAGAAGACTCTTGAGAGACTCTTGGACAACAAGGAGATCCAATCAGTCCATCCTAAAGGAAATAAGTCCTGAATATTCATTGGAAGGACTGATGCTGAAGCTGAAACTCCAATACTTTGGCCACCTGATGCGAAGAACTGACTCATTGGACAAGACCCTGATGCTGGGAAAGATTGAGGGCAGGAGGAGAAGGGGACGACAGAGGATGAGATGGTTGTATGGCATCACCGACTCAATGGACATGAGTTTGAGTAAACTCCGGGAGATGGTGATGGACAGGGAGGCCTGGCATGCTGCAGTCCGTTGAGTCACAAAGAGTTGGACACTACTGAGTGACTGAACTGAACTGAACTGATAGGGATTTAATGAGATGGTGGATGCCAAAGCTTGGGCTTCCCTGGTAAAGAATGGTAAAGAAAGGTAAAGAATCTACCTGCAATGCAGGAGACCTGTATTTGATCCCTGGGTTGGGAAGATCCCTTGGAGAAGGGAATGGCAACCAACTCCAGTATTCTTGCCTGGAGAAATCCATGGGCAGAGGAGCCTGGTGGGCTATAGTCTACGGGGTCACAAAGAGTCAGACACGACTGAATGACTAACGCTTTCACTGCTTTTTCATGCCAAGGCTCACAAATGTTAATGGCCATTATTATTATCTTCCTATGTTCACTGGGAGTCTTTACACCTCCTTAGGAAATCACTTATTTGGGTCTGGAAAGAACGAAGCCAACATTCATTCAGTGTCTGGCAGCTGCCTGCACTTCAATAGGTGTTTTATAATTACAATCTTATTTACTCTTTATAACAACCCTTCACGATACTGTCATCATCATCTTCATCATTGTTGGATAAGCATACAAACTCAGAGCTTAAGTGACTTATGAAAAAACCATGCAACTAGAAAGCAGAGAATAAGTAGGTAGAAATGCAGCCTTTGACCGATCTAGGATGTCTCCCAAGGAGAAAAAGTAGAAGAGTTTTTTCCTTCCTTTTATATGCTACCTGCCTTTCTGCAACTTGTTATTGAATGTCAGAGGCAATGTTGGGGAGAGAGAAACTAAAGGAAATCTACTTCCTTTTTAAGTATAACCTTGATAAGCTACAAAGATAGGCATCATACACCATTATTGCAACTGGGAAATTTGTGCACCATGCCACTGTATAGTTTTGTTGTTTTTGTTGTTTAGTTGCTAAGTTGTGTCCAATTCTTTTGCAACTCCATGGACTGTAGCCCATCAAGCTTCTCTGTCCATGGGATTTCCCAGGCAAGAATACTGGAGTGGATTGCCATTTTCTTCTGCAGGGGATCTTCCTGACCCAGGGATTGAACCTGCATCTCCAGCATTGGCAGGCAGATTCCTTACCACTGAGTCACTAGGGAAGCCCTCACTATATAGTAGGTAAAATTAAAATATGTTGTTTTAAGAGGGTAACTTGGTTAAAAGTCTAAATATATCTGTTTTTTTTAATCTACCTATTCTTTTAGCATTTCTTGCAATGAAAAATAATTAGGCAACAAATGTAAATGAATGTTTATGATAGTCTCATCTGTATGACCATAAAGAAAGAAAAATAAAACAAGAAACAATCTCAATGTCCAACTATATGGAACCAATTAAAATAAGTTATGGAATACAGTGCAGTCATTAAAAATGATTCATTATTAAAAATGCTTTCATAACTCAGATATTATTCAAGATATTTTAAATTAAAAAACAGATAAGGGAATGATTTATAAAGTATGATAGTACTTATAGAAAATTATATTTATAAGGTACATTTTAAATGACAAAATTCTAGAAGGTTCTATACTAATTCAGCAGTGATTGCCCCAGGTGATAGAACTATAGAAAATACGTATTGTGTCATTTCTGCATATCTATATTTCTAAGAAATTTTCTTTAATAATGTGTTACATTTACAATAAGATTGTGCTCTCTTAAGAAAACATTATGTAAGACATCAAACGCACTATCCAGTTAAACCTTTCTTTTTTTCTTCTATTACCATCTTGTGTTCCCTAAGAAAATTCAAATAACCCTGTAAACCACAATGCCCTCACTTATTTTTGAAGAGAATATGGCAATTAAGGTCAAGATCTTTTCTAAGAATCCTAGATCCGAAGGCCGAGTTTGGAAACATTAGTGAAAGTGATAGTCGCTCAGTCGTATCCGACTTTTGCGACCCCATGGACTGAAGCCCGTCAGGTTCCTCTGTCCATAGCATTTCCCAGGCAAGAACACTGGAGTGGGTAGCCATTCTCTTCTCCAGAGGATCTTCCCTCCCCAAGAATCAAACCCAGGTCTCTTGCATTGCAGGCAGATTCTTTACCATCTGAGCCACCTCTGTACTTTCCCCGTTTTGGCTCACAAGATTTCAGACTACAAACTCATGCCATGAATTCTTTACCCTGTCCATTCCGGTGCCTGCAGAGTGCACTCTCTACCCCCACCAAATACTTGTAGGGATCATTGCCTCAATCCCCTTTTTCCCACTGGGAGGTGGCAAAGGCAGTCATCTTCTCCATAAGGAGAGATTTCTCAGTCATAAAGTCGTGTTCGACTCTGTGATCCCATGGACTGTAGCCCAGCAGGGTCCTCTGTCCATGGAATTCTCTAGGCAAGAATACTGGAGTGGGTTGCCATTTCCTTCTCCATAAGGAGAGAAGGGGTAACCAATTTCTAGTCTTGTAGGAGCTGGAGAGTTGGGGAAAGTTGTGTGGAATTAAACAGTTATCTCTCTTCTGGACTTTGGGAGCCTTAGAACACCACATGCATGAAAACACAGTCAATTATACAGAGAAATAATAAGAAACTAGCAGAATATTAATGCTGTAGTTCAGGTTCATTATGGGTTAAGCTAGTTTTTATGGTACACTGGGAACCCAGTCACGATTTTAAGTGTGCTCCACGTAAGGATTTTCTATTAACTTTGGAACACAACCTGTCCCTAAGATTTGGACTATTTGGATTTTGTTTGCTTCTCTTAATTAAAATAATAAAATTCATTTTTTTTCTCTTTCTTTCTTTGAATTTTAGTTTTCGTCCATGTTGTGGGGGCATGTGGGCTCTTAGTTCCCAGACCCGGTACTGAACCTTAGAAGTACGTAGTCTTTACAACTGGACCACCAGGGAAATCACCTAAACTGCATTTTTCTAAACAAAAGAACTCCTCTTATAAAACTTCACTATGTTGTCAAAATGACACTCATCTTCAGCAATATTGCCCAATGTATATCACTGGAGTTTTCTTCAGGTTTCCAAAGTGCTCATAAAAGGAAACTTGACTGCACCGTGGTTCTAAACCAACCATCTTAAGAAGCAAAGACAAAGAATGTAGCTTTTCTTTCTTTAAGGCATAACTCTTCCTCTGTTCAGAAGGCTAGAACCAGAAAAGGGAACTCCTACAGCCACAGTCTCTCAACTGGTATAATAACGCCTTAGCAACTTTATTAACAAAGGGAATCGAGGATGAGATAAGCAAAAATTCCAGAGGCTTGGAGGACCTGCCCCTGAGGCACACCCGCCCCTCTCTGCTCTATATAGAAAAGATCAGATGTTTGCTAGGAGACCAAGGAGAGTCATAAAATCTATTACTTACCATTTTTTTTATGAAAGAGTTGATGTGTGTGGCACACAGCGACTCCGAAGATGCTGTAACTCGGACAGTGAATGTGCAAGTTAGCTATGCAGACAGTACTTCCTTTTTTGAACCCTGTGGTCTGTCCAGTTTTCACACATTGATATATAAGGTTTATTTGCATGTTATCTCAGTCCTCAGAACATTTGTGTAACTGGCCAGGTTTATCCAGTTACTATGCCTTACTGATATGAAAACAGCTACAGGTAGAGCTTTGAAGTCTTAAAGACTGACACAGAAATTTTTAACAAAGTGTCTGAATAGTAAATTCTGTGTATGTTATTAACCCATTTTACATATAAAATGAGTTTGTAGAGGATTCATATTAACATGTTAACAGTGGTTGACTTCGGTGGAGATATTATAAATAATCCTTGTTTTGTACTTTGCTGACTTTTTGACTTTTCAATTTTGAGTATATAATACTTGTTTAAAACAGAACTATAATCTTAAAAAGAGCAAACTGATAATGATAATTTTAATCATCAATTTCAATGCATTTAAATTTATCTCATCAATATTTAAATGCAGGACATGTTTTAAGCTCATCATAGGATGTTATTCATTTCATTAAAAATATAAAGTACATGACAGTCTAGGTTCATCTGTTAATTTTTTGGTAATATTTGTTAGCGACTGACACCTTAATTTGGGGTTGCAAATTTCTAGATCTTGTATGTATTACCATATTAACCTAGTAGAGGGGCATCAATTTTTTTTGTTTGATCCTGAGCTAATACTACTGACTACCATGACAATAAAAATTCTTTAGTAAATGGATGTTTCCTTTTATTTATTTCTTAAATGAAAATGTTTTTCAAAATTGAGATGTGGTTAGAAATATGGATAGAACCATTGCCAGAACAAGACAAAAAAGCAGAGCAGGGGTCTGTTCCCAGGGGTAGAAAGGAATTTGAGGTTGCCTTGAAACTGTAGGTATTTTTAAAATGGGGCTTGAGGATTCTCAGGAGCTAGGAGAGTAGTCAGAAGTTACACTGTCTCTGGCACATCATAAGTACTCAGTGAATGAATGGAGGAGGAAGATCAAGGCAAGGCAGGTATGAGAAAACTAGGCATTTTTTTAGACTATAAGACATTGACAGAAGACCTTGAAATGGAGACATTCTTAAGCATAACCAGAAAGCCTTTCATCCACTATCGGTTGGAACAGTACAAATTAGGGTCTAAAGCAGAAGCTTTTCACCTGGCAGCCCATTAAAATCACCTGGGAAGTTTTTAAAAATCCGAGATTTCAGGTTTAACCCCATTAATACAGTTCCCCAGGTAGTTTCAAGGTACAGGCAAGCCTGGGCTCTAAAAGGAGGAGCAAGTGACATACTAGGGAGATGACAGATTAGCAGGCAAGACTCGCCGGTAGAAATAATCCTGATGTTCTGACACTGTTTACTACTAAGTTTATCAACATATTTTCACCATGCACTACATAATAATTATCTTTTCTTGATCATTCCATGACTTTCCTCTCTGGGCCAGTCAGTTGGACAAAAATCACATGATAAACAAAAACTGAGCAATTTCCATTAACAATGTAGCACAAGTCTCTGGTTAAATGAACACTGAGTTTCAATTTATTCATTTGAGTTCCATTTCAGTTTGTGTTTACTTAATATTTCTATATGTAGCATATTTAAGAGAAGTATTTTGGCTAAGAAGAAATAGGCTAAAGCTCCCATCCACCAATAAGTTTTTCGTTTTTGGAGCATAATCATTTTACTTCAAAAAACATGTATTTCAATTATCACTTATGTGAGTACATTTCCTGTGAAGTCAATTCAGTATGCAAATCCTTGAGCAGGAAGATGAAACAGGAAATGCAAGAAAGCTGACACACAATATAATGATACCATCTGAAGAAGGTAAAGTTTTTTTTTTTTTTTTTTTTTTTTTTTTGTGGTATAGGCACTGAAATTATTCCTGCTAGAAGAAGGGTGAAGTACCTTAGAGAATGCAAATGTGGTTACAATTCTTCAAATCTCTTTTCATAAATTTGCATTCTGGAGAACTATTTACGTTCAGGCAATGGTAAAATTAGGCTGTCTCCCTGGTACAAAGTGACAGCTAGATGGAGACTGTGAGGCTCAGAGACAAAGTCGGGAGTGGAGGGGCTGGCAAATCCAGCTTCATTTTTTTTTAAAGTCAGTTTACAAGATGGAGGCAGGGACCACTAATAACAATATGTCACACTGCTTATGTTCCTTATTTAAAACACTGTCGTTGTTGTATCTGTCAACAAGGAGCATGGTTGAAGTTGTTAGCATAGAGGGTTAGAAATACGTAGAAACTCTTACATGATTGATTTCAGCTTGTAACCTGAATGACTAACATTTTAGAAAAGAAACAAATGATCATCTACTTTATGTGCTCAACATTCACAGGACTGGACAAGACCCCTGAGATAGGAGAACAAGAGGATGTTGAGTCTCACCTCTTCCAGGAAGCTTTCTCTGCTGCTGGCTCATTCATCTCCCCCTTTTCCTGGACTCCTGCAGAGTGAACCTGGAAATGAAGCTCTTTGATATGTTTGCCTTTTATGGTGCTCCCATTGTATTGGCTGCGTTAAGTTTGGCTCCCTAACCAGATCTGAAATTCCTCCAGTGTGAATTAATTTTTGTACTTCCTTCTGTCACCCTAACAGGATAGAGTAGCTTTTACTCTTTTTAAAGCTTTTTTGGCTTGTGGGTTCCTTTCAGAATCTGATAAAAGCAGAATATAGTTTGCACACTAATTATGCATGTGCACAGCCTTCCTTGAAGCCCATCATTTCTGGGAAGCTGTAGGAGAACTCTTGGCTAAATATCTTCAAATACTAGGAGATAGTCACTATATTGGTGCTTTTCGATGATGAAATGAAAGCACAGAAATGTTCAGTGATCCCTTAAGTTTCCAAATTAGGGAACTGGTCAGCTGAAACTTCATTATTTTGTAAACTTGTCTCCTTTTATCAACATGCATTTGAACTTTGCCAGGAAAGAATAACTCAAACTCACAAAATAGATTCATAGAAATTCGAGGAAGTTCTAGTCTCCTTGTGTGCGGAGATATGGAGCAGCCAAATGAAAAGTAACAGGAAAAAAGCAGGATAAGAACAGGCACGCTTTAAAAAATTGTGCAGGAGGAAATGGGTAGCTCCTTGATTTGGCTTATTTCTCTTTCACTTTTCGTTTTGAAAACAAAATGTGTTTTTTTCACTCTTGTGCTTTCTATTTTTGATGAAAGGAGGCCTTAACCCTTTCAGAACATCCATGCACTGGGAAGAAATAACATGTTACACCAGTGAAAAATCAATTTCTCTTTCAGAGAAATCCTATATTTCAATAGGATTATTACCTGAAAACTGGGTTTGCCTTTTGGTGAGTGTAGAGCCAAAAGACACACCAAGCCAAAGCACAGGAGAAGGAAGGATTTTTTACTTGCAACATGTAAGGGGAACACTAGGGATCTTTCCCAAAGCAGTATCAGCTGGAACAGTAACATTGGGGAATTTTTAAGTTAAGGGTATATGCATTTTCATGAAGCGGCTTGGACAGTTAACAGTCCAAGCTTGAGTTGGCTGAAGTCACGAGAGTCATCAAAGGTCAACATAATCATCTCTTGCTGTTGTTCAGTCGCTCAGTCATGTCCAACTCTTTGCAACCCCAAGGATTGCAGCATGCCAGGCTTCCCTGTCCTTCACAATCTCTTGGAGTTAGTTCAAACTCATGTCCATTGAATTGGTGATGCCATCCAACCATCTCATCTTCTGTCCCCCTCTCCTCCTGCCTTGACTCTTTCCCAGCATCCGTCTTTACAGATGAGTTGACTCCGCATCAGGTGGCCAAAGTATTGGAGCTTCAGCATCAGTCCTTCCAATGAATATTCAGGGTTGATTTTCTTTGGGATTGACTGGTTTGATCTCCTTGCAGTCCAAGGGACTCTCAAGAATCCCTTAGATGATCTGGTGGTTGAGGGCTTCAGGGTAATCTTTACCACTCTCAGTGAAAGACTCCCACTGAACTGCATTCTTTTGTTCCCTTAAGATAATTAATTACTGAGACCTGTTCAAGGACAAGCATTGTGGCCAGACTTAGAGCACAAAATGGTTAAGGTAGAAAATGGCTTCTCTTGTGTCAAGAAAGTCACGCAGCATGCTAAGTCGCTTCAGTCGTGTCCCACTCTGTGTGACCCCATGGACTGTAGCCCGCCAAGGCTCCTCTGTCCATGGGATTCTCCAGACTAGAATCCTAGAGTGTGTTGCCATGCCCTCCTCCAGGGGAACTTCCCAACCCAGGGTCGAACTTGCACCTCTTAGTTCTCCTTCATTGGTAGGTGGGTTCTTTACCACTTGTGCCACCTGGGAAGCCCCTGGAAGAATTCTATGTTATATATTAATTTACTTATGACTTTCCTATTTTGGGTATAATTTTTATCTTACCCTCTCTTGAGATTTGGGAAAGTTTTGCATGGGCTTCCTTGGTGGCTCAGATGGTAAAGAATCTACCTGCAATGTGAGACACCTGGGTTCGATCCCTGGGTCGGGAAGATCCCCTGGAAAAGGAAATGGCAGCCCGCTCTAGGATTCTTGCCAGGAGAATTTCATGGACAGAGGAGCCTGGTGGGCTACAGTCAGTGGGGTCACAAAGAGTTGGACACAACTGAGTGACTAACAAATATACAGCTCGGTAGGATTCTGCTGAGTCTTGTAATCCTTTTATTTCACTGGGTCTCTAAGAAAACATTTAACTGACACCATCAAAATATACACCTTCATTGGGTTGATCATTACTTTTGAAACTGTGTTAATGATAATTGCACTTTAATGAATAAAAGAAACAAAAGATCCTACATGAAAATAGATCTGTTTTCCTTTTTGTCCTTCCCCATTCATTCATTTGTTCCTGTTTTCTTTCCAAACAAGAAAGTGAGGCCAGAAAGATTTGGAAAATAAACTGATGGGCTTTGGGAATGAATAGACTCAGAGATGATGACAAAGGGGAAAATGGATCACTATCCCATTCTAGAGTTGTTATTCTGTCCCACTGTCAATTAACTGCAAGTGTGAATATTCTCATTTGCTTAGTCTGTTATTTAACTTTTTAAATTTATTTTTAATTGGAGGATAATTGCTTTACAATATTGTGTTGATTTCTGCCATAGAACAACATGAATCAGCCATAAGTATACATTTATCCCCTCCCTTTTGAGCCTCCCTCCCACCCCCCGTTTAATTTTAAAGCACAGATATTTCCATTTTAGTATGGGATAAATAATGATGAGGCCATACAGCTTTTTTTTTGTGCACTCTTAGAATATATTTCATATTTGTTTATAATAGTCGATTTAATAGCATCTCCAGTTTATACTATTTTTCCTTGAGTTTCTTTCTTTTCTCTTTTTTTTTTTAACTTTAGAATTACTCTATTCTCTCCATTTGAAAGATTACTCAACTTTAGTCTTTTCTGCACCCTATTGCTCAAATCAGGATTTGTCAGACTAGAAATCTTCCTAAATACAAAATTATTTATGACTTAATACAAAATTGGCCATACCTGAGTTGAACTAGTGACAATTTTCTTGTTGGTCAGAAGGATAGTAATATTTCTATTTTCAATTCTATAGTACTTTTTGGAACAAAATACTACTACTTCATAATGCTGTATGGAGGATGTAGGAATATCTATAATATAGCTATGAAAACAAACATATTAGAACACAATTTGTGAAATGATTCAGTGTCATCCTGATCCTCTTTTCTCTTGTCCTTTCCAGGTAGATTGACTTTAGTAGGCTAGCACATGGTTAAAAAAAAATCATTGATCAACAAATGATACTGGGATATTCACATTGCAAAAGAATGAAATTGGAACCTTACCTTACACAATATACAAAAATTAACTCAAAATGAATCAAAGACCTAAACATAACTAATAAAGTATAAGACTCTTAGAAGAAAACATAGGGGGAAAGCTTCATGTGACATTGACTTTGGATTCAATGACATTTTTGGTATGACATCAAAAGCACAGGCAACAAAAGGAAAAGTAGGTGAATTAGACTTCAACTTTAAAAACTTCTTGCAAATCATATATCTGATAAGAAATTACTTTCCAGAATATATAAAGAACTCATACAACTCAACAACGATGATAACAGTAAACAGGCAAAGGACTTAAACAGAAATTTCTCTAAAGAAAATATACTAAAGATCAATAACCACATGAAGAGATGCTCAACATCATTAATAATTAAATAAGGACGTGTACATTGAAACCACAATGAGATGCCACATCATACCCTACTAGGATGGCTATTATTTTAAAAAAAGTCAAAGTCACAGAGATAGAAAGTAAAATAGTGGCTACCATGGCTGGGGTGACAGGGAATGGAGAATTACTGTTGAATGAGAGTTTCAGTTTGGGATGATGAAAAATGTCTGCAGATGGATAGTGGTGATGGTTGCACAATATGAATGTACTTAATGCCACTAAACTGTATTGTTAAAATTAACCAAATGGTAAATTTTATATGATGTATATTTTGCCTCACACACACAAAAAAGCCTTCCTTAAAAAAAAAATCACTGAATCCACCAATTTGATAGAGTACTAAGCCACTCTGCCATATATTGTTATCCTCCATTTTCAGGTTTAATCCTCTTGGCTGTCTAATGTCACCTACATTAGAGCCAAATTTGAAAAGATTTATATCAGTAGCCTTGCATGATAACATAACAACAGCAACCATTTATTGCTCTTAGGTGCTAAGGTCTTTATATGCATTATCTCAATGAATCAACCTAACAGTTCTATGAAGGAGATATTATTATCCCTGGGTGTATCTTGGGGTTTAGGAGTTCAGTAACTTATCTACTATTAAAAAGCCACACCATTCCATTCTCTCGAACCATTTCACTGCTCTCAGTATAGTAGCTGGTAATGAACATGAGGTGAGGGTGGAGGGGCTGGAAGGGGGACTGGTGAACAGGATAGATGGTTATTCTATAAATTACTTGTGTGTGTTTGTGTATGAGAGAGAGACCCATCCACAAACAGAGACAGAGAGACAACGTTTTGTTTTCTTTTAAACTAAACATAAGCTGAGTCTAGTCTTTATTCACCATTTTGGACAGTTTTTCATAAATATCGAGACACTAACTCAGGAGCTGCTCTTGTGGGGTTTTGGATGCAGTATTCTGCTGTGTTTACAATCAAATACACACTCAAAAGGCCTTGGGGAGATAATGATGTAAAACAAGCTATCTCTTGGCAGTGATATAGGTATATGTCTATCGTGTCATAAGTAGAGTAAATAAGCAACCAGAGTTTTAAGTACAAAAAAGGAAAACAATAAAAATGTAGTGATTCTCTGAAGCTTTCTTTCCCATTAGACCTATGGAAACATGAATGCCCATCCAACCTCCCCAGGTCCTTTGATAATGGCTGGAGCTCAGTAAAATGAACTGAATGTAAAGCCTGAGTGTCAGAGGATTATTCCCCCCACACATCCTTCTCTTTGAATTTCTGGGGTGACCTCTCAGAGGGCCGGTTATACTGTGCTCAGTCTGGCAGGACCAAGTGAGGACTTCCCTTCTTAGGAAACCTCAATCTAAGTTGAACCATGTGAGCCTTAGCCTCCAGAGGTCTTCCTCTCCCCCAGTTTCTGGTGACTCATCCTCTGTGCTGATTCCTGTTGGGCAGTTTCTGGTGTCTCAATGGTGCACCCTGCTGGAAATGCTCTACCAGATATGCCACCTCTGGAGGAAGTTGGAGAGTCTCATTGTCAACAGTCAACCTACACTGTTTCCCCCATTTCCAGTAAAGGGACATTGATAAATCATTATGCTGACCCTCAGGGATCTCATCAAGGCTCAGGTCTTTTCTTGTTTGACATTTATAATTCACGAGGATGCAAGGAATTCTCAGTAGTTAGTATAGTAACTCTTCCTTGATTCAAAGGCTCTACATCAGAAACTCTTTCAACAGTGGATTGTCTAGGAACAGAGTGTAGTATTCCTATGCACTGAACATCCTAATTCTTTCTGATTGACTCAGACTTCTGGGGGAAGGAAATAGATACTCTCTTGAGTGCCAATGTTATTTTATACCCTAAAGGGTTGGACATTGTGATTTTTAGAACACCATCTCTGTGTCCTACCTAATATTAAAATACATGTCATATCCAACAGGCTTTTTCTTTGCTAGGAAAAAAAAAACACTTGAAAATTGTTTCTTAGATTTTTCTTTTGAGGGGAGACAAGATGGCAGAGGAGTAGGTAGAAACTGAGTACATCTCTCTCCACAAAGATGTCAGGAATATATCTTCAGATGCAGAGGATCTCACAGAGAACCAGCTGAGTACTGGAAGGAGTCCCTGACAACCAAAAAGGAAAATACAGTTTCATGCAAAACTTGGTAGGATGAAGGAAGGAAGTGAGGGTGGGGGGGGAGGAGAAGAGTGAGTGGAACCTGATCTGTACCTGGGGGGTGGGTGAGCTGAAGCAGAAGAGACACTTGCATCTAGGTCAATCAGTTGGGACAGAAAGGGAAGAATTTGAGGCTGTCAGAGAGTGAAGCAGCTGATCTGTGACAGTCTGAATGGATTGAGGTTCACAGAAACAATTCATGCTGTGGTCCTACATACCCTGAACAGGGAGGCAAGTCCACTGAAATGCACCATGGCTGGGAGCAGGAGCATGGGGATTGGAGAGCAATCCCAAGGCAAGGACAGCTGTTGACTGTGGAAAAATAACCAGAGGGGATGGGAGCGAGGAAGTCTGTGGTAAGGAGTGCCTTTGGAAGAATGCTGGGCACCTATGGAGGCGGGGTGTTGAGTCATCGTAAGGGACGGAGCCTTCACAGTCACTTCTCTCTCCCCACACACTAGCAACCAATAGAGAAAGACCTCAGCAAGGGTGGCCCTTTGAATGCCTAACACGCTGAGCAACAGTAAAGGACCCCAGCCAGGGGTACCTTTTGAGTGCCTTCTGTGTTGAACAATAGAGAAGAACCAGTCAGGGAGGCCCTTTGAACACCACCTACCAGAGGTTAGAAGAGAATGCTAATAGTGCTACATCTTCTGCACCTGTTACTGATGGCTTCCCTATACACCTAGAGCTACTGGGATTCCTGCAATACAAGCAGTGGCACCACCTCCATGCTAGGTCCTCACTGGGGCAGAGCTTACAGAGGCTGGAAAAGAATCCTTACAGCACCATATCTCCTGTGCCTGTGGCTGCTAACTTCCCTGAGCACTTGGTGCCCCTGGAATCCGCACTATACAAGCAGCCACTCCACTTTCACTACTGGTCCTCACTGGAGCAGACCCAAGTCCTCCAGGGCAGCCTCAGGAGCAAACTTCTGTGGATTACCCACATATAGAAAGGGAAAGTAAAAATTGTTAGTTGCTTAGTAGGTCTGAGTCTTTGCAACCCCATGGACTATAGCCCTTCAGGCTCCTCTTTCCATGGAATTTTCCAGGTGAGAATACTGGTGTGGGTTGCCATTCTCTTCTCCAGGGATTTTGATAACCCAGGGATCAAACCTGAGTCTCCTGCACTGCAGGCAGATTTGTCACTGTCTGATCCATGAGGGAAGCACCTCCACGATTGGGATCCAGGGATGGAACGGCTAAGGAAGAGGTGTAAAAACCTTTCTGCCAGCTGTACAAGCTGAAGATTAAGTCCACACAATCACCTAGGCAGATGCTGTGTCTATGTCATATATATAAGGACAATGAGCATTCCCAGAAAAAAAAGTGCCCTAGCTCTGGCAGCTGTGGACATTGGAGGCTAGAACATGTAGGAGAAGGGTCAGATTAGTTTGAGCTAATTAGTCCCACAGCAGGTCCAAAGACCATACCTCCAATGCCATATTGAAGGGCTTCCTAGATAGATGGCGGTGCGCTATGGCTCACAGCTGGGAAAAGGACACTGATTGTCCTTTTATGGAACACATAAAAGTTATTAGTATTCTTATATTTTGATTTGTCCTGTAGCTCTGGATTTTTTTCTCTGTTGCTGTGATTGCTGATTTATTACTGTTATCTCTATTTGGGCATTTGAGAGCTTTTTCTTTGTTTTTTTTTTTTTTTTTTTAAGCACACTCTTTGTCTCCTTTATATATTTCTACTTCAACTTTGGCTTTCTACAGTTCTGCATTTCTATGTTTCTTTTTATTTTGTTCTTATTCTTTCCTTGTTATTTTATATCTATATACACACACATATATATATACACACACATACAGATCTTTTTAATATACTTTTATTTAACTTTGCTTTTTCCACTTTTCTTTTCTTCACTATGTTTGTTTGTTTTCTTTTCTTTGCTTTAGTCTTTACCTGGCATTCTGCTTTGGTCTTTTTTCTGTTTTAGTTAGTTTTGTTGTTAATTGTTTGATATTTTTGGTTTTCTTTGCTCACTGGGTCACTCTCTTGTACTTTGTTTTCTTTGGTCTGCTTTGGTTTTGTGTGTGTGTGTATGTGTGTCTGTGTCTGTGTATGTTCCTTTGTTTTTGTTGTTACTTGTCTGAATTTGCTTTTACCATTTGTCTGGGGTTTGTTTTTTGTTTCTTGTTATTTTGTTTGTTTATCAGTTTTTTGTTTGTTTTAATACCCTTTATTGCCATAACAAATGGCTTGTTGGGTCTTTATTCTCTGACCAGAGGTTGGGCTTGAGACTCTGGGATTGGAGCACTGAGCTCTGGACACTAGACTTCTGAAGAAATAATGACCTCAAGGAGTATTAATCAATGAGAACTCCCACGAAGACTTTCATCTGTATCCAAGACCTGGCACCACCCCAATTGCTGGCAGCACCCACCCCAAGATGCCTCATCCAAACAACAAGCAATACAAGAACACAAACTCAATCATCAACAGATATCCCAAAACATACCACCTCACACAACCCTGCCCATCAGAGGGGGATAAACTCTCCTCCTCCCACCAGAATGAAGGCACAAGTCCCTCCCAACATGAAGCCTTCATAGTCCACTGGACCAACCTCACTCACTGAGGGCAGAGACCAAAAACAAAGGGAATTATGACCCTATAGCCTGGGGAAAGAGACTTCAAAGACAGTAAGTTAAGTAAATGTAAAGACAGAGAAGTATTGTGCAAATGAAGGAACAAAGTAAAAATCCACAAGATCAGTAAATGAAATAGGCAAACCACCTGAGAAAGAACACAAAGTAATAATAGTAAAGATCCAAAACCTTGAAAACAGAATGGAGAAAATGCAAGAATACTTAACACATTTAACAGGGACCAAGAAGAAATAAAGAAAAAAGCAAACAGTGATGAACAACACAAGGACTGAAATTAAAAATACTGTGGAAGGAATCAAGAGCAGAATAACTGAGGCAGAGGAATGGATAAGTGAGCTGGAAGATAGACTGATGAAAATAACTGCTGAAGAGCAGAATAAAGAAAAATGAATTAAAAATATTGAGGATAGTCTCAGACACCTCTAGGATAACATTAAGTGCATCAACATTCAAATTATAGTGGGCTCAGAAGAAGAGAAAAAGATAGGGTCTGAGAAAATTTTTGAAGAGGTTATAGTTGAAAACTTTCCTAACATGGGAAAGTAGTCCATCAAGTCCAAGAAGCTCAGAGAGTCCCATCAGAATAAAACCAAGGAGAAACAAACTAAGACACATAATCAAACTAACAAAAATTAAACACAAAGAAAAAAATATTAAAAGCAGCAAGAGGAAAGCAGCAAGTAACATTCAAGGGAAACCCCATAAGCTTAACAGCTGATCTTTCAGCAGAAACTCTACAGGCCAGAAAGGAGTGGCAGGATGTGCTGCAGGGGGTGGCAGAGTTAGACATTACTTAGTGACTGAACAATAACAACAACAATGAAAGGGGAAAATCTACAACCAAGATTGCTCTACTCAGCAAGGATCTCATTCAAAGTCAAAAATGGACAGAAGACCTAAAGAGACATCCAAAGAAGTCATACAGATGGCCAATAAAGATATGACAAAATGCTCAGCATAGCTTGTTATTAGAGAAATGCAATGAGGTATCACTTCATCCTGGTGAGAATGGCCATCATCAAAAACATCCACAAACAATAAATTCTGGAGAGGGTGTTGAGAAAAGAAGACCCTCTTGCACTGTTGGTGGGAATGTAAAATGATACAGCCACTGTGGAGAATAGTGCAGAGATTACGTTAAAAACCAGGAATTAAACTACCATAGGACCCAGCAATCCCACTACTGGGCATATGCCTTGAGAAAACCACAATACTAAAAGCCACATGTACTGCAGTGTTCATTGCAGCACTATTTACAATAGCCAGGACATGGAACAACCTAGATGTCCCTTGAGAGACAAATGGATAAAGAAGTTGTGGTAAATATATACAATGGAATATTACTCGGCCATAAAAAAGAATGAATTTGAGTCAGTTCTAGTGAGGCGGGTGAATCTAGGGTCTGTTATACAGAGTGAAGTAAGTCAAAAAGAGAAAGACAAATATCGTATATTAATATATATATGGAATCTAGGAAAATGGCACTGACGAACCTATTTGCAGAGTAGCAATAGAGAGACACACATAGAGAACAGACTTTGGACAAAGTGGGGGAAGGAGAGGGCAGACAAATTGAGAGTCGCATGGAAACATATACATTACCATATGGAAAATAGATAGCCAGTGGGAATTTGCTATATAACGCAGGGAGCTCAATTTGGTGCTGTGTGACAACCTAGAGGGGTGGGAGGGAGGTTCAAGAGGGAAGGGATGTATGTATATCAGTGGCTGCTTCATGTTGATGTATGGCAGAAATGAATACAACATTGTATTGATTATCCTCCAATTAAACAATAAATGAAGCAGTGAAAAAAATTTGCTTTTGAAATTATTTGTATCATGATCTGTCAACAATCATGTACATTCTTGAGAATTTCTGTTAAGTGAGAAAACTCACTTAAATTTATTTACAAAAGTGTGGAAAATTTATTAATAAAAATTAGTGAAGCCATGAGAATTGACATTTAATTAAATTTAAGTAATTATTAATTAATTATAAATTAACATGTTAATAATTAAATTAACATTTAATTATTGACATTTAATGAAAAAATGATTAATTTTGAGTTTTCATTTTTCTTTTGTACTTTGAGCCTTTCTTCTTTTTCTTCTCCTTTTCCTTCATTTCTTTCTTTTTATTTAAGGATTGTCAGACCTTTTCAAAAACTCTCAGATCTTAAGTACCATGCCATCTAATGAATAAAAGTGTACAATCAGCTCTGTTAATTAGGTTATTATGTAGGTTGAGTTATCTTACACAATTCATAAGGCTAGGTATTAAGTTTGGCCATATGAAATTCCTGGGTTTTGGGTTTTGTTTTGTTTTGTTTTGGTAAAATATGACTGCATAGAGACAATTTCACACGATTTAACTTAACGGTTTTTGGTTACAAATACATTTTTTCCTCTGGAGGTGTAGAGTTAAATCACAAAGCTAAGACTTAAAAAGCAGAGTTCTCTGCTTGTGGTAGGTGTTCGGCAAGTATTTTCAGAATGAATGCGTGCGTGTATTCACCAATGACTGAACAAGACACAAGGATGTAAGCAAGAGCAAAACTGCGTGGTACAGACTCGTGGTAAGGGAACTGGTAGAACGTAGTCATCATATGAAGAACTGTGACAATTACTTTAAAGTCTTTTTAACCAACATTCTCTTTTTAATTCAATTTTGTTTTGCTAGCCAGACATTGGCATGAGCTGTGTGAGAAAGAAGTCCTGGCATACCTCACTGCTGACTCTCCTCATTAGGGAATAACAAATGGAAACATCATGGGAACTGAAGGAGGAAAAGAAGCATTGTGGATTTAAGAGAGAGACTTCAGAGGTTGGTAGGATTTTCATGAAGCATGTTGCTTTTCATTTGGCAGCAAGAACTATCTCTGGAAGGTGCTGGTGTTTTTCTTTCCATATGATCCCAGGGAAACCAACATCTCTATTTTTTTTTTTTGACTTCAATCCTAGAGAAAAACAAAAGATTACCAAATCTTGATGATTAATAGAGCTTCAATGTTGGGTCAATCCACCCATCCATTTACTCATCCTTTTATCCTGTTGAACTATGATACACCAGATACTGTCCAGGTGCTGGAAAGACAGTGAAGTTTAAGATATAACATGCATTTCCAAACTAGAGGGGATGTTCATCTTGTGTTGGGAGGGTAAAGGTGATTAGCGCTAAAAGAGCAGGGGGGACGTGCTCAGCAAGCATGTAGATAGAGAACGGATGCCTGGAGATGCTGGAGGAGATTTCATCACAGGTGTTAATTGACCTGGGTCCAGAATAGAGGTTTTTAACCTTGGCTAAATAGATTAGAATAACCAGAGGATTTAAAAGAAGAGAGAAAGTAAGAGAGAGAAAGAAAAGCAAAGGTAGAGAGGGAGAGAAAGAAGAAATAAAGAACCATGGCGACGCAGGACCCACCACACAGGTTCCGGTTTAATTGATTTGGGGGTGGATATCTGTTTTGTTATATTTCTATTTTGCCCTTAAAAAAAGCTAATAGGTTCAGTTTAGTTCAGTTCAGTCGCTCAGTCGTATCTGACTCTTTGCGACCCCATGAACTGCAGCACTCCAGGCCTCCCTGTCCATCACCAACTCCCAGAGTCCACCCAAACCCATGTCCATTGAGTCGGTGATGCCATCCAACCATCTCACCCTCTGTCATCCCCTTCTCCTCCTGCCCTCAATCTTTCCCAGCATCAGGGTCTTTTCCAATGAGTCAGCTCTTTGCATCAGGTGGCCAAAGTATTGGAGTTTCAGCTTCAACATCAGTCCTTCCAATGAACAGCCAGGACGGATCTCCTTTAGCATGGACTGGTTGGACCTCCTTGCAGTCCAAGGGACTCTCAAGAGTTTTCTCCAACACCACAGTTCAAAAGCATCAATTCTTCAGTGCTCAGCTTTCTTTATAGTCCAACCCTCACATCCATACATGACTACTGGAACAACCATAGCTTTGACTAGATGGACCTTTGTTGAAAGTATGGTTGAATGATAAACTTGAGGCCGTGAAATCTTTGAGGAAACTGTATAATTGTTTCAGACATTTTGTTCTAGGACACTGCTCATTCAATAAAAAAAAGTAAGTTATGATTTTCAAAAGAAATTAACTAGATAATCTTGTGATAATAACAGTTGAGCTAAATCTTACTTATCTATTAGGATTCTAATTAATTCTACCAAAATGAAAGACCTAGCAAATCCTCAGTTTTAGAGAGATGGCTAAAGTCATTCTTCCTTGAAAAAAGCAAAATATTGAAATATGATTTCAAATGATTAGCTGTAAAAAATGAAGATTCTCAGTTTTCTTGGTCTGGAGCCCGCCAGACTCCTCTGTCCATGGGATTCTCCAGGCAAGAATACTGGAGTGGTTGACATTTCCTTCTCCAGGGGATCTTCCCAACCCAGGGATTGAACCTGGGTCTCCTGCATTGCAGACTGACTCTACCATCTGAGCCACCAGGGAGGATAGTAAAGTTAAAAAAATTAAAATTCAGTAAATGCCATTTATGTAAATTAAAAGCCACCCAAAACAACATTGGTTATTTTCCCATTGGCACAGATGTATTTGGAAAAAGTGAAAAATATGGACCAGAAGGAAACACTCTTAACTTAATGAAAGTGACTGTAAGGGCAGGAGGGTAAAAGAAGGCGAGGAATAGGTGAGGGAGATTAAGAAGTACAAAGTATGAGTCAGGGGTACGGAATGTACAGTGGAAGGAATGTAGTCAATAACTATTTAATCTTTGTATGGTGACTGATTACAACTAGACGTATCATGGTGATCCTTTTGAAATGTACAGAAATATCGAATAACTATGTTGTGTAACAGGAACTAACGTAGTGTTATAGGTTGATTACACTTCAAAACCAACCAAATAAACAAACAAACTCATAGGGAAAGAGATCACATTTGTGGTGACCAGAGGATGGGAGTAGGAAGAGGGGAAATTAAATGAAGATGGTCAAAAAGGTAAAATTTCCAATTATAAGATAAATAACTACTTTGGGTTTCCATTTCCTTCTCCAGGGGATCTTCCTGATGGATCGAACCCAGGTTTCCCGCATTGCAGGCAGCTTCTTTACCATTTGAGCTACAGGGAGGACCTCGGGATATAAGGTACAACATGGTAAATATAATTAATATTGCTGCACATTATATGCAAGTTGTAAATGGAGTAAATCCTGAGTTCTCATCACAAGGAAAACATATTTTTTTCTAATTCTTTAATCTTGCATTAATAGATGAGATGATGGGTATTCACCTAACTTATTGTGATAATCAGGTAAGTGAAATGTAAGTCAAATAATTATGCTATACTCACATTCATACAATGCTGTACATCAATATATATATCAATATATATCAATAAAACAGGAAGAAAAAGACAGTAACTGTATTTGAGTTGTGTGGGAGACAAGAATCAACCTGGGCTTTTTGCCGGGAGATGATGTAGTATGAAGTACTCTATTGTATCTGTGATTGTTTTTCTTATAAAGGGGTTCTGAAGTATTTATTGTATATATATATTTATATACACATACACATACACATTCACATGATGAGTTCCTGGATGTTTGTTATACCTCTGTAAACTTTTCCCTTTATGTAAAATTTTTATAACTAAAAATGTAACACAATCATTACAATTTATTGTCTATAGCTCTGCTTAGAGGAAGTAGAGGTTGACTGTGTGCTAAATAACACATAAAGGCTGATTTATCCATTTCCTCCATTCATTCCATTTTTATCCTGTTTATATGGCTAATCTAGAAGCTTCGTGCAAATTAATTGAAGAACTAGCTTTCAAATTAAATAACTGCCAAATGCATATTTTTGTCCTTAATGATGTTAAAGAAATTGTTCTCACCTTTAGAAATTTTCTATTTTTTTATTTCACAGGCAACTCCCTTGAACTCTTTTGGGCAGGAACACACACATTCTCCATCCAGCAGAACCACAGTCCCTCCATTTTGGCACGGTTGGCATTTTCTTAAACTGAATTCATTGATGTAGTCTTCAATGGCTCTTTCCAAATTTTGTTTCTTAAGGTGTGCATCTTTCATTTTTACTGGAATCAGATCATATATCGGAGTCAGCTGCAAGAGAGAAAAATGTTTAATTTTAGGTCTTTTCCTACTGACTAATATTTTAGTTTATGTAATATTTTTGATTAAATTATTTATTCTTTGATTCATTAATTCAACAAAGGATTATTGAATGATTATTATTGTCAGCTATGATGTTAGCTTTTAAGATCTGGTGGCTCAGATGGTAAAGAGCCTGCCTGCAATGTGGGAAACCTGGGTTCAATCCCTGGGTTGGGTAGATCGCCTGGAGAAGTAAATGGCAATCCACTCCAGTATTCTTGCCTGGAAAATCCTGTGGATGGAGGAGCATGACAGGCAATGGTCGATGAGGTCGCAAAGAGTCGGACACAACAGAGTGACTGACAACAACAACATGTTAACTTTTAAGCCTATACTAGTGATCAAAAGTAGCCATGATCTCTGTAATGATGGAGATCCCATTATAGAGATAAAGTGTGTTAGTCACTCAGTTGTGTCCGACTCTGTGTGACCTCATGGACTGTAGCCCGCCAGGCTCCTCTGTCCATGGGATATTCCAGGCAAGAATACTGGAGTGGGTTGCCATTTTCTTCTCTGAGGGGGGGTGGGGGTGGTGGTCTTCCTGATCCATGTATCAAACCTGGGTCTCCTGTATTGCAGGTGGATTCTTTACCATCTGAGCCACCAGGGAAGACCATTACTGAGGAAAGGAGACTGATACTGCAAGACAATTTACTGACATATTTATTGTGAATCCTTTTTGCTGCCTTTTTTCTGTCTCCCCCTTCCAGAAGATAGACAAGTGCTTGCAATCTCTTGTCTAAAAGGAGGTTTATGTGTGATGCCAAGTCCAGAATGTCCCTAAAAACAAATTTTTTATTACCTTTGAGGGAGAGCTTTCCTCCAGTCCAGGAAGGGGATAGAGTTAGCATATACTTTGAGTAGCAAGAACCATAACTAGATCTCTAACAGCTGTTTTGGCAAGTAGCAAAATCTTTGAAGGGCCCCTAGGGAAGATGGGTATCAGGGACCAGGCTACAGATTTGTCAGTGTCTCCAATGCACAATCTTGGCATGAAAAGTTTGAAACCACTTGACATCAAGTAAACTTGTAAACTTGAACCATCAGTTCATCAGGGTGACCACAGTGGACTAAATACTTACATATATTATATCCTTATTTCCCAAAGAGAAACATCTGGACAAGCAAGAACTACCCTGAACCCATTCAACAAATGAATGATGGATGAATTTTCCAGCAGCATGGAAGGGTGGAAATGTCAAATTTAATTATACTTAAATAAATGAAGCAAAGTGATTTATTTGGTACCCTTAAATTCCTGGAGTAAGACACATAGTTGCCACAATTGAATCAGGGAAGTTTGGAAAAGCTTTCCTGAAAAAATTTGAGATTTGAGGGTGTAAAGACAAAAAGACTACTCCAGTAATATAGCGCAGAATTTAAAAAAAATTCTTACAGTAGAGTTATGTTACATATGTAACACATATAGAATATATAGAGTTATGTTTTATAAATCTATATAAACCATATATGGGCTTTCCAGGTGGCACTAGTGGTAAAGGACTCACCTGCCAATGCAGGAGACATAAGAGACTTGGGTTCAATCCCTGGATTGGTAAGATTCCCTGGAGGAGGGCATGGCAACCCACTCCAGTAATCTTGTCTGGAGAATCCCATGGACAGAGGAGCCTGACAGGCTACAGTCCATAGGGTCACAAATGAGACCCTTTGGTGGCATAGTACTTTGAAATGAGATAGCAAAATTTAGAAGAAATTAGAATCTGAAGACTCAAGAAAGATGAGATTAAAAAATATACCACAAATTCCTGCAGAAAAATAATGATAGATTAAATAATGTTAACCAATTCTTTTTCTGAGGACAATGAAAAAAGCTGAACAAGTAAATAAAAGTGAAATTTAAAAATTGGTTGAAGACCCTGGAGAACTAACAAGATAACAAAAAATGACTAGGCTAAGACCAGGGAGGTGGTAGAAATTCAGTGAGGTGAGATCAGTACTTTTGGGTCAACAGTCCCCTTGACACATTTCCTAAATCAGGAAGAGGAGCTAAGAGGTAGGGCAGCATGTTGCTGGGCTGGGAAAAAGGTTGGAATTCAGAAACAACAAAGGTAAACAAGTTGTGTTTTTGGTTGAGACTCAAGGACCAGAGCCCTGGAAGTAAGTGGGAATTGGAACTGAGGAAGCCCTGGCAAAGACTGCAGCCAGTTTAAACATAATCCTGAGTCAGTACCCCAGAAGCTTTTTAAGTATAAATAAGTATTTTCTTTGGAAGAAAATTAAATCACTTCAGGCCTCAAGCTACTCTGATGGAATCCCTTGCAATGTGGGAGATATGGGTTCGATATCTGGTCAGGGAACTAAGATTCCACATGCCATGGTGCAACTAAGGCTTGTGTGCCTCAGCTACAGAGAAGCCCGCATGCCACAGTGGAAGTTCCTGAATGCTACAACTGAGACCTGACACAGCCCAAAATAAGTAAATAAGTAATATGAAAAATAAAATAAAAAGCTAGGAAAGGGATTTCCCTGGTGGTGCACACTTCTACCGCAGGAGATGCAGGTTTGATCCCTGGTTGGAGAACAAAGATCCCCATATGCCACATGGCACAGCCAATAAAAACAAACTGACAAAAAAGAATGCCGCTGAAAGGTGAAAGTCCTCCAATGAAGGAAGACATCTGTAACACTGTTATATGAGAATAGGCTCATATACTGAATACACCAAGAACTTCTACAAAGTCCCCACAACTGTCCCCCAGCAGAGTCTTTTATGAATTAGCATGTAGGATTCAGATTCCAACTCTGACATATTTAATTGGAAGAAAGAAACCTCTTACCAGTCTTGCCACATTGGCACAAACAGCATAAATATGTGGTGGAGTTATTTTGACTTTCAAGAAAAGAAATCCATCTTGTTTTTACCCTTCAAAGGAAACTCAAGGCCAGATAACTGAAGATACAGGACTAGAGGGTCACAGAGAAAATACAGTTTGGATGAAATTCACAAACAGTGTTCAAAGAGATAAAAAGGAAGGACGCGCAATGGCAAATAGTTTCAAAAGAGCCCCCGGAGTCAAGAATCCCAAAAGAAGACAAAGAACAATGAAAATTCACTTCTTGAAGTTTGCTTTAAGAGCCGCATTTTTTCCCCCTAGATGAACTTTGGCCTTCTGTTAAGGAAGAAAACAGTTTTCATTGTTCTCCCAGACTAGCTAACTCTTTTCTTTCTACCATTTTCAGTAGAGGTTTCTTTCTCCCAAATAAAGATGTCATAGTTGAAATCCAAATCCTATGTGCTAATTCATAAAAATTATGAATTTTCAGTAGATGTAATCTATCATGTGACATGCTAAAAAATACAATGAATTCACAATAAAGTTTGATATTAACTACACTTAAGTTTCTTAATGTTCACTTAATGAAATTATATGTACCAAATGTAGTTTGTTGAAAAAGTGTTTTGTTTTAAACTGCTATACAAGAGAGTTAGGAATGATTTTTACTATGTCACTGTAACTGTAATGACTATAGTGTAAACACTGGTACCACAGCTCTTTAAAATTCTTCTGATGCTTTTTAACATCTGGTGCATTGCTCTAAGAGTTGCATGATAAACAAAAATGGCAGATCAATTAATTCATTCTTACTCAAAGTTGCTCCAGAAAGAGCTTAATAGAACTTGACATGTGGGTGGATAAGAGCTGCTGAGGGAAATGAGGGAAAGGAGAATTGAGAATGAATGGCAAAGGTAAGATGAAAGCAAAAGCAACAAAAATGCACAAAAGTCATTCAGGAGGACCCATCAGTGCACAAAGTGAGTCATAAATTTGGTTATATTTCTAGCGAGTTGAATAAGACAACTGAATTTTAATAATTACATGCATATAAGAAAAGCTCACTTGATTCCCAAGAGAAACAAAATGATCCTCGAAACTGAGAATGAAGAGTAATATCTCCCATGAGTTCTTATAAAGGGGACATTGTATTATGTAACTTCCTTTCAGTAAATAAAGCAAGCATAAATTCTCTTTTATAATGCAAAAATAAAACTCTGCAGGAAGTCAATATGCCACCTATACTGACTGATCTCTACCTATACTGATCGATCTCTACAGCTACTGCTCTAGAGGAAATCATAAACTTTGTATCTCTCAGGCAATCCTTATTAAATGTAATTTCACTCAGCTGACATTTTAATAACTAGCTTGTGGCAGTAAGCTAAAGAAAACAAAGTTCAGGTATTCTATTGAGGCAAAATGTAGGGCCATTCTTGTTAACATTCAGGCAAGCGGGAAATTGAAATAGCATATTTTCATGAAAACTGAAGACTGTGACAAAACCAGTACTGGAAGAGTGACCTAGCTTATCTCCTCTGCACAGACGTGCTGAAGGACAATTCTTGGGCTGGGCCAAGACATTCCTCAAGAAGTGATCTGGGGTCTGCTGAAACACACACAAACAAAAGGGTAATCAAAGCCACAGTGTTATACTTAATATAGCATGGTCATAGTTACTTTAGTGTGGAAAAGAAATATAAATAAAACCAAGGGCTTTGCTTAGAAAATCTCAGTAATATATTTAAGCAGCTTTTAATTTAGACTGATGTAACTTCCTCAGGTTTCCTCCAAGAGAAGCTCTTGGCAACATAAATACCTAGATAACTGATGTAAATTTCTACAGAGAATTAAATATAAACCAGTTTAATATGGCTAGGGAGGGGCTTTTTCCATTTTTTGCATAATTGAATAGAAAGGCCAATTATTTTATTATGGTTATCCCAGTATTTGGACATGTCATCATACACAGACAATAGAATGCTTCAATTACCAAAGAATATACATGACTATAGATTGTCCAATTATTTCATGGAAACGCCAATTAACCAAAGGACCACTTAAGTTTACAAGAGCAAAATAACTGGGAATCTATTTCAAGATTAAATTAAGCTTTATCTCAAGTCTCTCTAGAGATTTAAAAGCCATACAGAGTCAATAAAGTTTATATTATTTTACTATTTTCTGAATTTCTTCCATAATAAGATGAATTTAAGAAGTGTTTCATGGTGGACTCACTATGGTTGACTTTTTCTCAGGTAGAGCATTAATATGAAAAAATCCAAGCTTCCAATTCTTGAAGAAAGAAACATACAGATATTTTAGATAAAAGGCCCGAGTGAAAGTGAAAGCCATTGTCATGTCTGACTCTTTGTGACCCCATGGACTATACAGTCCATGGAATACTCTAGGCCAGAATACTGGAGTGGGAAGCCTTTCCCTTCTCCAGGGGATCTTCCCAACCCAGGAATTGAACCCAGGTCTCCCACGTTGCAGGCGGATTCTTTACCAGCTGAGCTATTAAGAAGATGAAATGCCTACTAGTCTAAAAATATGGGAATCAATAGCTGTCCTTAAAAGTAGGATAAACTGTATTTTGCATCCAGCCAGTGGTACTGAGCCAACAGAGCTGATGAAGGTCTTTGAATAATTCTAGTAAATTCAGTAGTAAGTCTTCAGCAGATACTTTATTGACTTGAGATTTAAACAATCAGCAGCTCTAGGACATTCTGGAGTGTGATGTCAAATAGGCCTTAGGAAGCATTACTGTGAGCAAAGCTAGTGGAGGTGATGGAATTCTACCTGAACAACTTAAAATCCCAAAGATGATGCTGTTAAAGTGCTACACTAAATATGTTAGCAAAACTGGAAAACTCAGCAGTGGCCACAGGACTAGAAAAGCTCAGTTTTCATTCCGAACCCAAAGAAGGGCTGTGCAAAAAAGTGTTCAAACTACTGTGCAATTGCTCTCATCTCACATGCTAGCGAGGCTATGCTCAAAATCCTTCAAGCCAGGCTTCAGCAGTACATGAAGTGAGAACTTTCAGATGTACAAGCTGGATTTCAAAGAGGCAGAGGAACCAGAGATCAAATTGCTGACATTTGTTGGATCATGTAGAAAGCAAGGGAGTTTCAGAAAAACATCTCCTTCTGCTTCTTTGACTATGTAAAGCATTTGTGTGGATCACAACAAACTGGAAAACTCTTAAAAAACTGGGAGTACCAGACTACCTTACCTGTCTTCTGAGAAACCTGTATGCCTGTCAAGAAGCAACAGTTAGAACTGGACATGGAACAATGGACTGGTTCAATATTGTAAAGAAGTATGACAAGACTGTATAGTGTCACCCTGCTTATTTACCTTATATGCAGAGTACATCTTGCAAAATACCAGACTGAATGACTCACAAGCTGGAATCAAGACTGCCAGAGGGAATATCAGTAACCTTAGATATACAGATGATACCACTCTAATGGCAGAATGTGAAGAGAAATTAAAAGAGTCTTTTGATGAGGGTGAAAAAGGAGAATAAAAAAGCTGGCTTGAAACTCAATATGTAAAAAAACTAAGATCATGGCATCTGATCCCATCACTTAATGGCAAGTAGAAGGGGAAAAAGTGGAAGTAGTGAGAGATTTTCTTTTCTTGGGCTCTAAATGGCTACCCACTCCAGTACTCTTGCCTGGAAAATCCCATGGATGGAGGAGCCTGGTAGGCTGCAGTCCGTGGGGTCACTAAGAGTCAGACACGACTGAGCGACTTCACTTTCACTTTTCCTTTCATGCATTGGAGAAGGAAATGGCAACCCACTCCAGTGTTCTTGCCTGGAGAATCCCAGGGGCGGGGAAGCCTGGTGGGCTGCCGTCTATGGGGTCTCACAGAGTCGGACACGACTGAAGCGACTTAGCAGCAGCAGCAGCAAAATCACTGCAGATGGTGACTGCAGCCATAAAAATTAAAAGACACCTTCTCCTTGGAAGGAAAGCTATGACAAACCTAGACAGCACATCAAAAAGCAGAGACATCACTTTACCAACAAATGTCCATAGAGTCAAAGCTATGGTTTTTCCAGTAGTCATGTATGGATGTGAGAGTTGGACCGTAAAGAAGGCTAAGTGTCGAAAAATTGATGCTTTCGAACTGTGGTGCTGGAGAAGACTCTTGAAAGTCCCTTGGACAGGAAGGAAATCAAACCAGTCAATCCTGAAGGAAATCAATCCTGAATATTGGCTGGAAGGACTAATGTTGCAACTCCAATACTTTGGCCATCTAATGCTATCAGCCAACTCATTGGGAAAGATCCTGATGCTGGAAAAAATTGAAAGCAGAAGGAGAAGCAGGTGGTAGAAGATGAGATGGTTGGATAGCATTACTGACTCAGCCGACATGAAACTGAGCCAATTCCGGGAGATAATGGAAGACAGAGGAGCCTGGCGTGCTGCAGCCCATGGGGTTGCAAAGAGTTGGACTTGACTTAGTGACTGAACAACAACAACAACAACAATAGAATATGATAAATTATTATTAAAACCTCCTCAGAGAACAATCTTGGATCCATACAAGAACAGCTGAACTTTCTCTGTAGAGATGAGAAGACAAGTCACTTTAGGTGTCCATCTGAATGTAAGGTAGCGCAGTGGGAAAGGCTTCGTCTGCCAATGCAGGAGACACAAGAGACAGGTTTGATCCCTGGGTTGGGAAGATCCCCTGGAGGAGGAAATGGCAACCTGTTGCAGTATTCTTGCCTGGAGAATTCCATGGACAGCGGAGTCTGGTGGACTACAGTCCATAGGGTCACAGAGTCAGACATGACTGAGCACGAATGAATGCATGAACTGAATGTAAACTTCTACCTAAATCAATTCTTTTCTTGTTTGTTTTGGCCGCTCGGCTTGTGGGATCTTAGTTCCCACACCAGAGATCAGATGTAGAACCTAGGCAGTGAAAGTACAGAGTTCTAACTTACTAGACCACCAGGGAATTCTCAACCAATTATTTTCCTATTTAAGATCTTCTGACAGATTTACTTCACTGAGTTCAAGATAACGAATATAAATATTATTTAAATATGACAAAATAAAATGGGCCTCTTCTGATTTTAATTTTGGTTAACTTTTGTCTTCTCTTTATCCTAGCTTTTGAACAAAATATTTGAAGTCTTTCATGGATGTGTTTGCACATTTACAACTAGCTAGATTTTCGTAGATTTCCATCACAATTTTGCAGTTTCTGAGTTTTTCCAATCACTTAAATGAGGTAGCTTTGGTGGTTTCACTCCCTCTTTAAAGACGGTAATGAAGAATGAAGAAACCCAATTCTCCAATAGCTAGTTCTATCAAAAATGTCAACATGTTTATAGCTCAAGTTAATAAAATGGAAGTACAGGTCAAAGATAAATTTGCCCCGAGGGAAGAAAATCGTGAAACTGACAGTGAAAAAGAGCTCAGACAGTAAAGAATCCGCCCGCAAAGCAGAAGACCTAGGTTCGATTCCTGGGTTGGGAAGATATTCCCTGGAGAAGGGAATGGCTACCCACTCAAGTATTCTTACCTGAAGAATTCCATGGACAGAGGAGACTGGTGGGTTACAGTCCATGGGGTTGCAAAGAGTCAGGACTGAGCAACTAAAACTTGTACTTTTCACTTTCATAGAAGAAAGTACACAAAATACTTTCTAACGATATCAGGAACAAAATAAGCAGTAAAGGAAACACATAACTTTTTAGTTAGTTTGGGGAAAGAATGATGAGGCTAAATAACATTGGCAGTTATATTTTTATATTAATAGTTATAATGTTATTTTTTTTTCCTTAGGAATAAGCACCAGACTGTAAAGTCCCAATAAGTTTATAAACTGAAGACTATTATGATCAAGAAACAAGGAAAGGATTTCCTAACCATGAGAATTTCTCATCCTTGGTCTTACTTTCTGAGGACTTATGAACTTTTCTTTCACAAAAGCCCTTGATAAATACGATTCTGTGTTGAAAAGGGTGGTATGATGTCACCTGAAGGCAAGGAACAACCAGCGCAGATGGAAGGGAACTGACAATTCCTGGGCAACTGTTTTGTACCAATCTGTGCTATAGTCTCTATATAAGCAATCATACTAAGTCCTCAAAGTAAACATGGAACCCTAGAGAACTCAGTATTGCAGAAGTCAGAAAATATGACACATCTAGTGAGGAACAGAGGCTGAGACTCAGTCTGCGAGGGTCTGATGCCCACTCCCCACCTTTCTTCTATGCCATGCTGCTTTCAGGGATGGGGTATGAGTGAGTGACTTTGATACTCACATGTCTTTCAGATCAAGTTACATTTAGTCAGAAAATGACAAAATTTTCTATTTAAAAATAAGCATTTCTTACTTTTTGGCTTATGAGCACCGGAGCATCATTTAAGGAAGAGGCCCAATTTACAAAGTCAGTCACATTAATTGTTCTGGCTCCTTTGAGAAGTTTCTCTTTCAGTTCAGTTGCATATTTTCTGGTTCCTCCTCTTATGAGTGTAATAACATCATCGAAGAGGTCAGCCTCTGGGTTCGTTTCTGAGAAGAGAAAGAAGACATAAGTAAAGCATGTATAGTTCTGTGATATTTGATAAATATTTATTGAACCCTTTCACGAGGTATAGTTCTAGTACATTTTACCTATAAATATTACTTAGGTAATTTTTTCACCCCAAATCTCCAAGGGTAATTTTTACACTTGATCTTAGCCAAAAGGCCAAGAAGAGATCCAAGGATAATTTTTATTAGTAGACAATGATAGATTTCAATCTTTTTAAAGAAAATATAAATGGAATGATATTTGAGATACATTAATAATTTAAATGAACATGAACTTGGGCAAACTCCAGGAGATGGTGAGGAACAGGGAAGCCTGGCGTGCTGTAGCCCATGGGGTCGCAAAGAGTTGGACACAACTGGGTGACTGAACACACACAACACAATAATTTAAAGTTAATGACCTAAGCATGGGCACACATGGGGACATGACTTTTTATTAAAGAAATAAATGTATTTATTTTTGGCTGCACTGGGTCATCGCTGCTGCATGGGCTTTGCCTCGTTGTGGTGAGCAGAGGCTAATGTCCAGTTGCAATGCATGGGCTTCTGATTGCAGTGACTTCTCTTGTTGCAGAGCATGGGCTTTAGGGCACATGGGCTTCAGCAGTTGTGATGCATAGGCTTAGTTGCCCCACAGCATGTGAAGTCTTCCCAGACCGGGAATCGAACCCATATCCCCTGCACTGGCCGGTGGATTCTTAACTACTGAACCACCAGGGAAGTCCAACATGAATCTTGATTGCATGCATTTTTTGTTGAAGACTTACCTTCATAATTATATTTTATATTTTGTATAAATTTGCTTTAAGACTACTTTAATATTATAAAAATATCAAAGAATATAAAAAAGAATAAAATAAAAAGCACAATTTTTTCCACCACATTTTTTTGCATTTTTTCTCCCTCAGTCTCTCCCAGACCAAACCACTTTTAAAAAGATTTGGATGAATCATTTACAGTTGTGAATTTTTTGAACTAAAAATCTAATTTCAAGAGGATATTTTCATCCTTCCTTATTTTTATAAATGAGAAAACTGAACCTCAGAGAGGTGGAGTGACTAGCCCAAGATCACACAGTAAGCTTCAGGGTCAAATTTTGAAATTATGACATTTGATGGCAAGGTCAGCTTTCTTCTCACTTCAGCAGTGGTTTCCATTCATGACCACATGTTTGTGACTGGTATGCTTTTAAAAATATTAGGTTTTCCTCTCCTCTACTTCTTTCCACTATCAGCTGACTCTTTAAAGGTGAGTCTTAGGCACTTGTATTTCTGAGAATGCTCTCAAGTATTTCTGGTCCAAGTGAAAAATTGAGAACTCCAGCACCACTCATGATTATAAATCTCCCAATGATTAGCAACAGAAGTAATATTTATACCAAGCAATTTATATTTCTTTAAAAAGTTATGTACTGACTTAATGTTAAGGATGGATTAGGGATTTTCCCATTTTCACCCAGTTTTATTGAGATATAATTGAGATACAACACTGTGTAAGTTTAAGGTGAACAGCATAATGACTTGACATACATATATATATATATTACAAAATGATTGTCACAAAATTTAGTTAACACACATCACCTCATATGGTTACAAAAATGATTTTTTCCTTGTGATGGGAACTTTTAGGATCTATTCTCTTAGCAACTTTCAAACACATCACACAGCAGTGTTAACTAGAGTCATCATGTTGTATATTACATACACAATATGTGTTTATCTTATAATTGGAAGTTTGTACTTTTTGTCCAGCTGGGTGAGGATGAATTAGGGATTTGGAGTTAGGTGGAAAGTTAGGGTGTTAAAGAGATGGCTTTGGCCTTCTCCTCTCTTGATGGACATAGACAGCACCTCCACTAGGCCATTCAGAAGCTGTGTTAAAATTAGGGGAAAATAAAGAAAACTTTCCTCAAGATATTTTTTACTGTTGGTATTGTACCATTGCCATGATAAATATACAAATCTATAATGATCACCGCCAGAGTTGTGCACTTCAGGGCCCAGCCATTGAATACATGTCCCCAGATTACTTGTGTTTATAGCCATTTGGGAAACACTATAAAGATAAAATAGTTCTGGGGAATTTCCTGGCAGTCCAGTGGTGAGGACTATATGCTTTTACCACCAAGGGCCCAGGTTCGATCACTGGCCAGAGAACTGAGATCCCACAAGCTGGTGTGGCTCAGCCAAAAAAAAAGAAAAAAATGTAAAATAGCTTTAAACACTTTTAGTTTTTTGTTTTGTTTTTAAATAAAGAAGAGAGACAATAAAGAAGACTCATAGTGACAGGGCAGTTCTCATGGACATTTCTCCCTTCTTTTTACCCTCGTAAGTTAGATCATACTCACCCATTTGACCCATACCCTTCTTTGAGCAAAGATTTGAATCAATATTTTCTGTAACTTCAACTCCAGCCTTCAGAGACAAATCCAGATTAAACCCGAGGCATTTCTGTACATCCCTCAGTTCAATACCTGTTTAATAGATTTAGTTGGAAATTATTAGATAATATCTATCAATATCATCAATAAATTTCAATTTTGTTATTTTGTAAGAAACGTACTGACTTAGATTCCTAGACATTACTACTGAACTCAACTGTAAGGTTATATCTGCCCCGCTTTGCCCTCATACTAGAATCTAGTGGTGTCCTTTGGCTTTGCTTGTCAACTTCATGGTAAAGGACAAATATATTTACTGCTTGTGAAAAGGGACATGAGTCATACAAGGGTGGTTATTGTGAAGACCTTTATCTCTAATACCATAAAAGGGAGACAATGTCTAACATGTACTGAATGATTATGTGCCCAGCATCATTCTAAGTATTTTGTGGAATTAACTAACTTAATCCTCACATCAACCTCTTGAGGTAAGCTTTATCACTATCCTCATTTTACAGATGAGGGTACAGAATCAAGAAACAGTTAAGGAACCTGCTTTGGGCAGATGGTTTAGATACATGACACTTTGTTCTAGTCCTGTGAATGCTCTTTAGTAGACACTGGTCTTGGGAGCTGACTCATTGTGGTGTGTGGATGCTCCAGTAATAAGGAAGAAAAATCCTAATATTTACTTGAGTACATAATTTATTGTCTTTTCCCCTGTTTAAAAGAGGAAATTATTTCTTTAAGAGTAACTGCCCAAAAAAAAAAAAAAAAAAAAAAAAAAAGAGTAACTGCCCAGGCCTCAGCTCATTGACCCTATAGTTTTTGCTCTTATTTATCATTTCTGATCATACACACGTATATAAGCACGTAGTTATTTGTCCTGGAAGCCAAAATACTTTATGAAAAAGGAAAAGGATAGGCTAAGTTAATCCCATGGTGGATTAGAATCTCAAAGTGAGATTTAGAAGCAGATATCTGGGGCATTTAGTTGTTCATTCATTCAGCAAGTATCTTTGGTGTACCCACAATTAGTGAGAATTTAAGAAATGTTCTGTGGAATTTTCAATGGGAAAGGAGGAAGGAGAATAAACATGGAAGGCAATGCTAGAAATTCAGAATACTAAATTTCCAACCTTAACCTAAGAAGCATGAGAATTCTAAGATGAGGATGAAAATACCCAAGTGACCCCCAAAGCTTAGATTCTCTACCTCAGCTGTGGACCTTTCCATGACAAGAGTCTGGGCATCCCATACTGAGGTGGAGGATGCGACTTGGTCCTTGGGTGCGGCAAAGTGGAAAAGTAAGAAGAGTGACTCGCTCTTCAAAGACCCAGGGTTGACCTAATCATCTTTGTCTACTAAGGCCAGAAGGTACATAGATGTAAGTAGGTAGCTCTGAATTATTCACGATGAAAGATTTCGACCTGTGGGGTTTTTCATCAAAGCAACTCTAAGCCAAAAGGGCTCTTTGTGATTTGATCACCCTTCTCTTCTTATTTTCAGGTTATTTAAGACACATTCCTTTTGTGCCCCTACCCCACGTGATATCTATCAACATAGCTTACCAGTCAGGGCTCCTAGAGACCTATTTACACCATCTCTCGGGAATAGCCTTGTGAGTCAGTATAAGCCAAGAAACCTCATACTCCACTTCCCCTGGCAATGCTTCTACTGGTCCAAGACTGAGGCATCAAAAGCAATTGGTTCTTGCCATTCATATTTGTTTCATCTACAAAATGTTTATCCACTGTGGGGACTTTAGGGTCAGGCTTTAGGATCAGAACCGAGCCCCCCTTTTATTTCCACTTGACACAGCCAGAGGCTAAGGAGAAGAAGCCGTGGAAGTGGTTTTGGCAACATTTCCCATGCTAAGAGATACACCCCAAAACTTTGAGAACAAAGGAGATATGCTGACATCTATCACCTCTTTAAAGAATATTGTAATTAGCCATAATTATCCACAAAATCAATAATTAAAACTTATTAACATAGAAAATTTGCATTTAGTTTATTTTTAAAGGCATTGAGGAAGTCTTTAGGCTAGGATTTTAATTATGTAGCTTACAGACCTATTCTGTACATATGGCAGACATTGATGATCAATAAGAGTCTTTTCTATGATTTCAACTGTGGTCAGAAACCTACTCAATGTGGACCCAATTCAACTACCACTCTATAGTTAGAATTATCATCATATGATGTAAAACTAATTTTCCACTCTTGCCTTAGACTTATCTGATGTTACCACTGCTTCTTCCTTCCACTCTGGGAGAAACTTTACAACATTTCCTTTCCATTTCTCAAGAATACTTTGAAGATAATTGGCACACATATAATTGAACCAGTCTACAGATTAAGCAAGAGGTTATATAAATGATGTCTCTTGTACTTTCTTTCACCTTGTAAATAGTGCTGTGGACTGTGCTAAGTCGCTTCGGACAGGTCTGACTCTTTGTGACCCAAGGGACTGTAGCCCACTAGGCTCTTCTGTTCTTGGGATTCTCTAGGCAAGAATACTGGAGTGAGTTGCCATGCCTTTCTCAGGTCTATTCCCAACCCAGAGATAGAACATGCCTCTCTTTTGGTCTCCTGCTTTGGTGGATGGGTACTTTACCACTAGCCCCATCTGGGACACCCTTTGTAAAATAGTGCTTCACTAAAAGCAGCATCACCAAATAACGTTATATTGCAATATGAATTTGTGCATTTCTCAGTAGCTTTGCTGACTAGTACATGGCCAAGTTATCTTGTTTGAGGTGGAAGTCAACTTGCTGTTTGATAGGATTTTAGAGGCCAAAAAGCAGGGAAATTTTTTTTTCAAAGAAACAGGTTATAGAACTCTACCACTATTTTTAGTGCTAACCACTGGAAGAGGTTAGTGCTAGAAATAGTGGTTGATTCAAACAACATTGGGAGCTAGAGCTCTATTTCTCAGTATACCTTTCCGCTCCATGGACTTTTTATCCAAAACATATATTAGTTCATAGATTCCTCCAAGAGACCCAGAGCTACTGTAGTGGGTTCCATAAGTTTCCAAAAATGCAAAATATTCCCCCTTTTCATAAGTAGTCGGCAAGGTATTTATAGAATCCAAGAAAGTTGTTTGCAGCATGACATCCCGACTTCTCATCACAAATCTTCCCAGGTGAATTTTTCCTTTTACATGCATATACATTTTTTCCTTTATTGCAGAGCAGAAGAAAAGAAACATGAATTTTATCACGCTTATTTCAAATTCAAAACTCACAAAATTTAAAATTTCCATAGTCAATACATTTTTTAGCCATGACTGCAAGGTAACACTTTAACCCATTTTAATGACAAACTTAAAATCCTATCAAAAGTGTTGATGAAGATGTACAAAAAGTGGAACTCTCATGCATTGCTGTGGAAGGGTCAAATGGTACAACCACTTTGGAGAACTGTGTGGCAGTTTCTAAAAAATGTCAATACTCCCATGGCGAGCAAATTCATTTTTACATGAGATGAGTAACAGCACTTCACAAAAAGATCTGTAAGAAGCTTTTATAGCAACTTTGAGCAGAATAGCTTAAAATGGAAAATGACAAATGTCCACTGACAGGAGAATTATTAGACAAATTGTAGTCTATTCACACAGAACAATACTAGTTAGCAATAAAAGGCAATGAACTACTGATACAGGCAACAATGCAAATAAATCTCAAAAATATTTTCCTGAGTGAAATATACACCAAAGAGTTTATACTGTATGCATGTGTGTGTGTGTGGTTGTTTTAGTCGTGTCCAACTCTTTGAAACCCTATGGACTAAAGCACGCAAGGCTCCTCTGTCCATGGAATTCTCCAGGCAAGAATACTGCAGTGGGTTGTCATACCCTCCTCCAGGGGATCTTCCAAACCCAGGCATTGAACCTGTCTCTTATGCTCCTGCATTGGCAGGAGGGTTCTTTGCCACCAGTGACACCTGGGAAGCCCATATGCTATATGCTGCTACTGCTGCTGCTGCTGCTAAGTTGCTTCAGTCCTGTCCGAATCTGTGCGACCCCAGAGACGGCAGCCCACCAGGCTCCCCCATCCCTGGGATTCTGCAGGCAAAAACACTGGAGTGGGTCGCCATTTCCTTCTCCAATGCATGAAAGTGAAAAGTGAAGGTGAAGTCGTTCAGTAGTGTCCGACTCTTAACGACCCCATGGACTGCAGCCTACCAGGCTCCTCATTCCGTGGGATTTTCCAGGCAAGAGTACTGGAGTGGGTTGCCATTGCCTTCTCCAATATACTATATGACTCTATTGTATTTATATAAAGTTCTAGAACAGTTGAAACTAAGCTGTGGTCAGAGAAATACGGTCAGCAGTTGCCTCCTAGCTGGTAGGGGATTGATTCAAAGAGCATGAGGAAATTTTCTTGTAGGTGATGGAAATATTTTGCATCTTGTTTGAGAAGGTAGTTACAAAGGTGGATATAACAGTCAAAACTCATGGAACTATATGCTAAAATATTTTCATTTCGTTTTATGTAAATTATACCTCACTAAGTTGACTTAAAATGTTAACAATGGAAGGATATGTAGACATTATATATGAAGCCCAATCTTATTTTACATACAAGGAAACTGGGATACAAAGATTTCAAATTATTTTCCCCAAATCTGTGGCAAAGATTAGTACTGAAAACCTAGGTCTCAGGCCTTTCTGTGCCTTCTCCTAAGTCCTCTGAATCTTTGATAACAGGGAAAGACAGAGAATATTTTAAGAAGTAGTTTTCAAGTTAATGTAAACACGTCAGCACTTAAATGTTCCCAGGGGTGATGGCTTACATTTCCCAAGGAACACTGAGGCAGTGACAAAGAACTACGTGATTCAGTGCTGTAGGCTGTCCCAGGCAAAACTAAACCACAATTGAGATCCCATGCTTTTATGGAAGGTCTTTAAAAATTTTCCTGCTGTAGTTGTGGTGAACACGTGTGATTGCATAGGAGTTTAAAACATTTATTTTTTTTAAAGGTGAATCTTGGTATGTATGAACATCACAGCAAATTTTTTATGTTTTAGGAGCACAACTGTTTGCACTGCAGGACTTAACTTCAACTGATACTGGGTGATTCAGTATCTAACAAGAATCTTAAAGAAACTTATTCCATATTTATATGTTTTCCATTTGGCGAATTGCATAACAGTTCTTAACAGAATCTCAAAGATGCACAAAACATATTTGAATTTCTTTTCATTTGCTAAAATTGAGAGGTGTATCTTGTCAGAAAGACATTATATTCTCTGGTTCAGCTTATTTTAAAGATAGATCTTAGATCATTCCCATCCAAATCCATTCTTGTTTCTTCCATCTTAAGGGAATAAATATAACTTCTTGGTTTTACTTGTCTGACCACTTGCCATCCATTTCTTTGCCCTCATTGTGTTTAGTCTCTCAGTCATGTCCGACTCTTAGTGACCCCATGGACTGTAGACCACCAGGCTCCTCTGTCCATGAGGATTCTCCAGGCAAGAATTCTGGAGTGGCTTCCATGCCTTCTTCCGGGGATCTTCCCAACCCTGATATTGAACCCAGGTCTCCCGCATTGCGGGTGGATTCTTAACCATCTGAGCCACCAGGAAAGCTCAAGAATACTGGAGTGGGTAGTATTCTACCTTCTCCAGGAAATCTCCCCAACCCAGTAATCGAACATGCATTCAAACCTGAATGCAGGGGTCTCCTGCATTGCAGGCAGATTCCTTACCAGCTGAGCTAACAGGGAAGCCCAATTAGAAGCAAAATTCCTTTAAAGAGTTTTCTAGTCTGGCTGTTTCCAATTCCTCTCTTCCCATTTTCTCTTAAATCTAACCCAGTCATGCTGCTGCCCTCTCCACTCCCAACAAAACTTCTCTTTTATTCAAAACCTCTTGTGAAGGTGCCAGTGATCTTCACAATGCTAAACCAGTGGTCACTTCTCTATATCCTCTTTCATATATTAATGCATTTGCAACAGTTCATCGCTCTTTTCTTTTTTGTCATCTAGGACAGTGCTTCTCAAACCATGCAGTATAAACATCCAGAGAATCTTGTCAAAATGCAGTTCTAACTCAGTAGGTTTGTGGTAGGGTCTGAGATCCTAACTTCCCAGTGACATTGCTTCTACTGGTCACAGAACACGCTTTGAGTAATTAGGTTCTACGGCATTACCCTGGCTACATTCTTTTTTCCTTCAGTCCTCGTTCCCCAGAGCACTTTCTATTGAAGTTTCTTGAGTTTAGTCTTTGATCTTCCCTTTTATAACCACACTAATTTTTAGTGGTCTCACCAAGGCCTACAACTTGAAGCACCATCTATATATTTTGTTGTCCAGTTGCTTAATTGTGTCTTACTCTATGGGACCCATGGATTGGAGCACACCAGACTCCTCTGTCTTGACCATCTCCCACAGTTAGCTCAAATTCATGAGCATTGAGCTGGGGATGCTATATAACCATCTCATTCTCTGCCACCTACTTCTTCTATTGCACTCAATCTTTCCCAGCGTCAGGGAAATGAGTGGGCTCTTCGCATCAGGTGGCCAAAGTATTGGAGCTTCAACTTCACCAACTGTCCTTCCAATGTATGTATGATTTCTTTTAGGATTGACTGGTTTGATCTTCTCGCTGTCTCAAGAGTCATCTGCAGCACCACAATTTCAAAATATCAATTCTTCGGCTCTCAGCCTCCTCTATGGTCGAACTCTCACATTCATATATAACTACTGGAAAAATCGTAGCTTTGATTATATGTACCTTTGTCAGCACAGTGATATCTCTATGCTGTCTAGGTTTGTCATAGTTTTCTTCCCAAGGAGCAAGCGTCTTTTAATTTCATGGCTGCAGTCACCTTCTGCAGTGATTTTGGAGTCCAAGGAAAGATAATCTATCACTTCTCCCTATTTTTCCCCTTCCACTTGTCATGCAGTGATGGGACCAGATGCCATGATCTTAGCTTTTTCATGCTGAGTTTCAAGCCCACTTTTTTACTCTCCTTTTCATCCCCATCAAGAAGCTCTTTATTTCCTCTTCACTTTCTGCTCTTACAGTGGTATCATCTGCGTATCTGAGGTTGTTGATATTTCTTGCAGCAATCTTGATTCCAGCTTGTGAGTCATCTAGTCCAGCATTTCACATGATGTACTTTGCATATAAGTTAAATAAGCAGGGTGACAATATATAGCCTTTTTGTACTCCTTTCCCAATTTTGAACCAGTCAGTTGTTCCATGTAAAGTTCTAACTCTTGCAGCTTGTCACATGTACAGATTTCTCAGGAGATGGGTAGGGTGGTCTGGTACTCCCAACTATGTAAGAATTTCCCACAGTTTGCTGTGATCTACCCAGTCAAAGGCTTTAGCATAGTCAATGAAGGAGAAATAGATGTTTTTCTAGAACTTCCTTGCTTTCTCCATGATCCAACAGATGTTGGCAATTTGATCTCTGGTTCCTCTGCCTGTTTGAAACCCAGCTTGTTCATCTGGAAGTTCTTAGTTCATGGACTGCTGAAGCCTAGCTTGAAGGATTTTTAGTATAACCTTGCTAACGTGTGAAATGAGTGCAATTTTACAGTAGTTTGAACACTCTTTTGCATTGTCCTTCTTTGGGATTGGAATGAAAAATGACATTTTTCGGTACTGTGGCCACTGCTGAGTTTCCTGAATTTGCTGACATACTGAGCGCAGCACTTTAGCAGCCACATCTTTTAGAACTTGAAATAGCTCAGCTGGAATTTCATCACCTCCACTAGCTTTTTTGTAGTAATGCTTCCTAAATCTCACTTGACTTCACACTCCAAGATGTCCAGCTCTAGATGAGTGACCACATCATCATGGTTATCTGGGTTATTAAGGCCTTTTTTGTATAGTCCTTTTCTGTATTCTTGCCATCTCTTCTTAATCTCTTCTGCTTCTGGTAAGTCCTTACCATTTCTGTCCTTTATTGTGCCCACCCTTGCATGAAATGTTCCCTTGATTTCTCCAATTTTCCTGAATAGATCTCTAGTCTTTCCCATTCTACTGTTTTTCTCTATTTCTTTGCACTGTTCATTTAAGAAGGCCTTCTTATCTCACCTTACTATTCTCTGGAACTCTGCATTCAGTTGGATATATCTTTCCCCTTCTCCTTTGTCTTTATCTTCCCTGCTTTCCTCAGCTGTGTAAAGCCTCCTCAGACAAAGAGTTCACCTTCTTGCATTTCTTTTCCTTTGGAATGGTTTTGGTCACTGCCTCCTGTACAATGTTATGAGCCTCCATCCATAGTTCTTCAGGCACTCTATCAGATCTAATCCCTTGAATCTATTCATCACCTTCACTGTATAATCATAAGGGATTTGATTCAAGTCATACCTAAATGGCCTAGTGGTTTTCTATACTTTCTTTTTTTAAACCTGAATTTTGCAATAAGGAACTCATGCTTTGAGTCACAGTCAGCTCCAGGTCTTGTTTTTGTTGACTGCATAGAGCTTCTCTATCTTTGGTTGCAAAGAACATAACCAATCTGATTCCGGTACTGACCATCTGGTGATGTCCTTGTGTAGAGTCATCTCTTGAGTTGCCGGAAAAGGGTGTTTGCTATGACCAGTGTGTTCTGTTGACAAAACTCTGTTAGCCTTAGCCCAGCTTCATTTTGTACTCCAAGGCCAAACTTGCCTATTATTCTGGATGTCTCTTGAGTTCCTACTTTTGCCTTCCATACCCCTATGATGAAAGGGAGATCAAACCAAACAATCCTAAAGGAAGTCAGTCCTGATTATTCATTGGACAGACTGATGCTGAGGCTGAAGCTCCAATACTTTGGCCAACTGATGCAAAGAACTGACTCATTAGAAAAGACCCTGAAGTGGGAAAGATTGAAGGCAGGAGGAGAAGGGGATGACAGAAGATGAGATGGTTGGATGGCATCATTGACTCAATGGACATGAGTTTGAGCAAATTCCAGGAGTTGGTGATGGACAGGGAAGCCTGTCACACTGCAGCCCATGGGGTTGCAAAGAGTTGGACATGACTGAGCAACTGAACTGATGATGAAAAGGACATCTGACATTAAGTGTCAGTTCTAAGAAGGCATTGTAGGTCTTCATAGAACCAGTCATCTTCTGCTTCTTTGGCATTAATGGTTGGGGTACAGACTTGGATTACTGTGATGTTGAATTTTTTGCCTTTGAAACAAACTAAGATGATTCTATTGTTTTTGAGATTGTACCCAGGTACTGAATTTCAGACTCTTTTGTTGACTATTTGGTCTATTTCATTTCTACTAAGGGCTTCTTGTCCACTGTAGTAGATATAATGGTCATCTGAATTAAATTTGCCCATTCCCATCCATTTTAGTTCACTGATTCCTAAGATGTCAATGTTCGATCTTGTCCTCTTCTGTTTGACCACATCCAATTTGCCTTGATTCATTGGACCTAACATTCCTCGTCCCTGTGCAATATTAAATCCAATGACTTTAGGTACCATCTATTTATTAACAGCTTGTGACTCAGCTGGTAAAGAATCTGTCTGCAATGTGGGAGACCTGGATTCGATCCCTGAGTTGGGAAGATCCCCCGGAGAAGGGAAAGGCTACCCACTCCAGTATTCTGGCCTGGAGAATTGCATGGACTGTATAGTCCATGGGGTCTCAAAGAGTCAGACATGACTGAGCAACTTTCACACTTTCTCAAACTTAAAGCTTAATTCCAGACCTCCTTCCCAAATGTCAGACTCATAACATCAACTTACTACTTTATGTCTCCAATGGAATGTCAAATAGACATCTCAAACATAATCTAAAACTTAACTACTGGTCTTCTTCTCCAAACCTGCTCTACCTGAAGTTTTCTCCATCTCAGCTGATAGCAACTCCATTCTTCTGGCTGCTCAGACCGAAAACCGAGTCATGTTTAACTCTACAACTGTCCTTTTCTGAAATGCCATCATCTCTCACCTACATTCTTGCAATAGGTTTTAACAAATCTTCTTGCTTTTGCTACTAACTTTCATAATCTTGTCCCAACAATATCCAGAGTGGTCACTTAAAATATATTAAAATATGTCAACTTTCTATTCAAAACATTCCAATGGTCCCTCATGTCACTCACTGAAAAAAATCAAACTCTTATCATAGGCTGTGAGGCCTTTTATTATCTGATTCAAGGTAACCTCACTAACTTTTTCTCCTTCTGCTTTACTTTGGCCCAGTGTACAAGTATGTTCCCATCTTAGGGACTTGTCTATAACAGATCCTTCTGACAGTTATATTTGACTATTTCCTTCCCTTCAAATCTTTATTCAGATCTTATCTTCTCAGTGAAGCCTATCCTAAACTTCTTTTTAACTTTTTATTTTAACTTTTGTGTGTGTGCTGAGCTGGGTTTTCACTGCAGTGCATGCGCTTCTCTAGTTGTGGTGCACAGGATCAGTAGTTGTAGTGTGTAAACTTAACTGCCCAGAGGCATGTGGATTATATTTTCTTGACCAGGTATTGAGCCCAAGTCCTTTGCATTAGAAGGCAGATGCTTAATCAATGAAGTACCAGTGGAGTCCCCTAAGTTTCTTTTTAAATACTGCCGCCTGCCCAGGACTCCTGATTGCCTTACGCTGCTCTACTCTTCGTCATTCTATAGCACGTGTCATTTTCTAAAGAGTCTATAGCTTTCCTTTTTTGCTGTTACGCTTATTTTTATCTTACTTCCCTGCTAAACTTTCAGCTCCATGAGGAACAAGAATCTTTGTTAGTTTGGTTCACAAATGTATTCTAAGCACCCAGAACAATGCCTGGCCACATAGTAAGTCCACAATTAAATAGTTGTTGAATGACTTCAAGGATTTTCCAACTACACTCTTTGAGTGAGTGTGCATGTGAATGGAGGCAACGTACTGACCTATAAAAAACAATTATATGGTTGCTGGGGATTGGGGGGGGGATGGAGGGAAGGGATAGTTAGGGAGTTTGGGATGGACACATACACACTGCTATATTTAAAATGGATAATCAACAAGGACCTACTGTATAGCACATGTAACTCTGCTCAGTGTTATGTGGCAGCCTGGATGGCAGGGGAGTTTGAGGGAGAATGGATACATGTATGTATGTATGGCTGAGTCCCTTCGCTGTTCACTTGAAACTATCACAACATTGTTAATAGGCTATACCACAATACAAAAGTTAAAAAAAAAACCAATTATACAATTAGGCATAATATAAATACTAAAAGTGAAGGAGTATCATTTTTTAAGTGGAAGGAGGATACCTAAACAGGTGATAACAGAAAAGGGAGAGTGAGCATTTTACCAGCATCATACTGATTACAGAAAGTATATTCTGTATTTATTCCAAAGATGAAACAAACCGCTAAATCTGGATTAAATATTATAAAACAAACACATTTCCAAAGTCTCAGATTAAATGTATGATTACAAAGTCAGCAGACAATTTCATGTGCAATGTATATAATTTCATGGCATTGTTACTTTAGAAATACACTTTACAGTAAGTAGTCATCATTCTAAGACATTGCAATGAATTACCAAAAAATTCCTGAGCATGATTTTTCATTGTAATTCTGAAGAGAACACAGATTAAACAGTCTGTTACCACAATCTCAGTCAAAAAGAATGTTCTGAATTCTTCTCTTTTTTTTGGTTGCACCACAGGCATGTGGGATCTTAGCTACCCCTAACTAGGAATCGAACCTGTGCCCATTACGGTGGAAGCACAAAGTCTTAACCACTGTATTGCCAGGGGAGTCCCAAAAAGTATGCTCTGAATTCTTAATATGCTTGTTCTGTTTGTAACCACAAACACTCATATTACTACTGAACTGAAGGGATTTTTCTCCAGTTAACTTTCTTCCTCTGGACCCTCTAGCTACCTATACATTTGAAGATTTGTTGAGTATTATTTTTCTTTATCTTATGAGCACTATCTGCTCTAAACAATTAAACTTAAAAAAAGGATGCTTGGTTAGTTTGAAAAATATTCCATTATATTTTCTATACTAAATGTTTGATCTTACCTTCTTAGAAGAATATGACCACAACAGTCTGTAAATTTCATTTTTGGAATACGTAAATCGAAACGTAGACTCAGCATAAAAGTTGGAAGGACTTGAGATGTTTTCTTTGTCAGAATGTTCTGAATCTATACATTTATGCTTTTTAATTGCTTCAACAGGTGTATATTTTATAGTTAAATTTGCATTAAAATTTAATTTCTTGTCTTCGATAATAGTTCTGAGTATCTGAATCTCTTCTTCATGATTTTCAGTTCTGAAATTCTTGTCAGCTTTGGTCTTAGAGAAAATATACAAAAAATCACCCACAATAAACAGGAAAAGACAAAAATCAGGCAGCTTATTTGAAAGAGAATAGAGCAAAGTTAAGAGTGAAGGCACAAAAGTGAGACTGCCAGTATTTAAATACAGATTCGATAACCTTGAGAACATTACACAATAATCTCTCTGTGCCCAGTCTGATTCCTAGTCTATAAAATAGGGATACTCACCACACCTGGCCCAAAGGTTGTTATGAGAAATCAGTGAAATAATGTACATGAAGGGCTTAGAACATAGCAAGCTTTCAAAAGTTAACATATTAATAATTAAAAAGCAAGTTGCATAACAGATCAGATGTACAATATATTCCCATTTGTGTAAAAAAAGAAAGAAAAAATGATAAAGCCTTATATACCAGACACTGTTTTGAGCATTTTACACTTTAATTAATTTAAGTAGAAATTTCAAGACTTGAGCCCTGTTCTGCCTTTTAACCTTTTCACTCCGCTGTCTAATTGAAAAAAAAAACAAAACCCAAAAAACTTCTATATGCATAGAAAATTACTGGAAAAATAGACAACCCACAGAGTGTTCACCCTTGAGAAGGGGAACTGTGAATAGATAGATCTCTGGAGTAGTGGCAGGCTTGCTTTTTCTTGCATTATCTTTTATGTTGTTTGGACTTTTTGATTTTTTTAACCATGCTCATTTTTGCATGAGCAAGACTGAACTAAACAACTTAATTGTTAAGTTAAAACTAGTTGTTTAATTTAAACAACCTGGTTGTTTAGTTAAAATTAGTTGTTTAGCTCAAACAACTTAGATGTTTAGTTAGCTGTTTAATTAAAACTTTCAATTAAAACGCATGAACTTATTTACAAAACAGACTCACAGACATAGAAAACAAACTGATGGCTACCAAAGAGGAGAGGATGGGAGAGGGATAAATTAGGAGCTTGGGTTTAACAGATAACACACTACTACACATGAAATAGATAATCAACAAGGTCTTACTGTGTAGCACAAGCAACTATATTTAATATCTTGCAAACTATAATAGAAAAGAATTTTTAAAAGAATATATATATATCTGAATCAGCTTTCTGTTCACCAGAAATTAACACTGTAAATCGACTATACTTCAATAAGACAAAACTTTTCTTTGCCGACTTGGTTACTGTCAGGCGTCAGCGGGAGAGCTGTTAATCTCGACAATTAAACTCTCTTTCCAGAGGTCCCCTGAAGCAGGCTGCAACTCTTGTCTGGAAAGAGACACTCATCTCTTTAGTCAGCGACGCAGATAGGACTTAGTAGCATACACTGAGTGACTTTTATGCATGGTGAATGCTAAGGTCTGAATCTGTATGACTCCCCTTAAATTCATATGTTAAAATCCTAATGCCCAATGGGATGGCATTATTAATAGAAGGTGGGGCCTGTGGAAGGAGCCTTCATGAAAAGATTAGTGCTTTTATAAAAGTGACTCCACAAAACTCCCTAGTCCCTGGAAACCATGTGAGGATACAGCAAGAAGTCTGTAACCTAGAAGAGGGCCCTCACCTGACCCTGCTAGCACTCTGATCTGAGATGCCCAGCCTCCAGGACTGTGAGCAGTAAACTTTTGTTGTTTCAAAGCTACCCGGTCCCTGGTATTTCATTATAGCAACCCAAGAAGACTAAGACAAGAAACCCAAAGTCATCATCTAATGGGAAAGATTGAAATGTATATAATTTTCTTTAAAGGAAAGTGTTCAATGCAAAGGGGAAGAGTAACCTAACCATGTCACTTCCCTGCTTAAAATCTTTGTCTTCCCACTGCCTTTGAGATAAATTCTAAACTAGATTTGTTCCAAGTTAGTCTCTCCCTGTCTATACTCCAGCCGGCTGATCTCCTTTCCATTTCCACCATCTATGTTTCCTCCCACCACAGGGCTCTTTTATGTTGTGTTTACTTTCTGGAAACTTCTTTACTTCCCCTGCCTCCTCCACCTTCCCATAACACAAACATTATACACACTCATACACACATACGTACTGTATATCCCTTGGTCTGGTAAATCCCCACTCCTATTTCAAGTCTGAGCTTAAACATCACTTTTTTAGGGAGATGTTTCCTCATCCCACCGACTAACAAATCTGTTTCCTGTAAGCTCTCATGGTTCTTCTTACAAAATGAAAAACTCTTCCCTTTTGTAATTGCTTATTTAATAGACCTTCAGATGGTAAACTCCTTGAAGTCAGGGACCATATCCATCCTATCCACATGCCACTATAGTTTCACCATTTAGTAAATTGCCTGGTGAAAAGTGGATGACAATAAAAAATTTATTAAATTTAATATGCAGCTCCAATAAAGCTAACATAACATATGTATTGAGTGCTTACTCTGTGTCAGTAGTTGCTATAAGTATTTTACATAAATATTTAATTTCCTATCTTTTAATTTCTCAAATTATCCCCATTTTACAGATAAGAAGATAAAGGTTAAAAAATACATCCAGGACCACACAGCTAGGGAGTGGCCCAGTCAGCAATGAAACCCAGGAAGTCTGATTCCAGGGCAGAATTGTTCATTTTTATGTTACACTGCCAGAGAAGGCTTGACAAATTCTCTGTGGTAAATGAAGAAAAGTTTCATGGAACAGGTTTTCTTGAACATTTGGCCTTGAAAAATTAATACATATATATATTATGCAATAATATTATATGTTATATTAAACTGAATCACTGTATTGTACACCAGAAACTAATACAGCATAGTTGTTAATCAACTATACTTCAATTAACAAAAAGAGAGAGAAATGAATAAATTTCTATTGCCTTGAAATCTAAGGCTGGTAGAAGCAATTGAAGACAATTTTACTCAGTTTTCCATGCTGAGAAGTGCCAAAGCTGAACAAAATGGCACCAGAAAACTATCTCTCCCTAACTCTTCTAGAAGGCTACGGTCTTCCTAGTCCACTGTCTTCTAATTGGTTGTAGGATAAGAGTGGCATGATTTGTAGGCTCTTGTGCTTACAACTGAATTGACTAGAAATGAACCGGCCCTGGGCAAGGATCAACTTAGCAGTGTGAAGGACTACTTGCTGGTATAAAGGCATATTAGTCAGGGTGTCGGTTAGAATGCTGTTGAGTGGTCCTGTTTCACTATGCTAGGATGATGGTGGTGAGTAAAGCCTGAAATAGTGAGGGTGGGGTCACCCCCCCAGAAAGCCTAGAGACAAGAGCTAGATTGAAAAGCCCCAAATCAATCCATTCAAAAATAAGTCTGGGCTCAATGACAGACATTCAGAGATGGACCAATATGTGGGGGATCATTCTGAAAAGAACAAAAGCCTTTGAAGAGAGGTCAAGGGGCAAGATTACAGAAAGCAGGAAGACACAAAGATGGAAGTAAGTTTCTTTATGAGAATCAAATAAACAGATGTTGGAGAAGCTGAAATCAGAGAGGGGGCAAGTGTGGTTGTCCAGAAGGTCTTTACAGGGGCTAAAGAAATCTACCCTGTTTAAAAACTTATCAACTGATTCTTCTTGAATAGAAATAAACATTACTTCTGGCCCTGGGAATGGAAGAGATAGAACACCTCAGAAAATACTTCATAGTTCAAACTGAGGAGATTTGGAGAGAGAGTGGAAATAAAAAGTAAAGAGAAAGGATTATTAAAAGTTTCACTAAAAGTTTGTATGCACAAATAAAGAATAAAACCATATATTACTTACTATTATTATTAAAGGCATCTCTCACTAATTGACAAAAGGAACCTGGAAAGAGCAGATTGCCTGAAACCTCATGAGTCATCCTCAACTAAGGTACCTAGCCAAACTGCATCCTCTTTTAACTGTTAAATTTCAGGATAATTTGAAAGATAATAGTAGATAATGAATATAGTTCTCTATTATCTTTAAAAGATCATCTTCTCTGCCTAGGTCTTCAGTATTGGCATGTTCTAGGATTCCATTCTCTCTGTTCTTTCCTCTCTCATTATACACCTCCTGGATTGGCCGTAAGCACTCTCAAGACTTCAGTGATGCTCTGGTATATGCTGATGGTACCTAAATTTCTGTCTCCAGTTCAAACTCCACCCTCACATTTATATAATTTATATAATCTATTTTGGGCAAGATAACTCTACCCAGAAGTCAAGCGTTATCTTCTTCTTGGAATTAACTCTTCTTTGGGAAGATTCCCCATCTCCCCTTCCAACACACACACACACACATCTCAGGTCTTCTCTGATGGCCTACCATCCACTGGAGGTCTCCTTTGACTTTTTGTCTCCATATTTTTCATCTATGGTGAGTTTACTTTGTGCTGGACCCTGTTCTAAGCACTTTGCACTTATTAACACATTTGCTGCTGCTGCTAAGCCGCTTCAGTCGTGTCCGACTTTGTGCGACCCTATAGACGGCAGCCCACCAGGTTCCGCGGTCCCTGGGATTCTCCAGGCAAGAATACTGGAGTGGGTTGCCATTTCCTTCTCCAATGCATGAAAGGGAAAAGTGAAAGTGAAGTCGCTCAGTCGTGTCCGACTCTTAGCGACCCCATGGACTGTAGCCTACCAGCCTCCTCTGTCCATGGAATTTTCCAGGCAAGAGTATTGGAGTGGGGTGCCATTGCCTTCTCCATTAACACATTTAACCTTTTCCAAATTCCTATGAAGTATGTATTATTATTATCCCACTTTATGATAAGAAACTGAGATTCAGGAAAGATAATAAAGTTGCCTGGAGTCATATGGATGATAAGTGAAGGAATTTATCAGAATTCAAACCCAGGGAGCCTTATTCAGAACTGAGCACTTGACCTTATGCCCTACTATCTCCAATTCGTTACTAAACTCTTAGTTCTTAAGACAGAGCTGCATCTCATATCTCCTTCTCTGCCTCTAGTATTACAGATGCAGTTCAGTTTTTCATCATCTCTTTGGATCATAAAATAGCCTTCTTCAGTTATTATCTCTGTTGTTGTCTCCTCAAAATTCATCTCCACAAAACACAAAGATTTAAAATGCAACTCTGACCATGTTATGCTCCTCAATGATTTCTTTATAATCCTCAGGATTATGTCCAAGTTACTTAGTATGGCATAGAAGTATCTTCATAATTTGACTCCTACCTATGACTCCAAATTTGAATCCATAATAAGTTCATTGTAGACTATAGTTCCTTTCAAGATAGCAGCTTCTATAGGCATAGTCCTACTTGTTCCCCAAGAATATCAATATATAACAAATAAACTAGCATGTAAATATATAACAAATTTTATTTGTTCACTGCCAAGTTTTCTAAATGGGTTCAAACTGCCTGTAGAGACAGTAGTTGGAATGTTTATTAAGCCTGTTTTCCCTTCCTGTCAACTTTAGTGGCAATTCCAATTATATATTCACTTGAATATGGGTTATTCCCTCCATTAAAAAAAAGCATTTGCTTTCTAAACCAAGAGTGTCAGTATTCTGCATGCATTTGTTTACTAATTCAATAATCATTTATTTCCCTGGAGGAGGAAATGCAACCCACTACACTATTCTTATCTGGAAAATCTCATGTACAGAGGAGCCTGGTGGGCTATAGTCAATGGGGTTGCAAAGAGTCAGACATGACTGAATGACTGAACACACAATTATTTATTTAGCATGATATATGATGTTAGTTTCTCAGGATTCCATGGTAAGTAAAATGACTAGAAACTCAACTAAAGGTAGATATGATATAGCAAAATCAACACCTGAACAGAAAGAAAAGCAAAGTCTATTGCATAATTTGCAGAAGAGGCATCTAACCAAAATAAAAGATTTAGAGGAGAAAGCTGAGGGTGGTGTGGCAATTAAAAGCCAGATGAAGATTTATCATTATCCGGAAGGCTATAGGGAGACAACACCAGATTTAAGCAACAAAGTGATAAGGTCAGATTTATCATATATCTTCATACTGAAGTGTGTGGAATGAATTGAAACTGAGAAAAACTAGAGGTCTCAGACTGATAGGAGGACTAACATAGTAACCCAGATGGAAATGATGAAAGCCCAATGCAGTGGGCATGGCAGTGGGAATGGAGAAGAAGAAACAGAGATAAGAGACTTTACAAAATAATGGAACTTGAAGATTGATTGGATGTTGTGGGCTTTGAGGGAATGGACCTGTAGAGTTCTTTAGGAAGATTTCCAGATTTTTGAGTTTAATGATTAGGAAGATATTGTTTCATTTATCAAGTAGAGAATTCAAGAGCAAGAAACAGAGGATTGAGAATAAGATGGGATATAAGGTTTGGATATGTGAACTGTGTGATGTTTGCAGTCAACTAGCTACACAGACCAACCTGAAAGTGAAAGTGAAAGTGCGAGTCGCTCAGTCGTGTCCGACTCTTTGCGACCCCATGGACTATACAATCCATGGACTTCCCCAGGCCAGAATACTGGAGTGGGTAGCCTTTCCCTTCTCCAGGGGATCTTCCCAACCCAGGGATCGAACCCAGGTCTCCCACATTGCAGATGGATTCTTTACCAGATGAGCCACAGCACAGACCAACCTAGACAGCATATTATAAAGCAGAGATATTTTGCCAACAAAGGTCCATCCAGTCAAAGCTATGGTTTTTCCAGTAGTAATGTATGGATGAGACAGTTGGATCATAAAGAAAGCTGAGCGCTGAAGAACTGATACTTTTGAACTGTGGTGTTGAAGACTCTTGAGAGTCCCTGGGACTGCAAGGAGATCTAACCAGTCAATCCTAAAGGAATCAGTCCTAAATATTCATTGGAAGGACTGATGCTGAAGCTGAAACTCCAATACTTTGGCTACCTGGTGTGAAGAACTGACTCCTTGGAAAAGACGCTGATGCTGGGAAAGATTGAAGGCAGGAAGAGAAGCGGATGACAGAGGATGATATAGTTGGATGGCATCACCGACTTGATGGACACGAGTTTGAGTAAGCTCTGGGAGTTGGTGATGGACAGGGAAGTTGCACATGACTGAGCGACTGAACTGAGTTACACAGATACCCAGTTCAGAGGGAGACTAGGGCTGTAAATGCAGTATTTGTAAGCCATCACGATGGAGGGGAAATCTAAAGCCACAGGAGGGAATGAAATTGCCCAATGTAGAAAGAGATTGTGAAACAAGATAAGAACTCTGGTAGCAGCAATATTTAAGTGCTGTTTCAAGTAAAGGGAATTCAGTGAAGCTTAAGATGAACTTTGGTGAAAACAGTTTGGGTAACAAGATAACAGAGGTTTGGTGTTATGGGCTGAACTGTGATCCCCCAAAATCCACGTGCTGAAATTCCTGATTTCAGTTATCTCAAAATGTGATGGCATTTTGAGACAGAATCTTCAAAAAGCTTATCAAGTTAAAATGAGGTCATTATGATGGGCTGTAATCCAGTATGACCGACGACCTTATAAGAAGGGGAGATTAGAATCCGTCCAGTATGGAGGGAAGACCACATGGAGATGCAGGAGATAGCCCCCTACTGTCAAGGAGAGGGACCTCAGGGGAAACCAACCCTTCCAACATCTTGATCTTAGACTTTCAGCCTCCAGAACTGTGAGAAAATAAATGTCGTTTAAACCATCCAACTAGTGGTACTTTGTGATGGTAGCCCTAGGAAACAAATCCAGTTGGGGAACTCATGGGAAGTACAAAAATTGAGACAGCAAGTGTAGATGAGAAGAGCATGTAGAGATGAGGGCATCCTTTCTGTGTTTTTGTTTTTTAAACGAGAATCTTAAAGATATTTACATATTAAGGACAGGGTGGAAAATGAGGGAGACAGAGGTTGAACTGAGCATCAAATAAGTTTGTACATAAGTACAACTTTGAAGATAAAAAAAAAACACCTGAGAAGATTCTTATCTGTGGCTTGGATAGTCTCTGTCCAGTTGGAGCTCCTGCCATCTAATAAGGTAGGCAGAATAATAAGGTAAAGAGCTGGAGGAGGTTGTTTAACATATTAAACTACACTGTGGAGAGTGGGGAGGTGAGTGGACCTGCTGAGACGGGTGGAAGACCTGGGTGTGGTTATAACACTACCCGTTCCTGAATGATTAGCATGATTTTCTCTATGGTGCCCAGCAAGGTAAATTTATGCAGAAAAATAATAGGGTTCATCCAAATATGGAGTTTTTCTAGAGGGACTAGAAAACAAGGACAATGATAATACTATCAAGAGTGGACAAAAATGGATGTAGATTAATTAGGGGAAAAAACTGAACATAGGAGGAGCAAGACAGACTGGAAGGAAAATAGATGCCCCCAAACTGGGTCTAGGTGGGGTTTAAGACTAGATTAGTGGTCACAAATGAGGATGACAACTGAGAGACTGGATAGTTGTGATGAGGCAAAACATAAAATGTTTCAGATTTCAGAGGCAGCATAGTTCTGGTGAATACAAGGTTAAGGATGTGTCTAGAAAATTAGTGACTCTACTAGAGTAGATATAGGAAGTTAAGGGGCAACAAGAAATTATGGCAATGCACATGATTTAAAATCACTCAGTATTTTGTTAGGATTTGGGGTGGAAAGGATGATTATAATCCAGGTGCACTTTCCAAACCTTTGTTGACCTCCAAAATCTTACATTCTCATGGAGATTCAGGTTTAAAAAGAATTGTAATGAAAACTTGAAAGCTGATTTACAAATTGTTACTTTCAACAACAAAAGTAGAGATGACTAAAGATAAACAAGTGAAAAGGAACTAATTCATACATGTAATCATCACTTTTTTTCCCCCTCTATATTGCAGGCTTCAGTTGTTCTTGGTCATCACTTCTGATTTACAGTAACCAATAAACTTTGAGTGAGAATGTAACTGCTAACTAACCAGAACTGCATTTAACCAGAACTACATCCTTTTCTGTTTATACTTTTAAAAAGAATAGCTAATATTTATTCAGTGTTTGCTATGTGTCAGTAGCCTGAATGTTTCACGTATTTAGACTCATTTATCTTTACAGGGTAGGCATTATTATTTCTATTTTACAGATGAAGAAACTGAGGCATGATGAGGAGAAGTAATCTTCCCAAGGGCTAGGATTTCAAGCTCTGCAGTGTGCCCTGGAGCCAAAGCTGCATTTGAGACAAGAGGCACTGAGGGGAAGTGAATGTGTCAGAGAAAGATGTCATTATTAAGGAATATTCCCCATGGAATGATAGGTTCATAGAATTCTTTCAAAAAATGAAAGATAGTAAATTATTGCCCATAAATAACTAAGATAAGATTTTAAAAATTGTCATCCAGTACAATTTTGTTGAGCACCTATCCTACACATATATTGAGTGACAACTGGTAATAGGTTATAAGGAAGTAAAATATGCATTCTCTGCCTTTAGGCTCTATAATAAGAATATATATGAAAAAGTAGGTAAAATATGCCAAAGAGTGTTAGAAAGCGTAGAAAATAACCCTTTCCTAAGAGGTAAAAATAGAGATTTCCATTCAATAAACTCAAGTTCTTTAATGTTGAGCTAGTCGTGGACCTTAACAGATTGGGATACTGGGAGCATTAGCATTACTAGCACCAAGAGCGGGGGAGGATGATCTGGGGACTTTAACAGGCCCCCAGCCAACTCTATCAGCATCCTTCCTCACGTAGCACGAAATAAAAACTCAGGTCCACAATCCCTATCAACTTTTTTATAAGCTTGATGCCAAAACTCATTTGGAGGCATTAATCTGATCTGAGTGATAAAAAGTTACTTATGCTCTTCATTTCTCCCACTTTTTGTAAATATCAGTTCATTTTGCCATTGATATGTTAATATGTTTGATTCTAAGATGCTGCTCCCAACTCCACCTGGGGTGTAAGTAATATACAGGATAAGCACCACATCATCCTTGTAAAATCCAAAACCTTCTGAATTAGGAAACACATCTGTTTTCAGAGTTGTGGATAAGGGACAATGTTTGCTTACTTTCCAAATGTAGCTTCAAGATCAGTCCTGAGCAACCCTCTAGCCCTCATCTCTTGCTTCACACCTGTTACTAACCTTACAGAGAAGCTAACAGGCTGGTGACAGTGACAAAGAAAAACTGTACAGCACAGACCTGAGAACTAAAAAAAAATAAAACAACACAATAACCCTTCTTGCCTTGGCAATGACAAAGCTTCCCTTCTTTGGTATACTCTTTCAAAGAAAGTAGAACATGTGTAATACTTCTTAGAAAGATGAAAACTTCCCTTCAAAAAATATGCTTAAAGAAGGTTAACCTGGCATGATGGGAAACATCAATTATCCAGAATGTTCCCTTAGATTTGTGGAAAACTGATTTTTTTCTGGACTTACAGGTAACAGAAATATGACAGTGTGCACATGGGGGAAAGAATGCCAGTCAAATATTTGAGACATTAAACATCTTTAACAAGACAGGATGATCACCTCAGGCTGCAATGGGTAGGGACTGATTTACAACATTGTTAGAAATAAAAGGAATACTAACTACAATTATGGAAAAGTAATATGTTTCTCAAACTAATGGGATTGACAGCATTAATAAAGGACGTTGTCATGACCAAATAAACTACATTTTATGGGTCACCAATGGAACCATTTAAAGAAACAGATTATTGTAGTTCCTGGATCAGAGTAAGTTATTTATTATTCTTTATTATATCTTGTTTAAATAAAAAACAAATCTCTAAAGGTGATAAATGCTGTCCCTTTGAATGGGGGCAGGTGCAGTTTGTGGATTGTTTTAGAGAATTTAGGTGACTTATAGAAAGGCAATATGCTTGAGCTGGCATTTTGTAGAGTAAAAATCACTCTAGGAAATAATTTTACTAGAACTGGGGATGGGGGGTTTTGAGGTGAGTGAGAATAACCATTTACATTAGTCAAGCAGGTGTTACCAAGGGGACATGAAGGAAAACAAATCTAGAAATGTTCTTGGTAGGTTAGCCAAAACCAAACCTCAAGAGCATGGCAGCAGTGTACTCAGTCCTTAAGTCAGCACTAATTTAATTTTTAGTTTCATCAGAACCTTAGATGATTCTTTTCACAGAGATGAGGTATTTGCCAAAACTCTACCACTAACTGCATGCTCCTGAGGATTGATCATAGACTGCTGTATATTATCTAAAGAGACTCAAGCTACACCTCTTCTTTAAGTCAGTCTTATGTTCACATTGAATTTTCATTTGACTGAATTTTTCACATCATTTAGAAGGAAACTTATGGAAACAATCGGTCAGCGAACGCTGAACAATGTGTTTTCTTCTCAGAAGACTTACGTCATAGGTCAGCGAAGCCACGTTCCAGGGCCTGCGGTAGTATGTCAAGGTGTTGCCATCCCAAACTCGGTCACAGAGCCCATTGTAGTACTGGTTGTCAAAAGGGGTGCTGAGCGGATCCATGCCTAAGATGTTGATCCTGAGAACGAACAGAGTAGCATCAGGCATGGAGATACCTGGAGCGAATGCCAGGCAGCCCTCGGAAACTGGGAGAGGAGAGCTTCAGCTAATCATGTTCCCAAAACCCGTGTGATGGTGTGATAGGATCAGGAACAGAAGCAAGAGCCTGGTCACCTCTACTCTGTGTCCGGGGTGGGGAGTGGACCTTAGGAAGGTCTTATAAACTCTTTTAGGCAGCTAGGCCACTGTTGAGCCCAATGAAAGAAATTCAATAAGTAGGAAGCAAGGGACCATCTGGCTGTTAGAGCTGAATTCTCACTGATGTAACTCTTAGCTAACCTCCCTTGGTGAACTATAAGCCAATGCTACAATATCACCTCTTAAAATTATTTGAGAACAAAGCATCTCAGGGGGGGAGTATAACATATGCATATAATTTTTAATCTATGAATCAACATGGGGCCTCTTTCTCTCCCCATTCTCTTTAAACTTAAACCTTTTCTTCCAGCTGTCTCACTGTCACAAACCTTGTTCCCTCCAGACTTATTTTACTCTTATGACACTTTCCAAGAGGAACACAAAAATGTCCTCATCTGGCAAGGCCTTCTCAAAGGTTCTCCTTTTTTCTCCTAGCAAAATATTGTTATTTGGCAAACTTTAATTCAGAAATAGGAATCTTGTTTAGCCTAAAAAATATTGACTTTGATTTGTAGGCCAAAAATCAATATATGAACAAGAAACAGTTCATTCTTTGTGAAGTGCTAATTGGTGAAACAATCCTTGCTGTCTAGACTGTATCTGGAGTAAATGGCCCCAGGGCACAGAGGCCAAAATAGAGGTTTGCTTCTCATATCCATAATGTAGCTTGGCACAAAAGCATAAATATGCTCTAAGCAAAACTCTAAGCAAAAGCTATTGCTCTGGACCACATCCCTGAGTCCAATGAGCTGGATTACAAATCTGGATGTTGGTTTCAAGAGCAATTTGTCAAAGGGTTTGGATAGTAAACCCATTGCTAATGCAAGAAAAATAATTGGAAAAGTATCCTATTTCCAATGGGTTAGTTAAAAGCAACATCTTTATATAAACAGCACATTCTTAATAAACTTTGAATCTACAAAGAAGATGAACATTATAGCTCAACTTAATGAAAGGCAAGTTAAGAAATGATTCAGTAATATCTTTCTCAAGGCTGACTGTATAGTTAGAATTAACTCCTTCTCACTATTTGCTCCACCAAAAGTACCTTTCATGAAAAACGCTATGGCCCTAAATTTCTAGTAAAGGGCCAAACATCAGACTTAGTCAGTTGAACAAGGAAGAGAGGAAAAAAGAAACACTATATATCTGGTTTACATTCTTAAACATCTTATGCTGGATAGGAAATTAAAATTTTGGCTTCAGCTTTTCACCCATTCCTGTATTCACAGACATATGAGCAATAAATATTTTAAAAAATATTGCTAAGATTTCAATACAAATACATAGAACACTGGAAATAAGTGATCTGTGTTTGTTTCTTAAACAAGCTCTCAAGTACTTGTTCTTTATTCTGTCGTGAACTTGTCTCCTATGCATCTTATTAACAATGACCCCATACCTCTTTGTATTCAATGAATAATGACATTAATCTTGGCTCATAATGATGCAAAGAGTCAACTCTTTGGAAAAGACCCTGATGCTGGGAAATATTGAAGACAAAAGGAGAAGAGGGCAGCAGAGGATGAGATGGTTAGATAGCATCACCGACTCAATGGACATGAACTTGAGCAAACTCCAGAAGATAGTAGAGAAGAGAGAAGTGTGGCATGCTGCATGCAGTTCATGGAGTTCACAAAGTTCATGCAGTTCATAAAGAATAGGACATGATTTAGCAACTGAACAACAATAATGGTGATGAACTCTTAGGTGACTGTTATATCTATGAGTAGTGTAGTGTTTGTAGTAAACAATGGGTAATATTAAGATGGTTAATATAGTCTTTGATTTCATTAAAATTCTATTCAAGGTAGGGGTTGGATACAATTACCAATTTCAAACAATTGTCCAAGGATGAATGTGCATGTACCAAATGGGTAGTACAGGTTAAGTGATGTACAAAGTTCCCAAGAGGAAGAGGTCCCCATGGCAGGGTCGTAAAAATGGTTTTAGAAGGAGTATCATGATTTGATTTGAGTTTTGAACATGGGGTCTGGAGGGCAGAAGGAATGAGTGTGCAAAATACTGTAAATGGAGGGACTGCTCTGATGGTCCAGCGGCTAAGACTCTACACTCTCAATGCAGAGATTCCAGGTTTGAACCCTGGTCAGGGAACTAGATTCCATATGCTGCAACTAAGAGTTCTTGTGCCACAACTAAAGATCTCAGAGTGCTGCCACTAAGACCTGCTGCAGCCAAGTACATTTAAAGTATTAAAAATGTTCTGTAGGTGGAAATATATATAGCATATTTTTGGGTGGTAGTATTCAGATTTTCTGGTTATCTACTCTAATAAATCATGCCTCCTTGTACGGTTTTAGTTTGACATCTAAAATGTTTCCTTTTAAGTTTAAGTATTTGCAAAGGATAAATTGATGAAAGTGAAAGAGGGGAGTGAAAAAGTTGGCATATTAAAAAGCAGAGACATTACTTTGCCAACAAAGGTCCATCTAGTCAAGGCTATGGTTTTTCCGTAGTCATGTATGGATGTGAGAGTTGGACTATAAAGAAAGCTGAGTGCTGAAGAATTGATGCTTTTGAACTGTGGTGTTGAAGAAGACTCTTGAGAGTCCCTGGGACTGCAAGGAGATCCAACCAGTCAATCCTAAAGGAATCAGTCCTAAATATTCATTGGAAGGACTGATGCTGAAGCTGAAACTCCAATACTTTGGCCACCTGATGTGAAGAGCCAACTCATTGGAAAAGATCCTGATGCTGGGAAAGATTGAAGGCAGGAGGAGAAGGGGATGACAGAGGATGAGATGATTGGATGGCATTACCTACTCAATGGACATGAGTTTGAGCAAGCTCCAGGAGTTGGTGATGGACAGGGAAGCTGGTGTGCTGCAGTCCATGGGGTCACAAAGAGTCGGACCTGACTGAGTGACTGAACTAAAGGTTAAGTTTCCCAGCATGCTATAAATACTTACACTTTAAAATATAATTATTGTGCTTCTTTTAAAAATAAATCCAATGGCATATAAATTCTGTAGTGATGGCAGGTATCAAGTAATGACAATGTTTATATTTCTTTAACAGCTAGATGTTTTACGGTATTCCTTTTGATTCTTCTTTTTAAAAAAATAAACTTTATTTCTTAGAGCAGTTTTAGGTTCATGGCAAAATGAGTAGAAAATAGAGTTCCCATATTCCCCCACCCCCTTTTACTCTTGAATCTATATTTCTATTTCATTTCTGCTATAGAATTTTAACCTAATGTAATGGATTTTTATGCATGGAAGTTATAATTGATCACTTTTTCACACTTTTCTGTACTCAAAAGATATTAATTGAAGTTTTAAAAACATTAAATATTCTTTGACCATAAGTGTTTAATAAATTCTTCTGGATTGACTTACCACTTTTAGTAGTACATTTAAACATATTAAAATTTAGCAATAGCTAATAAACATAAAATTTTTATTGGAAAAGCATCTCTCAGTGAAATGAATGGGGCTTCTTTTTAATTAATTGATTAGTTACTATACCCATGGAAGAATATTACTTACTGCTAGAAAAACATAAGGCTCAGTACCAACTTCATTTCTACTTTCCATTTTTATAGATGTAACTACTAAGAAATTTTACGCACATAAATAAGTAGATAAGGATAGAAGGAATTTTGTCATAGCAATGTCACTCAATTCCTCTATCTTCTGAGTTTTATGCCAAAAAACGAACACAAACTAGTCTTTAGTTAAATGTTATTTTTATAGCCCATTACCTGACAATTGATTAGGACATCTTTAAATGCTGTTGGTAAAAAGAATTGGAGACCACTTGACTTACAAAGGCCTTAGAGTCCAAGTCCAACTGAGTACAAAATTTGGAATTGTTTCTTGGTTTTTCTATCTCATAGGGAAATAGGAGATGGGTGAGGGATGTACTCTTCTTTTGGGAAGTGGGAGTTAGATGATTGTGAAAGAAGAGGTGAGACAGGATTTGACAGGATTTGACAACTGAATGAATGATCCTGAATCTTCAAGCTTATCAGTTGAAAAATCTGTATGTATGGAATCGAAGTTTTATTATTAGTTATGTTAGTTAAGTAACTAATAGTTGGGGAAACTGTTATTGTAAAACTCAGCTATCTCCCCCCTGAAAAGTCTTTTTGCACCCCACAGTAAGATTACCCCAGTTTGAAGGGTTTTGTTCTAGGGAACAGCAAATTGCCCAGTTGGCTGGATCCATTTGGAAAGTTACAATGAAGCTGATCCACAGTCTAAAGGACTGTTAAGGAAGAAATGTTTCAAAACTTTTGACTTGGTTCCACCACTACAGAGACAGGCAGTCTAGTCTAGAATGAGCCAATTTTTTTTCTGCCAAGAAACATGAAAACTTCTCATGGATGGAATGTCATCGCTTGGGAAATAAAAAGCATGTGTTCTTTGGCAGCACTTGGAGGTGGCTGTTTTTACACCTGCATCTAAAACCCAAGGCAGTTTCCATTTACCAGGTGAGCTGAAGAGCGGGCTCCCTCCCAGAAGTGGTGTTCTGCTCAGATCACACACAGGAGTAACTCCTTGTGTACAGCACATCATTTACAGCTGGTATGGATTTTTTTTTTTTCCAATGTATGCAAGATGGGTTGGGGATTTCCCTAAGCACTTCTGAAGAATCTCAGATACCAACAAGAGGCTGAAATATTTGTGATACAAGTGAATTCTCCTGGCATGAGAATTTAAATGAGAGTCCTTCAAATGAAAACAACTATAAATTTAATTAATTTATGAGTACTTGTGACTTTCATGTGTAAAAGAATCTGGCTGTGTATGACTGATATGACTTGAGGTTTTCCAAACTGGAGAGTTTATAAGCATGTAGCTATGATTAGTTTGTTTATTCCTATTATCTCTATTTCAATATAGTCCCATAGCCCCATATAGGCATAATGGAGGTATATAGTATTGATACATAAATATGTAACATCAATGGTATTGAAGAATATCATGATTATTGCTATAACAAAGCATGCTATTTTGAAATCTCTTGTTAAATATTAATTACTGATTTATACTACTCTCTATAGTCTTAATTCAAATATTTGGGTAATAAATAACTACTTAAGGAGTTTCATTTTCTAAGATTAGTTATACTTTGAAGTTAGGGAGTTGACTTATGGGCTTTGTAGTGAGGTGGGAGGAGTGGTGTGGGTAGTGAGGGGAATGTAGGAAGAAAGAGGGTTAGGTGACATGGTGAAAAAAAACACATAGTTTTCTATCAGTCAGGGAAACTTGGGTTTTAGTTCTGCTAGCAACTAAGTGCCAAAAGGCCTTGTTTATTTTACTTAGTTCTTATCTATAAAGGGAATATAATGCCACCCTTAACTATCTCACAGGATTATTATGAATAGAGTAGAGAGGGAATGCGCAAAAAGATTTGGAAAAATTCAAAGTATTATGCAAATGAAAGCTGTCAGAGAACAATAGCTTTATGAAGACTAAATTAGCTACGGGTGATTGCTCATGGTAATGAGGATCTTAAAACAGTTGGTGGGCTGATTCTATCAGAGCCTACCTCATTTTCCACCTCTTAGCCAACTTTCCTCACAGCTTGGGCACCACCCTCTCATTTAGTCCTGCAGGCTCAGCTCTGTGATGTCATCACCAGCCCTGATCAAGGTAAGGCAGAAGGTATTTAAGGAGTCTTGGCTGCTCTCTGGTATGCCTCATTGAGAAGCTCCCTGGCAGATACCATAGAATGAATTTTCTCTTCGTGTACAAAAGAAACCTATAGATTGCAAATGATTGTTTTTCAGCCAAGAGGGCTACGATTTCTGTATTCTTTTCCTAAAATCAGATGTAGATTTGCATCAAATGAGAATCCATAACACAATTAATGCCCTGCTTCGAGCCTTGTTTGTTTAGTTCAGAGAGAAAACTTTCTTAGATTCCACATAAAGCAATAATTGTATGGAAATGTGTGAAACTTCAGCTCTGTAATGAGAAGCAGAGTCTCAACACCAGCCCCACATGACATCAGAACTGCTCCCTCTGATCTTTACCTCTTGGGCAAACTCCAGAATGCTGGGACCCCCTGAGAACTTATACCCAGGTAGAGATCCAAGAAAAGTTCCAACAGAACTTTTCCAGTCTTCCTGGGCATTCAAATATTTGAATTGAATTACCAGACCTAATACTAGCAGCTCAACTTCAAAAGTTAATGTGTCCTTTCCATCTTGCTATCATCTTCCAGTGGTTGATAATCAAGGGGTCTCCTCTCCTATTGAGCTCAGAAGTAATCACCTATTATCCTGATGGTCTAATCTATTCCATAGACACTTACTGAAGCCAGGCAGTTTGTCCAAATTATCTTGAGATGCTGATTCAGCACTTAACTTCTTTCAAGCTCAAATGTAATTCAGACAGAATACAGACCCATAGGCTACTCTTTGTACTGGCTCAAACCATCTACCACTCCAGCATGGCAAGAGAGGCGGGGATCATTTTCACTCATCCTCATCTACAAGTATCCAAGTGGAGTACAGACCCATATCCTGCCGTCCGTGCCAGCTCTGACTCTTCCACCTCTCTGTTGTGGCAAGGGGGACGAGGATCACGTTCACAGTTATCCTCATCTGAATAGTCTCCGCAGTCATTGTCGCCATTACACAGAAGTTGATTCTTTATGCATCTGCCTGTAATCAAAATCAGGAAAGGCAGAAAGACACTGTGTATCTTATGCCAAATTTTCTTTCTTTCTGAAGTTATCAAACACACTTTAAAGTTAGAGACGAGTGACCACACATTATATTTGGATTTTCTTATATCCACACTTGGAAGTATGAGGGTCAGGAAGCACATTTCCTTCTTTTTGCTTGTAAAGGCACACAGAAACCCACACCAGGTAACGGGAGGATTACCTGTACCGCACTGAAAGTCATTGCCACAGTCATCCTGGGGGTCTTCGCAGGCCTCTGTGGGTACACACTGCCGTCGGTCTCCCACAGAGTCCACACACTTTCGCCCATTAAATTGACCAAAGATCTCAATGCTCCTTGAACGAAACTGCACAGAAACAGCTGGAAATGATAGCGTTTCTAAGGCCAAAAAGGGCTTCTGATCTAAAACTGCATCCACACCACTGCAGACCTCCAACCTCCAGTTGAGTCAAAGCTTTTAAGATGGAAGCCTGAAACATAGTCCCTGACATCACTTGAAGGAACACCTCACGTGGTGGGTTTGGCAGGCTCTTGTATAGAATGTGGTTCCTCGTGACATTTGTTCAGTCAACTGTGCAGCATTCAGGTTTCCCAGTCAGGTTAGCCTAACCCATTTAGATATTTTCCTTTCATTCTGAGTTCAGAATGCAGCTGCTGGGGGTAGGGTGGGGAGGGGAGGTTCCTACCTCTTTGTCATTTTCCTGGCAATGCTGGCAATACAGTTGCCATCTGGGGACACCAGTGGGGAAGGCAAAGAATACTTACCATTTGTTTGAGGCAAGGGTCACATTTTGACCACTCACTCCAGGAGCTCATCCTGCAGTCTATGGGCAATGGTGTGCCGTGTCTTTCTGCCGGGTCATAACTAAGATAATAAAACATATCCGTTAGTAATGGCCATTATGTGTGCTTTTTTCCAAAAAGTCTTCACAAACCAGATTAATTTATTTACTCCTTTCTCTCTTTTGAACCTCAGTACTTATCCTTTTACTCCATCTCTCATTTGACACTTGATCACATGCTGTATTGTATTTTCATCTCAACTTTTTTGTTTAATTCTTGTATTGCATTATAATTTAACCTTTGGCCTAAGATGAAGAAAACTAGTAAGTCATCCAGCTCAGGAATTTCTCACTGATTAGTCTTATTTTTTCAAATAGTGTACAGACTCACTGAAGCTAGGAACAGTCTTTCACTTTGTGCCCCTCAGAGAGTCTGGCAAAACTTCAAGTTGCCCTATTTCCTTGCAAATTTAAGCCAGTCCACCCAGCCATTCCTGTGGCAAGCACCTCATAAATCAAGCTTTCCCACCCCTGTGATTTGTATGTCCTGAATTTACAGCATCACACTCCATGTCAGGACTTATTCCTCATCCTTTTTGAATTTCAATGTATATTTTTTGGCACTTTTAACCTTCCCTCCCACCCCTAGCTGTGCTTTTCTGGCTTTGAACTTTTCTTTCTGTCTTGGTTCACCATTTCAGGCTCTTCCAGTTGAAACACCACCTTGAATTACTATCTTATTCAATGGCCTAAAGAAAACCAAGAACAGAAGGTATGAAACAATAATCCTATAAACTTCCTGCCCTGTTTTCCTGAAGTGGCACCTGTCTTTTTCATAATGCAGCTTTTAATTTTTATTTTGGAGGAATGGTAAGGCCAATCCCTCCTCCAAAGCTCTAGTTGTCAGCATCTCTTTGAGCCCTTGTTAACTGAGTATTTCCTCCATTAAAAACTTTCCTTCACTACCAGCTCCTTTCCATTTGTAGTAGAATGTATTCAAGTCCTTGACATTAAACATAAACAAATGAATGAACAAATAGAACATTCTTTCTGAACTTTACTTTTCCTTCCAGCTACCCCCACTTCTCCCCAGCCTTCACAATGACACTTGAAGGAATTCCTAGAGATATATTTCTGTTTCTCTCTGTTCCAAAGTAATAATAAGTCTCAGTTCCTCCTTTTAACTACATCCCAAATTCTCTCATCTCTTTTAGGCCAGCTTTCTGGAAAAAGTAGTTTGTACTCTTATATTTTGTTCCTCACCTTCCAATCACAGCTCAACTCTCCTGTCCTAAGGTCATTGCTCTTGCCAAAGTCAACGGTGACTCCAAGAGGCATGCTCCCTTGGTCCCCTTCAGTCCTATCTCACTGACCACTTCATAGCCATCAATGAGGTTGACCACTCTTGCTCTTTAAGATAGTCTTTTTCCTTGGACTGAATGACACCAGACCCTTTTCATTGCTTCTTTCCCCTCTGTCCTTTGCTCCTACTCTCCTGGGCAGGTTCCTTGTCTTTTGACAGTTTCAGAAATGCTGTTTTTTTCTCAACTTGCTGTCCTTGGATTTCTTTTTCTCTCTACATTTTCCCCAAGGGTTTGGCGTCCATGTATATGTGAAGGACATCCAGAGATAAGTCTCAGCCCAGAAATTTCTTCTGAATTTTAAACCCTTGGATATAACCCCTAATTGGACATCTACATGTGAATGTCTTCATGGCTCGTGAACTTAAGAGTGTGTGTTTTCTATGTGTCCAACTCTTTGTGACCCCATGGACTGTAGCCTACCAGGCTCCTCTGTCCATGGGATTCTCCAGGCAAGAATACTGGAGTGGATTGCCATTCCCTTCTCCAGATGATCTTCCCTACCCAGGGATCCAACCCAGGTCTCCTGCATTGCAAGCAGATTCTTTACCATCTGAGCTACAGGGAAGATCTCATGAACTTAATGTTTCTCCAAACAAACCTAGTACTTCTTCTCTCAAGGTTGTTCCTCCTGTATTTATCGCCTTGGTAAACAGTGCCTCCATTTATGCAGTCACCCTAACCAGAGACTAGAGTGGTATTCGTGTTATTGAACCTCATCCCCCAAATAGAATCAACCACTAAAACATTTCCTTTATCATTGCAAATGACTCTCAAATCCTTCTACCCTTCATCTTTTCCAGACATTTCTCTGGTCTACACAAACATTTTATCTCTCCTAGGTGACAGCAATTTCTTTCTAATCTGGTTTCCACAAATCATCTGGAGAGAAATTTTTAAAATGCAAAGCTGGTCATTCATTTCCCCTGCTGAAACTCTTTCATAGTTTCTCTCTGTTTTGAAGAGAAAGTCTAAATTTCTTGACATGATACAGTAGGCAGAGTAACAACCCCCAAAGACATCTGTGTCTTAATCCCCAGAATCAGTGAATATGTTACTTCACGTGGCAAAAGATACTCTGAGCATGCTATTAAGAGATTATTCTGTATTTAATCTGAATGAGCCCATTCCAATCATGTGAGCTCTTAAAAGCAGAAGAGTGGTTCAGAGAGATATGCAGTCTGAGTGGCAGGAAAAATTCAAAGCATGAAGAAGGACTCCACCCACTATTGCTGGGTCTGAAGATAGGAGTTTCACCAAAGAATGCAGGCAGCCCCTGGAAGCTGGAAGATGCAGGGAAATAGATTCTCCCCTAGAGCCTCTAGAGAGGATTCTAGCCCTACCAGAGCCTTGATTTTAGCCCAGTGAGATCTGATTCAGACGTCTGACCTATACAATTGTAAGATAATAAATCTGTGTTGTTTTAAGCCACTACTATGTGGTCATTTGCTATAACTGTAATAGGAAACTAAGACATGTAGTTTAGAGCACTCTACATGGCCCATCTTTTTTCTAATTCTTCAACTTCACTTTTCCCTCCAGCCACGCTGAACTTGAAATGCCCAGAATAAGCACATTTTCTTACATCTTTAGGCCTTTAAATCTACTGTTTCCTATTCACCACACTGATCTTATTTTCAACATAGATTTTTCCCCAGAGAACTTTCCCTAACCCTTCATGTAATTTACTTTTCCATGTACATATTCATTGTTCTTCCCTGTATCATAAGTGCCTTTGCAATGACATATTTCATTTAATCAATTTATCTATTCACTTATTTATTCATTCATCAAATATTTATTGCCAACTATTTGCTAGGCTTTAAGGATATGATGATATGCAAAACAACCAAACAAAATAAAACAGAAACCATGATCCTCCAACTAACAGAACTTATGTCCTAGATAAAAACATCAGTGAGCTAAGGAAATTCTCAATCTTGCTCATCTTGTGTATCAAGTGTCTGGAACATAATAGGTGCTCAGTAAATGTTTTATGAATGAATAAATGAATAAGTACATGAAGAAGAAGAAAGTTCTTGATCTTGTGGTCTAGGACAGACCCAGGTCTGTGTTTCTCTAGGCTCTGATCTCCTGGTGAACCACTTATATTATATTCTTACAAGAATTGCTTGTCATTCAGCAACCTTCATGACTGAATATACCATTTTTGTAAGCCTGACCTTTGCCTATATCATCCAGAAAATCAGGACACTTGATAAGCTTCAGTCTTCTTAAAGTACAGGTTAAAAACATTTAAGACAAGCTGCCAAAACTCCTTGAAGAACCTGATTTCATGGAAGTTTGAATATGTACATCTATTTGAGACCACGTGGCTGAAAAATTCTCTGCTAGAACATTTCCATTAAACTAAATCCTCATCTGGAACTGACCAGCCTTAATTAAGAGGCAATGGAGGATGCACGTTTATGACCTAGAGAAACAGGAGGGTCTCACTACTGATTGCATATCATAATCCTCCAATAGTGAAAATAGGAATTGTAAAATTATAATCCCCCATTCCACACTAATTAAATCAAGCTTTCTAAGGATGGGCTTCAGGCACCAGTGTTTTTTAAAAGTATCCCAGGTTATTCTCACATTCACATGAAGTTGAGAAAAACAGCTTGGCACCATCTGGTGGATATCTATGAAATCTGGGTTGTAAGGGGGTGTCCATTACATTGCATAACCCAAGCTTGAGATCACCACTGACCTGAGTCACTGCACTGGTTTACCACTGTTCTAGGAATTATTCTAGGCTTTACCTACTAATGTACTTATGAATCTTTATAATCTACAAATCTAGCTATTATAGTATTAGTTAGGCCTGCTGCCTTCAACTGGATCATTTGTTCCTGTCTTTTTTGTATTTATCACTTACTTAGAACATCATGTTAGCATTTTGTTTCAGTGTCTTCCCCAAAGAGATTAATTCTTTGGTTTTAGAAATAATACCCTAAATATACCAGTGGCATGACACATTATGCACCCAATATGTTAGCAAGTCTGGAAGACGCAGCAGCGGCCACAGTACTGGAAAAGGTCAATCCTCATCCCAATTCCCAAGAAAGGTAGTACTAAAGAATGTTCTAACTATTGGACAATTGTACTCATCTTTTATGCTAGTAAGGTCTTGCTTAAAATCTGGCATACTAGATTTCAGCATTATGTGAACCAAGAACTTCCAGATGTCCAAACTGGGTTTAGAAAAGGCAGAGAAACCAGAGATCAAGTTTCCAACATTTGCTGGATCATAGAGAAAGCAAGGGAATTCCAAAAAACATCCACCTCTTTTTCATCCATTATGCTAAAGTTTTTGACTGTGTGGATCATAACAAATGGCGGAAAGCTCTTAAAGAGATGGGAATACCAAACTGTCTTACCTGTCTCCTGAGAAACCGGTATGTGGGTCAAGAAGCAACAGTTAGAACCCTGTGCGGAACAACTGACTGGTTCAAGATTGAGAAAGGAGTACGACAGGGCTGTCTGCTGTCACCATGTTTGTTTAACCTATATGCTGAGCACATCATGAGAAATGCCGGGCTGGATGAGTTACAAGCTGGAAACAAGATAGGCGGGAGAAATATCAGCAACCTCAGATATGTGGATGCTGCTGCTGTTGCTGCTGCTAAGTCGCTTCAGTCATGTCCGACTCTGTGTGACCCCATAGACAGGAGCCCACCAGGCTCCCTGTCCCTGGGATTCTCCAGGCAAGAACACTGGAGTGGGTTGCCATTTCCTTCTCCAATGCATGAAAGTGAAAAGTGAAGGTGAATTCGCTCAGCCGTGTCTGACTCTTAGCGACCCCATGGACTGCAGCCTACCAGGCTCCTCTGTCCATAGGATTTTCCAGGTAAGAGTACTGGAATGGGGTGCCATTGATGCCACTCTAATGGCAGAAAGTGAAGAGGAAGTAAAGAGCCTCTTGATGAGGGTGAAGGAGGAGAGTGAAAGAGTCAGCTTAAAACTAAATATTGAAAAAACTAAGATCATGGCATCCAGCCCTATTACTTCATGGCAAATAGAAGGGGAGAAAGTAGAAGTTGTGACAAATTTCCTCTTCTTGGGCTCTAAAATCACTGCAGATGGTGACTGCAGCCATGAAATCAAAAAGCAGTTGCTTCTTGACAGGAAAGCTATGACAAACCTAGACAGTGTGTTGAAAAGCAGAGACATTACTCTGCTGACAAAGATCCATATAGTCAAGGTTATGGTCTTCCCAGTGGTCATGTACGGTTGTGAGAGCTGTACTGTAAAGAAGGCAGAGTGCCAAAGAATTGATGCCTTCAAACTGTGGTGCTGGAGAAGACTCCTGAGAGTTCCTTGGATAGAAAGGAGACCAAACCAGTTAATCTTAAGGGAAATCAACCCTGAATACTTGTTGCAAGGGCTGATGCTGAAGCTGAAGGTCCAGTATTTTGGTCATCTGATGTGAACAGCTGACTCATTGGAAAAGTCCCTGATGCTGGGAAAGATTGAGGGCAGAAGGAGAAGAGGGCATCAGAGGATGAGATGGCTGGATGGCATCATGGATAAAATGGACATGAACTTCGGCAAACTTCAGGGGATGGTGAGGGACAGGGAGGCCTGGCATGCTGCAATCCATGGGACATAAAGAGTTAGACACAACTGGGAGACTGATCAACATGACACCTTAATCTTTCTCACCTGCCATTGAGATCAGCTTCAATGAGTAACTAGTTCGGAGAGTATGGTACAGACTTGGGGATTATGAATGGAAGGTAAAGCTCACTGCAAATATTGTAGAGTGAATTACAGTCCTTTGTTTGGCAAGCCTAGAGTGCAGTCAGTACTGGGGACCAACCAGAAAGACTGTTCATGATGTCACACATCAGTTGCTAGGACCCTGCTCCCGTGATACTGGCATTGACTATAGAAGTTTCTCTAACATCCTTCACATTAATAGTAGCCCTGCATTAACAATGTGCACACTGATTGACTCACACTTTGGACTTAGAACAGAGCACAAGATCTTTGCCTTTGATCTTTTATTGCCCTCCTAGACCATGATTTCATTTCATCCTCTGAATGGTCCAACCTGGTCCCATATGTAGGTCTTCACAGATCCCACTCTTGCCTCAGAAGGATTTACACCTCTCTAAATGTCAGGCTCAGTGTATTTTTTCATTTGCTAGCACTGCCATAACAAAGTACACAGGCTTAAACAACAGAAATGTATAGGTGTCTGCAGTGTTGAATTCTTCTGAGGCCTCTCTCCTTGCTTTGTAGGTGGAAGTCTTCTTCCTGTGTCTTCATTTGATCTTTCCTTGGTACCTTTGTGTGTTCACAGTCACTCTTCTTGAAAGGACACCAATTGTAATGGATTAGGGCCTGCCCTAACGACCCCCAATGCAGTCACATTCTGAGGTACTGGGAATTAGAATTTCAACCTAAAAATTCTGGAGGGACACAATTCAGCCCATAACACTCAATGAAAGATTTTTGATTAAGCAGTGTCTTATGTTTTCCACTACTTTTTCTAGACAATTTCCAAAGCTTATTTTCTCAAAAAACCTTTATTTTACCACTGAGGGTAAATTCTATAGGCATTATCAGTTATATTTTACAGACAGGAAACTAAAATCAGAAAATTATTCTGCTTATTCAAAGTTTGACAGTTAGTAGAAAAACTGGGTTAAGAATTTCTGTCTCGCCACACTTTCTTGCTGTTATTTAATTGCCAAGTCATGTCCAGCTCTTTTGTGACCCCATGAACTATAGCTTGCCAGGCTCCTCTGTCTGTGGGATTCTCCAGGCAAGAATACTGGAGTGGGTTGTCATTTCCTTCTCCAGAGGATTTTCCCCACCCAGGGATCTAACCCTCGTCTCCTGCATTGGCAAGCGTATTCTTTACCACTGAGCCACAGCTACACTTTTACTTCCTCTCTTATGCTATCTTTTCTCTCCACCTCAAATCCTCTTTGAAATAATCTAAAGAGTCATAGCTCATTCCACAATTTATGGATGTGATAGTCTGATGATTGTTAGACATTTAGAGACACATTAAGTTAATAAGGACATATTTATTTTTTAAATATAGCAGCTCCAGGTAAAGGTCAGCAATTAGGCAATCTAGTTCTTGCCTGGATGTATTTTTAAAGCTTATATTCAGGTTAGCCATGAAGTTCACACCCAAATGAACTTTTTGGCCAACCCAATATATAAATGTTGTCAAATTAAACAAAACTAAAAATTACTGAAAAATGTGTGAACACCTGAATGTTTTGCCTTCACTGCACCAGATACCTGGATATTTAGAGGCAAAATAAAGGTAGAGCTTGAGGGGATTATCAGGAGGAAATAACAGATTATGCAAGAGGAATGTGTTATTGAAATGAAAGCACTCCATAAATATTAAGAAAGAAGATGAGTAATCTTGGATAGCTCCTTTTGTGCCCAGTACCCCCTCCCCAGACCCTTTAACTCACTAGACAATCTTTTGTAGCACAAAGACTGCATCTGTACAAAGCCTACCACCTGCCTTTCACCCTGCTGAGCTATTTAGGCTGAGTGGAGAAGTATTTATAACGCACTTTCTGGATTCTCAGATGAAATGTGTTTATCAAGTAAAACCTACTTCCAAGTGTTTCAATCTCAACTTGAAAGTCATTTCCTAGATCAAAGAGATGTACATCAACTTGGCAGGGGGTCTAAATCTGGACCAGAAATGCATTAAATGAAGAGCCACTGATGTACACCTGGTCACATCTCCCTGCCATGAAGAGAGGTTTCCAGATTCAGAAAACGAAAACCTCAGGAGAGTAGTTCACATCCCAGGACCCTTTGTGGTGGGCCCAGGCAGGAAAACACCTGCTGTAGCAAGGAATCCTTTTGTCAATAAATAAGACAATGTGGCTCCTTTGAGTGAAGAAATATAAACTAACAGGGCTGCATTCTTAACCCATGGATCTGCCAGCTTGTTTAGTTCCTGCAGTTCATCAGGATGAAGGAAAAATGTAACAGCCGTGGTCACTACTCTAAAATTTCAGGTCATCTCTTGGTTTCCCAAGTCTTAGTTAAGAGCTTCTCTCACGTACCCCCAATGAGCCAACATTCAGTAGTATTTATGGAGGATCTGCTCTGTGTCATGAATTGTCCTGGTGACTGGGGCCACAAGACAACATCTTGACCATCATAGAGCCTATGTTCCAGTGGGTGAGATACAATAAAAGAGTATACTAAAAATGCAATGCACTGTTATCAGTTAAGAGATGTGAGCTGTGAAGGAAAGTAAACCAGGGTAAGAGGACAAAAAGTGCCATCAGCTGGGGTGGAGGTGGGGGTTTCTTGTAGAGGGTGGTGATTGAACCCTCTCAGAGAAGGTGTGTGTGTGTGCTCAGTCGCTCAGTCATGTCCGACTCTTTGTGACCCCATGGACTGTAGCCCGCCAGGCTCCTCTGTCCATGGTGGTGCTTTACAAATGTGTTCACGAATTTTTTCATGTTAAGACTATCAAAGATGGGATCTATGTGACCCCTTTTGAAGCTGGTGGTGTCTTTGTCAATGCCTTTGATGAGTAGAACACAGGTGAAGTGACCCTGCATGACTTTTAAGGCTAGGTTAGAGAAGCCCATGCAAGGTCTGCTGGTTTATCTAAAGACACTGGCCCTGGGAGCCTTTTTACCAATAGGTATGAAGCCAGCTATCCTAAGCCCATCATGTGGGAAGTGCACGCGCGCGCGCACACACACACACACACACACGAGATTCCTAAGGAGAATCAATTGCTCCAGTCCCCCAGCTGCTTGGGTCTTCCCAGTTCAAGTGAGAAACATGAGTGGAGTTGTCATGATGACCCCAGCCCCAACCACATTTGCTTACATCTATATGAGAGATCCACGACAACCACTCAACTGAGCCAAGTCAACCCCGAATTCGAGTCAAAGAAATAACTGGTATTGTTTTAAGCTCCTGTTTTGTAATGATTTGTTACACAGTAAAGAAAAAAATGACAAGAACAGGAGATGCTATTTGTTTAAATACCTGAATGAATTCAGAGAGAAGGTATGTGAGGGTCTGGAAGAAGAGTGTTCTATGCTAAAGGAGTAAGTGCAAAGGGCCTGAGATGGCATGTTGGAGGTACAGCAAATAGAGCAGAGCGACCACAAAGGAGAGTGAGATGCATCTGGAGAAACAGGCAGGAGCAGCTTATGGCTTGTTGGCTGTGATGAGGAGGTTGGATTTGATCCTAAGCTTGATGGGAATCCTTAGAGGAATATGAGAACAGTAGCAACACTCAGATTTGTGTTTTCAAAAGATTTCCCTGGTTGTTGGATGGGTAATTGACCACTGCAGAGTGGACAAGAGTGGATGCAGGGCAGAAAGGATAGTGATTTGGGCTAATGTGGTCACAGTAGAGACAGTGAGAAATGGGCAGATTTGCGGCATATTTTAAAGGTAATACAAACCAGACTTGCAGTTACATTGCATATAGCAATGACACTAATAGAGGAATCAAGTATGGTTCCCAGGTTTTGACTTAGTAACTCTGTGAGTAGGGTTTCCCAGGTGGCACAGAGGTAAAGACTCTACCTGCCAATGCAGGAGACACAAGAGATGAAAGTTCGATTCCTGGGTTAGGAAGATCCCTTGGAGTAGGAAATGGCAGCCCACTTCAATATTCTTGCCTGGAAAATTCCATGGACAGAGGAGCCTGGTGGGCTATAATCCATGAGGTCATGAAGAGTCGGACATGATTGAGTGACTGAGCTCACACAACACAGATAACATGACCTGGTGGGTAGTGGTGCAGGTTGGGTGGGGAAGGGTGGAGAAAGCAGTAAGTCTGTTCTGGACATGTTTAGCTCAGGATGCTTGTGATATTTTCGAGAAGAGATGTTGACTAAGTAACTGGACATTGGGCTCAGGAAAGAGATCTGTATCCTAGATATAAACTTGAGAGTTGTCAAAATATAGGTTAGGTGACATTTCTCACCACGAGGCTGAAAAGTGAGTGGGTATGTCTGGAGTAAGCCTGAGAACTGAGACAACCTTTAAAGGAAATGTTACAACATGTCTGAAAGCTGATGGGAACAGTTTGGTATAAAGGGAGATACTGTTGATGTCGAAGAGGGGACAGAATTAAAGGAGCAGTTTTTAGTGAGGCTGGAGCAGATGAAGCCAGTGCACAAGTGACTGGTTAGGCTCAGGGAACGTGTTGCCTTTAGCACTGTGGGCCTCAGAGAATTTGGCTGAATTGCTGTTGCCATTTACTTGTTGATATTCCTCACTAGACTGTAAGCTCACTGAGGGCAGAGACCTCAGTAATAGGCTCAGTGTTACGTTATATCTCCCAAAGCAACACCCGGCCCACATTGCAAACTCAAAAAATATCTCCTGTATTAAATGGGTGAATAAATAAAAGACGATACTTGGCCAAGACTAGTTCATAAATAAATATCTATTAACTTATATTAAATATGGATATTAAAAACACAGATGGATACAACCAAACAAGGAGATTTTGGATATTTTCCATTTTATTTTTTTTGGCTGTGCTGCATGGTCTATGGGATCTTAGTTCCCCAACCAGGAATTAACCCCACAACCCCTGAAGTGAAAGCATGGAGTCCTAACCACTGGACTACAAGGAAATCCCTGAATATTTTCAATTTAATAGTTAGGCCTAAATTTTCTATTAGTGAGTGTTTGGGTATTTTTCCAGATTGCTAAGTTTAATTAAAATAAATTGAATGATAATTGCTAACTTTTAAGAGTGCTTAGTTTATGTCAGAGCCTCTTCTAAGTTTTATATTCATTATCTAATTTAATTTTTACATCAGCCTTATGAGGTATCTTCTACTAGTATCGTCATACTTGAAAGATGACCAACTAAGCCACAGTAACGATGAGTAATTTTTCTCAGATTACATAGCAGCTTCTTGGTGGCAGAGCTGGGATTCAAACCCAGACAATTTATCTCCAGAAGTGCCATACCCAGCTACTCTCTGGATTCCTAACTCCCAATCTAGAATTTCTTAACTATTAGAAAAATGAAGAATAAAGTAAATATGACAACTAGAAACATGCCACATATACAGCAAGATGAATGACAAAACTGGGAAAGATGTTTATTATTCATACCAGAGATAAAGGACGACTAATATATAAAGTCATAGAAATCTCTAAGAGACTCAATTGAAAAATGGGCAAAGAATATAAATAGTTCATGCAAAACAAAACAATCCATACATATAGCCTCCAAACATATGAAAAGATGTATAGCCTGATTAAGAGAAAGGCAAATTAATTCTGTTCAAAGATACTGTTTTTTACCTTTGAGTTCTGCAAATGTAGAACTTGGCCTAGAGCAAAGCTTCAGAAAAACAAGCACTTTTATACTCGGCTGACAAAATTGAAAAATAATACCCACCCATGGGACTGTGTGGCAATATCAGCAAAATCCTGAAGCAAAAGCTTTTGACCCAGTGATATATTAATATCACTTCTGGGAATTAATCCTCTGGTACAATTATCCATTTTCAAAATGCTATATGAATAAGGATATTCATTGCAACACAGCTTATATTAATAATACAAAGTTGGAAACAGCCCAAGTGTTGGTCAATAAAAGACAAGTTCTCTGAACTGTATATCCATACAATGGAAAACTAATCATTTGTGAGAGGAGGAAGTTCCTTTCGACTGATACAGAAAAGTCTCCAGGATATACTGCAAAATGAAAAAGAGGAAAAGCAAAATACAAGATAGTGTGTATGATATGATACCTTTTATGAAAGAAAGGGAGAGAGTAAGATCGTAGTTGGCTCTATGCTTTAATCCATGTGAAGACATACTGGAAGGACACACAGGAAACGAAAAAGGTGGTTCCCTGTTGGGAAAGTGTAAGGCGAGGCAGGGTGTTGTTCTAAGTCCTTTACACGTAACACAAATCTCATGAAAAGTCAACACTTCTCAGTGTTTATTTGTTAATTTTTTGATCTTAGCTGCTACTGCTGCTAAGTCGCTTCAGTTGTGTCCGACTCTGTGCGACCCCATGGACAGCAGCCCACCAGGCTCCTGTGTCCAAGGGATTCTCTAGGCAAGAACAGTGGAGTGGGTTGCCATTTCCTTCTCCATTTGATCTTTGAACCATGTAAATATTTTGTTATTTACAAATGAAAAGGAAGAATCTAAAAATAGCTATACTCAGAGCACACTCACTGTGTGCTGGTCACTGTGCTAAGCACATTGCATCTGTTATCTTGGCTTTCTCACAGCAGGTCACCTTGTAATTTCCCTTGTACAGGTGCTAGGAACAGGTTTAGAGAAGTTAAGGAATTTGCCGAGGGTCATGTAGCTAGTAAATTGTGGACCTCAAACTCAAACTCAAGCTGCCTGGCTCTGGAACCTACATTATGAGCTGTTATTCTACTTGTACAGTTTTTTGTTGGTTTGTTTTTTTAATATTTCTAGTCTACCTTGGGAGTCACAAGAGATGATGTGCCCCAACCTCGTCTCATAGGCACGATTGTGTTTGCAAACAAATGATCATTGAAAATCTCCAATGGTTCACTAGTTGCAATAGCGATTGCTTCAGATAAAGTGTCTCCAGTGTCTCTCCCCTGAAGACTGGCTGTAACTCCCTCCCCTCCTCTCCTAAACCAGAAAGCATATTGAAGTGAAAGGATTACCAAGGTTATTACTTGAAGGAACACTTCACATGTATTGAGTTCTTACAGCTTGCTGGGCACAGATATTGTAAGTCAATTACATGTATAGAGATTTGATGTCTACATTGAACCTTATTAGATAAGAACCATTATTTTCACTTGGGGCTTCCCAGGTGCTGCTAGTGGTAAAGAACCTGCCTGCCAATGCAGGAGACATAAGAAATGTGAGTTCGATCCCTGGGTCAGGAAGATCCCCTGGAGGAGGGCATGGCAATCCACTCCAATATTCTTGCCTGGAAAATCCCCATGGACAGAGGATCCTGGCGGGCTACAGTCCATGGGGTTGCAAAGAGTCGGACATGATTGAACAACTAAGCAAACATGTGCACGTGCGCACACACACACACACCATCTTACAGATGAAGGAACCAAGGTATGGAGAGGTTGAGTAACAGTTCAGAAAGGTTGCCCAGAGTTATATGGTTAGTAAGTAAGTAATGGCACCTCAACATGAGCTTGAAAAGGCTGGCTCTAGAAGACTGTACTGTTCTGATCAAATTTGTATCTTAAAATTGTTTGCAAACTTCATTTCTTTGGCTGAACTTTGTGTCTCACTTCATGACTGGTCTGAACACTCTGTTTGACTTCAATCCTGTATCAAAGGGCTGAGCACAGTGTTCGGAACGGGGCAGCCTTACCAACCTCTTGTGGGCATGGCAATGAGAGTGACTGCAGCCCAACCCCAGCCAGTGGTGCAGCTGCTTAGAGCTGGGGGGCAGCCAAGGGGCCTTTCTGGTCCTCTCTGAAGCTGCAGGGTGTGACCAGAACCTACGGGATCCAAACTTCAAAGCCATGGAAGCCTTCCCAACGGCCTCTCATTCTTGATCAGCAGGAGTCACGATCTAGGAATGTGGGTTGTTTAAATTATTTTTTAACTTAAGAAAGGGTCAGGGTAAGTACAAGAGGGCTAAAACAACTTTCAGTAACTGCCTTCTCCAAACCTCTTTGTACCTGATGTCCAGTAAATGCAAATAATGCTTCTTAGATAATATGGGAAGAGGTAATGATGGGATGAAGGAAAGCCTGGTGAAGCACTTCACCCAAGCCCGGGCTTGTCTGTGCAGCATGTCTGTGTCCCCTCCTGGAAGATGCAGCAGTGTGAGCAAGCACCACATGTCTGATGGGGCCCAGACAGAATGGTAGTCTCCACGGCAGCTGGGAGACAGGCAGAGATGTGCTTGGGATGAGCACCAGCAACCAAATGGAATTTGGTGAACCTGAGAGTCAAATGGGCTTCCCAGGTGGCTCAGTGGTAAAGAATCCATTTGCCAATGCAGGGGACCCAAGTTCGATTCCTCCAGGGTCAGGAAGATCCCCTGGAGAAGGAACTGGCAACGCACTCCAGTATCCTTGCCTGGAGAATCCTATGGAGAGAGGAGTCTGGTGGGTTACAGTTCAGGAGGTGGCAAAAAACTGGACATGACTGAGCGACTGAACAACACTACTAGTCATATGACTGAAGGGAAATTGAATACAGGTCACAGTCACATTGGGCAGAGGGACAGTGTAGTTGATTTCCCCAGGCTATATTGTCAAAGAGTGGGATATTTTAATACTGTCACCAGATGGGATCATGCTGTATCAGACGACACAGGACTGTGTGTTCTGTAACCATTTTGAATTACAGCATAGATGGTCAATAAGCACATCTTGTTTGGTTAGTTGATTTCCTGGATTGGCTTGGAATGGGCTTCCTGTTCCCAATTAGGATCAGAGCAAAAGAAGAGAAAGTGTCTTTGCTGGAAGCCTGGCTTACAGGTCTGCACCGTGGTGACTCTTCCTGAATGGAAGAAAACACTCCCCTAAACCTAAGGACAAAATGTGTGCCTCTGGATACTTCGGGATGTCAAGGAAGAGAAGGAAAATGGCCAACCTCTGCCTGGTATGGAGGCAAAGGCAGGATGTAGCCAATTATTGACAGTGTTAGAGATGGAGGCAGAGTGAAGGAGAGATTTATTTCCTTAAATTTAAACTTCTCAGACCCTAGATACTGATGTGTGCATATGTGCTAGTCGTTTGCGACCCAGTGGACTAGACCACCAGGCTCCCCTGTCCATGGGATTCTCCAGGCAAGGATACTGGAATGGGTTGCCATGCCCTCCTCGAGGGGATTTTCCCAACCCAGGGATCAAACCTACATTTCTTGCATTGCAGGTGGATTCTTTACGGCTGAGCCACCAGGGAAGCCCCCTAATAAACCCAGGTTTATTATATCCTAGTAAAAACCAGCTTTGTTTATTAAGTCCAGTATTTGAAAAATATCTCAGCCTTAACATTTGAATACCTTGTTTAAAAGAAATCCCTGAAAATGGCAGCAGGTTTCCTGAAAAAACTCTGAAAGACATACCTGAGCTTTTTCTCATTCTTTTTCAAAGTTTAGATTATCTGGCTCCATATCTTAATGTGAGTGAAAAGTTTTACCTGCTTTGCTGCTATAGAAGCAGACCCTGAAATGGCAAAGCCTGCAGGGAAATTCCAGAGACAGAGAGAAAAGTGACTCACCTGGGAGTGGGCCCCGCTCTCAGGAGACTTATTTCTAGAATGCATATTGCAAAGGCAAACCTCTGGCCGGCAGACATTTGCACTAGCGAGACAGCTCCCGGAGTGGAATGGCCAGACAGTTCCTGGAAGACACTTATTTGCAAAGGACTGGGGAACAATTATTGTTTGTCTTTGCTCAGGATTTCTTTAGAATTGGGCTTCATGGGTGCCAAAGTCCAATCAAAGGAGAGTCATTTCGTAACTTGGGGCCTACCGTTTTGGCCAAGAGTGTATTTATCAACTGTATGTTCAAGCGAGGAACCCGTGGGTGCTAAATGGCTGAGACGTGTTGAAAACAAAAACCCAACAAAAAGGCAACTCCAGTGGTTCTCATTTTTGGAGACTCTGGGAGGAATCATGAGGGACTGTGTAATTTGGGGAAAAAAGATCTGTGGATAATTCTTATAGAGGCAGAAACTCAAAATTAGTAAAAGAATTGCACTGACTAGAAACAGTTACAGAGATAGCTGTTGCCCTCTGAGGATGCATTGTGTGGTATTTCCACATGGACAGATCATAAAATGCATTTACAAACTGACTTTTTTTATAAGAGAAGTGGGTCATTTTGAAGAATCCAGGTACATTCCCTAAGGCCTTTCCAATGTCTTCCAGAAGGATATGGTGTCTATCTAAGAAGCACACCTGTCAGCAAGATAGATCCTAAGATGGAATTACTTGCTCCAACTCATCAGAAAGAATTTTTTCCCCTCATTTTCACATTCTTCAGAACTTGTGAAAAGGGCAGGCTATTTTGGAAGTAGTGGAGAAGGGGGATATCACAGCTGCTTTTGAAACACTGGTTGCACAAGAGAATGACTTGGGGGACCTGGAATAAACACTGATGGCAGCCCACTCCCACCTGATACTAATAATTGATCCAGGATGTGACACTGCATCAGTATTTTTTTAAATTTTATTTATTTTTGGCTGTGCTAGGTCTTTGTTGTTTTGCTTGGGGGTTCTCTAGTTGTGGCCAGACGGGGCTACTCTTCATTGCGGTGCTCGGGCTTCTCATTGCAGTGGCTTCTCTTGCTGAGAGCACAGGTTCTCGAGCACAGGCTCAGGAGCTGTGGCACACAGGCTTAGTTGTTCCATGACATGTGGAATCTTCCTGGACCAGGGGTTGAACCCATGTCCCCTGCATTGGCAGGTGGATTCTTATCCACTGCACCACTGGGGTCATCTTGCATCAATATTTTTTAAATTTTGCTAGGTCATTCAAATGTGTGACCAGGGTTGAGATTTTGAATGATCACCTTGAGAAGAAACACAGGAGGTATAATATGCTATTGATGTTTTAAAAATTTGCTGACACTTAAGGGGACTTCATGGGCTTCCCTGGTAGCTCAGCTGATAAAGAATCTGCCTGCAATGCAGGAGACCCCAGTTTGATTCCTAGGTTGGGAAGATCCCCTGGAGGAGGGCATGGCAACCCACTCCAGTATTCTTGCCTGGAGAATCCCCATGGACAGAGGAGCCTGGTGGGCTACAGTTCTTGGAGTTACAAAGAGTTGGACACAACTGAGCAACTAAGCACAGCACAGCACAGGGGGACTTCATAAGTATTCATTAATTAAAATTAGGCAAATTTCAAGCATTAGTACATACCAAGCCTGGCAAAACACAGAGTAGATTTGGGGAGGTAAGAAATATAGAGCTAGTTTTCCAGTACTGCCTACCTTTTGCATCTTGCATTATCTTACCTAGAGTAAGAGTTATCTACTTTCATCACCCTTTCTTGCCCCCTCTTTTAAAAATTTTCTTTTCTTTTTTAATACAGAACAAGAGCTTTCTAATGGGATTAATTTCATCAGTTCCTGAGTCTGCTGTGTAGACAACTTACACAGTCAACATGTAGATCTTGCATAATTGCCAAGTAATAAGGCAATTCGATCTTGTGTGATGACACTTGTAACTATATTGATGAGTAAATCTTTGCCCAAAGGACTCTGCTTGGGAATTCTTGCTAATGACAAGTGGGCTGTATCTAGATATAGTGTAAATCTTTCAGATATAATGGAGGAGTGCTGAACCTCCTCTCTTACATGGCTTTTCTGAACCCTGCCAGGATATTTGTGGAAAGAAGGACTTGGAAGCAGGCATGGTAGAATGATGCTTTATGCTAATTAGACTTAATGCTAATTGATTAGACTTTGTGATAATTGACTCATCAGTTAGATGTAACTGGAGATTGAAAGGGCTTCCCAGGTGGTGCTAGTGGTAAAGAATCCACCTGCCAATGCTTAAGACCTAAGCGATGCTGGTTCGATCCCTGGGTCGGGAAGATCCCCTCAAGGAGGGCATAGCAACCCACTCCAGTACTTCTGACTAAAGAATCCATGGACAGAGTAGCCTGGCAGGTTACAGCCCATAGGGTTGCATAGAGTCAGATATGACTGAAGTGACTAAGCAGCAGCAGGAGATTGAAAATCACCTCTCTCCTTGGAGACTGACTCACTGGAGGTAGAAATGGATAGGGATATTTCTTAGCTGACTGGTTTAAATATTGGATTGCTCTGTAGAAGTTATTTTTCTCCCCATGGTTCAGGCAAAATGTAATGAAGCAAAGTAGTGGGAGTGGCAAAGTATAATAATAATGTACTGTATTAATAATAATTATAAAAATATAGTATGTCTTACATTTTTGTAGCATTTTAAACTCTTCTTTGCCCTTCACAGCTATCGTATGTTTTTATGCTATCAGATGTTTTTTGACATGAGATTTGTGTTTCCATGTGTATCTCAAGGAAATGAGGCATCGTGATGCACTGGACCAGAGAAATGAAAATGATAGCACTTTAAATTTGTATAACACTTAGTGGCTTCCAAAGAACAGGATGAATAAATGTTTATGGAACTTCTCTAATGTGCCTGGTTGTATATGTGTCATCTCATGTATTCGTCAAGATAACCCATTTTAGAGTTGAGGAAGCTGAGGTTCACTGAGATAACCTCATTTGTTCAGCATCACCCACCCTCAGTGCTGAGTAGCTGGAATTTGAACTTGGTGAATCTTAGGCTTTTCCTACCACATCATCAGTTCTGTTGGTACTATTCTAATTTGTCTTGTCTTGTGCTCTGTTGGGTCTGGCTCTTTGCAATTCTCTGGACTGTAGCCTGCCAAGATCCTCTTGGTCCTCAAGGTACATGAGATTTCCCAGGCAAGAATACTGGAGTGGGTTGTCATTTCCTCCTCCAGGAGATCTTTCCAACCCAGGCATTGAACCCGTGTCTTTTTACCACATGGGTCTTCCTTTACCTTCGATTTGTTGCAGCCTGCCTTTTATTTCACTGACGACCTCCATATTGCTGAGTCTGAGGTACATTTTTCTGACCCTGTCTTTGTCTCATAGAAGCATTTGACCCTACTGGCTGCTCTTATGCTTGAAAGTTCTCTGTTTCTTTGGCTTTTATGATACAGCATTTCCTGTTCTTCCACTTTTCATTTGTTAACTCCTCTCCCTTGAAGGTCAGGGAAGTCAGGCGTGCTATGGTCCTTGGGGTCACAGAGTCAGACACAACTTAGTGACTGAACAGCAACTCCCTTGTCCATCAGATGCCACTATCAAATGCTCCTTGTCCATCCAGCAGATGCTACTATTCCCCTGGGGGGAGGGGGCGGTCTGTCCTCTGCCTTCTTTTCTCAATCTCGACCTACTTTTCTTATCTACTCTTAAGGTTACACCCATTATTTAGAACCAGCAGTCTCAAGAGGTGGGCTGTTGGAACCAGAAGTCTCAAAAGATGGTCTGTTGAATCTCCTTTACCAAAATCTTCTGGGTTCTTGTTTTGAAAGTATAGATATCTGAAAGTGATCATTTTAAAAGATGTAAAATGTGTTACTTTCCAGCTTAACAATCTTCAAGTACTTGTAAGAAATGGATTTTAATTTGTTTGTGTTAAGTTGAACTTGTCATGTCTAAAATCAAATGCATACTTCTTGCCCTGTCCCTGTCAAGGAAGTTCTTCTTATAGTCCTTATTTCGTTAATGAGTCACCATTTCCCTGTTTTTCTGTTTCTATATCTCAAAGTCATCTTTGTCTTTTACTGCATTGCTATTCTGATAGTGTATGAAGTGTTAAGTAGTTACTTCATAGTTATTTTACAGTTACTGAATGATCAGTTGATTTCATTTGTTTCAGGTATTTATATATTTGGCTTTGGAACTTGAGACTTTGACAAAAAGGAACTAATATTCGAGGACCAAACTATTACAGACTTATTAGTTAACAATATGTAAACCCAGGTAAATATAATAAGGGATGAAGTTTGTAAATCTTAAATTCACTTTAATTTTATCTTTTAAAATTATGCTTTCTTGACACTTCACAATTTCGGGGCTGAACACTAAGGCATTCCCAGGCAGGATGGTGAAATACAGAAGCAATTGATCACCTGTGAATCTCAAAGCACTGTGGACAGCACAGGTGATAGTACACAGAATGCTGTTCCTCAAAGATTATAAGAAGGAAAGAACTAGAAGTGAGAGGAGCAGGCTTAGAGATGTGTGCTCTGAGTCACTATTTCAGGCCAGAATGAGGCCAATATGTTAAGCAGGTTGAGGTCAAAGACAGATGCTTCAGTCCTTGCCATTTTGAACTCTGGGAGAACAACTCCCAGACTTTCTCGGTTTGGGGGAAAAAGCTAACTTGAAATAAAAGTGTTTGTGCTGTGTGTTTGGGCAGAGAAGGAGCGATTGATCTGGCTTCCTAAGTTTCTTTGACTGCCACATGTTAGTGGATATTTGTTCCCCGCTGTCCTGAGGAGGGTCCCCTGGAGGAGGGCATGGCAATCCACTCCAGTATTCCTGCCTGGAGAATCCCCATGGGCAGAGGAGCCTGGGGGGCTGCAGTCAGTCCATAGGGTCGCACAGAGTCGGACACGACTGAAGTGACTTCGCATGCGTGCTTGTCCTGAGGAGGGTGGGGTGGTGTCAGGCTTGCTGTGTCAAGGACAAAGTGACTCTGGAGCTGAGAGCAGGGGTAGGAAGGCATTTACAGTCAGATCTCAGGAGGCTAGCATCAGTGAGGGCCAAGGTGAGGGTCCAGGCAGCAGGGTCCACCAGGTCCTGTAGACTCCCCCAGTTTCATGAAGAAAAACAGATCTGACATTCTTCAGTCAAAAATTCTAGCTACAGATACCAAGATGTTGGTGCCCAGGTAGATGAGATAAATGCTGTAAATACTGGAAGGAGGATTGTTTAAGGACCTGACTGAAGGTCTAAACTTCTTTCTCAACACCTCCCTCCACATCTCCCAGAAAACGAAACAGCATCGTGAAGAGCAGGCATAAGGGGAAGAAATCTAAAACACTGGGCACGTATGAGAAAGAGATAGTGTTACCTAGCACAGAAGCCCTAAGGACTGGATTGAGGTTCTAGGACCTGACTCTGCATCCAGGAGAGTAGAGGCTTGTAAGGAAGATCAGATTCATAGGAATAAAGGAAGGAGGAAAGGAAGGGAGGGAAGGAGAAAGAAAGGAAAGAAGAGACAAAAGAATGTGGATACATTTTTCTTTCTGCACTTGAGTGTGAAAGTGAAAGTGTTAATCCCTCAGTCATGTCTGACTCTTTGCGACCCCATGCACTGTAGCCCATCAGGCTTCTCTGTCCATGGAATTTTCCAGGGAAGAATACTGGAGTGAGTTGCCTTTTCCTTCTCCAGGGGATCTTACCAATCCAGGGATTCAACCCAGGTCTCCTGCATTGCATGCAGAGTCTTTACCATCTGAGCCACCAGGGAAGCACCTGGATATAGTGTAAGCAAAATTTTGTCTTCTGTAGACATGTTTTACTAATCCTTCTTCTCTAGGGATGGGGCTAGTCCATAACTATAGATGATTTAAGTCAGGAACTTCATCTTGTTTCTGGTCCAGCATTGTCTTCATTTTTTCCCTCTCTACTGACTTGAATTTTTCCTTGTCTGGGGTTTTGTATGACTCGTTGATGGACTGTAAGAACTCTCCCTGTGAGTTCACCTGGTCAGTTTCCATTCTCTATAAGTCTAGAGTTTATTTTTGTCAAATTAGAAGCTGAAGAAAATTGCCACCACTGAGGAACTGAGGAGGAGAGAATAAGAAAGCTGTAAAGAAAGAATAATAAAACCATCTGTTACCAACCCATAGCTTTGACCCACTTCATGAGAACATGATACATTAACTGGATGTTGGGTTGTAATGAAATTGTGCAATTTTATAACGGTAGTGCTGTTATAAAATGTGTGAACTTGTGTGAACAGCTTTCTTCACTGACTGAACCATGCACCTGGTCTCACCATGAGATGATGCAGGAGAGTTTACTATTTATAATGTAGAAGAAATTGGTAGAATATTACTCACAACTCATCATTCACTGTGAGCAGTCTGATTAAAAATACTTCAACATGCTGATGGGCACTATCTGAATCAGAATAAACTGAGCATGAGGTTAAGTTGGTTGTTGCATTTGTAACAGCCAGAAAATTTACACTTTGAAGTGATAATTTATTTTATCCCGAAAATGAGCTCTGAACGAGCCAAAGGAAAAAATGGATGAAAAATAATTTTTTTTCATTCAATTTTGTAAGCATTTTAGTTATAGGATGTGGAAGAGGAGAGAAATACTGTGGAGAGAATACAGTCTGGGTAAACATAAGACACACCCGCCAGTCTAAAGACAATGACACCAGTTTTTGGAGGGAGTAGAATGGTTAAGTGGTTAACTCGAGGTTAAGTGCAAGGACTCTAGGCCCAGGGTTGGGTTTCCACTTCAGCCACTTACTGTTTGGGCAATGACTCAAGTTCCTTGTGCCTTAGTGTTCTTTTCTATGAAATGTTCGCAGTCAGTAGCAGCAGCCCACTTCATAGAGTTAATATGAAATTAAATTGTTTATTGTTATACTCTCAGAAGAGCTTCTGCCCGTGATAAATGCTGGGTTGGTGTTTGATGTTATCATTCCATGACTTCTGTGGACCATCCCTGAGTCCACTACTCTTGCTTTTCAAGTCTGGCGGTGTTGTGCTTGCAGTGAAGTAAAGTAAAGAATTGTAAAGTTGTTTAGAAAGTAATTACTCAGGAGTTTCACAGTCCTCCCCTCAGGATCCCTTCAACTGAAATGGCACATCCCTTTGAGTTCAAATTAGGTTTGTATTAGCATTAAAGCCTCCCATGCAGAGACTTGTAGTTCCCCAACCCCTTCTATTTTATTCCGTTTGGCATTAACACACGGAGACTATTCCTCTGCATTCTTTAGCTTCTACCTGCTAGTCAAAGTGCCTCACCATTAACTTTGCTGAATACTCTCCGAATGTGCTTCTCTTCTGCCCTGAGGGTGTTGTGGAGTCAAAGACTGCCTTCACCTGCATTGGGAGGTCAGCCAACTTGGGGTTAAACAATGACCCAGGCTTGTGGGAAGCACATTAGTTAATCCATCATCCATTTCTAAGCTCTCTGGCCAGGACTGGCTTCAAGACCATGTGAGGTAGCCCAGGGCTCAGCACTCAGGCAGGCCTCAGGCTTGGTTTAATACTCCTGCAGCTGCCATCTTGAAATTCTGAATTTTATGTTGGGACTCCTGTTTTGAAAGTTAAGTTTGATGGTAAAGTGGAACATGTGCACAAGCAGAAGAAATATTCACTGTGCGTTCCTCCTTCCATGGCACCCCATTTGCACAGAGTGTTTATGTTGCCGTGTGAGCATGGGATTCAAGGATTCAAATGGATTTATGAAGTGTGGGAGTTCAGTGAATCAAAGTAAAAGGGAGTATAAGGTGAGACATAACACACATTACATGTAAGACTGAGTAAGTGGGGGGTTCATTGGGGTGGGGACTTGGTGACACTGACAGCCCTGAGAGGTCACACTCTCCGAACCAGAACTTGCTTCCAACACACACCTGCACGTGTGCTCAGTCGTGTCTGACTCTTTGCAACCCTATGGACTGTAGCCTGGCAGGCTCCTCTGTCCATGGGATTTTCCACACACGAAACTCCACAAATGACCAGGAAACATTGTCAATAAAGGAACACTTTGTTACTAGTGTTCCTTCTGTGCATTAGCATCCATGTAACACTGCAAGTGATGGTTGGATGGCATCACCGACTCTACTGACGTGAGCTTGAGTAAGCTCTGGGAGTTGGTGATGGACAGGGAGGCCTGGCGTGCTGCAGTCCATGGGGTCGCAAAGAGTCGGGCACGATTGAGTGACTGAACTGAACTGAACACTGAAAGTAACAACATAGAAGGAAAGAAAAGGATAGGGCAACACTTTTAGTTTCTTTTTTTCTATCTTTTTTTACTCATAAGTGAGATATGCCGGTGAGATGCACATGTATCAAGAAGTGAATTAAAGACAATCGAGCTAATTTTGTGCAGTGTTTCTAATGGTTCTGGTAGGAATGAAATGCATGCAAAAGAAGGCAGGAGGAGAAGGGGTGACAGAGGATGAGACGGTTGGATGGCATCACTGACTCAATGGACATGAGTTTGAGCAAACTCCAGGAGACGGTGAAGGACAGGAAGCCTGGCGTGCTGCAGTCCACGGGGTGCAAAGAGTCGGACATGACTGAGAGACTGAACAATAGTAACATGTGCATATATGACTTATGAAATATAAATTGTATAATTTCAGTGATTTCACATATGAATTAAAGATTACAGGTAAAATTCATAGTAATATTTTAGCATTTTAATTTTTCTTTACTTAGAACAACATTAAATGGCAAACAAAATACATCATGTTAAGAGAGAGATTTCATAAGAAAGGAGAGAGCTTTATATTTTACTGCCTTTAATAGTGTTTTTACCCTGCTATTTGAACAGTGGAGATTCTCCATCTGTATTTTACCCTGGGGCCCACGAATGAAACAGCCAGCCCTGCCTCTTCCTTAACTCCCTTTACTACGTTTTGTGCTCAGTTGTTCAGTCGTGCCTGACTCTTTGCAACCCCATGGACTGTAGCCACCCCCAGGCTCCTCTGTCCATAAGATTCTCCAGGCAAAAATACTGGAGTGGTTTGCCATTCTGGTAAAGCTAAAAACTTGGTTTCCCAGCCTCCCTTGCACCTCACAGTGACCATTTGACCACATTCTGACCAATGAGCCATAGTTACAGTCCACTAGAAAGTCTTGGGGAAAACTGAAATGCTTGATATGAGGAGCAGATATCGACTGTACCACTTTTCCACTTCTGCTCTCCTTGAATGGTTAACATCCTACTCAAGACCTACACAGCCATCTTGTGACCATTAAGAAACAAACTGAAGAACAGAAAGCCAAAGCTACAAAAGTTGGAGTGAAAAGTTAAGACTCTGTGTCCTTGAGGGTAATGTTGAGTTGCTGAGGCAGCATCAGTAGCCATCAATCAAGACTTTTATGGAAAAAAAATAACCCCTACTAATTTTAACCACTATGAGCCTTTCCATTACTGTTGTCTGTTCATTACCAGTGGACATGTGGGCCATAAACTGCCTGCCTTGCCCAAGGTTTTTCATCAGAAAGAGGCAGTTCCTCCTGTTTTTAGCCCTCTTGTTTCCACAATTAAGACTCAGTGAACCAAGTTCACTGGCCAGTGAGGGAGACAGGAAGGCAAATGTCACACTGACCCTTCCTTCTTTTCCTCCTCCTTCTCTGCTAGCTCCTGTGTTCCAACACTCCTCTTAGCTTCCCTCAAACAACAGGTTCTGTGATGATCCATCAGTGTAAGTAAGTACCTGGTGGAGGCAGCCTCAGACATACTCCAGAAACATCCCCAATCCAGCCTCAGCCCCGTTGGTTCACCCGGTAACTTTTGGAACAGCAATAATTTTCCTTTCTTACAAGTAAAGTAAGATAATAGGGACTGAAGTCAAGCATACACAAGAATACACAGAAGAACTATACAAAAAAGATCTTAATGATTCAGATAACCACGGTGGTGTGATCACTCACCTAGAGCCAGACATCCTGGAATGCAAAGTCAAGTGGGCCTTAGGAAGCATCACTGTGAACAAAGCTAGTGGAGGTGATGGGATTCCAGTTGAGCTATTTAAAGTCCTAAAAGATGATGCTGTGAAAGTGCTGTACTCAATATGCTAGCAAATTTGGAAAACTCAGCAGTGGCCACAGGACTGGAAAAGGTCAGTTTTCATTCCAATCCCAAAGAAAGACAATGCCAAAGAATGCTGAAACTACTGCACAATTGCACTCATCTCACACGCTAGCAAAGTAATGCTCAAAATTCTCCAAGCCAGGCTTCAACAGTACACGAACCATGAACTTCCAGATGTTCAAGCTGGATTTAGAAAAGGCAGAGAAATCAGAGATCAAATTGCAAACACCCACTGGATCATTAAAAAAGCAAGAGAGTTCCAGAAAAACATCTATATTTGCTTTATTGGCTATACCAAAACCTCTGACTGTGTGGATCACAACAAACTGTGGAAAATTCTGAAAGAGATGGGAATACCAGACCACCTGACCTGCCTCCTGAGAAATCTGTATGCAGGTCAAGAAGCAACAGTTAGAACTGGACATGGAACAACAGACTGGTTCCAAATCGGGAAAGGAGTACGTCAAGGCTATATATTGTCACCTTGCTTATTTAACTTACATGCAGAGAACGTCATGAGAAACGCCAGACTGGATGAAGCACAAGCTGGAATCAAGATTGCTGGAAGAAATATCAACAACCTCAGCTATGCAGATGACACCACCCTTATGGCAGAAAGCAAAGAAGAACTAAAGAGCCTCTTGATGAAAGTGAAAGAGGAGAGTGAAAATGTTGGCTTAAAACTCAACATTCAGAAAACTAAGTTCATAGCATCTGGTCCCATCACTTTATGGCAAATAAATGGGGAAACAATGGAAACAGTGAGAGAATTTATTTTTCTGGACTCTAAAATCACTGTAGATGGTGACTGTAGCCATGAAATCAAAAGATGCTTGCTCCTTGGAAGAAAAGCTATGACCAACCTAGACAGCATATTAAAAAGCAGAGACATTACTTTGCCAACACAGGTCCATCTAGTCAAAGTTTTGCCAGTAGTCATGTATGGATGTGAGAGTTGGACCATAAAGAAAGCTGAGCATGGAAAAATTGATGGTTTTGAACTATGGTGTTGGAGAAGACTCTTGAGAGTCCCTTGGACAACAAGGAGATCCAACCAATCTATCCTAAAGGAAATCAGTCCTGAATATTTATTGGAAGGACTGATGCTGAAGCTGAAACTCCAATATTTTGGCCACCTGATGTGAAGAACTGATTCATTGGAAAAGACTCTGATGCTGGGAAAGATTGAAGGTAGGAGGAGAAGGGGTCGACAGAGGATGAGATGGTTGGATGGGATCACCGACTCAATGGGCATGAGTTTGAGTAAGCTCCGGGAGTTGGTGATGGACAGGGAAGCCTTGCGTGCTGCAGTCCATGGGGTTGAAAAGAGTCGGACATGACTGAGCGACTGAACTGAACTGAAGTCAAACAAATAAAAGTGAATTGACAGAAAACTCCACAGTTGATGTTAGGGAAAACTCAGTTATGAAGACTTTCAGAGGTGAGTTTTTTTTTTTTCTTTTATAACGACATCATCTTTGGACATGATGGAAGCCGTTTGTTTGCCACTGAGTAGCCACCACAGTTGTCTCCCTGGAGCCTGGCACTTGTATGATCCTCAGCACATGGTAGAGGTCTAGTAATTAAGCACATTCAGAGAAGCAAGAGAGAATGAGGGGCTAAGTCCCTCATCGAGTGAGATGATACAAGGCTGAGCCTTGTTCATCAGCACTACTGTAATTAGGACTCACTAAGAGGGCTGCTGCCACCACAGCCTGCGTGTGTCCACATTTGGCATAACAACTCAGAACATGAGACTTAGTTGTTTTTAACAGAAGGGAGTTTGTTAAAACATAACATTTCCCAGCAAATCTAGCATTTCATTATTTAGCAATCTCCTCCAAAGGTTATAATAGCTTAAATATTTACCAAGGACTGTTGGGGAGCTCTTGTCTTTCACTAGGAGACTTTATATTGAACCTATTCCAGGAATACGGGTCAGAGTCCTCACTCATCAGTTTATTGCAGGGTCAACCAAATGCCTGAGTTAGCTACATCCTCTATTCTTTCCTCTCCCTGCTGTCAGCACAGGAAAGACACAGAATCACACTCTGGTTCTTGAGACACAATGCTAATACTTTGATGGAGTAGTTTGAAACCACTGATTGAAAAGATCTCCCTACATAGCTGAATAAGCTTGATCTCCCAGCTTTCAGCTTTACCAGCTTCTATAGTAAAGGTAGTTAAGACACACAGTTTTACAGTAATATACCATAGAAACCACTCACTTAAAGAACTGAAGCAGATTGTAGCCGTTTTAAAGCACAATGCCATTCTCAGATGAGCTGAAATAGTAATAGATCCCATCTTGCTGAATTACAGTGGCAAGAGAATGAAGTTATATTGTGTAAATGGTAAAGTACTTCACAAATGAGAGATTATTTTGAGAAAATTAATACCTTCTCTCTTTGTATCAGTTATGTGTGAGAGATTGGAAGGCACATTGGCTGTTAAAGTTCAGCTTTTAGCTTAGATTTATGTGATGCTTCAATGAAACCCTCTTCCAAGAATAACAGTGTTACCCTAAAAGCTGAATTCCTGGCTTACAGGTGTAAGCCACTGCTACTGTGCTGTGCTGTGCTGTGCTTAGTCACTCCATCATGTCTGACTCTTTGCAACTCCATGGACTGTAGCCCACCAGGCTCCTCTGTCCATGGGAATTCTCTAGGCAAGAATTCTAGAATGGGTTGCCATTCCCTCCTCCAGAGCATCTTCCCAACACAGGGATTGAATCCAGGTCTCTGGCATTGCAGGCAGATTCTTTACCATCTGAGCCACCAGGGAAGCCCAAAATACTGGAGTGTGTAGATTATCCCTTTTCCAGGGGGTCTCCCTGACCCAGAAATTGAACCAGAGTCTCTTGCATTGCAGGTGGATTCTTTACCAACTGAGCTACCAGGGAAGCTACTGCTGCTACTAAGAGACTCTAAAGAGGTCTGTTTCCACTTCACAGGGACACTTCAGGAGACACCTCCCTCTGCTTGGTTAACAGTAGTTCCTACTGCACTGAAGTGAATGTCATCCCCTTGTACACACGAGCAAGGGTTAACCTCTGGCAAGAGCTTGCTTAAACCACATGGAAATATCACACAGGTTCAATGGGTTAGATGCACTGCAGAGCATTTGGATTTGCCATGTAATTTGTGCAACATATTCTTATCAGCAGCCGTTTCCAGCTCATCTGTGGTTTACTGGAAGCTGCTTATGTGTGGAGTCTGTTTCTCTATATCCTACTCAGAAACAGATCAAATGTTTCAGTTAAAAGGAAAGGTAAGGCAGTACTATCAAATATCCCAGAACAGTAAATGCCAATCAATGACATTTATTCCATCAAGTTCATCTGATTACCTGGAGATGTCAAGTTTAACACCAATACTTCTACACTCAAGCAGTATCTGCCTTGGGGTCATCTGTTTTGTAGCTCTAGGTCTTGAAATGAGAGTCTTTAAAGTCTTTTTCTTTTTTTAATAGGGGAGAGTGTTTAAGAGTGTCCTAGTGCTAAAGACATTTGACCATTAGCTCGCCCACCTCACTTAGAAACTTAGAAGCTCTTCTGAGTAGCTTACAGCAGCTTGAACCAGTCCACAGAGCTGTATTTTGATGAAGTCAAACATTGCTGAACAAAGAACAGGGGAGGAAAGGGTAAAAGGCATAAACAATAGTTCACTAATGAATGATTTTTATACTAGACATAATTGAGGTTGTTCTGGCATAGGTCTTATCCACTGGACTCCCATTAAACCCCCAGGAAAGGAGAATGTGTAGGTCTGAGAGAGGAAAATTGAGTCTTGAAAGGCATCAGATATTAATTTACCTGTGGTCCTATTTCACAGATTTCTACTTTTTCATTTTGGTGACAATCCAGAATGTGTTATAATTAACATTTGCTCACCTTACACTAGTATATGTTATATCTTGACCCTATCATATCAACCCAAAGCAGGGGTCAAATGAACTGACAGTAACACATGAGATTCTGCCATTCCAGTTTATTGAAATGAGTAAATTTATAGCTTTCTTTGCATACAGAAAAGTGCACAAGAAAATAAGTATGTACAAAACAATTGTGTGGCTGGTCATCAGTTTCAAAAAATTTGTCTACTTTCAAAAATTCAAACTATCTAGAAATAATTTCCTCCAGTTTAGCACATTTAGGTATTTGGACATATAAAATATTATTTCAAGTCTGTTGATAATAACTGAGTAGAAAGTCAGACATTGCCATACATGATCAGCTATTACCATTCAACATAAAACCATAGGACTTTAGCTTGGACTACTTGGGGCTAATCCATAGAGGTTCATGAGGCCACCATCTTGTTTTGATCCTGAGCAGTCATCCTCTTATTCCACCTAAAGATAACATTGTATGTGGCTGATTAACACCCACAAGAACCTGAGCACCAGGGGTCAAGAAATAACATTAGAATCCCAACATAAACAAAATAAAACAAAACTCACTATGGCAAGAACAAACCCTTCAGATCTGTGCCAACAACAGAACTGAAAATGAATTGGAAGAGTTTCTAAGATTGTGAGGAGAAAAATACTGCATACATTACATTTTTAATGATAACACCAAATACTTGCTCTACAGATTCCACCCCCCTACTCCATTTATCTTCTGACTATGAGACTGTGGCATCAAGAAAGCTTTCCAGTTACTTGATAAAGGTCTGGCATGACCCCAAATAAGCACCTAACAAGTTTGGCACAATCACATTTAACTTTGTGATGTGCTTCTCTTAGGAATGCAGTCCTTCATTGCTGAGTCGAGTTCTATTTTTCCTCAACGTGAACTGTTCTGGAACTTCAGCTCAAGAAGATATAGCCTCTTATTCCATAGAAAGGATAAAGGTTGTGTGCATTAGCAACTCTAGTTACTGAGATTAGAGATTGCTGAGAAGGTAGAGCATAGAGGCTTCAGACCTGTGAATCATTAGATTTTTTGCCCCATAAACTCTGTTGTTTATGAAAGACAGAAGCCCAGGGGCAAAAATGACTGAAAAGAGAAGTGGAGGGAAAAGAAGAGGAGAGATGAAAAATGATTGCTCCCTCCTTTGCAATGGCTAGCAAGAGATAAGAGAAAGGACAATCTCACCCTTGAGAGAAAAAGAATCTTCAGAAAGAAAAGCTGTATCTTTAAAAACACTCTTAGGTGTGTTAGCTTCCAAGGAGATGCTCCTAAGGAGAAATTGAACTTGCTTTCATTTTACTTTAAAAATGCTCTGTAAGTGATGGTCTGAAGCAAGATTTAAGAAGGTGCCTTGTTCTACAATCTTTAGGTTTAATGCTCTGAAACAGAACCCCCAAACACTATGAACAGTAGGGATTTCAAAATTTATTCAAAACAGTTTGATCTGAGGGGTTGTGGCGGCTGCATCGCCCAATCAGAGGGTACATGGGTCACATGGGTTCCAGAAGGTTCTAGGGTCACAATAGACAAGGGTCCAAGTAGGAAAACTACTTCACTTACATTCGGCTAGTGAGTTTAGGTTCTTAATTTATTTAAAGCCATAGATTCAGTTTAGCGAAACAGAAAGTAGAAGGTATTCTACAAGTGGGAGAGGAAGCAAGAAATAAGGCAACTGATAATATGTCAAAGCTAGAACAAGGGCAAAGGTCAGGACTTGTCTGCCAATTAGCTTTGTCCTTGACTACCAAGGCCAACCTCTTTGTTTCTCTGGACAGTCAGCACGCCAAGTTCCTAGAGAAGTGCGGAGAAGAAAAAAACCCATGGTTAGAATGTTGGGGTTGAATATTTAATGTTAAACATTAAGTCATTATTTATGTTAATAATAGTATCTCCTAGGACTAATTCAAGAGGATAAAACAACTGATGTAGAATCTGTAATAAAGTGATTAACACAGTGCTCAATAATGTTAGCCATTTTGTCCCACGGTAGTTCTCCTACTCACTCCCCAATCTACCATTAGCAGGTTAACTAGAATTACCCTTTCTTCATGACCTAAAGAAGGAAAGGCTTCCAGAGAACTCTAGTCAATTCAATTAGGTGCAAACAATCCTTCTAGACTTTTAGTGCACGTTATTCCTTTTGATTGGTTCATGGGTGCCTCCCCAGGAGAGGAGGCAAGAGTGAATCCCTGTTAAGATTCAATATATCATACCATTTTATTAACATTACAACTCATTTGGATGCTTGCTAAAATAAAGCTTTTCCCCAGCACCAAGGGGGATTCCTCAGGGCTAGGGCCCAGGAATTTGCCTTTTCAATAATCTCACTCTGCAGGCTATTTTATGGAAAAGCATTTTCAGAAAGACTGTAATTATAGAAGTGGAGTGAGAGGGCTAATCCAAATTGCAAATAAACTCAAATCTTAATGTTAGTATCAGACTTAAGATATGTATCTATTTAAAATAATTAAGTTCTACATGGGTTGAGAGAGAGTTTGGGTCGAGAAAGAGTTTGGTAGTCCCACATGAATGGGGGCCAGGGGGAAAAATTGGGAAAAAAATGGGTTTGGGTTCTTTTCATTCTTCCTATTTTTCTCCTCTTCCAGCTATCCCCTACTTCCTCTAAAATGCAGATAAGCCTCTTCTCCTCCACTAACTGCAATCTTTGAAGATCAGATAAAATTGCTTCCACTAACTGGTGAGAAAGAAACACACTCTCATCTTCACTCCCAGATCTCAATCTAAGGTGGTGGTGGTGGTTCAGTTGCTAAGTCATGGCGGACTCTTGCAACCCCATGGACTGTAGCCTGCCTGGCTCCTCTGTCCATGAGATTCTCCAGGCAAGAATACTGCATTGTCATTTCCTTCTCCAAGTCTAAGGTGGTAACACACAATAACTGACTGAGGATAAAACCCACCAGTGGACTCATCTGAACTTGCATTTCAAGGGGTTACTGGAAGCTGTCACCACTTTGAGATTTAATACCATCAGACGATTTCAGACCAATTTTGAGGCCCCTCACAAAGAAATGCATATTGAATTGGATGGCAAAAGTGTAATCATGATTTGTTTGGCTGACCTCTTTGGTGGCTTCAGAAGGCCTTCAGAATTTGAAGTTTCTATAGAAAACTGAGTAGTTACTAGGAAACTTTGCAATCACTTCAATATGAAGATCAAAAATCCAGAAGGCAGTTATATGTTATATGGAGTTTTACTTCTATACAGAAGTGAAACATTAAAAACACAGGACAGAAACCTATATCTATGAGTATATTACTATTTTTTTTAGTATGTATAAGAACTCTGTTCATAAATGCTCAGCTTAGTCATTATTGAATTAGTTAAGCATAGTGTTCCATATCTTTTACTTCTCCATTTCAGAAGAACTTTTTCTTTCCAATTCTAAAATTAAAATTTCACTCTTATTCTCTGTGCCACCCTTTCTTACGAAGCCTAAGCTTAGCAGGATCTTCTACTTACAGAAGTTAGGCAAAAGGATTTCCAAATGGATCTCTATATATATCGGATGATGTGGGTTGAAGACAAGCCATCTATGGAAACAAAACCACCTAGTCAATAACTATAATTACAATGATAAGAAAACACCTATAATTAAGACTTCTCGGATTCCTTTAAAAATCACTTAGGTCACAGACTAATCAGATATTGTATGGGTCTACAATGATTTGTGTTTTCCTGCTTGTGATTGATATATATTTAATATTTACATCAAAAGCAAGGCTCAGAATTATGTTTGCTCCCCCAAAATGCAAAATATTTTTATGAGCTAAGTAATTTTGCGTTAGGAAATTAAACGTTTGAAAGATGTTTAAGCATAGTGTTTTGGCTCAATTTTCTTTCAAAGTGCTTTCCCAAGCTAGATTAAGTGAGAGACAAAGGACTTTTCTATGATATTTGCTTCTCAAATTCAAGAGAGTAGTTCCTGTAAAAATAGTCTTTCCCCAGTTTGAGTTGAGATTTACACTGCAGTGGTTCTCAGTGATAAATCTTATTCAAATGTCCTTTACCATCAAAGATACAAGCAAGGTTAATTCAGGAGGTGATAACTCTGTGTGGCGTGTACTTTGGAATATCAGCTTCTAATAGTTGGTACTTACAGAGGCTGGTGATGAGCGGAAAGAATCTTTAGAGAAGGGGTTCTCAAATGCATTGTCAGCGGATTTGGTAACTGGCGGGGCACTGTGTCGGGGAGCTGGCTTTGGTAGTTCTAGAAGGTGAAAAAGTAGTCAGTAAACAAGCTTTCCTCCAGTGCAAGCATAAGTCCTCCAGTCAGGCTTATCTTAGAAATTAAGTTCCTTATTTTTGAAACTGACATTGACCAAACAAAAATTATCACACCAAATACCAGTACTCCCAGTGATGATTACAAGCAAATTCATCCCTTCTTGGAAGAGGAAGCCAGGCATATTCACTTGAAGTGGAAGAGATTCAGAATTCCCTCATTTAAAAGCACCTACTACATGCAAACCTTCATTAAGCCTCAAGGCCAACACAGAAATAAAGGCTTCTAGAGATTCGATTACCTGATAGATTAACTAGCTAATAAAATACAGCTAGCATTCAAATACTGGTTGAATTTCAAAGCTCTTTCTTTCTACCACGCCTTTTAACTTCCCTCATTAGATGGGTAGTATGATCCATACATACCTATTCATGAGCCTACAGCCCTACATACCTACCTACAGTCCTCCGGGTGCCACAACCCATTGAATTTCAATAGCTCTCGGCAGCCCTTTTAAGAATTGTCACAAGAGGGCAGCACTGGGCCAGTCCCTAGAAACAGCTAACTAAGGTAACCTGTTAACTCCATAAGGTAAGTGGATAAGTTGTCTCCATAACTCCTGATAGGTGAAAAAAGCAAGAGTACAGCTATTAGGGTTCGGGAGAGGGTTCTTCTGAAAGACTCTCTGGATTCATACGACTGAAATCCTTGTGGGAGCAGTTGACAGAGAAGTAGGTAGCTTACCATTGATCTTTCTCAACAGTTGATTAGCGTCCAGGTCATCATGGTCTGCATTCTCCTGAGGAATGCCAACTTTGCTGTTGAAATAATTGGAGAAGGCACTCGAGGTCCCAGAGGAGTTCTGTTCTCCCTTCCTTGCCGGCACAGTAGGTGGCTGCCGCAGCTGGAAGTCCTTAAACATTTCTTTCACTTCCTTGATTTCTCTGTCCCCAAGAGGGTCCAAGGCAATGAAGGCATCACTGGGGACATCCTTTGGAGGGCCAGTTCTGGGAGGTGGTTGAGGAGGAGTGACCAGGAGAGAGGAGAGCATAGAAGGGGGCTGGGTGGACACAGCAGGAGCTGGAAAAACATTGCTCTGGAAAGGATTCCCCAGAGGGCTGTTTGCTGACCATGTATTGGGTGTTATGGATGCTGATGTGCCCCACGCTACAGGGGGTGGAGAGGAAACTGAGACTGCGAAAGAGGAAGGCTGGTTCCAACCCGGAACACTTGGGCTTGTGGTAAAGACGATTGGCTGACTGAATCCTGAAGGCTGACCAGCCATCATTGCACCCGGGACCATTGAAGGGGACTGACTGAAGACTAAAGGTGCTGGGCTCCATGGCCCTGCCTGAGCAGATAGAACTGGCACACCACCTGAAGGAAGGAAGCGGGATAAATGACTTAAATCAGGAGACCAGCTTGAAGAGGATTCTTGAGTTCCAGAAAGTCAGCTCTCTGGAGAGCATTTATAGAGAGCATCTACATGTCAACCTTTATTAAGCCTCGAGGCTGACATGGTTCTTACTAGATTAAATCACTCTAAAGATGAATTGGGCTTCCCTAGTGGCTCAGGTGGTAAAGAACCTGCCTGCAATGCAGGAGACCCAGGTTTGATCCCTGGGTCAGGAAGATGCCCTGGAGAAGGGAATGGCTACCCACTCCAGTATTCTTGCCTGGAGAATTCCAAGGACAGAAGAGCCTGGTGGGCTACAGTCCATGGGGTGGCAAAGTGTCAGACTCGACTGAGCAACTAACACTTTCACTTTCTTTTCAAAGATGCATTAGTTGTAGCACATATTCAAATGTTTGTTGCACTTCGAAACCCTTTTTTTCTATCACACGTTTTTAAACTTTCCTCATTAGATAGGTAATACAGTCCACAAGTACCAAGTCATAAAAGAAAATGAGCCCTTTTCATACAAACATTGATGTAATTCAAACAGCTAGAACAGAGCCTGTCAGTAGTATGAATCTACCTGTTGAGTAAATACATGGACATATATAAGCCATGCTTATTATGAAGTAGTTAATTCAGATATCCCATTGGATACTCAAGTCATTGATGTAATCTTTTCATTTGGCAACTGGCTCAGGTCTGGAGTCTTATGGAGACTAGCTATTAGGCATATACATTAGGCTTTAATATGCTTACATCCTAAAGAAACCATTTCAAAGTTTCTTTTCTTTTAAATGTTGCCAAGGTTGACACAGCTATATAAAAGGATAGTAAAACTTGGTTTATGCCAAGATAGTTTTAGACTTTTACATACAAAAATGGAGGAAAGGCTTGTTATCCTAGGAGATCTGTTTCAAATGAAAGTTCTTCCTGTCATGTGTCACTCACTAAACTCTGCCAGAAGTTAAGAGAGAGAGGAGATAATGTGAAGGAAAAACAAAGACAAAAGAAAACAAAACAAAAAACCAAAACAAACAAACTAACAAGAAACAAAAACACTTGCAATGTGAGTAACTACACCTGTCCAGGCATCTGCTCCTTGTGGGGAAATGGCTCTATCACCGGACCCCTGCCATTGTTGATCTGTAATTAATTAAATCACTAAAATCTAGGTCTCTCCAGTGCTCGCCCTCCTCTTCTTGAGAAGCTCATTCCTGACATCTTGTTCTAATACATAGACATTTTCTCTTTTGTGTCTTCCCAAGTGTATTAATAATCCAGTTAAACTGTCACCACTAATAGAAGACCTAAATTCAGCCTCACACTGCTTCACAAACGACGCTCTGCTCTCAAAAACCTACTTGCTTTGGGCTTCGGAGCAGAGCACTTCTTTAGTTATGAACGCCTTCTAACCAAAGAAGGAAAAGGCCTTCAGACTTGGGTTGGGAATGTTTTTGTTTCCAGAGTGAGAGATATTTTGAAATGGTGTTCCAGGGCTGATGGAGCAAGATACTCCATCTCGAATTTTCTTAGGATTGGAGCTTGGTGTTACTTGATTCAGCTCTGTCGTCACAAACCCTCTCCATCTGACCATGAACATACAAGGTGTGCTCACGAAGAGTGAGTGGCTTTCAGTGGTGGCTCATCTTATTAAATTAATATGCTTACTTTTGAGGTGAAGAGATTGGGCAGAAGAATATTAATTATTAAAATTGGGAAGGTCACAGTCTGCGATAGAGACCAAAACTCAGGCATACCACCGATTCAACTCTACCCTCCTGTTCTGTCTCCTTGACATCAAGAAACAGAACTATATTTCTTATTGGAATGTTAATTAAAATATTTATTTATTTATTCTTGGCCACACTGTGCAGCATGCGGTATCTTCTTTCTCCAAGCAGGGATCAAACCTGTGCCCTTGCATTGGGAGCACAGAGTCTTAACCAGTAGACTGCCAGGGAAGTCCCTCAAATACTTATTTACATGTATACAGAAATTAGACTTCATTTACACCAAAGAATATGCACACAGGCAGACCTTGGAGATATTTCAAGCTTGATCCACACTATCATAAAAGGGAATATGACAGTAAAGTGAGTCAAGCAAGCTTTTTGGTTTTCCAGTGCATATAAAAGTTATGCTTATATTATACCATAGTCTAGTAAATATGCAGTAGCATTATGGCTAAAAAAACAATGTACATACCTTAACTTTAAAATAATTTATTGTTAAAAATGTTAACCATCATCTGAGCCTTCAGCAAGTCATAATCTCTTGGCAATAGTAACATCAAAGATCATCAATCACAGATCACCATATCCATTTAATAATAAAATGTTTGGAATACTGCAGAAATTACCAAAATGTGACAAGGAGACAAGAACTGAGCAAATGCTGTTGGAAAAATGGTGCTGATACACTCGCTTCACTCATGGTTGCCACAAACCACCAATTTGTAGAAAAAAAAAATTCCCTGTCTCCAAAGTGCAATAAAATGAAGTGTAATAAAGCAAGGTATGCTTGCTCTCCTTTCACAAGCAATCAAGGGAGCAGCTCTCTTAGATTCTATAACACAGGCTTCTGGAAGTAGGTTGAGTTTGAACAAAGTTATTGCTATCATCTAAAAAAAAAAATTAAACTTTATTAACTGAAGCCTGAGTCACTCACTAATAATTTACTCCAATTGGATGTACAAATTGGGTAAAACTGTACCATCTTTCAGCTTGGATGACTTGTCTTCCCTTAGGAAAATGTGTAGCTTTAGTCACAGACAGTATTAGTGGGAGTGGTGATAAAGGAGAAAAATATGTTGATATTTGCCAGGAATTAAACACTTTCCCTGGTGGCTCAGACAATAAAGAATCTGCCTGCAATGTTGAAAGTCTGGGTTCAATCCCTGGGTGGGGAAGAACCCCTGGAGAAGGGAATGGCAACCCACTCCAGTATTCTTTCCTAAAGAATTCTATGGACAGAGGAGCCTGGCAGGCTGCAGTCCATGGGGTCGCAAAGAGTCGGACACAACTGAGCAACTAACACTTCCACTTTCTTTCTTTCAAAGGCTTTCCTAGTGTATGCTTAGGCTAGCCTTCATTCCCATCTACCAGAGCCCACGCATTGTGTTGCCAAGATATTTAAGGCCCTGCTGGAGAAAGTAAGGAAAAAGAAACTGTGGTATAAAAAGTTAATTTTATTAACTTCCTGATGCTATATTAAAATACAGGGCAGCTAGTCAAAGCTTTCTACAATACCCTTTCCCCACCCCCAGTTCTCCAGAGGAATCGGTCCGCCAGCTGGGTCCAGCGGAAGCCAGACCTACAACCCTCCATGGCTTGGCTGAGGATCCCTGCGTGTGGACAGGGGCTATACTGTATGGCTCAGTTTGAGTCCCAGGTCCAAACTTAGAAGAATCATCAGTATTCGGCAGTTGTATACCCCAAGGCCTCAACAGAGGCACCTAGCCAAAAAGCTTTACTTCATCTGCATAAATTAACAGTTATAGGGTCCAGCTGTATTTTCAGGCTGATTTGTTAAATATTGGCTGTGAAAACTCTTCAGGGCCTTGATATCAGACTACAAAGCTCTGTGATGTGATCTCCTCACAGGCACTGCATGCAAGCTCTCTACCCTTCTGGAGGGAAAGCGCCAACTAGCTCCCCTTAGGGGTGTAGGAGAAAGGGCTGAAGAAATGGAAAGACTCCAAGAAATCTGAGGTGTCTGTGGAGAGTCTCCTGATGGTGTAAATGCCAAGCAGTGACCTGAAATGAGCTGGCTTTCACACCTGCAGGGCTTGCAGCCACTCAGCAGTTGGGAACCAACTCCCTATTACCACCACACTCCAGATATGATTGAACTGATGTAATATGACAGAACCAAAATATTTTCCTTTGCAGGAAAACAGTAGGAAGAAAGAGTCCTGATGGACTCTGCAGGAGGCAGAGAAAGCCAAGATCCCTGGTCAACTTTCATAAAATAGGGAAGAGAGGCCCCATCGTTTATAGCCCGCCTTAGCCCTCTCGTGAGACAGAATCTATTTGGGGCTTGTGGAGGTGCCAAGAAGTAGGAAAACAAACAGAATCCCCAGTAGGACAGCAAAAACCATCGTCACAGTTTCTGAGAACTGTTCCATGGAGGCAGGAAAGAACCGGAGGTAGTGGGCAAAAAGTAGCAGGACCAGCTCTCAGCCACACGGCCTTCCCCAGAGTCCTGCCCCAGAGGGGCTCAGTGGTCCACATGAGCTAATGATATGGTTTTGTCTTAGGTATCTGATAAAAATTCCATCTTTTCCATTATTTCTGTGTTCTTTTCACCTTCAGGTTTCTGTACTGTAGACTTATCTTCTAACTCTACTAAGGCACACAACCAACCAAAATATCAGCAAGGAGCTGCTAAGGCTTAAGTATTCAGAGACTGATCAGGATACATGTCTTTCTCACACCCACCACTTGCTGAAGAACAGAGCTGGGCTCAGAACCCTGCACTTTCATTCAGTGACTTACACTTGCTTCAGATTTCACTTACATCCCCCTCGGGGTGTGTATCCCTTCCAAGAGGGGCATTAGTTTAACAGGGGATAATAGGGCTTTGATTTAATAATGACAAGATTACATGGAAGACATGTATGTTATTACTTTTTCAAATGGAGGTGATCTCAACCCCATTTCTCCAGTGAAACTGGTCTGAGCTTCAGAATCCCTTACAACTGTCTTCAGTAAGCCATGCTAAGTTAGTTCAGGTAGGTGCAACACTTGGAAACGCATTTCTTCTCACATGCCAACTCAAGGAGCCCATTCCAGTTACAAGTTAAGAGTTCCGAATGGAGGTGGATTGTACAGAAGTAAAAGTGGAAGAAAGGCTCCCTAGGATGCTCAAATCTTATGCCCCAGGAATTCCTATGGGTATGAAGTGCTTCCTCTTATGAATTACCATCTGATGAAAGTAACAGAGCCAAACCTAACTCCATCTCTGAACACCTACCTAGACCCGGGAGGGGCCCCAGTGGGGCAGGAGCACTTGTTTTGAAGAGATCCAGAGGGTTGGTCTGTAGAGTTGCAGGTTGTCCTGTAGGTTGTCCTGGAGGTTCTGAGATGGGAGGAGCAAAGATGTCTGCTGCAAGTAAGTCTTTTGCTGGAGACTGATGGGACAGAGAGGAATATACAGGAGTTACTTAGGAACAGTGAAATATAGCTCTATTCTGTTTCCTACTCTGTAACTCGACTTTGGGTACACAAAAAGAAAAGAAATACTTTTTCCTATTATTGATCAATTACTACAAAAAACCCCCCAAAGACAAAACAAAACAAAACAAAAAAGACACAGATCTGGGCAATGGACAGAATATTGGATCTTGGTGAGTGATACAATGGAAGACACTCAAAGTGAAATCTAATTTGCTTGTTCACACATTTGTATCTGTCTGACCTCCTTATCAGCTAAAAGCTGGAAGCTGGCAGTGAAAGGACAACTATAAGTGAGTAGGTTAAATATTTCAGTCATTCTCCTGAATTTAAATCATTCTGCATAAAGATGATACAGTAGTTTAATCATTGAGCCAGGTTGCATAGTCCAATGAGATTTTTAAAATGAAACTTACACAAACCACATTTTAAATTGCTTTTGAATGAAGTGGTAACAGTAAATACATAAATTTCTTCTAAGACATTGGATTATTCTGGCATTAGTCAAAGGAGACAGACTCGAGAATTTTATACCATCACCTGGACAGGAATGCAATACAAGGGGGGTATGTGTGTGGGGTGTGGGTTAGTATGGGGAGGGTACAAAGGGAATCACAGGAACCCTTGTCCTCCCCTCCCATAACATGACAATCAAACTTACCAGAGGTATAGAAGCATAGCAGCATTAAGAATGGAAAAAACTTGTGTTTAGTTAATAATACGTGACAAGACATGCAAACGGAAAGTAGAGGGTGACAAACACTGCCAAGTGAGAAGCTTATAAAGGGTGCCGATTAGAGGAACGTGTTCCTGGAGAACGATGTGCCTTATCCCACCTTCTATTTTACAGCCACACAGGAAACTACAATAGCAGCAGGAAAGAGAGCTTGTATCACACCACCCTTTGGTACCGCACATGCATTCTGCCAATGGCTATGTGGAGAAGACAATTCACCTTAGCAGTCCTTCTGCCTCTTCCAGGTTTGGTACTCTGTGGAGGTGGGATAATGGCTATGGAGTCGTGTGGTGAGGACTGGACAGAGCTTTCCAAGTCCTGCTTTACGCCATTCGGGATGGGCAGTCCTTTGGGAGGGCTTCCCACAAAAGGGTTCGGGGAGGATTTGATATGGAAGCCGTTCTGTTCTCTTTCAGATACCTCATTGTGAGTTCTCACTGCTGGCTGTGTTTGCGTACTTGATAAGGGCCACGGGCCTGCCTGAGCTTCCTGTTTGCCAGTCCGGTTAGAGATCTGGTCAAATTGCTGACCAAAGTAATCAACATCCCCATTCAGAGGCCCATTACTCAGAGGGGTAGACGAGCTACTCAAATTCTCTTTCTTCTGATCTGGAGATTTGAGAGAATCAGACGAGGAGGGTGTCGATTGGTCTGGCTGTGCAAAAGGATCATCACGGAAAGGATCAGGATTAGGGGTGGGAAAGAAGTTGAGATTGGCAGAAAAGGCATTTTCAGGCAAGAAAGATGCCTGAGGCTTTGGTCGAGGAAGAGAGCAGGAGGTGATGCCATTTGTTAAGAACAGATTTTCTTGTAAAGAATTCTGATTGGTGTCGATTTCAGAGTTTAGATCCACTAACAGGATATCTTTGCTTTCCTATCACATTTGGAAAGAAAAAAAAAGAAAGGGTTAGTCCATGTTGTGACTTCAAATGAGAAAGCTACACACGATGACCAGGATTATAAAAATTTCCATTATATTTCAGTCTTACTGGTTGACCCTTACCTCCTCCCATCACGTCCCTGAGTGTACTCACTAGTTATTGTAGAATAGGTCCTCCTTGCACCTCTCAGGCCCTTTTAATTAGGTTTCCACTTCATTCGCCCTTCATTCAGTGAAAACTTAACAGTTGTTTGTTTTACATGTCTCCCCTCACCTTTTCAGACTGACTGAGCTCATAATCTTTGTTTCAATTTATGCCTTTGAAAGTCTTAAAGGGAACTGATTGCAAATCATTCCAAGTGCCTAAGTATAATTGATCTTGAAGGAAATGACCTCAGACACTGAAACCCACTTCATACCTGATGTACACTCCTATTATACCCTTAGAGTCACCTACCATCACCTTTCTCAATAAGTGAATTCACTGGCTAATATATTCATATTTTATAGTTCTGGCTGTGATAAAGTTTAAGGTTAAAATATTTCCCTATAATTGGGTTTCCTTCTGGGAGGGGGTCAAAAAAGATTGTCCCCTCCCATCACAGCCTGCTAGGTATGCCTCTTTAAATACTTAAGGATCTTTTTGAAGGTGTTGCCAAGTTGGATCTCTCATTCTCATCATCTGAATCTCTCTTTTGGACATAATTTTTTGTCTACATCCTTCTCAGAACATGATATCAAAATACTGATGCAATCTAATAATTATATCTTTTGTCATAATACAGCTTAGCATTGCTTGTGTTGTGACAGTAATCTCATCTCTTGTTGTTCAGTCGCTAAGTCATGTTCAACTCTTAGGGACCCCATGGACTGCAGCACACCAGGCTTCCCTGTCCTTCACTATCTCCTGGAGTTTGCTCAAACTCATGTCCATTGTTGTCAATAATACCATTAAGTAATCTCATCTATTCAATGGATAAATTCAACTAATTTTAAAGTCATTTTTAATTTATGTACTAGGTGGAGACATGGGTTTAAGAGTTAATTTGAAAGACACACCAAATTCTATTCCTTCTCTATCATTTTTCAGATACGTTAATTATTTGAGTTCTCAGTTGTCAGATAAGACATTCTTCTCAACATAAAAGCAGCAAATTTGATAAATCTGACATGTCTTTATTCAGGTCAACGACATAACTAGTTAAGATTCACCCTAGGATACAGCTGTCATACTGACAGATCTTCCTTGTGATTGACTGATCAATTAAATACTATGGTAGCCATAGAAGAAAATAAACAATAAAAATTGCCCAACTGAAATGGAAGCTAATTTTCTATCATTAGCCTGGGCAGATTATTAGATATTTTGGTCACTGAGACAATGATCAAGACATCCTCAAGGGAATATAAAATCCTCAAACCAGCAAATAAAAAGGGAGATTGAGTAGGCTTTCTCAGCTTTAAGAGAAAAGAATAAATTTTAAAAAATTTTAGGTCCTATATCAGATCTAATTGGTATTTATCTTTCGGCTTCCTTTACTGTTAGGGATAAAGATACAATGTTTAAAAAGCCAGTCTTTCTCCTGGTAACCAGAAGAACTTGTCAGAAGAGACAGCTTGTGATTAAAAACAACAACAAAACCTTAAAAAAATCAAAGAAATTGATTGGAAGATCTCAATGCAGGGATCTTTAACAATCAAAAGGTAGGACAAAATGTATTACAAAAGCTTGTGATTTCAATATTTATTCATTTATTATGAGCCACCTCTGGATTACAACAGTTGGGTGTTCACAGCTGGTAGAGTTCTCCTTCAAATACTTCAGAAGAAGTTCTGAGGACACGAAACAGGAGCCACAATGTTAGACTTCTGAATAGTCACCCTATAAGTAGAATGTATAAGGCTCTCCTCAGGTTGCGTTTGCTGTTAATTCAAAATTAAAAACCCACTTTGTAGACTAAAACTGAAAAATGTAAGACTCCTCATCTACCTCCTCCGTCAGCATTTATTTAATTCTGCATCGGACTGTAAACTGTAAACACTTCATCCACTTGGCTGTCATGTAAGCACCTGAGAGACAAGAACTGGTGACATGAACATGAAATATAGTCCCTGCTCTTAAGAGGCTCCAATAAGGAGTGCAAGCAGGCAACCAAGAAGGTGTCTGCACAGACCAGGTTTTAAATACTGAGTTCAAAAATAAATAAATAAATAAATACTGAGTTCAGTAGACTAGCTTTTCTTCAGGTAATTCATCTTGCCTAGCCATTCCAGCCTACCAATCCCTGGGACTTCCTGCTGCTCCTCTATATTAAAGTAAACTTCATTAACCAGCCTTTCAAAATGACCCACAATGGAGGTGGGTCACTTGCTTTTAGCCTAACTACTACTCTCTACTTTTCTACATACTTTAAAGACCTAACTCAAGTTCAGATTCTTTGCAAAGCTTTTCCCCACTGATCCTTCTATTTCAGCTCCACTTGTGCCCACCCACTGCATCTTATATATACATGACACTGTGTTTTGTGCCCTGATCCCATCCCCATATCAGATTTGATGGGGGAACCGCATCTTATGCCTTTTTTCTTAATAACCAGACTTTCAAATCATGAAGTTTTTAAAGTTAAAGGTCATTTTTTTGTTCTTTTTTTCTTTGCCTTTCCTTCTTCTTTTGAGATACAGTACATAAAAATATTTTTCAAGTGATTCTGTTATAAAAATTACATTGTAAGACATGTCACTTAGTTTGCAGCATGAGTTTTACTTGAAATGCAAAAAACTATTCTTGTAAATGTTGGAGGGAGGCACAGATGGGTTAAGAAACAGCTCATAAAGTCTAGGTAATTTAGATTTCTGCCTCTCTTCATCTCTTTCAGAGCAACTGTTGTGAGATTTCAAAATTTTTAAACAGGTTGGTTTTATCGAGTAGAAATAAATCTAGTTCATGACTTACGAATATGGAGTCATATGTAGAAACACACTGGCAAAGTCTAATGAGCACATAATTAGCACCATTAACATTCTTTTACAGATATCATCACTGTGATGTTATTTATCATTTAAATTTATTGTTAGTTTAACTAAAACTTGCATTTTATTTCTACAAGCCAAAAATTCCTATAATGCACAAAGTCTAATATAAATGAGACTTAAGATTACTCCTGTTTTTCTTCATTTCATTTTTTAGAACTTTCTAGAAGTCTACAGAAGCACATTCAACATTCAGTGCTTCCCTGCCTATCTCATCTCACTGGAATTCTACATACATTGACCTCTTCCAATATACTAGTTTTACTAGTTGTTTGAATGTTGTTGGAAAGAAGGTTGTTCAGATGTCAATTTACTTTGGGAAGGGAGCTTCTCATGAAGGAGGGGCAAAGTTGCCTAGCAACCAAACAGCCTCACAGCAAGGATGAACCTTTCAGGATTATCTCATCTGGTATTTCAAAAAGTTTATCTTTACAATAGTAATAAACATTACAAAGAATGAAAGGTTTCAGAGACAAATGAGTCAGGACTTCCTACTTGAAAGAATATTAAATGAGCTTCTCTACTGCAGGTTTTTTAGGGTCGCTAAAATGTTATGTTATGCATTTTGATTCTCATAAAGGTGAGGGTAGAGATGAATGTCTGCAGCCCCTGCTCCTTCCCATCTCACTGGGCCTAGGTATTTGTGTGAAATTTCATAAGCATGCCATTCTCTACAGTACTCCACCAAGCAAGATGTTCACCACTTCTCAATCTGCTGTTGCTCTAGTTCCTATGACCTTCTTGGTCACAGAGGTTTGCTTGACAGTTCTACAGGAGACTCCCAGATAAACACTCTTCCCATCCTTCTAGACTGACACCCTTTTTCTTGAGTTATGTCTAGGTGCTTTCTCTTAATTTATGTTCAAGTCCAGAAACTCACTTACTCAGAGGCATCATCTGAACCTCTAAACTAAATAAAAACCTTGTAAGTAAACATCAACTGTTAGGCTTTGTGATTATTTTAACATTGATCTCCCTGATACACATTAAACTCCATGATGTCACTAATTATGAATCTCACTTCTGTGCCCTGCAAACAGCAGATACTCAAGAAACTGTTAAACAAATGAAAACGTTTTAAGAAGTCATTCAAAATTACAAGTAATTTCACTTGAAGCCTGTTTTGGAAGGTCTGAGTCTTAGGCTTAAGCCTTGAAACTGAACCTCTGCTTGGATAGATGAGAGGTTTTTTGAATCACCATTTCCTTATTTGTAAAGGAAAATATCGCTCCATTCTCAGAGTTGTTACAGATCAATAATAATAAGATTTGATATACTATAATATCCTGTAAAGAATGAGCATCTTTTTAAACAAAGACAAGCTTTGGTTAAACATAACTGAGCCTCTTAACTGTTTGGTCTTACTTTATACCAAGCTTATGCTGCCAAGTTACAACAAAAGAATTAGAAAAAAAAGAAGAGGCCAGGAGTCTATACAATCAGTCATCTAACAAACATGTTTCCTTCAAGTTGGCTTACACCAAGGATTAACATTCAGCTCCTCCTTCTGATCCTAAGTAATACCAAGATGGACTACATTGCCTGACCTATTGCTCAGATTTAACTTCTAAGCAATATTAATGTATCCGATGTAGAGCTGATAGGCTCCTATGGTGACTTAAGATGCAAATTTGTTCTAGTAGCCATTTACACTTTATGCAGAAAAATCAATAGTCACCTTCCAAGTTTCAATGAAATGCTCAAGATTTCTGGTTAATTGCCAATTTGAGTTATAGATGCCATTTCCATTACATTGCAAATTTAAAAACAGACACTTACTGTTGGACTACTTAGGTCAGGAGGTGTAGACATGTCCCCAAACAAATCCATCTGGTCAACACCCTTAAAAAAGTATTTTGATTAGATTCAGATGTGTCTATTAAAAAGGATTATTTTGTATATTGTTGTAATTGTTTCCTAAGCTAAAGTTTAGGAAAATAGTTGTCACAATTGGATTTTCACTTATCCAGTATAGATTTGATATTAGGTTAGTTAGGTCAGGTAGTGTAGACAAGTCCCCAGACAAATCCACCTGATGTATATTTTTAAAAAAGCATTTGGATTAGATTCAGAAGTTTTACTAAAAAGATTACTTTGCATACTGACATAAATGTTATACTGATGGTTAAAGAGTTGTCACAATTGGATCTTCATAAAGATTCCATACATATTTGGTATTAGCAACATCTTTAGGAAGTAAGTTCTGTGTTCAGGTAAGTAAGAATCATAAAAATCCACATACATACCAATTTCAGCTTGCAAGGTGGGTCATCAAGATTCATTAGGGCATCACTCCCATTCTGAAAAGATGGAGAATATTAAAGATTAAGTTGGCGAGTTTTCTCTATGCAATTTAATTTCGTAATGTATTGACTTATTAGCAGTTAAGATTCTGGCACTAATCATTCAACTGTACATCTTCTAAGATGAGGGGTCATGAACACACAGTAATAAGCCAGGAGGGAAGTCTGCTTGGGTAGATGGCAATCAGGGCTTATACGTATGACACATGCAATTCACAAGAACAAAAGATGTTCTTTTACCTCTACTGTTTTGTTGGCTTCTTCCATCTAAAAAGAGAGACACAAATTCAATGATCTTAATAAATTATCAGTAAAGTGAGTTCAAAGTGAAAGTGACAGTTGCTCAGTCATGTCCGACTCTTTGCGACCCCATGGACTATGGGACTACAGTCTATGGAATTCTCCAGACTAGAATACTGGAGTGGGTAGTCTATCCCTTCTCCAAGAGATCATCCCAACCCAAGGATCGAACCCAGGTCTCCTGCACTGCAGGCGGATTCTTTATCAACTGAGCCATCAGGGAAGCCCAAAGGAAGTTCAAAAGGAGAATAAATATACCTATGGGTTTACAGGCATAAGGCATAAGAGAGTCTTGCATTTGATTTCTGTCCTACATTCCCCACCCCTCCTCATATCAATACTGGATTTAAATAGAGCTATTAGACTTGGTACTCATGTACAGTCCTTGGAATCAATGCGAAACTTATAAGGAGAAAAGACAAGAGTCAGGGACTGGAAATCAGAAGGGCCTAACTATAACACCCATCCATTGTCCTATTGGAAAGAAGAGAAATACATTTCCTTAAATTCTACATGTTGAAGAGCCACATAGAAGCCAACTTCCCAGAGAGGACATATGTTCACATAATGTTCAGACACAGTCTTGAGGATTGTATTAAGTTTAATAGGGCCTGTATGGGACAGTACTTGCCTTTTTCTTTTCTTCTTCCTTTTTCTTTGTATTATAGATAACTTGGAAAAGGTCTTTCAGATCAATGACTAACGGCTCAGCCTGAAGCAAGACAGAGCATCTTTATCAGCATTTTAATCTATTTTCTTCCCCATCACTTCTGATTAGTATTAATTTTTTTTCTTTCTCTTAATGCTCCTTCTTACCCTCCTCTGGTCTGTGGGAGATCTCCACCACTCTTACCTCTATCCCCAGAAACATATATAGATAAAACAAGAAGTATTACAACAATCTTCCAAGTCCCTTCAAACTTTCTGGGAATAATTCACTATTGTTCTAAAATCAGAATGCCCTTATGACAAATTCCATTCTGATAGCCCTTGTGCCACACATTACATGGGTATCAATGACATTTAAAGAAGATCCCTTAGATCAAATGAAGAGAGTCATCCTCTGAAGTATTGTTTAGTCCTCCTACATCCAACTGTTTTCAGCAAGCTCTCTAGTTGAGAGACAGACACTCTTATGCTTAAGTCCCCCTCCAGGCATACCTCAAGGATCAGAGCTTACCTGTTGCCCTGTTTTTATGGCAAAAAACTGGTGTTGGCCTTCTCCTCCACACACATAACCAAATGCTCGGCTGTCTGTCACATCACGGGCAATGAAAGAAATCTTATTTACTGGATGTTCATGTTCTATTACCTTAAAAAGGAACATCAAAAATGAGATATTGAGAAAATCTATTTGCAGAATCTATTTGTGAATAGAATCTATTTGCAGGCAAGCATAACTAAGTATCAGATACCTAGGCATATATGAAAAGGCTAAAACATCTGAATATTTTTCCCTCCTGGTTGAAGGCCACATTTACCCTTGCTAGGAAGGGTTCAAAAGGGGAAACAAACAAAAAAGCAAGCAAACAAACAAAAAAAGGAAACTAACAACAAAGAGTAGAAAACAGAAATAGAAAGAATGATCCTTCTTAAAATATCTATACTTGAGTCTCTCTATCCCAAAGACATGATACCACATCACAAGGAAGAACTGAGGATTAGGACACCAAGAATTTCTAAAGCCAAGATGGGACATATAACCTCTAAAGCATTCCAAGAAGGTGTACTTTCCAAGTTCAGTTCAGTCGCTCAGCTGTGTCCGACTCTTTGTGATCCCATGGACTGCAGCATGCAAGGCTTCCCTGTCCATCACCAACTCCCAGAGCCTATTCAAACTCATATCTGTCGAGTCGGTGATGCCATCCAACAATCTTATCCTCTGTCCTCCCCTTCTCCTCCTTCCTTCAATCTTTCCCAGCATCAGGGTCTTTTCCAATGAGTCAGTTCTTCCCATCAGGTGGCCATAGTATCGGAGTTTCAGCTTCAGCATCAGTCCTTCCAATGAATATTCAGGACTGATTTCCTTTAGGATTGACTGGTTGGATCTCCTTGCAGTCCAAGGGACTCTCAAGAGTCTTCTCCAACACCACAGTTCAAAAGCATCAATTCTTCGGCACTCAGCTTTCTTTATATTCCAACCCTCACATCCATACATGACTACTGGAAAAACCATACCCTTGACTAGATGGTCCTTTATTGGCAAAGTAATGTCTCTGCTTTTTAATATGCTATCTAGGTTGATCATAACTTTTCTTTCAAGGAGCAAGCGTCTTTTGATTTCATGGCTGCAGTCACCATCTGCAGTGATTTTGGAGCCCCCCAAAATAAAGTCTCTCACTGTTTCCATTGTTTCCTCATCTATTTGCCATGAAGTGATGGGACAGGATGCCATGATCTTAGTTTTCTGAATGTTGAGTTTTAAGCCAACTTTTTCACTCTCCTCTTTCATTTTCATCAAGAGGCTTTTTAGTTCTTCTTCACTTTCTGCCATAAGGGTGGTGTCATCTGCATAGCTGAGGTTATTGATATTTCTCCTAGCATTCTTGATTCCAGCTTGTGCTTCATCCAGTCCAGCATTTCTCATGATGTACTCTGCATATAAGTTAAATAAGCAGGGTGACAATATATAGCCTTGACGTACTCCTTTCCTGATTTGGAACCAGTCTGTTGTTCCATGTCTAGTTCTAACTGTTGCTTCTTGACCTGCATACAGATTTCTCAGGAGGCAGGTCAGGTGGTCTGGTATGCCCATCTCTTTCAGAATTTTCCACAGTTTGTTGTGATCCACACAGTCAGAGGTTTTGGTATAGTCAATAAATGTAGATATTCTCTCTTGCTTTTTCAATGATCCAGTGGATGGTGGCAATTTGATCTCTGGTTCCTCTGCCTTTTCTAAATCCAGCTTGAACATCTGGAAGTTCATGGTTCATGTACTGTTGAAGCCTGGCTTGGAGAATTTTGAGCATTACTTTGCTAGTGTGTGAGTTGAGTACAATTGTGTGGTAGTTTCAGCATTCTTTGGCATTGTCTTTCTTTGGGATTGGAATGAAAACTGACCTTTTCCAGTCCTGTGGCCACTGCTGAGTTTTCCAAATTTGCTGGCATATTGAGTGCAGCACTTTCACAGCACCATCTTTTAGGATTTTAAATAGCTCAACTGGAATCCCATCACCTCCACTAGCTTTGTTTGCCGTGATGCTTCCTAAGGCCCACTTGACTTTGCATTCCAGGATGTCTGGCTCTAGGTGAGTGATCACACCATCATGGTTATCTGGGTCATGAAGATCTTTTTTGTATAGTTCTTCTGTGTATTCTTGCCACCTCTTCTTAATATCTTCTGCTTCTGACTTTCCCAACTCAAGCTCAAGTGAATGGCATATCTAAGCTAGAGGAATGTTCACAAGGATCCTTTGACAATGGCTCAGACAGGTCAGAGAACCATCCTAAGTATTATTGGGGCAATTACCCCCAGGACATTCTGGAAGTCACCAAATTCTGTCACCAAGTATTTACTAACTTCACTTAAATGTTCATGTCATTATCAGGAGTGTCATATGAAGGGGGCTTATTGATTTAGTAGTGCCTTCCCCTCAGTTCCCTACTCTCCTTTCTCTTGATCCTTCCAAGTAGATAGTAGAGCTCAACTCTTGAGTGAGATTTGTAGGTGCCCAGAATGTGTCTTCTCTTTTGCTTTTCAATAACTAAGGCCACTGAAAGTTTATATTGGGCATATTAGGAGGTTTGGGAGTAAGAGAATGCTTGTGAGGGAAGTCTGTCACTATTCTCTGGCAGGCTTATGAAAACAAGAGTCAAAAGAAAAGGGACAGTAGAGACAGCGGTGCATGAAGGTAGAAGGGTGGCCAAGCTGTACCAGGATTCCAGGGCTCTAAGTCTGACCAATGTATTTTTGCATATTAAATACTGGGAATCGCTAGGAAGGGCTGAACAGCAACGGGAGATCTCCCCATAGTATCCTGATACAGTAAACTATTGTGTAGCAATAAAAAATCATTTTAAATGGATGAATCTAATGTTATATTGAGTAGAGGGAAGAAAAAAATCCCAGAACACTTGAAGTATGAGAGTTTTTTGATAAAACTCAAACAAACCAAAATTAAGAAAGGCTATTCATGTGATAGAATAACAGCAAACAAAGAAAATGAGCAAGGTTACACCTATGGGGTGACAAGGAAGGGGAGAAGGAAAAAGAAAAGAAGATGTTTTGTTCATCAAGTTCACCCATGACCAATATATTAAATAGACCCATACACAGATCTATGACAGAATCACAAACCAGGGGTAAGGATTAATCTTTTAGTCCAAAAAATACCTGACTGATACTGGTATCTGTGGTATACTGGTGTTGAGGTTACACTTATTGACTTGAGGTCCACATCTGTTACAGGAAATACATTTCAAAGTAAAGTATCATGACTTCTCACCTCCTACCCTGTCTGTTTTTTGCCTGTTACTCCTGGAGAAGTGCAGCAATATGTACTTTTTTTTTTTTCCTACAGATTTTGAAAAGGGAAAATGGCAGCTGAAATTTATGATACAAATTATTTGCCAGACTCAGATGGTCAGAAAGGTGTCAGTGAAAGTGAATTCTTACCCCAGTTTTCTCATCAATGATTTTTATTCCAGAAAGAGAAATATTGACCCAGATCCTTTGCTTGTGTTGTCCCTGAGACCGAGCAGCTGCCGCCATTCCCTGATGAGATGGGGAGAAAAACTCTAGTTAAAAGCACCCTATGATGCCTCTGATTCTAAAATTGTAAAAGACAATCAGCTTTTTTTTCAGCTTGGTTTACCATCTATGAAAGGATTAAGCATCTTTCATAAGACACAGCAGGATTAAATGGAAGACAGCGAGCCAGGAGATCACTAGTTAGCTTGAACTTGGGCAAGTCCTTCTAATTCCCTTGGCCACTGAAGAGTCACCAGCAAAGACAAGAAGATTGGACCAGAAGATCTTTAAATGTCTTCAAAGATGTTCCTTCTAGGCCTTGTCTTGTTTAATGAGTATTACTTCCTTAATGAGGTTCATAGTGTGGCAGTATTAGAATTTAAAAATGTAAAGAAAACTAAAGGACTAACACTAAATAACATTAGTTTCAAGGAAGAGTCCTGAATTTTACCCGGATACCTCCAGGCTCTGAAATTTGATCTGCTCAAAGGAAAAGGCATCTAGGGTCCTCCTGTACATGACTGCATGCTAAGTCCCTTCAGTCGTGTCCGACTCTTCGCGACCCCATGGACTGTAGCCCACCAGGCTCCTCTGTCCATGGGGATTCTCCAGGCAAGAATACTGGAGTGCGCTGCCATGCCCTCCTCCAGGGAATCTTCCCAACCCAGGGATTGAACCCCAGTCTTCTGCATTGGCAAGCAGGTTCTTTATCACTGAGCTACCAGGAAAGCCATAAGTAAATACAAACTTCTAATATCATTCCCTCTGTTGGACATTTGCTTAACATAGCAACAAATTATGCTTTCCTCTGTTACCTTTAGTTTCATCATAGAATCTTGGCTCATTTTATCCCCTCTTGCATCTGGCACATCATCAATGCCAATTAGCTTGGCCTTGTATTTCACACCATCACCTTTGAATCTTGCCAAAAGATATTCATCTGTCTTTTCAGTGCCTGAGAAAAGAAAAAGTTAGAGGATCAAGTTTATACATGTGCTGAAATATCAGCCCCAGGTATGACCAAAAATGCTGTACAATCTAAAAATCTGAGTTACGTAAATCTTGATTATACTACAGTTGATCAATGCAACATTCTATCGTTAACCTTATTTCTTTTGAGTAAAAAAAAAAAATCACACTGTGTAAAACTGTGTATGGCATTGGGGTGGAGAGAAAATAAACTCTTAATGATGCAGAACAGGCTGAATTATGGAAAACTTATGGGAATATGTGAGATAGGATTGGGGGATATTCTGGGATATTCTTCATCATAGCTGTAAAAATATTTTTTAAAAAGAATATAAGGAGGATAATACTTTTTCTAATAAAAGGAAAATTAGCCACTGCACAATTTACTAACATTTTTGAACCGTCAATAAAGCAGAAGAGAACTGTGGGTAAATTCCCTTGAAAACCATTAAGATGATTATTTCATCAATATAACTTCTTTTGCTCCTCTTCTCATTCCCATTTCTAAAGCATGGATGTGAAAGGCAAAGAAATCATGGCATATTCTCAAACTATGAATGATTAAGGATGTTGACACTTTCTAGTGGCACTTTTGTGTCAGAAGAAGAGGGTCCTATAAAATAAAGATCTTGATTTTTATAGAATAGCTACTTCGGTAAAGCAAAATCATACATAGGTTACTGAAAGATAACCATGTAATACTTGACAGTTGCATTTCCCAACTGAATAATATCTATGAAAGTTTCCCAGCAGGATCCAAGTTGAGGCAATTACTGGGTTTATATATATATATGTATGTCTTATCATAGAGGAATTGAACCAATTTCCTCTGCTAAAGTCTTACTTTCATATTTAGGAGAACTTGAGCTGCGGCTGAGATTGAATCAGGCAAGGGCCAACTCTTACTTTCCCCTTGAACTTCACCCTTCTTCACTGGTAACCACCACTAGCTCCCCTCACAGGGCTCAAGAAGATTTCTCCATACCTTTTTTCTTTTCCTTCTTGGATGGTGCCTTTGGTGCAGCCTGTTGGTCAGGCTGACCATTAGTTGTGCTCGTTTCTACTTCATTAGACATGGCAAGAAGGCAGATGGCCAACTCCAGCACCAGCAGACTCAGTGACAGCAGGTGATCCCTGATGGAGTCGTCTCAAACAAACATAACCTGCTGCAGACACCTGTGGGCAGAGTTTAGAGGCACAATGAGATCATAACACAGCAAACCCAGACTTTATGTCCTAATAGGCCCACAGCCAGTGACTTCTGAGTGTAATTCTTCAGACTCATTTTGTTCATACTTCTCTGTTAGACTGAACTCTGACAGAACGGGAGTGCGTAGGAATGTTTCCTTTGTAGTTTCCAAAATGGAAAGAAGGTATTTACTAGATTTTTCTTTACATAATTATTATCTGGTAATGTGATTATAGGTATGACTCCTATGTACAAAATAAACAAGCTACAAGGATATATTGTATAGATCGGAAATACAGCCAATATTTTATAATAACTATAAATTGAGTATAATCTTTAAAAATTGTGAATCACTATGCTGTACATCTTAAACATATAATGTTGTAAATCAACTATATCTCAATAAAATAAAAAATGCTATTATCTGGCTAAGAAAGTCATATCGGAACTTTGGATAAAAAGCTAGTATTAAAGATAGGGATCAAAATATGTCACATGTAGGGGCTTCCCTGGTGGTCCAGTGGTTAAGATTCTGGGCTCCCACTGCAGGGGGCACAGGTTCGATACTTGGTCAGGGAGCTAGATCCCACATGCCACAGCTAAGAGCTCACATGCTGCAGCTGAAAGAGCCTATATGCTACAACAACAAAGATGCTGCATGCCACAAATGAGAACCAGCAAGGCCAAATAAATAAAAATTACAAAATTTTTTCAAATGTCAAAAAAATGTTCTCACTGAGTGAACATACTTTGTGCTAGTATTTAGCATTATTATCCTCTAAACAGCTTCCCAGGTGGCACAGTGGTAAAGAATCAGCCTACTAATGCAGGAGACACAAGGGACGTGAGTTCGATCCTTGGGTGGGAAAGATCCCCTGGAATGGTAACCCACTCCAGTATTCTTACCTGGAAAATTCTATGGACAGAGGAACCTAGCAGGCTATAGTCCATCGGGTTGCAAAGAGTCAGACACAACTAAGCACACACAGGGGTGGGGGCCCTCAAAACAGTTTAGTATGTTCTCCATAAAGCTCCCCCATGTATCACAGCAGGTCAAACAAAACAGCAAAGTCATTGTAAAGCACACAGAAGTAAGTTAACATTTCAAAAGGTTCTTTGACCTCTCAGGAGTGAACATTTCTATGCTGCACCAGAGAGAGCTAGGGAAGGTTAACTTTCTATGTGAACTGAAGACAAAAGGCAGAGAAAAGCCACTAACAGTGTGCAATCCTGTGAAGAACACTTATGGGCTCGTCCACTAGTCTCACCCTCAAAGCTAGCTTCATTCTTTGCAATTTTAATAGTCTTTTGAAACACATACATACACACATACATAAAATCCATGTATGGTTAATATTATCTGAATTATTGCATTTGAAGATTTAATAGTTGATTTTGCTCAAAGACACCTGACCGGTAGGTACCTGGGTAACAACATAAGGGGACTTGAAGTCCTATTTACCCATGACTTAGTTGGGGGCCAGGCACTATTAGCCGTTTAACTGCATTAACTCCAGAACACTCATGATAACCCTGTAGGTAGTATGATGCAGTATTATTTCACTTTTCCAGAGGGAAAGCAAAGGCACAGAGGTTTTAAACAACGCAGCTGCTGAGTTAAAGCCAGGTCTCCAATCCGGGCTGTCTGGCCCCAAGCCAGAGTTCCTCAAATGCTACACTGATGAGTCTCATAGGGGAAACCTCGTGTTGGCAACAGAGATGTTCTATTATATAGGTGTAGTGTCCCTCACCACTCCCCCAAAAAGATACACCCAAGTCCTGACCCCTGAACCTTTGTATATGACCTTATCTGAGGAAAGGTTACTTGTAACTGTCATCAAGTGAAGGCTCTTGAGTTGGGATCATCCTGGATTTGGGAGGGTCCTAAATTCCATCACAAATGTCATTATAAAAGAAAGACAAGGGGAGATTACAAGCACAGAGACTCACTGCAGAGGTGAGGTGAATACAGAGGTAGATATTGGACTGATGCATCTGTAAATCAGGAATGCCAGGATGGCCAATGTCCCCCAGATGCTAAGAGACAGACGTGCAATGAGTACTCTCTCAGCACCTTCAGAAGGAATAAACCCTGATGACATATTGATTTGGGGCTTCTGGCCTCCAGGACCATGAGAGAATAAATTCCTGTTGTTTCAAGTAACCCAGTTTTTGGTAATTTGTTATGGCAGCCCTTGGAAACTAATACAACACCTCTGTTTTTTTGTGTGTCTTGGTTGATTTCGGGTGGTTCCAAGATTTATTTCCCAGCAATGTGATAAATCTCCTAGTCATATTCCTAGTATTCTAATTTCAGGAAGCCAATAATAATGCTCTTCTTTCAAATCAACAGGATATTTCCCCATGTTAACAACATCAGGCAGGGAGACCAAGCTCTGATCTAAGGAGAAACATCAACATCCATCCTCCCGCATCCTCAGCTTCTCCCCTTGGGCCCTTCCCTTTCTTAGTTGCTCTTCGTATCTTAGAAATAAGGAAAACACTTCCATGTGACCCCTCAGTCCTCCAGTTACCAGTTCATGATTTAAACATCTAAAATTGATGCTCTCTTCCTCTCAAAGGACTGTTCATCTTAATGCTAATCTCAGAAAGTCAACTCCAACTGCTAATGGCTCTTCTGACCAAATCCAATTACTTTGCTTTCATTCTTTTGTGCGTATCTGACTGCATGCATCACCCATCTATACCTTTTTGTGAGCCCCTTTTCCCCCATTTTTTTTTGCTCCCATGACAATCTTGAAGCTCCAGTCCATGGTTTATGTTCATTGAATTAGGATAATCTGAATTTTTTCTTAATGATGGCATTCTAAATTTTAAAGTAAAGCTTTCCCACTTAATCCTGGTGTTCCTCTTGCACTTAGGACAAAGACTGAGACGTTTTCATTTTATATTAAATATTTTACCCCTTGTTGTTTCTGTCGTTCAGTCGCTAAGTCGTGTCCGACTCTTTGCGACCCCATGAACGGCAGTACATCAGGTTCCCCTGTCCTTCACTATCTTCCGGAGTTTGTTCCAATTCATATTCCTGCATATCTTAATATCCTTTTCTTTCATCCTTATATAGAAACCCCAATATTTCTATCTCTTTCAGACTTTTTTTCCTTTTGACTCCTTTCCTTTTTGAATTAGCAGAGCTGCCTTATCTCTCATTTTCCTACCCATTCCTGTTACTTGTTTGTCCCTGAAGACTTTCACTCCTTCCTGCCCAATTTTTGCAGGAAAGAACCTGGCATAAGAATTTGTTGCCCCATCTTTGAAGTCTCATATCACACTTTTCTGTAGGATATTATTGCTGACAAGAAAAGTCTTAGCTCATTAAACATGGCAAATTTTATTCAAAGGTGAGTATTTTAAAGGAATTTGAGAAATGCCACAAATCATTTTGAGAGGGCTTGGGAGAGGGAATGGCGGTGTGTGGTTTAGTCATAAGAATGATACAAGGCATAACAACCTTATAACTCAAGACCAGGCATTAAATCTGGTGTCAGCAGACAGCTTTCAAGATGGAAGAGGTCTACAGTGAGCGGTGCTACTATGGTTTTACAGCAAAAAGTTCTTTTGTTAGACACTAAAGTTCAACATTCATAGCATTAGGATTGTTTTAAGGTACTTGGTATTCTTTGACTATTTTCACAGTTTGGGAATGAGCAGTTACAAGGAGCAGGGGAGGAAAAAAAATAGGTATAAAACATTCCTTAGCATCTTAGCATATTTTTTGAAGGAAAGGGATGTGTCTGTTGGGTTGTAATAGCCAAGGGCAGGTCTCTATTGCAGGCCATACATTTTAAAAGTTATCTGTGCTCTCTGAAATGATTGGAAGGTAGATTTTGCCACAGGCTCCAAGACTCAAAGATAAATCTCTTTATAAAGAAACATTAAAGGTTTACTGAAAAATTTTTAGCCAAAGTGTACGACCAGTTATGTGTATAAGAGAGTGATGAACACTCACCTTTCTCCACAGGTTTAAAGAGAAACTCCCTCATCATAGACCTCCCAAATGCCCGGGTTACCATTTGACCTGTGGAAGACAGAGGAAGTCTTGCTTCCAGACTGAGGTCCCTCTGTATGAATAATCAACTTAAATTCAGTGTTTAAAATTCAAATGCATACTCCTTTCAACAATGTTACAGAATTGTCAATTGTGCTCATAAAACCTCTAATAGGTTTTATAATGAATTGATTTTGGGGAAGGCTTTGGGCCTGAAAAAGGAAGCTGAGGACCAAAAGAGGCTCTACCATTTCCTGTGACTGCTTTCCCAAATTAGAATATTGTTGGGAAAAAAAAAAAAGGCATCTGTTTTAAAGCTCTAGTAAGGTAAAAAAGATTTCTAACTTTTATTTTTAAAGGAGAACCACTGGGTGTAGAACAACCAGTAAGGATAGTCCTTCTGACTAAGGACTGAAAGTTAATCAGGAAACACACACAAAGGATGCTATCATAAAACATGGATTACTAATAAAGTCCAAAAACATAATCAAAAAGTCACATGGACTGCCCCCCCCACCCCATATAAACCTAGCTGGTTTGTTATTTTAGTTCTTAGGAATGATCTGTTTGCTTCTTTAGAAGCCCGAGAAGAGAAATAAGATGATACATCTGAAAACAGATGAGAATCTAAAGTTACTGTATATTTTGACCCCTTTTTAACATCTAATACAGAATAGAAAGTTGTAAATGAAAGCTATGCTAAGTCAAAAAAATGAGCTTCATTTGAATGAAGATCTCTAACTTGGATTTTGGACTTCATGCAAACCATGTGGGGACTTCCCCTTTCCACAGCACGAGAATCAGATGATCAGGAGACATTTTGCAACATTTTTTGTTTTTTTGGTTTCTGAGAAATGTATACCAGAAGACTGTGTGAGTCACCTTAAGATGACTATGTCCTTTGCACTAGAAAACAATCTGCTATAGTTTATTTACCACTTAAAGTGATTCATGCAAGTATTTAGAACCTTGGAATACTGAGCATAGGGACACACTTGTGCAGGGACAAATTTGGCTGGTGCCTCCTTATTCTTCCTCACCTTTTCCATCAGGAGGAATAGTATTGGCATCAGCAACAATTCTAATGAATGACTATAGGGTTCTAAAGGAACATCATGACACAAGTTTGCCACCTCCCTCCCAGTCTATCTTTTTACCTGTTATTCGGAGAAGACAGGAATTTTCCTGGTCAGTCTCAAGGCTGGTAAAAGGAATAACTTGAGTTAAGAACTTATTTAAAGGTGGCCCCATTCTACAAATGGTAGAGGGCCTGTTTTTAATGTTAAAGGGAATGGGAATTGCACTCATCTCACACGCTTGTAAAGTACTGCTCAAAATTCTCCAAGCCAGGCTTCAGCAATACGTGAACTGTGAATTTCCAGATGTTCAAGCTGGTTTTAGAAAAGGCAGAGGAACCAGAGATCAAATTGCCAACATCCAGTGGATCATCGAAAAAGCAAGAGAGTTCCAGAAAAACATCTATTTCTGCTTTATTGACTATGCCAAAGCCTTTGACTGTGTGGATCACAACAAACCGTGGAAAATTCTGAAAGAGATGGGCATACCAGACCACCTGATCTGCCTCTTGAGAAATCTGTATGCAGGTCAGGAAGCAACAGTTAGAACTAGACATGGAACAACAGACTGGTTCCAAATAGGAAAAGGAGTATGTCAAGGATGTATATTGTCACCCTGCTTATTTAACTTATATGCAGAGTACATCATGAGAAACACTGGGCTGGAAGAAGCACAAGCTGGAATCAAGATTGCCGGGAGAAATATCAATAACCTCAGATATGCAGATGACACCACCCTTATGGCAGAAAGTGAAGAAGAACTAAAAAGCCTCTTGATGAAAGTGAAAGAGGAGAGTGAAAAAGTTGGCTTAAAACTCAACATTCAGAAAACTAAGATCGTGGCATCTGGTCCCATCACTTCATGGGAAATAGATGGGGAAACAGTGGAAACAGTGGCTGACTTTATTTTTCTCGGCTCCAAAATCACTGCAGATGGTGATTGCAGCCATGAAATTAAAAGACACTTACTCCTTGGAAGGAAAGTTATGGCCAACCTAGACAGCATATTAAAAAGCAGAGACATTACTTTGTCAACAAAGGTCTGTCTAGTCAAGGCTGTGGTTTTTCCAGTGGTCATGTATGGATGTGAGATTTGGACTATAAAGAAAGCTGAGTGCTGAATAATTGATGCTTTTGAACTGTGGTGTTGGAGAAGACTCTTGAGAGTCCCTTGGACTGCAAGGAGATCAAACCAGTCTATCCTAAAGGAGATCAGTCCTGGATGTTCATTGGAAGGACTGATGTTGAAGCTGAAATCCAATACTTTGGCCACCTGATGCGAAGAACTGACTAATTTGAAAAGACCCTGATGCTGTAAAGATTGAGGGCAGGAGGAGAAGGGGATGACAGAGGATGAGATGGTTGGATGGCATCACCGACTCAATGGACATGAGTTTGGGTAGACTCCGGCAGTCGGTGATGGACAGGGAGGCCTGGAGTGCTGCAGTTCATGGGGTCTCAAAGAGTCGGACACGACTGAGCGACTGAACTGAACTGAACAAACCCTTAACCTACCAAGCCCTTCAAACGCTTGTCCTGGCAGCTCTGTGAATAGAATGTGTCTCCATCTTATGAATATTGAAATGGACTCAGTAACACAAGATCAATCATTAATTAGCTGATGGGCTTTAATTGAACACGATCTGTGTTCCCTTTCTTTTTATATATGCTGCTGTTCTTACCTTTTTTTTTAAAATTCCACTGATGTTAACCGGTATTTTTCCAGCTGCTTTCAGAGTCATAATCCCATGGACTTTCACATATCAGTTAACTTTCCAGAAAGAGCCGCATAAAACAGACACAGGAAAGGGAGTTAAGGAGAATCAAGGACAAAGAGACAACGATGGCTTTGCTAGTGTCCAGCACTTTGGAAGGGTCAGAAGTGTGCTTCCTTGTCCTTTGGAACTTTTGCTTGTCTCAGCTGAGATACTGAACTAGGACATGTGAAATATTAACCTCTAGGGCACATCTTGGGGTCCAAGAGGGCAGCAAACAGCCTTCAGCACTATCTTCAAAGTAGCCTTTTGAGAATAAGAGACCTTGCCAGAAATGATGCAGCCAAGTTTTTGATATTTGGTGCAAAACTAGTCTCCCTTAACTGCTTGAATCCCTATGCTTTTAGGAAAACTGATTCTACCCTGCAGAGGCCAAGCTGAGTAGACAGTAAGATTTTTGCAGACTATTTAACTGGGGAAATGAGATTATGTTAACACACATTGAAAAGGAGTACTTAGGATATTTTCTTGTAAATGCTGACACTGCTACAGGGGCCTCAGGAACAAAACGTGCCTGAGTCGAGGAGGTATGAGCTGGTTAGGCATTTACAGAGAGCACATATCACTGCCTGTAACCCCTGGGAAGGATGCTGCAGGAAGATAGGACTTAGAAAGCTCTGAACTGGAAAACTTCTCCCAGCCTTTGAAACCAAGTCAGACCAGAGTTAAAAGTTCCCCAGACAGTTAATTTGGGATAGAGGCCAGATAGTGTAGCAGGTCAGAGTTTAAGCTAAGAAGTCTCACATTTTCACTACTTTCTAGCTCTGTGGCTTGAGTCAATCTATCTAATATTCATTTCCTTGCCTGTAAAATGGGAATATAATTTGTAGTGTTGTTATAAGAAATCAATAATAACCGATGTAGAGACCGCAGTGCCTCAGATACAGAAAGCTCTCAACAAGTGGCAACTATGATTAAATCACATCTAGGTTTCATGAACAGTTCAGTTCAGTCACTCAGTCGTGTCCAACTCTCTGCAACCCCAGGGACTGTAGCACTATGTGTTAGGTATGCAGTCTTGTGTTTTAGTTGATGTTGCTTTCCCACACCAAGTGTTTAAACGATTTTAGAACAAGTGGGACCAATAAGTAAATAGCTAGTAAGCAGAAACACTGTTAGAACCACCTCCTGTTCAACTCTGGCTTCTGTGACTGTTGAAAGTAGGTTCTGACAGGAATGGGCTTCCCTGGTGGCTTGATGGTAAAGAATTTGCCTGCAATGCAGGACACCCGGGTTCAATCCCTAGGTCGGAAGATCCCCTGGAGAAGGGAACTGTACCCACTCCAGTATTCTTGCTTGGAGAATCCCATGGGCAGAGGAGCCTGGCGAATTACAGACCGTGGGGTCACAAAGAGTCGGACATGACTGAGCGACTAACACACATACATCTGACAGGAATAGGACTATGGGAATAAAAACTACACTAAGTTACCCAGAGAGGCCTGTTCTAATGAATTCCAAGTCAAATCTCGGCCTCCATTATCACCACTGGTGGTGTAAAAAGGTCTACCTCACATCCCCTGGGAAACTTTTATGAGGAGCTCTTAAGATGTCCAAGTCTGTGACACACTCAGATCCTTTAAGTTGGAATCGATGCGGAAAGAGATGCAAGCACCAATATATTTTAAAGATTCACGGATGATTCTAATGCACTGACAAGTTTGAGGTATAACTCTAACTTCCACAATCCTTTGTTGCCTTAAAGAAATAAATACCAAGTGAGTTAGACTACTGAACTGCAAGACACCTAGGGAATAATTTTGTCATATCCTTTCATCATAAGGATTAAGAAACTGAGGGCAAGAAAGAATATATAACTTGTCTAACTGTTAAACAGCTGGTTGTAGATAACAGTTGGTACCAGGAAAAATCTAGATCCTAAAATGAGACTCTAGTGTCCTATTTTTAGAGTGTATGAGTCTGTTTTTTTTTTAAACTATTTTTTAAGAAGTCCATACAAGGCCCATTATATTGAGACTGAACCAAGAACTAATTAATAAATATACCAAAGAACAGGAAGATAAATTAGTAGAATAGCCTGAATAGATGCTTTCTGAACCAAAACAGAAAAAGGAGTTTATAGGGTCTAGTGATATGGTATCACTAGATTCTCTTTTGTTAGGTAGCTGGAGTCCTACCTGGTCAAACTAGCTCACAGATGCTAATTTGGCTGCTTGGAAGAAAGTATTTGGCTAGGCTTGAGACGCAACTCACAGATCAAAGAATTCACATTATTTCAGTACATTCTCTGCTACTCAGTACTTGGCCTTTTAGTTATTTTTTCTAAAGCCTGATAGGAAGTTTGAGTTCTTCAGCTGGCAACTTCAAATATTCTTGACTCATTATGACCTCTTAATTTTGTACCCACCTCCACCCATTTTGTTTTTAAAATAAGTTTTATTAGGAGTATTTCCTAACAGAGCCTAAAGAACAGTCATCATAATAAAAGTGTTTAGGAGAGTTTAGGACTTTAAAAACAGGCTTGCATGTGTCACTTCAGTCGTGTCTGATTCTTTGTGACCCCAAGGACTGTGGCCCTCCAGGATCCTCTGTCCACAGGATTCTCTGGGCAAGAATACTAGAGCAGTTTGCTGTGCCCTCTTCCAGGGGATCTTCCCTACCCAGGGGTTGAACCTGAGTCTCCTACGTCTCCTGCATTGGCAGGCAGGTTCTTTACCACTAGTGCCATCTGGGAAGCCCCCAAAATAGGCTTAATGTTATTATCTGAATAATAACGGATATGTAATATCTGATATGTTATTATCTGAATGAAAGCCTATTCCCTAGACTGTGCAATGCCACCAATTCACTAAAAATGTCTAAAAATTACTCACAAGGTAAACTGAAGCTATTGTAGATGATCAATTTTACAATCACATTACTTAGTTGTTTCAGTGAAATGACTTATTTTGAAGACTTTACTAGGATTAGAAAAGGTAGAATGTGTAGATTCACAGAGTAACTTATGCAAGCTGGGCACAAGTTAATATGCTTGTGTGAACAAAGACACAGCAAACTGACTATAGAATCTCTCCTTACACTTAGTCAAACTCTAGGAAAGAAGGTACTGTTGGAATATCTCTGTGGTCTATGGACTGTGTAGAGTTTTTGTGAATATGGATACATTATGCTTGCTGCTGCTGCTGCTAAGTTGCTTCAGTCGTGTCTGACTGTGCAACCCCATAGACGGCAGCCTACCAGTCTCCCCTGTCCCTGGGATTCTCCAGGCAAGAATACTGGAGTGAGTTGCCATTTACAATCCAATGCATGAAAGTGAAAAGTGAAAGTGAAGTTGCTCAGTTGTGTCTGACTCCTAGCGACCCCATGGACTGCAGCCTACCAGGCTCTTCAGTCCATGGGATTTTCCAGGCAAGAGTACTGGAGTGGGTTGCCATTGCCTTCTCTGACATGATGCTTAGGATTGGATTAATTGACCTTACAGAGTATACCTGTCTCAATGTTAACATCTCCTTTTACTCATGCCTCAAGAGCTATGTGGGGAACAGAGATTGGCAAGGTAATGAATGCATCCTTGAGTCAAGTTCATAGCACCATCTTGAACTACCTTATTAGCTGTTTCTCTATTAGAGAGAGAACGAATCACCGATGGACGGAGCCATGAGTGATTCTCATTAATTCTAAGGAAAGGGATTCTCCAGGAATAATACTGGAGTGGATTGCCATGCCCTCCTCCAGGGGATCTCTCCGACCCAGAAAGATCTCTTATGTCTCCTACATTGGGAGGTGGGTTCTTTACCACTAGCGCCACTTAGGAATCCATTGTTCTGGAGGAAAGGAAATTACGCCTTTTGAGGGGGTAGGAGGAGCTTGGAAACAAAGGCTACCCTTCTTCATACACCTTGGGCTTTAGGCTCAGAGGTAGCTGGCAACTTAGTAGGTAAATTTGTTTATCAAGGTAAGACATATCTGGGAAATTGCCAGTGGATTGAAGTGGTCCAACATGGAGTGGGAATGTGGGGGGAGGTATGGGAGGAAGGGGAGGGAAAACTCCTTATGTCTGAGGAACAGATAAAAAATAAGAAGGCTAGATTCAAGCCCAGGGCTCAGGACTTTCCTGGTGGCACCGTGGATGGGGATCCACCTGCCAATGCAGGGGACACAGGTTTGATCCCTGCTCCGGGAAGATTCCACATGCCTCAGGGCAGCTAAGTCAGTGTGCTGCAGCTACTGATGCCCACGCATCCTAGAGCCGCACACTGTAATTACAGAGCCCACATGCTGCAACTGCTGAAGCCTGCGTGCCTAGAGCCCATGCTCCACAACAAGGGAAGCCACCACAATGAGAAGCCTGTGCACCACAACGGAGAGTAGCCCATGCTCGCTACAACTTGAGTAAGTACAGCAACGAAGACCCAGTGCAACCTGCGCCCCCACTGCCCCTGCCCTTCAAAAAAGACCGGGCTCAAATGTCAGAGTCCCCAGCTAACCCAGTCAAGAAGACATGCTGGCACTTTGGGCAGACTTCAGTACCCTGGTTCAGGTGGCGCTAGTAGTAAAGAACCCACCTCCCAATGCAGGAGACATAAGAGATCTTCCTGGGTCAGGGAGATCCCCTGGAGGAGGGCATGGCAATCCACTCCAGTATTCTTGCCTGGAGAATCCTGCGGACAGAGGAGCCTGGAGGGCTACAGTCCATAGCGTTATGACTGAAGAGACTTTTGAACACACAGTACCCTGGCTGGTGGGTGGTACGTGTGAGCACACTGAAAGAGCTGTATGACTTGAGGGCCTGTGGGGACATGATAGAGCCCTGCAGAGCACTTCTCCCCGAGCCCTGGGACAGCCTGGCGGGACCAGAGACGGCAGCCCCTGCCTCAGTCACCAGAGCACTTGCTTCAGGGACAAAAGTCATCACGGTGTCGTGGTAGCACAGTAGCTCGCCCTGGGTGCTGTTGTAAGGCTGAGGACACCGAGGTGCAGTTTTAAAATCTGAATTCAGAAGAACTCTACTTCATACTATTAGATAGTAAAGGATACTATGCTTCATTCTGCTTCCCTCCCATCCTAAAGGCAAGGAAGAGAGTAGAATACTCTCTTTAGAATAGAGAATAAACAATATATGAAATATTTTTATTTTTATTTTTTTTAAGGACCAAACTACTAACATGGAAACGTCTGGAATTCTTCTATTGCAGGGCCTCTGGGGCAATAATTTGAGAAGCATTATGGAGCTGGTACAAAATCACAGAAGCATATGATTTTTACTTTGAATTTGGCACCTAAATGTACAGTGGATATTATGCTTGTCCCTTGCAAGAAAATGTAGTCAAAATACTAATAAATCAGAACAAGGGGAAAGGACTGTCGTATATTTGATTTCTAAGCCAATACACTAACACTATTCATACCTTCTTCAATAATCTTCCCACATATCTATGTATACTTTCCCCAATTGACCAGTAAATACTTCACTGCTCTCATATCTATCCTTCCCAAGTTTAACAAAACTCATCCCTCTTCCTAATTTCAAGCTAGCTTTTAAATAAATCATACAGATGAAACTTAGCAGTTTGTTTCCTAGAACACAGAGCATCAAGTTGTGCTTTCTCATTCCCAAATGAAGTAATCCTGAATGAAGTCAGCCCAGCCATGTAGTACACCTAGCACATGGACTTCAGGACACATGGTTTATACATTTGAGCCCCTCTGGGATTTCACCTATGATGTTTGTACACATAAATCTTAATTGTTAAACAGGTCCCACTTTCTACTTGAGTGCCATTACAACAGTCATCTTGAAAGTTAGAGGAGTCATCTTGAATGTTAGAAGAATTCAAGAAAAAATACATTATTTAGAAGCATCTATATTTTATTTATTTACTTAATTTTTTTTTGCTTCTGCATCTGCTTTATTTTACTCAACATAATATTTATGAAGTTCCAGCTATGTTGTTTCTTGTTCATTATCCTTACCACATATCTCATTATATGAGTATCAGAGAAGGCAATGGCACCCCACTCTAGTACTCTTGCCTGGAAAATCCCATGGATGGAGGAGCCTGGTAGGCTACAGTCCATGTGGTTGCTAAGAGTTGGACATGACTGAGCGACTTCACTTTCACTTTTCCCTTTCATGCACTGGAGAAGGAAATGGCAATCCACTCCACTATTCTTACCTGGAGAATCCCAGGGATGGCGGAGCCTGGTGGGCTGCTGTCTATGGGGTCGCACAGAGTCGGACACAACTGAAGCGACTTAGCAGTAGCAGCATTATATGAGTATACCACAAATTTTATCCAATTTGGAGCTGTTATGAATTGTGCTTCTATGAACATTCTACTACATATCATTAGATGCATATATGTATGCACTACTTTTTACTTTTTATTTTATTTATTGTAGTATAGTTGATTTACAATGTGGTGTTAGTATCAGGTGTATAGCACAGTGATTCAATTATATATATATATATATATATATATATATATATATATATATATATATACACACTCTTTTTCAGATTCTTTTTCCTTATAGGTTGTTACAAATTACAGAATATCTTTCCCTGTGCTATACAATAAGGCTCCTACATTTCAAACATTAAGCTATAAACAAGCAGCTACATATACTAGTAGAAATATTTTACAATATAACATATCAGGGCACTTGAAAAGCAGACAGGTCATCTTAAACTTTTGTTCTTCAGAAAACCAGGGCAAGAAACACTGCCTGATATTTAGTTGCTTTTAACAGTCCAACTGAACCATATTAAATTCCAACATGGTTTCCCTTTCTAGACAGAGCCCCACATCCTAATAATCTTCATAGCAATGGCTTGAATGTTTCTGTATCTTTCTGCAACTCAGGTTTCAGAGATGTGCTGTGTTTCATAGAGTTTAAAGGAAGAAGAATCCAGCTGCTATGTAACATCTGCACGAAGTGATTAAAATGAGGTGTAAGTAAGTTAGGATTGTGTGTAGACCGTCAGGACTTTTCTGTTACATCTCTGTACATAGACTAAAACCAAGAAAAAGGTTCTTATACCTATGTAGACCTAACATAAGATGAGTTTAAATTATTTGATTCTAATATGTTGTCTCTGGTTCTGGGTGACCTTTTCAGTAAAATATCCCTTTGTCTTAGTGTTCAATCTAATCTTAGAGTTGACATAAACCTTCCATGAGAGACTTTGCCACTGGCTGTTTCCACATGTGAAATGATCTTTTCTAGTTGGGTGAGACATTCACAGCTAACAGGGCCTTTGGGTCACATCTCCAAGAATAATGATGGTCCTACTGACCCCGTAGATAAGAACAGGGTTTTTTTTTTTTTTAAACCCACTTACTGTTAACTATTACCTGTGTACTTGATAGATCAGTTATCACTCTAAGGGTGGTGCTTCATGATTTAGCTGATTTCCCTTAGGAAGATTTGGTTGCTTTTAAACAAGATAAAGGAAAAATGAGTCATTTAAAAATAAAAAGGAATTTTCTATCTATTAATATTTGTTGAATTTCAGGTTGACAGAGAAACAGCAACTTGATAACCAGCCCTCTCCTCTCCCAACATCAGTGATCTACCTTGCTGAAGGTTAGGAAGTCACCTGAATGAAATCTAAAAGGTCAGGGGAGCTCATCTGGAAGAAATATGCATTTACACTCCTTTTCTTACTTCCTGGTTACTGGCCAAATTAGATAGGTTAACAGATAAGAAATCCCTAGGTAATTGCAGGTTCTGTTAGATTAGCAGAAAGGTGAATCTACCAACTTGCTTTCTTGCTTCTTGCAATGATATATTAATATTACTCGAGTGTTGAAAATTCAGGTGACAGGTTCTAAAAATGGTCTGAAATAGCTAGACCACCTGCTTTGAACTTGTGAGCACACAAATATTCCAAGAAGTTGCTGCACAGTGAGATGGAGGAAGTAGTAGAAATGCACAAGCATCCTTGAATACTCCATCATTATTCCCTCATCTTTTGGGAAATGGTATTGGACTAAATAAGTATATGGGGGATAAATCAACGCATTTTTAAACCAAGGGGTGGAAAAGTTCTAAACAGCAGCACACTAACTCATGCTAAACGAAACAGTTTTGGGATTTTAATTGCTGGGCAGTTGAAGCAACTACATTGAACAACGTATGTAATAAAGTGTTCCAAGTACCAAAATATATGTATATGGTTCATTCACTGCAGAGACAGATGAGCACAGGAAGTTCCAATTACAAGAAAAAAAAATCTACCACTTAATATCAGACTTTCACTTCTAAAGTCTAAGTAGGCGAGACACTTTGTTTCATGAATTCTATACATAAATCTATGTGAAAGCAACCAAATTAAACCTGCTACTATTAGGTAAGTCGTCACCATTAACTGGTCCTCCCCTCCACAAACATTTCTAGGCATCTACCTTAGCAATCCTGATGTATAATTTGCAAGTTTGGAAGAGTAATTCATGGATACTTATACCTACTAAAGCCTTTAGGCAAAAGCCACTCCTGTATATTCCAAACATTAAATATTAATAATCTAAAGAAGTTTTCAGGAAGTCAATTTCTATTCCACGTTTGGCAATCATTTAAGTGACTTCTGCAAATTAAATTAAAATGGAGGTGGTGTTTTAGTGAACTAAGTTAAGAGTGTTAGAAAATGAAGATACAGGTTACCGGTTTTCTTTTTTGGTTGTAATAATCAAGGAATACAAGGAAAGAGCTCAAGTATCATCTTAATCTGTACAGATGTCGAAAAGTTTACTCTGGGATTTAAAGAGTGACTTTGAAGATTTTCTAACACATATATTCCACTGGATTGTTTTCTTAAGTCATCTCTTCTAATATTAAAATCATCCCAGAGCTTGGTGGGTGGAGAGGGAATGACAAATTTGTGCCAGCTGCATAAAAAAAAGGTACTTAATAAAATTGTCCTGGTTATGTCATTATACGTATTTTCAAAGGCTCAAGCCTTGAATATTTCATTTACTATTTTCTCTTTTTCAAAAGATAAGTTCCTGAGGTGGCGTTAACCAATGACTTTGTGAGGAGCCTAGAAAAATGATATTTTTTTTGTCCAGTTCCAACATGATTGTTTTTTACTGTTGATCTAGATATTATTCTGCAAGACTGAAGAAGTAATCAGTGTCTTAACTTTATATTTACATGAAGTAGTATTCAATGCAGTATGTTGTTTCCTATATACCTATACTATTAGGCTAATTAAACAGCATAGTTTGGGTATTTAATGGGTCTTCCCTGGTGGCTCCATGGTAAAGAATCTGCCTGCCAATGCAGGAGACACAGGTTAGATCCCTGATCCAGAAAGATCCCACATGCTGTGGTGCAATCAAGCCCGTGTGCCACAATTACTGAGCCTGTGCTCTAGAGCCGGAGACCTGCAATTTCTGAGTCCTGGTGCCGCAATTTCTGAAGCCCATGAACCTGAGAGCCTGTGCTCCGCGACAGGAGAAGCCTGCACACCACAACGAGACAGTAACCCTCACTTGCCACAACTAGGGAAAAGCCCTTGCAGCAATGAAGACCCAGAACAGTAAAAAATAAATAAATTACTTTAAAAAATTTATAAAGGCAATAAATGCATCAACTAAATAATCCATCGATTCATATAGAAGCAAAGGAATCGCTACTTCCCAAAGAGCTTAACATATTTGAAATGATAAATTTATATACTAGGACAATCTATATAATTTTTCTGGCTTTCTGGACTATAAAGACATTTATTAGATCTGTCTCTGTGTCTGTTAAAGTGTGTTATTCATCTGCAGCTTCAGATAGTGTGAATCTAATACTGGGTAACCCTCTACTCCTTTCCAATTAAATGAATTTGACTTAAGTTAATAGTGAGAGTACTATATTGTCTAACAGTTGTGCTAAAAGCCTGTGAACTGTATCTGTTTTCTAGTTCTCAGAGTTTTGACTACAAATTGTAAGAAATTAACACAGCATTGTAAATCAAGTATACTTTAATAAAATTTTTTTAAAAAGAAATTGTGTTGAATATTTGTCCTTTGCATTAAGTTACTATTTATAATCTGCCTAGCACTCATAGTTACCAAGTATCACCTCACGGTCAAGCCTTGACTTTAAGGCAAGTAATTGGTCAAAAATCTAATTTACTATGGGAAGACTTTCCCAGAATAAGCCGATGAGATGGGAATCCTCCCTGCTCCCAGGCCTGTTGCATGTACACTGTCCCTTTTGGTTTTCATTGCCTTCTTCAGATGACAAATTGTGGGTGTGCCACACAACTCTACAGATTTAGCACGAGATGAGCTAGCAGACTAGAGCTAGTAGAGCTTCCCAGGTGGTGCTAATGGTAAAGAGCCCACCTGCCAATGCAGGAGACGTAAGAAATGTGGCTTTGATCCCTGGGTCGGGAAGATTCCCTGGAGGAGGGCATGGTAACCCACTCCAATATGCTTGCCTAGAGAATCCTATGGACAGAGGAGCCTGGCGGGCTACAGTCCACCGGGCCAGAAAGAGTTGGACATGACTAAAGCAACATAATATGCACACACAAACTAGTGGACATAGTTCCTTATCACCAGCCACTTTGCTGGGCTTCCACTGAAACTTTCTGACCCATTATGAGATATCATATTTATATTCAACTACAAAAAGATTTCTGATTAGTCTTCACAGTCAACATCAATGAATCACTGAGCAAGTGGTTTCATTAGCATTTAGAGCAATCTCATCTATTATCTGAACCATCAATGACCTATGGCAAAATTGTGTCTGCTAAGCAGTTGACATTTAAGTACTTAAGGAAATGGAGAAGGAAATGGCAACCCACTCCAGTGTTCTTGCCTGGAGAATTCCATGGACAGAGAAGCCTGGCAGGCTAGAGTCCGTGGGATCGCAAGAGTCGGACATGACTTAGCTACTAAACCACCACCACCACTTAAGGAAAACATGAATGGATATAAGTGATTAGAAAGGGACTCCATTTGTAGCTTCTCTTTATGATCCTTATTATATATGGTCATTAAATAAAAGGAACTTTAGTTGGTCCCTGAAGCTTTAGAGTCACTCCACAGTGGCATCTGCTATTTTCCAGTCTCATTATGTAGGCATTTTTAGCATGAGAGTACGCAATTAGATCATTTGTTTCCTTAGCTGAACTCTATACCCCTGTGCAAAGACAAGTCTTTGAAAGCCACTATTAAGTTCCTAATCCAATCTTTATTAAAAAGACTCAACATTGTACACAAGGAGGTTAAGACAAGTTCTTTAAAAAAGCAATGATCAAGCTTTTCTATAATCCAATGATGTCTTCTACTGCAGTAAAACTTGAAATTAGAAATATATTTATAGTTTTAATTTTTTTTCTTTTCCATTATGGATAATTACAGGATATTGAATATAGTTCCCTGTGCTCTATAGTAGGACCTTGTTGTTTGTCTATTTTATATTTATTAGTTTGTAACATAGTTGTAATCTTTTTAAAAACCAGAATGTATAGAAGCATGTAGGCAATGAGTTTCACCAAAGAAGACAGTGAGAGGAACAACAATAACATTCTTTCTTAGTCTCTCTAAGATAAGCAAAGAGTTACTTTTAAGGTTAATTATCAGTTCAGTTGGTAAAGAATCCACCTGCAATGCAGGAGACCCCGGTTCAGTCCCTGGACTGGGAAGATTTCCCTGGAGAAGGGAAAGGCTACCCACTCCAGTACTCTGGCCTGGAGAATTCCATGGACTGTATAGCTCATGCGGTTGCAAAGAGTTGGACACAACTGAGCGACTTTCACTTTCACTTTCATCACAAGTAGGATGTAAATAAAATATCCGGCTATTCTCTCCAAAGTTGAGGTTCTCTAACTGAAATTTCATTCTACATTTTCATCTTCAACTAAGAAATTCCCTTAAGAGTCAAATGCCATCCCTGTTGACTCTTAAGAGCATTGTGCTTAGTCAGTGTGACTCTACAGATGGTAAATCACTGGCTACCCAAGATTTTGCTCTGAAGCCGTGCCACTAGAAAATTCAAAAGGTCTTCAAATACAAGCAGCTTTTTTTTTTGCTATTGTTGAGAGCATCAGGGTTTAGTGATTGATACCTGCTCAAAGCCATTACAATTTAGAGCCCAGAAACAAAGTTAACCCCTGAATGCCAGTGATTAGTGCCAACAAGTTAATTCATGTAATAAATCTACATCCCTACTATGTGCCAGGCACTCTTCTAACACTTGAGACACATCAGTGAGTGAAATAAAGATCTATTCCCTTGTAGAGTTTATTTATTTATTAAATTTATTTATTTTTAATTGGAGGTTAATGGCTTTACACTATTGTGTTGGTTTCTGCCATACATCTACATGAATCAGCCATAGGTATACATCTGTCCCCTCCTTCTTGAACCTCCCTCTCACCTCCCATCCCATCCTACTCCTCTAGAATGTCAGAGTACTGTGCTGAGCTCCCTGAGTCATACAGCAAATTCCCACTGGCAATCTATCTTACATGTGGTAATGCATATGTTTCAGTGCTACTCTGTCAATTCGTCCCACCCTCTCCTTCCCGCTGTTGTGTACACAAGTCTGTTCTCTGTGTCTGAGTCTCCATTGCTGACTTGCAAGTGAGTTCATCAGTACCATCTTTCTAGATTCTATATATATGCATTAATAATGCAATATTTGTTTTTTCTCTTTTTGACTTACTTCACTCTGTATAATAGGTTCTAGGATCATCTACTTCATTAGAACTGGCTCAAATTCATTCCTTTTTACCTTATGGGGTTTACACTCTAGCATGGGAAACCCATAAATGGACTGTGGGTTTCAGAAGCTGACAGGTGGTCTAGCAAAAGACAGCAGAGTAAAGTAGCTTGGGAATACAGGGTTGAGGACGGCTTTAATAGGCTTTTTAGAAACACAGGAGGAATACCATATTTTTAAACATTAAATTTATTGAATATTTATTATTTGCCAGGTGTGAGGCTATGTATCTCTTATTTAGTCCCAGAAGAAAGTATTGTCATCTCTATTTGACAAGCGTGAATGCTGAAGTACAGAAGTCGATCAGCTCCCTGGAAGTCACATGAGTCTAATATCTATGCTCTGAATTTCTTTGTTTTAGAACAATACAGGCAAAAGGAGAGAATTTTTGTAGCTCTTCTGATAGGTGGAATGAATGTTAGCCAGACAAGACATTTGGGAAAGAGGAAGTGATAGCAATGAGAAAAGGATATTTATGTCATCTTGGCTAGAAGATGGGTTATATTATGAGAAAAAGGTTGAAAAGTGGGTCAGACTGGATTAGAGTAGATTTACAGAACTCTCTTTTGTCTAGACGGTACGCAGAAGACTTGGAGATTTTGAGCAATGGTGTGGAGGTCGAGGTGGTGACAAGTCTGTGTATGGAGCCATGGCATCAAAGAGCCAGATAGCTTTGTAGTAAGAGAGTTGCATGAACTTGCCATTTTGAGTGATTCAACACTGCCGGTTTCTTTCATTTACTTATGTAGCTAATCTTTTGGAAACAAAGCCTTTTAATTGAAAGGTTAAGGTCTAACAATCTTAAATGTCAGATTCAAGGTTATCCCATCTTACCAAGCTAAGATGCTTGGTGACCCTCAAACTTCAAATAAACAGGGTGTCCTAAAGATGGCTTTAAAAAAAAAAGGGCAATATATCATATAACTTTCATTCTAAAACCTAAAAGAAGAATTCTCATGTCAGTTTTATAAAAATTTATGTAAGTAAAGTGATATTTGAAATTTGAGCACCTAAAGGGACAACTTTTGTAAAAGGCAACTGTGGACTAAAGTAGTCATGTCATTATAGCTCTTTGTTTAAAGAAGAATATATAGAATTTTCCCACTGTGTATATGTTTCTCTATAAAACTACTGAGAGACTAGAAGGATCAATACCAAGGAAACGCTGGCTAAGAAGAGTGACAGTAGGGTGAGAGACAGATTCCTGCTTCTAATAGATTTAGAATAGTGATATTAGGGTGCCATGCGCCTTTTGGTATTTCTAAAATGAAGTTCCTTAGAGAAGGACTAATCTGTCAGATAGCAATATTTAAAATGTAGGCAAATCTATAGTCTAGCTTGGGCTAAAGATAGAATCATGAAGCTACTCTAGGATCAGTCACCTGAAATTAAACTCAAAGAACTGAAAGAACCTACAAATTGAACTTGAACATCCCTGGAAGCATGTGGAAAGCTGCCCACAGCGAGCTCTCCATAATGTCATCTTAGACTTCATTAACTGATGTTTACTTATCCAAAGGTGTTGAGGAAAGCTCCTGATACATTAAAACAAATGAACAGTAAGTTTTGAATCAAACGCTCGCTATAGCTTGATAAAACTCCTATGCTAGGATTTTTAAAGTTGGTCAGAGTATGGCCTAATGCCAATTTCCAGATTGGTTTCCTTAGATCCAGTGAGGCCTCTGTAGAGACCAAAGTCAGCATTTAAAGAACCTAATGGATATCAAATCTTTACCTGTAATATAGTTGCACACACAAATTAAAACCCAGCTTTCCTTTATTTGAGCAGAAATTGTGCTGTGAAAGGGATAAGCTTAATTATCCAGTACTGAGCCAAAAGTTTCATTTATTTTTCTCAATTTTTATTAGTTCTTTAGTAAATAGTTTGGTGGATGCTTTTAAAAGGAGAAACAGGAGAAGAATAAGAAGCTGTCCTTGGAGGACCAGGTTGAGAACTATTCACCGCTATGATTATTATCAGCCAGTTATTGTGTTCATGGGATCAGATAGATTTTTGTGCCATGATGAACATTCCAGTGGTAGAAGTTAAACCAAGGACTTGAAAAGACTGCACTATCTGTTAAATTTTAGTAACAGCCTGTTGGCCTTTCTCAGGCCCTGAGCTGATATAACTTAGAGGAACCTAGGGATATTGCTCATTATAAATAACCTTAAAACTAAAAAAAAGACTCAAAACTATTTTGTTTATACCAAAGATACGGGGAGCTGAAGCTCCCCATTCTGCTCAATTTATAATAAATTCCAAATAATATTGCAGATGAGTAGTTTGAGTCACTCATTCACCTGGTGAATGTTTATTGAACACCAGCTATGTACTAAGCACTGTATTATGCTATATATACAGTGACAAAAATAGATATGGTATCTACTCTCAAGAGGCTTACAGTGTAGGCAGGGGAGAGAAAATAAGCGTGTAAAATAAGCAGAGTATTTTAGATGAAATGTTTCCAGTTAGGCTATAAAGTTTCACTGCCATTAATAACTTTTAGTAAAAGAAGGTAAACTTAGACTACTTCAAGGAATTCTATAAATTGCTCTCTTTTAAATATTGACCATGGAAAGATGAAAATTTTGTCTAAGAGCATAATTATCCTTTTCAAGACAGTTTAAAATGATGACGTTTACTTAAAACATTAATTAGATGGGAGATATTTACATTGAATGTTTGGGAATATTCTATAACAATATTGGGCTTCCCTGGTGGCTTGGATAGTAAAGAATCTGCCTACAATGCAGGAGACCCAGGTTTGATCCCTGGGACGGGAAGATCTGCTGAAGAAAGGAATGGCTACCCACTCCAGTATTCTTGCCTAGAGAATTCCCTGGACAGAGGAGCCTGACGAGCTATAGTCCACAATTGGGACACAACTGAGCAACTAACACTTTTCACTATAATAATATCGCAGTCTGGAAGACAATATTGCATCTCTGTGACAGAGCCAGTGGGAGGAAAAAAATCTTGTGATATGCTAGATCATTAAGGACTGACAACAATGTTCCCTGCAAAGTTATCTTAAAACTAGAGCCCTGAATCAACACTATTTTCATAAACATGGGAAAGAAATACCATGCTCCTTTGACAGCGGTTTTGTCACTTCAGCAGCACAAGCAATTCAGAGATGACACAAACCACTATATTCTAGAATCAAAAATAGTCTGTGGCACTCTTAATTACAAGATTTTTCTAAGAGTACAGCAGTGTCACTTTCAGATCAGGCCAAACAACTGAACTGTGGATGTAAATGAATCAATATTTGGAAAATATAACCATGGGTCCTTACTGGTATCTTTGGTTCTTTAAAGAGCACTACTTCGTTTACAAGAGCATTAGCAAGAGAATATCAGGTAACATTTGGTTAAGGTCAGCCTTCGTCAAGAAAATGGCTTTAGTATGACTCAGGGAATTCAAACCAGGGCTTGGTAACAACCTAGAGAAGTGAAAAGGGTAGGAAAGTGAGAGGGATGTTCAAGTGGGAGGGGACATGGGTAAACCTACAGCTGATTCATGTTGATGTTTGGTAGAAATGAACACAATACTGTAAAGCAATTATTCTTCAATTAAAAGTAAATAATTTTTTTTTTTAAAAAGAAAAATGGCTTTACTATCACCCTGAATAGCAAGGCCCTCAACAAGTGCTGGCTGCATGAAATACAAGAATCTGGATCCTAAAGCAGTGCACAGTTGCATCCATTGTTTCTATTATAGTATTACAGAGTTCTTGTATGGAAAGTTGAACATTTGTGTCCCTACACACTCTCTGGAAACAGAACTACAGATTTTCTTTTGTTCATGGATATACCTAAAAGATCCACAATGAAGCTAAGATTGTATCTTAGACTGTTCACATATCTATTGAATGTGGCATACTTCTGGCCCTCTATTTTCCATAATTGCTCTTCATTTTCATCTTTCCTTCCTCCCCAACAAAAATGAATTTGTTTTTTACTTACTTCTGGCATTCCTCCCCAATCTTTCCTCATCGCCATTCTGAATTCCTGCTTCCAAAAGAGGTGTACTACCTTGCGTCACATACGTTGCTCCTCAAAATTAGCCAACTCTTAACACAGTGCTATTTTGATATTTTTTATACACACAGTACTATGTTTTTCCAGTGGTCATGTGTGGATGTGAGAGTTGGACCATAAAGAAAGCTGAGCGCCAAAGAATTGATGGTTTTGAACTGTGGTGTTGGAGAAGACTCTTGAGAGTCCCTTGGAATGCAAGGATATCCAACCAGTCCATCCTAAAGGAGATTAGTCCTGCATATTCATTGGAAGGACTGATGTTGAAGCTGAAACTCCAATACTTTGGCCACCTGATGCGAAGAACTGACTCATTGGAAAAGATAGTGATGCTGGAAAAGATTGAAGGTGGGAGGAGAAGGGGACAACAGAGGATGAGATGGTTGGATGGCATCACTGACTCAATGGACATGAGTTTCAGCAGGTTCCAGAAGTTGGTGATGGACAGGATCACCTGGCATGCTGCAGTCCACGGAGTTGCAAAGAATCAGACATGACTGAGTGAGTGAACTGAACTGAACTTCTACACACAGTACAGGTATTTTATAATATTAGGATATTTAAAGTAAAGAAGCTCTTTGTGGGGGTGAATTCTACCTTTCATCTTTTCAAAAGGATCCAACGAGAATCTAAATTGTTAAGAGACTTTAGTTGTCCCTGACCTACTTTCATGGTTGAATTCTTATAGTGGTGCCCTATCACACCTCAGGGTTTCCTGATTTTGTATTAATCTGGCATCACTGCTCAATTCCTCCATTCACAGTCAACCTGAGATTCAGAGCCTTGCATAATTAGAATGCACATTAAATATATACATAGCTACCTGTTCCCTGGAGAGGCTGATCACTTCCATTTACCATGGACACACACACAATGCCTTCTCTTATTACCTCCCTAGGCTGCAGCATTTGCTGCCTTCACCTACTTGTATTCCTACCCATCATTCAAAGTCCATCCCAGATGTGTCTACCATGTACAAAATAGATAGCTAGTGGGAAGCTGCTATATAATACAAGGAGCCCAGCTTGTCACTGTGACGACCTAGAGGGATGGGATGGCGGTGGGGTTGGAGGGAGGCTCAGAGGAAGGGGCTGTTTGTTGTTCAGTCGATAAGTCATGTTTGACTCTTTGCAACCCCATGAACTGCAGCACGACAGGCTTCCCCGTTCTTCACTATCTCCCAGAGTTTGCTCAAATTCATGTCCATTGAATTGGTAATGCTATCTAACCATCTCACCCTCTGCCACTCCTAAAAAGCAGAGACATCACTTTGCCGATAAAGGTCAGTATAGTCAAAGCTATGGTTTTTCCAGTAATCATGTACAGATGTGAGAGTCAGACCATAATGAAGGCTGAGCACTGAAGAATTGATGCTTTTGCACTATGGTGCTGGAGAAGACTCTTGAGAGTTCCTTGGACTGCAAGGAGATCAAATCAGTCAATCCTAAAGGAAATCAACCGTGAATAATCATTGGGAAAATTGATGCTGAAGCTGAAGCTTCAATACTTTGACCACCTGACGCAAACAGCCAACTCACTAGAAAAGAGGAAAAGGATATATGTATGTGTATATATATTTTATATATGCATATATATAAAATATGTAATTATGACTGATTCATGTTGTATAGCAGAAACCAATACAACATTGTAAAACAATTATCCTCCAATCAAAACACAACATCAACACAAAAGACATATTGTCTGAGGTCTTCACTGATCTCTCACTAGCCCTACCGTTTCTGTACACTTGCCCTATTGTTGCCCTCTGATCCATGTAGAAATCTTCCCCTAATTCAGTGAAATCTTGAGGTCAGGGAATTATCTATCCTACTTTTCTAGCCCCACCCCCACCCTGGCCCCTCCACCCCCAGTCTGGTAAAGAGCAATGCCCTTAAAACATTAGGGGTAGTACACAGTTGCCATTTGTTCCTTAATATTAAAATCTTCGCTTTTCTGATTTTTCATGAAATACAGGTTTTTCTTCTGCTGCTGAGCAATTGCCACTCAAACTCATACTGCCAAGATAGCTAGGTTAATTGATCTGAGTCAGCATTATGTTCTCCTGATTTAATAGAGAGATCTACTGCTTAGCAGATAAAGATCTAAGTTCTTGCCCTGATATCCAAAGCTCAGCTCAATCCAGCTCTGGTTTTCAAATCTATCACCTCTGACCTCTCTACCATTTTGTACTTTCTCTTGGTCAGACTGGCCAGTCAGTACTCTTTGGGCATACATCTGCATGACATACTTATGAGCTTCTGCCTAGAACGCATTTTTCTTCCTCGCGTTGCTGATCTGACTTCCACCATTCATTTAAAGGCCAAGTCCGTCATCACATGAGTCCTTTCCTTTCTCCGGACTCTACTGCGTACCATTTAATTATAATAAAACAATATATTACTCGAGCGGTTGTCATTTTCTCTCAATTTCTTGTAGGAAGCAGTTGTTGACAGTTATATGTTCCCTAGTGGGTGTTACCATTTAGATGCTAACTTTCAAGTTTCCATTTAAAGTTACCACTAGAAAGTAGATGTAAATACTTTTATCTAAATTTCAATTACAATCAACAAAAACTTCAGACCAGCTGACATATCAAAAACCCTAAGAACAAGTTATCAGGCAGCCAAGCAAATATCTATGCATCAATATATCCTTCAGAAGACAGGATGGACATTAAATAAAACTATCATTTCAGTTCAAGTACATGAACACTTCTGAAAAGTTTCAGCTACAGCCGAACCTTGGTTCAGGGAGAAATCAATATTAAATCTCCATATTGTCAACCTCCAATGGCCGTAAGAGCCTGTTCGATCAGTTACATATTTGTTTTCTACTTTGAAGCTGGGATTTTATTTAAGATGTCTGACTTCAGAGGCAAAGGTTTAAAAAAGAAATCCTAAAACAAAACCCCAAAATCACACCACTGCCACTCAACACTGATGTAGTAAAAGCACAGCTGATATTTTCTTTGAAGGGAGATTTGAGCACCTACTATACATATCATTCCAATTTCTGATCCTTTGGTCTACAAGTTAATTTATATGTTTCCCATCAGGATTAACGTTGTATCCTAAAGACAGACTGGTTCAGCAATCCTCACAGGACTATGTAAACCCTCTGACAAATATTCACACACATGTGGCTTATATCTGTTGCACTAAATGGTGACAAAAAGCGTGTTAGAATCTGCATTACATATTATAGAAGATTAGAACAGATCTTGGTCCCTTAATAAGACAGTTAAAATATGAAAAATAAGTGATGTCACTGGGTGAAATGTTTATTAACAGAACAAGGAGGGCAGTTGCACACAACACAGATCCACTAATGAAGTTATTCTTCACTTTCCAGTTCTTTGGACATGGATTAATGCTAACCTCAGGAGGACTCAACTGCTCTGCCCAGGGAACATTTGAGAGGTGCCTTAAGAGTTAACATCTGTGTGCCTGTACTGGTCTATGAAGCATTGCCACATTTTCTTGCTTGACCCTCATGTTTAATAGTTTCACAGTACGTAAGAAAGATGGGCTTTTTGTTTGCAGCCCGAATGCATTCATCTCTAGATTTTAGCTTGCCTAAAGACCACAAACAATGAAAACAAGACCATTTGTATCAGCTTAGTTACTACAGACACAGTCATTTGTGATTCAAAGCCCAAGTTCTTAACCACTAACCTCTGCTGCCTCTTCAGAGTTCCAATTCTCTCCCACATCACACCCTTGTATCTTTCAATCTAAGAAGTGACCTCTGCTCAACACCAGTCTCTCTGATTAACACTGGTCACTCTTAGGACTGTTGTGCAAGGCGAGTGAAGTGATTCAGGGTCAGAGACATTGAGCAGCATGCCTAAGAAACAGCAGTGCTGTCATTCCACTGCAGGACTAGAGTCTACTCTCTTTCCTTCATGTAACTCAGACTTTTTTCTAGATTCCTACTCACTGGGAGTTCTTCCATGGCTAGTCTAGCCACATACTTCACATAATAGGTATTTACTAAGTATTCTGATAAACATTCAGATTTTAATCATAAAGATTCATGCTTTTATCCTGACTCTACCACTTTACTGGAATGACCTTGGGCAGGCTGATATCTATTGATCACACTGGAGCAAAGAAATGGAGATATCATTTCTACTTTAAGTTATTTAAAGTGAAAGTCAGATGGGAGAAGAACAGTACTTCGTTAACCACGAAGCACTATAAAAACCAAGTGCAATAGATTCATTTACCATGATGGAGAGGCCTTCATCTGTACTCTGGGCATGGCATGAAAAAACAAAATAAAAAGTTTTATAGGTTAGAAAAAACCATCTGGCTCAAGAAGAATGATCTAGTTTACTGAAATATTTTTTAAAAAGAAGTAACTTGGACAATTTTCTAATAAATGGAGATTAATTATGTTCCTTTAAAACCCCAGAAGAGGGAAAAGAATTTGGAAGCGAGGTGATAATATAAAACTAAGGAGTAGATCGGTTTTCCTAGAATCAAGAAAGCAATACTTGAGATAGCAGATAAAAAGTCAGGGTTTGGGCTTTTTCATCTTTTTAAGATTCAGTTAAACTGAGCTCCGTTTAAATGCTTTGCTTTATTATTTCCATGATTGTAGGAATTCAGTTACTTTGTTATGCTTTCCACTGAAAACTGAGTTATGAAAGTTTCTCTTAGGTCATGTGAAGGGTTTGTTGGAATACAGCTGGATGGACCCTACTGCTCATATTTGGTTTAGTGGGTCTGGTATAGGAACCAAGAATTTGCATTTCCAACAAGTTCCCAAGTGATGCTGATGTAGCTGATCTGGGGACTACATTCTGATAGTTAGTCTGAGATGAGTTCTTTCTAGCTGTGAACTACACACTCTAGCTAAGTTCAATCATAAATTCCTTGCCCAAATCTCTTCCAGGTTGGAGAATGTTTCAAACCCAGCTTTTCCAGTATTTTTACTTTCAAACCCACCAGCTTATTTCTGGTATAGTCCCTCAGTTTAGTACAGGGGTCCCTCCCTTCCCCCTTCCTTCTGCTCCAATGCTGACTTCATGGGGAAGGACTGCTGCCCCTCTGTAGGGAGTCTGGGGGTGGGGGAAAAGACTGAAATGAGACCAGAGACCAGCTTGACCAAACCAAACTGCAAGCTCCAGGCAGAGAACAGAGAGTAACTCCCAGTTGGTTTAGTGTAAGCACAGCAAATTCCCTGGCTTTGTTCATATGAAGAGCTTAAGGGATTAACATTTTTCAGGTAGATGGGCGGTGTCCAACTTTGTCAAAGATATTCCCCATTCCGCCTTTAATTTTCACTAAAGATATGTAATTCAGTGGTTCAGGAGGCAAAATGAAAACACAACAATGGCATAAAGGAGTCTAAGCGTATTAGATTAACAGTCTTCCCAGCAAAACTGTGGGCAGGTATTATTCTCTTCGGATAAGAAAGGTTAAGTACAGAGAAGTGATGCAATTTGCTGAAGGTCACACAGGCAGCAGTGCAGTCCCTGGGATTTGAACTGAGGCCATAGGGCTGCAGAACACACTTGCTCGCCACCACTCCCTGGCTTAGCTAGGTGGGAGGCAGAAACGGCCTGTGGGCCAGAGCTTTGTGTTCACTCTCAGCATATTTGTTCCCCTCACAGGAAATCAGGGTGTTCTTTGTAGAAGAAGGGGACTCCAAGGCCTGCTTTCCTTCTGAGTCACAGGATTAATCCGGTCAGGATACATAACCATGAGTTAGGTTTCCCTTAAATACAGAGATCTGGGGTTACAGCTATTTCAGCTAAATGTGATTTTGGCCAACCTCTGTGCAATTCAGTGGCACAGCTTCAACTTTAGAATTACATAGCAGCACCAGAGAATTTTTAGATATCACATCCTGTTCCTCAGGTGTTTCACACTGCCAGTCCTCATTCTGGTTCTGCTTGGATGGTGCGTGCATGCTCAGTCGTGTTTGACTCTTTGCGACCCCATGGACTGTAGCCTGCCAGGCTCGTCTTGTCCATGGAATTCTCCAGGCAAGAATACTGGAGTGGGTTGCCATTTCCTACTGCGGGGATCTTCCCAACCCAGGAATCGAAACTGTGTCTCCTGCATTGGCATGTGGATTCTTTACCACTGAGCAACCAGGGAAGCCCCTGGAGGGTAGAGAGCCCTAGAAAGTGAAAGAAAGAAAGGGAAGTCGTTTAGTCGTGTCCAACTCTTTGCAACCCCGTGGACTATAGCCTACCAGGCAGGCTGCTCTGTCCATGGGATTCTCCAGGCAAGAATACTGGAGGGGGTTGCCATTTCCTTCTCCAGGGGCTCTTCCCAACCCAGGGATCGAACCCGGTTCTCCTGCATTTCGGGCAGACGCTTTACCCTCTGAGCCACCGGGCGCTAGAGAGGGCTAGGCATTTGGTCAAATACCAAAACTTCTTCAACCAGTCCACTGTCAAGTCTTTTCTCCTGGGGAGAAGGCATCTTCTGCTAATCCTTAGGGCAACTTAGCATGCTGGAGCTCTGTCTTTGGTAGCCTTTATAAGTATTTCAGTATCTTAGATTTGTCTTTAAGAAAAACACTGATTAAATCCTCAGGTTAGGAAAGACTGAGGAAGGGAAACACATGGAACCTTTCAAACTATGCAGGTAGGGCTTCCCTGGTGGTCCAGTGGTTAAGAATCTGCCTACCAATGCAGGGGACACAGGTTTGATCCTTGGTCTGGGAAGATCCCACATGCCACAGAGTAATTAACCCCACGTGCCACAACTAATTGAGCCCACACTCTAGAGCCCCTGCTCTACAAGAGAAGCCACTGCAATGAGAAGCCAACACACTGCAACAAGGAGTAAGCAGCTCCCATTCTTCTAAACTAGAGAAAGCCTGTACACAGCAACAAAGACATAATGCAGCCATAAAAAAATATCTGTGGTAGCTAGTGTAGGTTTACAGACATATGAGGGATGAGGGTAGGATCAGAAATAAGGCAGCACTATACTGGCTGTACCACCAAGAGTCCACGTCTCCACAAAGCCTCCTACTGATCAGAAGGCTTCGGTCTTCCTCTCTGTAAATCCTCAGGTAACAGAGGCATGGCTGAGCAGGAAAATAAAGGTTACCCCAACCCAGGACAGCAGCTTCCTGGGGTCCTTTCATGCCAACAAGTGTCTCAAAAGCAATTCTGTTCAACCCAAACAAGGTGGTTGAAAGCCATTTGACCTTTCAGGCAAAGCAAGGAGCAAGCCTAAGGCACAGGAATTTAGACTTTTAGTTGAATCCACAACTATAAAAAGTCTTGAGTGGAAATGCAGATCCTAATTTCTGCCCTTAACAATGAGGCAAGGCCTTGAACAAGCAATGGGACCCCCTTCCCTCTCTTACATCCTCAGGAGAAAATCAGCTTGTGTCTAAGACCACCAGAATGGCAGCTACCTATGTGGCAGAGCTCGAAGCTAGGAGACAGTCCTCTACCTTCTATTTTAAAATAGAGGAGGGTAGAGCTTGAGAAGGACTGATTTCTAGGGCATCCATTTGGATAAGAAGGAAGAGAGCTGGGAGTGGGAAGGGAAGGGAAATTGAAGTTATTCATCATCAGCAAGAAAAAGAATCCAGTGTGCCTTAGGAGGAGACTGACTAGGGATTTAGAAGTAATCTTGCAGAAATACACACTGGAAAGAAAACCACCAGGCCTCCTTTGTGCTTTCTCGAAAAGATTACACATTGTATTAGGTGTAGCCACATACCTAGCACTTCAACCAAAAGGGTGAATTCTCATGGCAACAAACTTTCTTACAGTGTCATGGAGGCCCATCCCCCTCAAAGAAGAAGAGACAGAACCTGGAGAGAGGTAGGGTGGGCACCCAGCCCAGAGAAGAGTAGCCTAATAAAGGTCTGGCTGCTGGTTTAAGAAGCCAGGTGGAGGTGACCCAGAGCAAGGAAGACAAGCCTTTTGGTAGCTGTCATGCTCCCCCATTCCCAGCTAGTTTTTCCCTCGCCAATAGCCAGGAGACACTCCCATGTGGGGAGCCAACCCCAAGCCTGCAGGAAGATCAATTAAAATCCCATCAAAGCCATTTCGAGAGCCTTATTGGACATCTTGAAGGCATTTTTTTTTTTTTTGCAGCTGCCTTCTTTTCTTCAGCCATTCCTTCTATCTGAGTTACTTCTGTCTCACCTCCTTCTCCCCACTCCCCTGCTTTGCCTGATTAGGGCCAGAAATTTTTTCATGAAGTCACTTTATAGTGCAATAACAACATTTACTATTCATGAAGTCGCCCCTCCAGAATTTTTAAGTCTTTCCATGTGTCTGGAAGCTGATTTCTGCTCTTCTCGTTCTACAGAGAGCCTCTCCTTCCTTCCAAACACAAACTAAAAAAAAAAAAAAAAAAAAAAAAAAGGAGGATAAGGTGGGGGTGGCGATAACACCCAGATTCTTTAAGCATTTTTAATCCAGGGCTCCCTGCTAAAACTGACTGTGGACCTGAATTCCGGGCTAAGAATTAAGTCAAGAGGGAAGGATGGCAGGAACAAATAACACAGTCAGCTGCATGCTACGAAACCCGCTATGCTGACTGGGGCTCCACGGTGTTAACCCATTCATTCTTTTCCCCCCTTTCCTAAAATTCGTCCTTAATCTTTCTAGGTTACAGCAAGTAGGCAAACACCTTTTAAATCCCCAAGTTTGTTCAGTCTCTTGGGCAGATACTTTCTTAAGAATGCGGGTATAAGACAAAGTTCACATTTTAATGCCACACGTTTTCAGTCACTGGGAAAAAGCTTCTCGTGGGTACAAGCCAGGTCCCCAGCCTTTGTCACAAGGCAAAAATAAACACTCTTGGAGGAGTTAATTAGGCAGTCAGCGGCCACACCAGTGGGGCTTTTGAACAAGCAGACAGACACGCACACACACAAGGGAGGCGCTTGTTCCATGTCACTAGCTGGACATCTGGAGTCCGACCCCAAAGGTAAAGGCTTTCCGTGGAAGCATTCCTCGGATGTCAGGCCACAAAAGCGCCCGTCTGCCCAAGTACGGTCTCCTTAATAAGACGCCCCAACAGTCCCAGTTCTGCATCCCAAGAGGGGAAAAGAGCAAAGGAGGGAGGGAGGTCGCCAAAAATGGGGCCAAAGGGAAGAAGGAACCGAGAGCTACTCACAGTCTAGCTAGCGCCTCTGCGATGCGAGCATGACTCCTCGGTGCCCGAGCCTCTTGGCTGCCGCGCTGCCCACACGGCTGCCGCGCTTAAATAGCCGCCGGTCCGGGAGCCTCGGAGCCGCGGGCCACTCCCGGCGAGATATGGTTCTAATCAGATGCTGGCAGCTTTGGACTCCCCAGGAATGCGCCGGGATGTTTTTGCTGCCTGGGTTGGGTAACTCCCCCTCAACGTGTCTGCTGAGTCTTCCAAACTTAACTGTTTATTAACTCGAGCTGGGGCCGCGCGAAGTAGCCGGCTCCGGGGAGCGGGGAGCCCCACCAGCGGGGGGCGATCGCCCTGAGCCCAGCGAAGGGGAGGAGTAGAGAGTCGGGGCGCCGTCCGCAGACCAGACTCGCGGGGCTGAGGCAAGGGACCAGGGAGGGTGCGCTTAAGGACAGGAAAGGGAAACCCCGCAGGAAAGGGGTGGGACCCAGCGACCTTCATCTCACAAATTCCTTCTCTGGATTGCCGCTTCCAGTGATGTGGCGTCCCAAGTCATCCGAACCCGATGGGGCCCTTGGAACAAAGGGCTGCCTTTACTCCTGACTTTCCTGGCTACAGGCGGTGGATGCTAGCTCAGAATCGCCTGTCTCTACAGTTGCACGTGTGATCGCACTCCCACCCCGGTTAAAGGAATTCGTGTCTCTTTCAGGGCAGATGTGGGTAATCTGTGTGTTTATGTAAAACACACAGCATTTATGTATGAAATATAATCTTGTATATAGACATATAAAACAATACTCTATGAAATTGATACAAACACAAATGTGCGGGTGTATATAACTTATCTCAGTAAGCTATATACTTGATGTAAACAGACATTATATACTGGCTTCGCCCACAGTATGGGCATGCCTGTGTAGAGACTTAATATGACTTTATCTGATTTCCATAGTGTTTCCTATACCTCTAAGAAAAATCTGAAATATGAGAAATAAAATATTTGAAAAGGGACTTCCCTGGCGGTCCAGTAGTTAAGACTCCACTTTGAATGCAGGGGTCACAGGTTAGATTCCTGACGGGGGAACTAAGATCTCACAAGCCTCCTGGCTTGGCCAAAAGAAAGAATAAAATTGAAAATATTGACATGCAGTACTCAGCAGTAGAAGGCCTTCCATAGTTGTATCTTAGTGGACCTTAACAAGCTGGGGATTCATCTTTCCCATATTTTAAAATCATGAACAATTGTAAAATATCCCCAGAAGCTTTGTCGCTTTTTAAGAATTATGAAATTATCCTTGTGAAAATATGTCTGTTTCCTTCCTTTTTTTAAAAGTCTGAGACAGTGTTTGGCATGCGTGCTCAGTTCAGTTCAGTTGCTCAGTCATGTCCGACTCTTTGCGACCCCATGAATCGCAGCACGCCAGGTCTCCCTGTCCATCACCAACTCCCGGAGTTTACCCAAACTCATGTCCATCCAGACGGTGATGCCATCCAGCCATCTCATCCTCTGTCGTCCCCTTCTCCTCCTGCCCTCATCTTTCCCAGTATCAGGGTCTTTTCCAGTGAGTCAACTCTTCGCATGAGGTGGCCAAAGTATTGGAGTTTCAGCTTCAACATCAGTCCTTCCAATGTGTGCTCAAATGTGTACAATTCTTTGCAACCCCATGGACTGTAGCCCACCAGGCTCCTCTGTCCATGGGATTCTCTAGGCAAGAATACTGAGTGGGTTGACATTTCCTCTTCCAGGGGATCATCCCCACCCAGGGACTGAACTGATGTCTCTTACATCTCCTACATTGGCAGGAGGATTCTTTAACACTGGCGCCTCCAGTGTGTAGTAAACGTGAAAATACTAAACTGTGACTTGGCTGGCAGGGGGTAATTGATTTTATTGAGTAAGCAGCACACACTGGATTTGCATTTTACCTCTGAAGATTGGGGGTTCAAATCGGGCTCATGGGACACCAAGGATGTATTTTGTGGTTCCAGTTTAGCCCCGACTGCAAAACCACTGTGTAATTTGGGACAGATCAGTGTGAGTGACAGTCCCTGCTCTCAAATAGGTCAGACTTGGAACAGCCCAGGAGCTCGGGGTGTAGAGCAGCAAAACCTGGTAACAATGAGAACACTACCTCTTTTGACCTTTACTGTTTCTGCCACCTGTCTCACCCCCTCACATCTGGGGAGGTAGGGGAAGGGAGGGTGGTGCTGACAGCTTTCAATATTCCTCTGAGGTAATTTACTATTATTAAGAAAATGACTTTGTGTGAGTGACAAGGGGTATATAAAATTCAGTCTTGGGACTATTTATAACTTTCATACAGAGAACTTTAATTCTGGTATATCTTAGGACCTGGTGCTTTATTTCTAAGATCCAGGAGTGCAGAAGGTTGGTTTCATTTCCCAAAGCTAAGTAGTTTGAAAAATGACAGCTGATTTCAGGCACATACAGGCTTTGATAATTTGAGGGGAAAAGAAAAGTTTCTCTCTTTTAACCTCACTATGTAACACTTTCTCAGAAGTGACCACCCGCATCTATATTTTTTTAATTGAGAGACTCTTATCAAGAAATGTTGACTTATGTTTGCTCTACTCCACCAAATGGAAGGGATTTGTCTAAGAAGCCAGAGAAAATGATTTCATCTGCCATGAGTTGCAGTTTCAAGAAAAGATTTTGATGAAAACAGTTCATTTTCGAGCAGTGGGCTCATACGTACAGCTTCAAGTGGACAGCTCTATCATTTCATACAGAAATCTTGAGTCGACAGTAGAGAACTCTGATTTGATTTGAAGTGTGTTTTTATATTTCTAGGGCTCTGATATTGCTTCTGGCAGTAATTCAGTGTCCTGCTCACATTAAGAAAAAAAGACAGCGAGAAGAATGAAAATAAACATAACCCTTTTTATCCCTGGTAAGAGAGCGTCCCCTGTCCCATGGAAGCTGTTGGCTTTTCAGTGGATCTAAAAGGAACAGGCTTGCAGTTGGAGAATCACACCCAAGCCCACCCAGATGGTAACCCTGCCTAAACTGTGGTCTTTTCTTATCATTCCTGAAATGAATGTTTGGAAAATTAAGGTGAGGAAACCTGAGTGCAGTGCTTGAAAAGCTATAGCCCTTGCATGAGTCTCCTTGCACAAAAGCTGCTTGGGAGGGAGAAGGAAGAAAAAAAAAAACCAAAAACCCTAAACTGACGACTGTTCCCAGCTGAGGAAAGGGGTAGTTAATCTCGTGATGGCTTGCTGAAGAATGCATGGTTTATTATTAAAGTAATCTCTTAAGATTTTCCTGGAATGTGCTTCCACAGCAACTCTGCCTGTATGAGCTATCCTATGAGTACATGTCTTTTCTTCCATAATTAAGCTGGCTTTTCCCCCCGTTCAGCTCACAAACCTAAGGTTTTCTCTCTCCTTTCTCCTGACCTTCTTCTATCTCCTTCCTTACTGTTCTCATCTTCCTCAAACATTCCATTTTGAATCCTGCCTTTTCCCATGAATTGTAAATGGTTCTTTAGACTTGGCCATGGGTAAGCCATCTGTGCACCTTGGTGCCTTGCTGGATGCGTCCAGATATTCTAATCAAACAAGGACTGATTGAAGTCTGTGGCTCTAACAAGGTCATCTCTTTTTTCCCTCCCCTCCTCAGTGTTGTAAAAAAAAAAAAAGAATAGTTATTGTTCCCAGAAAATGTTCTTTGACCTTCACTTGTTCTGCACCTTCATAGATGCAGATAAACTGGCTCTATCAGATCTGGCTGTTGGCAAGGCAGGGCAAATATTGGAGTTTTCCGTATCATCTATCTCTTTATCTAAAATCCAAAATATGTGGAGGATAGTCTCACTGAAGGCAGGCTATTTCTGTTTTGCTTTGTTGGTTGCTTTTGTTTGCTTTCTTGGTTACACCTGTATGTGTGTGGCGTGCATGTTCAGTCGTGCCCAACTCTTTGTGACCCCATGGACTGTAGCCCACCAGGATCCTCTGTCCATGGAATTTTGCAGGCAAGAATACTGGAGTGGGTTGCCATTTCCTGCTCCAACACTTGTATAGCACCTCAGAACTTGATATTTGTTATATGCTTGTGATGCGAAACACTAGTGAAACGCAATTGTTCCTGGAAAAGCTGGAATGATGTAACGTGAAGAATATTTAAAAATTCCATACGATAGATTTACATAGCTTGTTACATTTTGCTAATAATATGAATTTTTATAATGAGAAGTTGTAAAGGGAAAAGAGTCCTCATGTGAATTATGCATTAAAATACTACCTTATTTGGAAAATAAGTTAGAAAGTTATTAAAAATAAAAATATGTGTAATCCTGCAAAATGCTAATATTAATTATTATTGTAACAAATGCTTATACAACTCTCTATCCTGTGAACAAGAATCTAGCCCCTAGAAGTAAAACATACCTAAAAAATAGAAAGATGTTAATTGCAGCAGTGTCCATAGCAGCAGGAGCCTAAGAAAAAATTATGTCTGTCAATAAGGGAATGATTGAATAATTTATGATTCATCTGCACTGTGAAATCATATGCAATCATTTAAAAGAATACATTGGAGCTGAACCTTGTAATATGGGAGGATTTCTATTAGGCAGTATTGAGTGAGAAAAGCAAATATAGAAAAAATGTGAAATATGTTTCTATTTTAGTAATACAAAAAGCAACATTCATTTATGTAGGTTTGAGTGTGTGTGTTTGTGTGTGAGTCTGTATACATGGTTATCAGGGAGATCAGATACTGGACTGCAGTACAGATTACTGGGGACCCAGTGGAGATGAGGATAAACAAGGAGAGGAGATAGGGAGAGAGCTGCTAAAAGGGAAAAATAAAAATAAAAAGAGTCTTTATGCAGATATAGTTATAGATCACATTTGTGCATTTAAGTGAAATGATATATGCATGGGCTTCCCTGGTAGCTCAGATGGTAGAGAGTCTGCCTGCAACGCAGGAGACCCGGGTTTGATCCCTGGCTTAGAAAGATCCCCTGGAGAAGGTAATGGCAACCCACTCCAGTATTCTTGCCTAGAAAACCCCATGGACAGAGGAGCCTGGCAGGTTACATGCCATGGGGTCGCAAAGAGTCTGACATGACTGAGCGACTAACACACACAGTGGATATATGCAAAGATTTGCAAAGTTAAAAAACATGTAGTCCAGGTGGACTTCCCTGTTGGTGCAGTGGATAAGAATCTGCCTGTCAATGTAGGGGACACAAGTGTGATCCTTGGTCCCGGAAGATCCCACGTACAGTGGAGCAACTAAGCCCTCTGTGCCACAGCTATTGAGCCTGTGCTCTACAGTCTGCGAGTCACAACTTCTGAGTGCTTAGCTCAGGTGCCTGGAGCCTAGGCACCTTAATGAGAAACTCTTGCACTACCACAGCAAAGAGGTTGTAGCCCTCGCTCACTGCAACTAGAGAAAGCATGCGCAAAGCAAGGAAGACCCATCGAGGTAAAAAAAAAAAAGTGAAAAAATACACCAAGTATTTTTCAGGTCAGAAAAGAGGAGAGTTGTAGAAGAAACCTTATCAAATAGCATTTCTCTGAGGCGTTTTCCTCAAGGTCTTTCAGAAGTGGGTTCTCATCAGTGTTTTCCTCATCTTTGGCCTCTAGAACAACAGTTCTCAAACTTTACTGTTCACCACATGCCTCCCGGGAACTTGCTCCAAGGAAAATTCTTGGGCCCAGCCCCAGAGCCTGGAAAGGTGTGTGGGTGGGTTGGTGGGGCAGGCGAAGCATGCAGTACATGCGAATCTGCATGTTTAACCAGGTCTTCCTGGTCATTTGGAGGCTGTGGTCTTGGGGACCCTCTTTGAGAAACACTCTTTTTCTCCTGTGGTCAAGAAGACACTCACTTTGTTCCTCCCTGAGCCCTGAGAACTGTGTGTCGAGGGAAAACAGTGAGGGTGAGAGGAAGCCAGTGCTATTGGTCTTTTCATTTCAGTTCAGTTGCTCAGTCATGTCCGACTCTTTGTGACCCCATGGATTGCAGCACGCCAGGCTTCCCTGCCCATCACCAACTCCTGGAGTTTACTCAAACTCGTGTCCACTGAGTTGGTGATGCCATCCAACCATTTCCTCCTTTGTCGTCCCCCTCTCCTCCCGCCTTCAATCTTTCCCAGCATCAGGGTCTTTTCAAATAAGTCAGTTCTTTGCATCAGGTGGCCAAAGTATTAGAATTTCAGCTTCAACATCAGTCCTTCCAATGAATATTCAGGACTGATTTCCTTTAGGATGGGCTGGTTGGATTAGATATGCCCTTTCTCCCGCCCCTTGACTCTTTGCATCTTCAGGTGGTATCCTGGTTCTGGTGGTAACTTCTCCCCCTGCTGCCTCCTATCAAGATTTGTTTTCAGAGGAAGACCCGATATCAGCCATTTGCATGCACCTATACCCAGGTATTTGCATTTCCAACCCTGACACTATGGAGTGAAAGGCACTGGCCAGTGTCAAATAGATCTTAAGCATCCATTAGTGCAGGGACAGAATTTTTTCCTATTTTTGAGCAAGTGGAGGTAATTGTCAACTTTGCCCTGCACCCAGTTTAAGGCTACCCATAGAGAAAGAAGACTGTAGGACTTCTGACTCGTAGGATGGCCCTCTACTATTCCTGAAGTCATTTTACACCTTGCCTTCAAAGAGGCCATTTGAAAATTGAAACTATATTTTATGTATACAATTGTTTTTCTGATACAGCATAGAAACATGGAATTTAAGATCAGATCTGGAGTAAAGTCCAGGCTCCATCTCCCACTAAATTGCAAATGTCTGCAAATTTTCTAATTTCTAAAGGACTCAATTTTCTTATGTATAAAATGGGCATGCCCTGTCTTCCCTTCCCATTTTGGATTTTGGTGGGAAGACAAAGAAGTTATTTACATTCCTGGGAGAAGAAGTTATATATATTCCTTTGGGTAGTTTGAGATTATATAAATACTATGCATGCATGCTCAGTCGCTAAGTTGTGTCTGACTCTTTTGTGACCCCATGGACTGTAGCCCACCAGGCTCCTCCATCCATGGAATTTTTCAGGCAAAAATACTGGAGTAGTTTGCCTTTCTGGGGGACATAAAATTATGTAAAATTATGTAAAAATACATTATTTGAGGGGACAAGAAAGGTTCTTTTTTCCCAAATTATTTCCACCACCAATATCAGAAATTCTATTACTAGAAAATCATGTGTTTAGATAACGATGCTCCTCTGACTGCAGTGAATTTTCCTAAGACTGATCCCTTGGCTAAGCCTAGACCCTGATTTTCTAGCAAATTAGTGAGGATTACTTTAATGGATCAGTTTCATCCTCTCAGAGAGAGATGAGTGAATTTCTGCTGAAATAAGGATATTAAAGGGGAGAGGGGGAGGCAGAAAATATGAAAATGGGCACCAACCTCTTTCACTTTGGAGATCTGTAGACAATTCAATACAAAAAAATTTCCATGCTGCTCCAACTCTGGCCACATGTTGTGCTGGGGTTCCTGAGTTGGCTTAGTAACCTCAGTTTTAAACTGGAGCAGCCGCTTGAGAAACAAGGGGGAATACTATTTGTTATACTCATTTTATGTTTGGGTTCAATATCACCTCTTAATTAAAGAATGAAGAGAAACTGTGTCTGGACTTCAGGGTAATTTTTTCCGTAATTATTCTGAAGCTTAGGTATATGAATGTGCCCTTGCTTATGTGCATTTTCTGAGGAGATGAACCATAGATTTCACTGGATAATCCACGGACTCCATGGCATAAAGGAAAATTAAATTCCATTGCATTGTGGTTGTCTAGTCACATTCTTCTGGTTCATTTTTATCTGAGTGTTTTGTACCAATCTGATGTGTGTTCTCACATCACCATTGTCAAACAAGTTAGGGCAAGCATTTCTTTTTCTAAAGGTTAAGAAATTTAAGCACAGAAACCTTGATTTAATTCTCTTTACAAAGTTGGAGACAGAGCTAGAACTATTACTCAACTTTCTTGAATGATCTAGAATGTATGGCTTATGTAGTCATGAGCCAATCATAACAATAGTGGTTAGGATAACTCTTAGGGTTTACTTGGAGAAGGAAATGGCAACCCGCTCCAGTATTCTTGCCTGGAAAATCCCCTGGATGGAGGAACCTGGTAGGCTACAGTCCATGGGGTTGCAAAGAGTCGGACACGACTGAGAAACTTCACTTTCCTTTTTCTTTCCTTTAGGGTTTACTGGATCCTGTACTGCTCTGTCCAATATCTATTGTAGATACTCCTTCATGTGAAAGACATTGGCAAATGGAAGGGTGTCCAGAGTAGGGCTGCTTGGATAGCGAGGGAATTTTCTTGGTGACTTGGAACTACTGGGCGCTCAGCCAGTATGGCCTGACTGAATTGGGCACATGTGGCCTGGGGTCAGGAATGGAGATCTATGTATAGCAGAGCTCTTTCTGAGTATCAGAAGGCTCGCTCTGTGGAAAGTAGATTAGATTCTTTTCTTTGGCCACAGATGATAGAGGGGAATCCTTTGCTGGGTTGTATAGTGTTCCCCCACATAAGATTCATGTCTACCCTGGAACTTCAGACTGGGTCTTATTTAGAAAGAGGGTCTATGTAAATGTCATTAGTTAAGATGAGGTCATACTGGATTATATGAAGTCTCATCTCCTGCAATTAAACCTTTTTATCTGCTTTGTGGTACTTTTCGGTCAGAATTTCTTGGCTTTTTGTTTACCTCATTTTCATTTATCACAACTTTGGAACTGGGGGCTTTGCTAATAGTTCAGCTGGTAAAGAATCTGGCTATGATGCAGGAGACCCCAGTTCAATTCCTGGGTTGGGAAGATCCGCTGGAGAAGGGATAGGCTACCCACTCCGTATTCTTTGGCTTCCTTGGTGGCTCAGATGGTAAAGAATCCACCTGCAATGCGGGAGACCTGGGTTCAATCCCTGGGTTGGGAAGATCCCCTGGAGAAAGGATAGGCTACCCACTCCAGTATTATGGCCTGGAGAATTCCATGGATTGAATAGACCATGGGGTCAAAAAGAGTCAGACATGACTGAGTGACTTTCACTTACTTACTTACTTACTTACTTACTTTACTTACTTACTGGAACTGGGGTATCTAGGTGTGAATCCAATTGTGAGATCTGAGAATTGCTGAACTTACCTTCAGTAAAGTTAGGGAAATAACATCCTACACAGTGTTGTTATAAGGATTATAAACAGGTGAATCTGTCAAAGGACTTGCAGTAATAGTTAGCACAAGTATAGTGCTGATGATAACATGATTTTTGTCTAAATATCTTAAAAGAATAGTTTTTTGTTTCTTTTGTTTTTTGACTTCAGTGTGTGGTATGTGGGATCTTAGCTCCCCTACTAGGGCTCAAACCCTCCAGTGAAATCATGAAGTCTTAACCACTGAGTGCCAATAACCTTAAAAGAATAATTTTTAAAATATCAAGTAAACTTGAAAATAAGCTTACCTTAAACCTCAGAAATGTCACTTCTAATCAGTTTAGAACTCGAACTCATTTGCTAAGAAATATGTCTAAGAATGCTTACAATAGCAAATAGTAGAAACAACTTAAGTGACTACCGACAGGAGAGCAGATAAATAAATCATGGTGCAGGCATCCCTTGGGAATACTCTAACAATAATAGGGATGACTTGGATATATGACCCAGAACTGCTTATATCAACACAGATGAATTAAGTAAGCAGAACAAAGAACAGATAAATGCAAAAAGCACCAAGCCTTTACATACGGTTTAAAATATAAAAAATAAAATTATACAATACTTAAGAGATACAACTATTCATATAAATGAATATAAAAATACTTCTGTTCAGTCACTCAGTTGTGTCTGACTCTTCACGATCCTGTGGACTGCAGCATGCCAGGATTCCCTGTCTATCACCAACTCCTGGAGTTTACTCAAACTTGTGTCCATCCAGTTGGTGATGCCATCCAACCATATCATCCTCTGTCGACCCCTTCTCCTCCAGCTTTCAATCTTTCTAGCATCAGAGTCTTTTCTAATGGGTCAGTTCTTCACATCAGGTGGCCAAAGTATTGGAGTTTCAGCTTTAGCATCAGTCCTTCTAATGAATATTTAGGACTAATTTCCTTTAGGATAGACTGGTTGGATCTCCCTGCAGTCCAAGGGACTCTCAAGAGTCTTCTCCAACACCACAGTTCAAAACCATCAATTCTTTGGCGCTCAGCTTTCTTTATATTCCAACTCTCACATCCATACATGACTACTGCAAAAACCATAGCTTTGACCAGACGGACATTTGTTGGCAAAGTAATGTCTCTGCTTTTAAATATGCCATCTAGGTTGGTCATTGCTTTTCTTCCAAGGAGCAAGGGTCTTTTAATTTCATGGCTGCATTCACCATCTGCAGTGATTTCGGAGCCCAAAAAAATAAAGTCTCTCACTATTTCCGTTGTTTCCCCATCTATTTGCCATGAAGTGATGGGACTGGATGCCATGATCTTAATTTTCTGAATGTTGAGTTTTAAGCCAGCTTTTTCACTCTCCTCTTTCATGTTCATCAAGAGCTTCTTTAGTTCTTCATGTTCTGCCATAAGGGTGGTGTCATCTGCATATCTGAGGTTATTGATATTTTGCCCAGCAATCTTGATTCCAGCTTGTGCTTCATCCAGCCAACATTTCCCATGACGTACTCTGCATACAAGTTAAATAAGCAGGGTGACAATATACAGCCTTGACATACTCCTTTCCCGATTTGGAACTAGTCTGTTGTTCCATTTACAATTTTAACAGTTGCTTCTTGCATACAGATTTGTTAAGAGGCAGGGGCTTAGGGATGGTAAATCTCAATTTCAAGATGGAGGATTCTTTTGAGAGAAATAAGAGGAATAAACAAAAGAGAGCTCCAGTCATGACAGCAATTTTTATTCCCTGAGGTTTGATGCAGGGCACACGGTTATCTATTATTTACTTTTATGGCTTTTTAAAATAGACTAGTTTCTAAACACTTTACAGACATTAACTTACTTAGTCTTTGTAATAATTCTGTGGGTTAGAACTTGTGTTACTGTCTCGTTTTTGCAGTTTAAGAAGTTGAGGCACCTGGTTGACATCACAGAGCTAATAAACGTCAAAGCCAGGCTTCAAAGCCAGTGGTGTGGGTGCAGGGTCTGTGACTTAACTCCTATGCAGTCTTGACTTCCCATAGAATCTATGAAGAAATGAAAAAGCTGCCAGAAATGAGATGAAAAAGCCACTCTCCAGTTGGGCTCTTGAAGGCGTGCCCGTTTCTTCCACCTCCTCGTTCCTGGGTCTGCTCTGAGCCCTCTGCTTTCCAGACTTCCAGTCCTTCTGCACTCCACTCTGGGTTCGTACCCCAGCTCACCTTGTTCTTCTCTCCTTCTTGGATCTGTGGTCTCATGTGGGTTCAGTTTTCTGTCTTTGATCATGACCTTAGCATCCTTTCCAGGCCATCTCTGGTGTCTGGACGTTGACTATAAAATGGAAAGTTCTGTCTTGACTTTAAGCCTGGGTCTGGCCCTTCTGGACAAGGGCTGTGAGAGGGAGAAGAGAAAAGAAAAGGGGAAGTTTTGCTCTCCAGCTGAGGACTGCAGTGTCAAGGGCGTGCAAGGAGTGTTTCTGAGAAAGGTTTTAAGAGAGACTGGGTAGAAGTAGAGGTGGTAGCAGGTGTGTGTGTGTGCGTATGCTTGCGTGTGTGTGTATGTTGGTTCAAGATGCAAGCTGCTGATTTCTGTAAGAAATACTGGTAGAAGATACAAGCTATGGGGATGATTCCAAAGAACCAGTAACCCTCAAACAATTTATACCTGGCTTTCAGAAGTCATCACTCCATCTGATTGGAGGTAATATGATTTTTTTTTCCATGGCAAGGAAAGCATACTTATTTTAGTTAACATTCAGGCTCATTGCTCTCCTCAATGTCTCCTTGGTGAAAGACATTCTCCCAGGCCAGCCAGGCAATAGGCCAGCCTCTGCTATGGCTTTGATCTTCCGTGGAGGAAATGAGGCCACCAAGGTGAGCTTGCTGGAAAAGTCCCACCAGCCAAGGCTAGGCTAGGTGTGTCTGGGTGGAGAGGGAAAGCTGGTCTAGAACTCTGCAGCTGCAGCTGAATATGTCTAAATCCTAAAGTCATTTTGTTGAGGTGAACCGGGAAACGAGTAATCATAAACTTTAAACGTATTTATCTGTCAAGCAGACACTTTGTTATTTCATTTTATATTAGGCAGTTTTTCAACTACTGTTAGACGTTAAATACCTAGCAATTTGATAACACTCTCCTCTCTCTCTCTCTGTGTCTCCCCCCTCCACACTTTTATATTTAGTTGTGATTGGAGTCCGAGTTATAGGTAATAGTGTATTGGTAAACCAGTTCTCTGAAAAAGAAAGCTTTGTTCTATTTATCTTGGATAGTAGATTTCCTTTTGTGTCTTAATTTTTTTCCTTTTTTACTTTGTATTTTGTATAGTTGATTAGGGTATAGCTGATTAACAAACAATGTTGTGACAGTTTCAGGTGAACAGCGAGGGGATTCAGCCATACACACATATGTTTCCATTCTCCCCCAAACTCCTTTCCCATCCAGGGTGCCATGTAACCATTGAGCAGAGTTCCACGTGCTATACAGCAGGTCTTTGTCAGCTATCCATTTTAAACACAGTAGTGTATAAATGTCCATCCCAGTTCAGTTCAGTTCAGTTGCTCAGTCATGTCTGACTCTTTGTGACCCCATGAACTGCAGCACACCAGGCCTCCCTGTCCATCATCAACTCCCAGAGCCCATCCAAGCCCATGTCCATTGAGTCGGTGATGCCATCCAACCATCTCATCCTCTGTCATCCCCTTCTCCTCCTGCCTTCAATCTTTCCCAGCATCAGGGTCTTTTCAAATGAGTCAGCTCTTTGCAGGATGTGGCCAAAGTATTGGAGTTTCAGCTTCAGCATCAGTCCTTCCGATGAACACCCAGGACTGATTTCCTTTAGGATGGACTGGTTGGATCTCCTTGCAGTCCAAGGGATTCTCAAGAGTCTTCTCCAATATCACAGTTCAAAAGCATCAGTTCTTCAGCGCTCAGGTTTCTTTATAGTACAACTCTCACATCCATACATGACCACTGGAAAAACCATAGCCTTGACTAGACAGACCTTTGTTGGAAAAGTAACGTCTCTGCTTTTTAATACGCTGTCTAGGTTGGTCATAACTTTCCTTCCAAGGAGTAAGCGTCGTTAATTTCATGGCTGCAGTCACCATCTGCAGTGATTTTGGAGCCCAGAAAAATAAAGTCAACCACTGTTTCCACTGTTTCCCATCTATTTGCCATGAAGTGATGGGACCGGATGACTCCCAACTATCCCTTTCCCCAATCCTTCCCCTGGCAACAATAAGTTCATTCTCTAAGTCTATGAGTCTGTTTCTATTTTGTATTACTTTTTATATTGTTTTATTTATTATTGAACCATAGTTAATTTACACCGTGGTGTGAGTATCAGGTGCATAGCACAGTGATTCATGGGGAAGGAGTAATTGGGGAGAAAGCTCTGCTTTATTATGTTAGCTGATTTGCATCAGGTAACTACCTCTTTGCCACCCCATGGATTGTACAGTCCATGGGATTCTCCAGGTGTGTAGTTACTGAACCAGTACAGATCCATTGAAACAAACAAGACCAAAAAGAGAGCGTATATATTGTTTAATTTAAGGATTGAATTTCTAGTAAGTCTAGAATATGGATGTGCTATGCTTGGCATGTAGGCAGGCCAAATTGATTTCTGCCATTTGGTGCTTTTTCAAAGATTCCATGAGATGCTCTAGGAAGTATTCAGCTAACTATGAAGTACATTTGAAGTAGACTGATTCTAAACAATCCTCTAGCTACATCTACCAGTTTAGGGAAGATACACATATAGGGGATCAAGTTAAATGACACCATTTGATGCAAAGAGCTGACTCATTGGAAAAGACCCTGATGCTGGGAAAGATTGAAGGTAGGAGGAGAAGGGGACGACAGAGGACGAGATGGTTGGATGGCATCGCCGGCTCAATGTACATGAGTTTGAGCAAACTCCAGAAGATAGTGAAGGACAGGGAAGCCTGGAGTGCTGCAGTCATGGGGTCGCAAAGGGTCAGACACAACTGAGCTACTGAACAACAACAACAAGTCATGTAAGCCAAATCCAGAGTGTGGCACATTCTATAGAAAAAGCCTGCTTTTTCCAACCCGTCATCAGTATTAATAAAATGGAAGGGGGTGGTGGGGAGGCCACAATAGATTTATGAAGGCAAGGAAAATACTGTGCAATTTTGTGAGTCTTGTATAGATTCTGATTCTAGCAAACAAATGTTAAAAAATATTTTTGAGACAGAAAAATTGGGATTTTAGCAGATATGAAGGTGTTACTAATTTTGTCAAGTTATGTGCATGTATTGTCCGTATGAGTTAGAGATGGTAGGTGTTTATGGTAAAATGATGTGGTATCTTGGATTTTCTTTAAAATATTGATAATCTACTCCATTCCCAAAACTGAGGGAGAATAGACAAAACAAAATTCTTGAAGCAGAGTGATGAGTGTATGCGGGGGGGGGGGTGTCTGTATACAATTCTCTCTGTTCCAGTTTATATTTTAAAATTTCCATAATAAAAAAATTAAAAATGACTGCTACCATTAGGTATTCCATGGAGTTTATTCATTCAGCTTTTCCATGTGCTAGTTGCTGTGGGGTTACCAATGGGTGCAGTAGATAAACAAGGCTTAACTTACTCTAAGGTTTCCATGATTTAGCTCAGAGAGCTTTTCACATGGAACTATTACATAGGAAAATGAATATTCTGTCAGTGTTGAGCTCAAAAATCAGACTCTGGATATAATAGTACCCCTTGTCTGGAAGGGTGACTGTTTTACCCTAATTCCTCTCCGGAGGGGGCCCAGACATCTGTGTGATGGAAGAGTGCCTTCTGGGATCAAGGATCAACTGAATCATATGCATCACTCTCCACTTAATATTAGGCTTTATCAGCAGGCCCAGGCCTGGCCCCTCTTTGATGCCCCTATGCTCCCAAGATTTTTTTCCTCTTGGTTACTGATTTCAAGCTGGAGTCAGATGATTTGGGAAATGACCTCGTCTGTCCTGTGGGCTTCACACCACAGGGGTGAAAACAAATAGGTACAAAGTCTGTTTGGCTTCTGAGCCCTAGAAAGAGGCCCATATTGCTGTCATGTGCTTGTCTGATAAGATGTACAAAACAGAGTTTGTTTTCTTCTTTTTTCTGATTTCATAAAGTCAGGAAATTACAGTGCTGCAAGTAGATCTGCTTTCAGGGGTGTCTTTGGTAGTCAGGATGCAGCTACCAAAGGCATTTCTACATCATGAAGTTACTGCTGATATTTGGGGCGGGGGGAGGGGAGACTTTACTTCTCTTCCTTATTATTCTGTTGCTCAAGAGTTGTGGCACCTCTACCAAGGGCAGAAAAGGAATGAGATAGAACTTGGAAATTAGTTTGACTTTGATGAAGATAATGCTGGTTATGCGTTTTTATGCATGTAACTTTCTAATTTAGTAAACTTTCAAATATATTCTTATTTGATCCTTATAGCCATATTGCAAATTAGACCTGGTATAATTGCCTCCATTTTAAAGATGATACAATTATATCTCAGAAAACTCAAGGAATGCCTTCACGTGCAATTAGATTGCTTGTGAAGGTGCCAAGATTCAAACCAATCCTTCTAAGTCTTATTACCCCACCCAGTGACCTTTCAACTACTCTGTATGACCTCTTAAACATTTGATGAAAAACAAGGAAGAGGAATATAGATATTAGAGTTTTAAAATTATAATGTCTCCATAACACAGATGCTATGAACTTAGCTATATTTTGTCACATTTTTTTTTTTTGCTAGATACATACTCATTTTAATTTCCAAGAATCTCTGGGTGTTTTAATGTAAAATCAGTTTTCTATTTCACCTAAAATATTTTCATTGGATCAGAACATTATTTTGGTACTGTATATATGGCACAATTCAGGGCTGTCTTCAAACAAGTTGATTTCTTGCTGCACAAAGGTAGGATCCTTGTGGCTTATGCCTGCTATCAATATAGGAAAGTTGTCCTTAGTTATTTGGATTAACGTTAAGTCTCAGAGTAAGTGGTAAGTCAGCACACTTGTCCTTTATGCAGGAAGATTGCCCAGAGGACATGTGAGGGGAACATAAACTTCTCTTCATGGCCATCTGGTTCTTCTTAGGTGAGGAATGCTCTCTGATTATGGCAGTCCTAAGCAAAGCCCATAGGAAGAGACAGAATATTCCATCCAAGCAAGGAAAGCAACGTGAGGGTTGGCAGAGAAGTGTTAGTCACACAAAAAATGAAGCCTGAGATGAATCAGGTGGAAAACTTACTGTTTAGAGTGGGAAAACTTTGGGGTTGAAATCATGTTTTTGAAGAATTTGCACTCTTTATTATTACTGAATAGTCTCCAAGCTGAGCTATTAATAAGTCCAGACACAACAAAAATTCAAGGATTTAAAAAAAAAAAAACTGTAAAAGTACGATGTTAAATAAAGAAGTGAGTTAAAATACTTGTTACGTATCTGAATGGGTCTTCTTAAAATATATTAGTAGACACTCTGAAGAACACAAATGGTAGTGAGGACACAAAATCATAGGATAATTTACTTGTAACAAGGAAGGATGAAGTTTGAGATTTCTCAGTAGAAGAGATACCCTTTTCAGATCAGTAGTAGATACACTGGGCTGGGGTAGAGCTGATGTGGTGATTAATATTGACCCAACTGCTACTTTGTGTCCTATGGCAAATGACCCATCTTTATATGTGACATTCTTCAATTTGAAAAATACCAGTCCTGCATATCATGATAAAATAGATAAAATCAATCATGATAGAAATGCTATATAAAATTATTCTATTGTTACACATTTTTTATGTGAAAGGAGAATGAAACATATCAAGTTTGCTTTTGATTTCAATTGATTTATGTAAGTCATCAAAATTTTAAATTGCAGATAACTTGACAAAACTCCGAGTCTTGTAAGAGATCATCTTACTTTTTAGGGCAAGATTTTTGTTTATTAACCTTTCTCCAAATTACATATGAAAGACCAGACAGAGAAAGATACTGGTATTGCATTGAATATGCAATATGTCTACAGAGTCTAAATAAATGCATGTCCCAAAGCAACAGCACAGTGAAATTGAAAGTGGATTGTATGCACACTAAGTCTCTTTAGTTGTGTCCAACTCTTTTCAATCCAATGGACTGTAGCCTGCTAGGCTCCTCTGTTCATGGGATTCTCCAGGCTAGAATACTAGAGTGGGTTGCCATGCCCTCCTCCAGGGGATCTGCCTGACCCAGGGATCAAACTTGAGTCTCCTGCGGTTCCTGCATTGCAGACAGATTCTTTACCACTGAGTCACACGAAAGCCCAGAAGTGGATTATGGCTCTTTTAATAATGATATAAGATAATTCATATTTGTCTCCTAGCAACTAAATACTATGGATAGGTAAAGAGAAATTCTGAATACAACTTTAATCATCATGGTTATTATTATAACAGATGTAAATAGAATATTTAAAATGTATCCAAAATACCATCTCTTTTCAGTTATAAGCATTAGGGCCTTCCTGGTGGCTCAGATGGTAAAGAATCTGCCTGCAATGCAGGAGACCCCTGTTCTATCTCTGAGTTGGGAAGATCTACTGGAGGAGGGAATGGCTCAGTTCAGTTTAGTTCAGTTGTTCAGTCATGTCCGGCTCTTTGCAACCCCATGGACTGCAGCATGCTAGGCCTCCCTGTTCATCAGCAAGCCCCAGAGTTTACTCAAACTCATGTCCATTGAGTCGTTGATACCATCCAACCATCTCAGTTTCTGTCCTCCCTTTCTCCTTCTGCCCTCAATCTTTCCCAGCATCAGGGTCTTTTCCAATGAGTCAGTTCTTCGCATGAGGTGGCCAAAGTATTGGAGTTTCAGCTTCAGCATCAGTCCTTCCAATGAATATTCAGGACTGATTTCCTTTAGGATGGACTGGTTGGATCTCCTTGCAGTCCAGGAGACTCTCAAGAGTCTTCTCCAACACCACGGTTCAAAAGCATCAATTCCTCAGTGCTCAGATTTCTTTATAGTCCAACTCTCACATCCATACATGACTACTGCAAAAACCATAGCCTTTACCAGATGAAACTTTGTTGGCAAAGTATTGTCTCTGCTTTTTAATATTCTGGGAGTTAATATGAGGGAATGGCTACCCCCTCCAATATTCTTGCCCAGAGAATTCCATGGACAGGGGGGCCTGGCAGACTATAGTCCATGAAGTTGCAAAGAGCCAGACATGACTGATGCAGACCCAGATATTGGACTGTGTAGCAATGAAGTCAAGTATTCCAATTCATCCTTCTAGGAAGTAATCAAATTAAATAGATTTTTTTTATTTTAATAAGTCTATAGGCAGATATGAAATATTGAATAGACTTTTTAACTCTTTTCACAGTTGTAGGATTCTTCACAGAAAATTTTATTCTACCTCAATTCCCAACTTTACTCTTTTATGCTTTCCTCTTTGTGTCAATAGAAATTAAAGTTTGTAATAACCAAAACCAGAGTTTCTCTTAAAATTGTTAGATTTTTTATCATACAACATGATAGAAAACTGATGTAACAGAATAAGAAACGTTTTGCTTCTTGTGGATACTTTTTGGAAGTTACCAAATACCAATAAATGTGTCAAAAAAATTTTATTTAAATTTCAGGATTTACTTCCTCTTCAGCTTAAAGCTATTTGGGTGTTGGGATGGAGTGGAGCAGGGTGGGGGAAGAATATTCCTTTAAGAGTTTCTACAGCAATATGATTTGTCTTTGAAACTGCAAACATTAATGAAGGCTTGGAAGGTGACACCTTACAGAAATATTTCAGTTATTCTGAATAAGACTGGAAACATTTCTACATTTAACTCTGGATGAAAGCAGGAGGCTTTGGCATACAAACAATGAGGCTTCTATTGGAAAGCAGCCCGAAAATGAGCTAAAAATCATACTTTCATTGTCCTCCCCCACTCTTTCTTGCTCTATCACTTAAAAGAGAAAAAAAAAGAAAAAAAAAAAGCAAAGAAAGAAAACCAAGCTGAATCAAACAAAAGTTATCTGGACATTTTTGAGGAATGTTGCATGCATATGTGAGTGTGTTTATGATCGTGTGGGTAAGTGTATGTTGGATTTCAGCTAGAGAGTATTTTCTACATCTCTGCAATTTCTACACCAGCTTGAAACCAAATAATATTTAATCACTTCCATAAAAATGCCAAAATAAGAAAAGCATGCATGAAAAAGGCAGGATTAAGAAGAAGGCATGCTATATATGTTATAGCTGACCACAAACGTCATTCACAAAACAAGCAAGTGGCCCAACTAGGAATTTTCCAAATGCTTTTTTTGGGTGAAGTTAACTCCCATACAGAGAGCTTCAAAATAGAAGAGGAAAATGACAGGTTAGTGCAGACCCTTTTTACTGATTTATCCCTAAAATAAAGACCATATCTTGAATTAAAATGCCAGTCACCAGAGGGTGCTTATGAGAAAGCTTCATAAATACAAATAATAATTTAGCACTCCAGCCCTTTTCAGAAAAATAAACCCTACTTCTGACCAGGAGGAGACCTCTCTGTAAGAGGCTGGCCTGCTATTCCAACCTGGCTCAGCTCTACTGGTTTGGGAAGATTTTTACTTCTGTCTCTGTTCACATCTCTTTTCTGTGTTTTAGAGAATGATAGAGTTTATCTAATAGGAAATATTGGAATAGTTTTTGCAATACCTTTATTTCTCCACCACTGGCTTGAAGAAGACTATCATATGGTGGTGTTGAACTTTGCTAAGAGAGCTATGAGGCATTAAATATAACATCAGTTTAACTTTAACTACATTTGGGGAAAATTGAGACAGTCCACATAGTGCCCAGAACCACAGATTTTCAGGATCTTAAAGAACCCCACCCAGTCCCATCTCCTATCTAAGCCTTATATTTTTTCTACCATCCCCTCTCACCCCAAGAACTCACCCTAACACTCTCAGCAAAAGGGATTTCCTGAGGTACTCTGTTGTGTGTATTCGGTTCAGTTCAGTTCAGTCGCTCAGTCATGTCCGACTCTGCGATTTCATGGACTGCAGCACACCAGGCCTCTCTGTCCATCACCAACTCCTGGAGTTTACTCAAACTCATGTCCATCGAGTCGATGATGCTATCCAACCATCTCATCCTCTGTCGTCTGCTTCTCCTGCCTTCAATCTTTCCCAGCATCAGGATCTTTTCAAATGAGTCAGTTCTTTGCATCAGGTGGCCAAAGTATTGGAGTTTCAGCTTCAACATCAGTCCTTCCAATGAACACCCAGGACTGATCTCCTTTAGGATGGACTGGTTGGATCTCCTTGTAGTCCAAGGGACTCTCAAGAGTCTTCTCCAGCACCACCATTCATACTTAGCTTAAATACGTTTTCTGCTTGATCCTCAGCAAAAGCAGATACAATAGAAGATTCAGTCTCCTTTTGCAAGTTTGTTTGCCTTTTTTTAAAGGCTCAGAGACACTGCATAAAACTAACTCAGATGTCAGCTGATGTATTATGAACTTAGAGTGGGAACCTTGAGTTCTTTCCTATCTCTCTGTGGATTTTGGAGAGGAGTTGATTTACAGTTTTGTTGGCTGACTTGGAGCTTGTGTTTCTGCTACTTTTTTTTTTCAGTTCATGGTTCACCCTGCTGTTCCTTGTCTGACATCTCTGTTTTGCACTACATCAAACTCAGCATCCTTCCTTGATCAACTCACGCTATACCATATGAAATACACCTAAATAAAGATCTTTGTGAGTACAGTGGTCTTTTCTGAAGGTGTATGGAAATGAAATGGGATTTATTTTTTTAAAGGTTTTCTTTACTTTTTTTTTATCCTAGTTGTATTGAGATCTAATTGACATACAGGACTGTATAAGTTTAAATTGTACAGCAGAATGATTTTACTTGCACCGTAACATGATCATCACATACATTTGGTGAACATGCATTGTGTCATACAGATACAAAATTAAAGAAAGAAAAACAATTTTTTCCTTGTGATGAGAACTCTTAAGATTTACTCTGAACAGCTTTCATACATAACAGAAAGCAGTGTTAATTATATTTATCATGTTGTACATTACATCCCTAGAATTCATAACTGGAAATGTCTACCTTTTGACTACCTTCATCCAATTCTCCCTCCCTCTCCTCCCTGCCTCTGGGAACCACAAATTTGATCTCTTTTCTAAGAGTTCTTTTGTTTGTTTTCAAAGCATAGTTTATCTATAACACTATTTTAGTTCTTGTTACACAACAAAGTGACTTGATATTTCTGCACATTTCAAAATGATCACCACAATAAGTCTAATTATGATATTTCGCCATACAAAAATATTGCATAGTTACTGACTATATTCTTCACACTGTACATTTCAAGTCTGTGATTCATTTACTTTGCAGCTGGAAACTTATACCTCTTAATCTCTCTCACTTATTTCTGTCCTCCCACCCTTCTCCCCTCTGGCAACCACTTGTTTATTCTATGTATCTATAACTCTTTTTCTGTTTTATTATGTTTGTTCAGTTGTTTTATTTTTTTAGATTCTACATACAAGTGAAATCATACAAAATCTATCTTTCTCTGTTTGACTTATGTTGAAATATATATTTTATTTGACACATATATTAATTAAATATGTATTATACACCTTGCATGTTTGCTAAGGCTCTACTAGTCATGTCCCACTCTTGCAATCCTATGGCCTGTAGCCTGCCAAGCTCCTCTGTCCATGGGATACTCCAGGCAAGAATATTGGAGTGGGTTGCCACTTCCTTTTCCAGATCTTTCCCACCCAGGAGTTGAACCCCGGTCTCTTACATCTTCTGCATTGGCTGTGGGGTTCTTTACCGCTAGCGCCACCTGGGAAGCCCCATTATACAACTTAATAGATATTAAAATGCATATGTATATTTTGACATATATACAACACAATGTATATTTGAATATTAGAATCCTTATTGTTGAAAGTCTTATTCTTTGCTCCTTTGTAGAGTCATGCTCTTTTTCGCAAGCCCAAATTCCTATTCTTTTCACATGCAGAGTGTTCAGAAATCTTTTGTGTTTTCTCCCTAGAGTCTCTGCAATCATAAAACTAGAAGAGAGCACAGGCAGAATATCTTTGACATAAATTGTTGCAGTATTTTTTTGGATCTGTCTTCTAAGGCAAAGGAAACAAAAGCAAAAATAAACAATTGGAATCAAATCAAACTTAAAATCTTTTGCTCAGCAAAGGAAACCATACACAAAACAAAACGAGAAGATATTTGCAAGTAATATGACCAATAAGGAGGTAATATCCAAAGTATATAAATAGCTTATACACAAAATATCAAGAAAACAAACAGTCCAATTAAAAAATGGGCAGAAGACCTGAATAGAATTTTTTCCAAAGAAGAGATATAGATGACCAAAATGTACAGGAAAAGATGCTCAACATATTTAATCATCAGAGAAAGGTGTATCAATACCACAGTGAGGGATCACCTCACACCTGTCAGAGTGGCTATCACCAAAAAGACCACACGTAACAAATGCTGGTGAGGATGTGGAGAAAAGGGAACACTTGTACGCTATTGGAGGGAATGTAAATCAGGACAGCCCTGTGGAAAACAGTATGGAGGTTTCTTACAAAGCTAAAAACAGAACTACCATATGATCCAGCAATTCTGTTCTTGGATGTATATCTGAAGAAAATGAAAACACTAATTCAAAAAGATACATACAAACTAATGGTCATAGCAGCATTATTTACAATAGCCAAGATTTAGAAGCAACCTAAGTGTGTCTCAGATGAATGGATAAAGAGAATGGAATACCACTTAACCATAATAAAGAATAAAATTTTGCTATCTGCAAAACATGGAAAGATTCAGAAGGTATTATGCAAACTTCTAACTTCTTGTTAGTGACATGCTGATATATCTTTCTCTTTTACTTCAAACCTCTCCATGCCCTTAGGTTCTTTTCATCCATCCCAAAGCTTTATCAAGACATTTTAAACTACCCCCTAACTTCAGAGAATACATATATTTATTTGATTTTTTTTTTGGTGTCTGAGAATCCTTCCAGGTTTTGCTCCATTTAGAGTGCATTTATTGAGAAAGTTACAAGGAAGATGGAAAAATTCAGACAACTGAGCAAGCAAATTGTGAGTTCTGGATGAATTTGCTGAACGTACTACAAAATGCAGATTTTTAAGCCTTAGGTGTTGGTTCAGTTGTGTTGTGCCATATATGAAAAAGTAAAAAGATATATCCTTCTGAGCTAAGAGTGGAAAAGTTGGCCCTTATCTAGATTAAAAATACATCTAAGTCTGAAATTGGATGTATTAATTCCTTGGAGTATTGGTGAAACTACTCTGGAGGAAGAGAGTGAGAAAGTTGAGATTGGGAGTGAGAGTTTCCTGGATTCAAGTTTTTCTGATGACTTACTGTTCTATTTTGTCTTATGAATTTAGAAAATTTAATTAAGGCCATAAAAAGTATGAAAATGAAGCATTTTCAATTGAAAATGTTAATTAGGAACTATGATTGTACACTTCTAATTTTTCAGGGTAGCTCTGATTTCAAATGTTCTACCATTCTGTCTCTTATAATGTTCTTATCATGCTTATTAATTTACAGTTCAGAAAATATGTTTATTCCATATGTAAGCTTAAGAAATTGAGTTAAAATATTGCAAATCTAAATCGCAAATATAGCATTCAGTTAAAGAAGACAAATTGAACTCACATGTTACCCTCCCAAACCCCCGCTAAACTATTATTAAATGAGTAAAAGGCTATACATTAAAGAATCTGCCTGCCAATGTAGGAGATGCAAGTTCAATCCCTGGATTGAGAAGATCCCCTGGAGAAGGAAATGACAACCCACTGCAGTATTCTTGCCTGGGAAATCCCATGGACAGAGGAGCCTGGCGGGCTACAGTCCATGGGGACGCAAAAGGATGGGACATGACTTAGAGACTAAACACCACCACCACCACCACCAAATGGTATAAACCCAGAAGGACACGAAGAACAGGAGAAGGCTTCAGCAGGCAAGGTATTTGAACAAATCATTGATTGAGAGATAGTGGGATGAAGGTGTAGTTATTGATTTCTTAAGGCAGAAGAATCTAGACTTCATGTATTGCAGGTAGCACAATAATCACAAAGCTGCAGTTGACACTGCAGAACCCTGGAGAGACTTACCTCATGGCAGTTGCTTGTAAGATATCTGGAGGGTTGAGGCATGGGACTGGATCAGGGAATAGAGTATAAGATAATATAAGTTGATCCTCTCCCCAGGGAATAGAACACTAACAATCAGGTCCTTCCAACTCTCTAATGCCCACCGTGGACAGAACATTCATAACTACCACTTCCCCGATTTTGCCCATCATTATCATAAGACACCTGGAACAGTGGAGGATGAATGAAGGTGAAAAGTCATAGTTCAGCACAAGGAAACTAATAACATCTACTCTCATTGGAAACTAACAGAATAGTTTTATCCCACCAGTCCCCTTTTCCTGCCTATGCACACAATATCACAATCAGGAAGCTTTCCCCAAGACAAGAGATTAGGTGGTCTCTAGAAAAACTGAAAGACCCCCTACAGGCTAGTGTTTAGGAAGCTCTAATGGAATGGCCAGCTGCCTAAAAGATCTACCTGGAGGGAAATCAGCTAACTCTGGCCATGTGCACTGAACTTCGACTCAGGTCTTGAAGCTCCACTCTTAAATATGAATGAACAACCTTGGATCATCAGAACATAAAGAATTGCTATTATGTTTAAGGATGGAGAGAGAAACCAAAGTAAACAAGGTGAAAACAGAGGAAGAGAAGGAAATGGAGATAATGCAGGGATAATACATGTGCTAAAACTCTTTAATTATATTCTTGTGGAAATGTGAAAAGCTATTAAATTTATAAATAATAACTGATTGCTGTAAAAAGAAAACCAAAAGCGTTCTTAGAAACTAAAACTAGGATCATGCTATCCCTTCCATAAAAATGAGTGTTAGGACTGGAGGATAAAATTATAGGAAATGTCTTGAAGTAGAACCATAAGATGAAGAGGTGAAAAATTTGAATAAGATAAGAATCACAGAAAATCAATTTAGGGAGTTAACAATCTAAGTTGTAGAAATTTCAGAAAGAAATATTAGAAGAAGAAAATTATAAAGAATGAAAGGAAATTTATCAAAATGGATAGATAGGCATCTCCAGAAGGAAAAAACAAAACTGAGTATTCAATACAATCTCAGTGAAACTTTAGAAGCCAAGACAGAAAGATGACCCACTTCTTCATGATTAATTTGATTCTTATCAAATACAAAGTAAAAGACAGAGTAAAATAAAAGGTTAAATTGATTTTGTCACTTTATGCTTAAGACCTTCATTGGCTCACCGGTGTCCTCAGAATCAATTTTCATCTCCTCTGCCCAATAGGCAAGGCCATTCACCAGCCGGTCCTAGATCACCTCAGTTCTTCCTGTTCTGTAGTTTTACAGACACCTTTGCATTTGCCAAAACACAATGCTAAAATTTCTCTTGCTGCCTTGTCCTTTCAAATGGCTACCTCTTCTCATTCATCTTTGAGGGTGTGGCCCAGATGCTGCCTTGCTCCATTGTTCTCCATAACTTCTGGAAGGCTGAATAAGGGCACCTTTCACTGTGTTCCCATAGAGTTCTGTGCTTTTGGCTAGTATAGTGATAGTCACTCTATCATAATTTTCTAGCTGTTTTCTGTATCCATTCCCCAAACCAAAACCTGTTAAGCACAAAGACTATCTCTTAGTAGAGATGGTAGGCATTTTTTGTTTGTTTGTTTGGATAATGTAAAAATCAAATGAAGGAAGAGATAGGTAGGGCTGTAGACAATCAGTAAATCAAAATGAAAGACAGTAGTTCTGCCTTTATAAGGATATTTAAAGTTATTCTCTTTTTATCTTGCCTTAAATTACTATATATATAGTTCATTGATCCCAAGATAATTTTTTTCATGTTTTAATATTTCTGAAGTTGGAATATGTCATACATTTGATGGCTTGCACAGATTTTTAAATTGGTAACATTATCAATCTTTTTAGTGGTAGATAAAATGGTGCATATTCCAATCAAGGAGTCATAGAGTTCATGAATCATGGCACATATAAGTTAAGTATATGTATGACATGTATGGGGCTTCCCTGGTGGCTCAGATGGTAAAGAATCTGCCTGTCGAATCAGGAGATAAGAGGTCTATCCCTGGATTGGGAAGATCCCCTAGAGAGGGAAATGGCAACCTGCTCCAGTATTCTTGCCTGGGAAATTCCATGTTCAGAGAAGCTGGGTGAGCTACAGTCCATGGGGTAGCAAAGAGGCAGACATGACCGAGAGACTGAGCACATATACACGTGATATGTAAGCGGAGTCCGTGAAGGACTAGAAAGGGAGTCCTGGGTTACAGGACTTACGGAGCATGAGGAAGAAGATCTGTAAGAACCTGGAGCTCAGAGAGAAAAGCGGAAACAGAGTCACAGAAGAGGAAAGGGAGCAGTGTAGAGAAGTTGTGGGGTTTTTCCTAAATAAAAAGGATATATTACAGGTTGATAAAGCTCCTTACCTCAATACAGTCACCTAGATCTATGATAGAGTAAGTTGTACAGCTTAGGTTGACTTATTGTTTAGTAGTGTTGAAATAACAAGTTTTAACTGCGTTTCACAGGCCACCCTCCCAGAAAGGAGAACAAATTATTGAAAAGAAAAACAGGATTCTTGTTTCAGGATGCGTCATCAGTCAGTTAAGAAAACTTGGAAAGTGGAAACCCTCCATGTTCTTATAGGCCACAATGCCAAACCAAAACCCAAATTAGCCACTGTTGGGCAAAACCCCTGATTTTGCAAAACCTAGTCCCAAACCAACTCTGGCTGAGTACAATCAAGTGACAGACAATATTTAGAAAGTATTTTTTAGAAGAATAGCAAAATGTTCAGTCCATGAGGAAAAAACCCTGCCATTGAACCACTACTGAAATTTAGTTACGGCAGGTTGCAATAATATTAGATACTTGATTAGGCTAAAAAATAAGTATTTTGGCAATTTGTGAGCAAATTAATAGTATATATTTCCAGGTAAGCAGCACTTCCATCAATAACTTTTGTCAGTGAACTATGTAGGACATATAGTAATCTATATTACTTAACTTGGGACAGAATTTAATTGATATTCTGACTGCTTTCACCATCACTTTATTAAGGTTTCTGATCTTTTACATTTTGTCTAGATTTTATTTAGTTCTCGATATACACCTATGAGTAGTTCTAAAAAAATAAATCATTGTTAAGTGGAAAACAAAGAAGTAACCAACAAACACACTTTGTAATACATGAATTCTAGGACTTCCCTGGTAGCACAGTGGATACAAATCTGGTTGCCAAGGTAGGGGACACAGTTCAATTCCTGATCCAGAAAGATACCACATGCCACGGAGCAGCTAAGCCCGTGTGTCACAGCTACTGAAACTGCACTCTAGAGCCCCAGCTCCCCAATTACTGAGCCTGTGTGCTGCAACTACTGAAGCCCGTTTGCCCTAGAGCCAGTGCTCTGCAACAAGAGAAGCCATCCAATAAGAAGCTGTCGCACAGCAACCGAGAGTAGCTTCCCCTCGCCACAATTAGAGAAAGCCTGTGCAATGCAACAAAGATCCAATGCAGTAAAAAAGAAATAAATAAAATAATTCAGTGTTAACAAGTGTTTTAAAAAATTGTGAATTCTAAAAGGGCTAAATAATATCTCTTTTTAATGTTGAGTATACTGATCTTTGTCAATAAACAGCTCACCCCTAGGAACTGAATCAACTGTTCACTGCTAACAAAATTCTGTTAAAGTATAGCAGAATAGGCCCATGATTGAGTGTTCCTTATCCAGTGGGATATATCGTTAACGTGCTCACAGATTGTACAACCATTAGCTTTTATCACAAGTCAGTCATAGATATCGTAAAGGTAGAATGTTCATCTTTCACGTGATACTTTTTTTTCCCTACTGTGAAGTTATGATTCCAGACCTTAATTATCAGGGAATATTTTCTTGAAATCACAGAGATAATGAAGAAATGGTATCCTTTACAACTGATTAAAGAAAGAGGGTAAATTTAAATCCTCAATTTTCTGAGCTACCTCACGGTACAACTGGATGGCAAAAATCCTTTGATATAGAACTTCATTTTTGCAGTACATTAGGTTTGATTTCCTGACAGTTTCTGAAAAGTCCAAGTGACTCATGATTGCACTTTCTTATAGGATTTCTGAGAGTTCTGGAGACATTTCATATTTCCAGAGAAGCATCATTGTTGTTTCTGCCCAGGTATAAAGAGTCTTGTGTGAACTGGTGCTGCAAGCAAACAACATGTATCTACAAACTGTCAGTGTTTCTTAGACAAAGATGGCTATTGTAGCCTCAAACAAGTCCATTTATTTGGGTGATGGGAATATCCTGTGAAGGAATGACAAGCTGACATATATTTATTAATGTCTCTCATACTGTGTGACAAAATCTGGCAGAGTAACTGAATGGGACAATTTGTCATGATTTTATGGAATCCTTTCACACACAGAATTCATGCCTTTGTTCAAGCTGCCTAAAGTATTTAAGTTTTCTAAAAGATTTCTTGGGCAAAATTCCCACAAAACTTCCCCTTTTATTTTCAAGGCTTTCAGCTCTTCCTTATATACATGAGATAACTTTCCTGTTTTTAACATTCTCCCCAGGAGAATATGTCTCTTTAGGAATATCTTGGAAATTAGACTTGAGTCTTCAAAGAAAAGCTGTAGAACTTTTATATTGGATGTTTTCACAACTGTGTTAATCAAATTACATGATGAGGCTTTTCTGTGGACAAATGCATTTGAAAGGCTCAATGGCAATAAGAATGTGGCCACTCACTTGTTTTAGACAGTTGATTGCTTGTGTAATCAAATGCTTTCACTTTGACATTTTTCCTATACGGTTACTACTTTTGTTATTTTGATATTTAACTCTAAGAAGTGGTTGCAACTGCCATTCAAGTAAGACATGGGATGGAGCCCAAAGAGTCCCTTGATATATTGATAGTTGTAATATAAATTATTTTTAATATATTTTAATACATTGTATAAAATATATATTCACACACATACATATACACATATAGATGTACACACATATATTTTAAAATATTAAATCTTCATGTAATTATGCAAAGCTTAGATGCCTGTGATCAGACAGATTGGTGAAAATTTTAGGAAGGCAAAATTTGGCTCAGTATCTGCTTTCTAACCATCAGGACTGCCATGGCTCAGAAACAGCAGCTTAAGGGAGCGGTAGGTCTTTCATTCCTAGAGGTGTTCACATAGAGAATGGGCCTTTTGCTGAAGATACTGTCAGGCACTGCAGGCATACACAAAAGTATCTCTAAAGTCCCTTTCACTTCTGAAATTCCATGAAATAAAAATATTTTTTGAGGGAAATTGGGTTTTAACTTCCTGTTCTTTTCAACCAAAACGAAGCCTTCCAAATGGAGGAGAGAAACACTGTTAAAATTAATTGAAAGCTGAATGTTGAGATTTGGACAATCGGTTTACATAGCATGGTATTTGTTATCCAAATGTTTATCTCAGAAGGGAGAAGGACCACAAATAACACGTCATCATCCTTACATCACTGAACTAGTAGTCTTTCCTTATTAACAAATTTTTAGGTTTCACTCTAAGCATGGATGGCTATATCCTTCAGTTATGGGTTGAATTATGTCCCCCAAGAAAGGTATGTTGAAGTCCTAATCCCCAATACCTCAGAATGTGATCTTATTTGGAAATAGGATTGCTGCAGATATTCAGTAAAATGAAGCCATTCTGGATAACATGGATAACTCTAATACAATTATTATTCTTATAAAAGAAGACCACATGAAGACAAGAAGGCATGGGGAGAAAGTCACATGATGACAGAGGTGGAAATGGGATTGACACATTTAGAGGCCAAGGAACACCAAGGATTGTCAGCCTTCAGCAGAAGCTAGCAGAAGGGCATGGAACAGATCCTCTTTTACAGAAGGAGTCCTCAGAAGGAATGAACTTGGCCAGCACCTTGATTTCTGACTTCTGGACTCCAGAACTTTGAGAGAATAGCTTTCTGTCATTTTTTAAGCTTCCCAGTTTGTTATAGCAAACTTTGTTATGGTACTTTGTTATAGCAGCCCCAGGAAGCTAATACATTTTCCTTATAGTCAACCACCTATAAAAGGCATGTATTTATGTTTTTCCAGAAAATTCCTATGCATAAGCACACATAAATATCTTTTTTTCTTTACAGTATACATTGGAAGCTTATCATAACAGCTCTATACTTGGCCTTAGTTTTAAATTAACATAATTGAAGATTTTTCAAAATCAATACACGCAATGTTACTCTGGTCTTTTGAGTGGCTGTGTACTAAGCCACTGCATGGATCTAATAATATATTTGACATGTCCTTTACTGATGGTCATTCCAACTCTTTAATTACAAACAATGATGCAGTGGACGTTCTTGGATAAATGCCTTTGTGAACTCATTCAAATACGTGTATATGATAAATTCCTGGAAGTGGAAATGTCAAGTCGGTATTTTAAAACATGACAGTTTTTGGCAAATTGTCTTCCAAAAAAATAGTTCTAGTTAACATTTTATCTACATATGACAATGACTGTTCCTCACTGAATCCACACTTTTGACTTTTTTCCCTGTCTTTAATGATGAGTGAGATTAAGAACGTTTTCATATGTTTTGGCTGTTTGCATTTTTTCCCTTTAAAATTGGCTAATGTTTTCCGAATGGGCTATTCTTATTTATAAGAGTAGTGGTAGGATTAGGAGTTCCTTTAGAAAATTTATTTTTTAGCCCTCTTATATTGGTATAAGGGATATAGTGCAGGTGGCAACTATTAAGTGTGAATATTTTTGTCTTAAAAATAGTTTTTGTATGTGAAGTGAAGTGAAAGTCAGTCAGTCGTGTCCAACTCTTTGTGACCCTGTGGACTGTAGTCCGCCTGGCCCCTCTGTCCATGGAGTTCTCCAGGCCAGAATACTGGAGTGGGTTGCCATTCCCTTCTCCAAGGATCTTCCCAATCCAGGGATCAAACCCAGGTCTTCAGCATTGGAGGAGGATTCTTTGCCATTTGAGTCACCAGGGAAACCCAAGAATACGGGAGTGGGTAGCCTATCCCTTCTCCAGTGGATCTTCCTGACCCAGGAATTGAACCAGGGTCTCCTGCATTGCAGGTGGATTCTTTACCAGCTGAGCTACCAGGGAAGCCCTATTCAGAGATTTACTTTTGCTTAAAAATGTAGCATTTAATCTATTAAAGTTAAAAATCCAAAACCATACTTAAGCTTTTATTTTTAAATAGGGTTTTCTTTTTATATAATTTTATTTGTTTATTTTTGGCTGTGCTGGATCTTCTTTGTTCCTGTGTGGGCTTTTCTCTAGTTGCAAGTGAGTAGGGGCTACTTTCTAGTCAGGCTTCTCCTTGCAATGGCTTCTCTTGTTGCAGAGCATGGGCTGTAGGCATATGGGCTCGATAGTTGGGGCTCTGGGGCTCTAGAGCACAGGCTCAATCATTATGGCACATAGACTTGGTTGGGCTTCCCTGGTAGTTCAGCTGGTAAAGAATCCTCCTGCAATGTGGGAAACCTGGGATCGATTCCTGGGTTGAGAAGATCTCCTGGAGGAAGGCATGGCAACCCACTCCAGTATTCTTGCTTAGAGAATTCTATGGACAGAAAACCTGGTGGGCTACAGTCCATGGGGTGGCAAAAAGTCGGACACGATTGAGCAACTAAGCACAGCACAGGCTTAGTTGCTCCATGGCATATGGGATCTTCCTGGGCCAGGGGTTGAACCTGTGTCTTCTACATTGGCAGGCAGATTCTTTACCACTGAACCACCACCCCTTACTTAAACTTTTAAATTCAGTTTACAAATTTATTATTCTATTTATAAATCTGGATAACTCTAGTAACGATTTTTAGGGAAATTTTGAATGCGTGTAACCACATTTATGCACTTAGTTAACTAAATTTCTTCATATATTTTAAAGTTAATGTTGTAACATTCATCTGCTTGACTTCCTTTTCAAGTATCTCAATTGTCTATCTGAAAAACCTTCCCAAATACTTAATATTTTAAAAAAAATCTTCTAAAAACTCCAAGCAAATAAACACAGTGAAATTTAATTTTTTTCATACTCCAAAGTTTTCATATATATTACATATGAGTTAAAATTGCAAGTCTATATCAACTACTTCATTACACATTTTAAATTTCAATTACTCACTTCATTTCACATTTTAATATGCCAAGTTCCTTCCAAACATGGATATATCACTTAATCAAAAACATTAGTAAGATTGTTTTGATCCTTTTAATTACTTCTATACTTAATTCAAAGTTTTTCGAGAGTTGAAAGATGCTTGGCTACTAAAGGAATTATGTCATCTAATATCACTTTTGGAGCTGATTTCTCAGCTTGACTGAGGTTGCTTAACAACCAGAAATTTAGGTCAGGACATTCACTGAATTTTGACAGAACACACTGAATCCTGTTTAAGAGTTCATAACAGGGACTTCATAATTTGAAGGCTGGTATTTTAATCCTACCTCGTGTAACAGAGATATATGGTCTGTTGAAAGGATTCCTTATCTCCATCCACTTGATTACTGGAGAAATTTAGCCGGCTTTTGGAGTTTTAAGATAGAAACTAATGGAAATAGTGAGAGACTTTATGTTTTGGGGCTCCAAAATCACTGCAGAGGGTGAATGCAGCCATGAAATTAAAAGACACTTGCTCCTTGGAAGGAAAGCTATGACCAACCTAGACAGCATATTATAAAGCAGAGACATTACTTTGCCAACAAAGGTCCATCTAGTCAAAGCTATGGTTTTTCCAGTAGTCATGTATGGATGTGAGAGTTGGACTATAAAGAAAGCTGAATGCCGAAGAATTGATGCTTTTAAACTGTGATGTTGGTAAAGACTCTTGAGAGGCTCTTGGACTGCAAGGGAGATCCAACCAGTCTATCCTAAAGGAAATCAGTCCTGAATATTCATTAGAAGGACTGATGCTGAAGCTGAAACTCCAGTATTTGGCCACCTGATTCGAAGAACTGCCTCACTGCAAAAGACCCTGATGCTGGGAAAGATTGAAGGCAGGAGGAGAAGGGGATGACAGAGGATGAGATGGTTGGATGACATCACCGACTCGATGGACATGAGTTTAAGTAAGCTCCAGGAGTTGGTGATGGACAGGGAAGCCTGGCGTGCTGCAGTCCATGGAGTTGCAAAGAGTCGGACATGACTGAACAACTGAACTGAACTGATTTCCTACCTAACTCGATTAGAGTAATTTTATAACTCTATAGGTTATAAAACTTGGTGGGAGCCTGCATTCTTTATATATACTTCCAAGCATAACTCTTTTATATATTAAAATTATATCAACTGAACCTGTATATTATCTCATAGCTTTCCTTTGCAACCTCAAAGGACAATCTGCTGACAAGAAGGTTGGGTGTTGGTTTCAACCCATCTGAATCTCAGCTACCTTTGTTTAATCACTTATGATTTGATTGAAAAACCTCATACATCTTGATAATATGGTCACCAAATGAAGGTCATATATGTATCATACATACATATTCAAATGTATCCACAAAAACATATATCCAAATATGTCTACGGCACTATTGTTTATATGAAAAGGATTGGCATCAATCCAAAGGGCCACTAATGGAGGGTAGGTTATACCACCTATTAAAAAGCACTTAGAATTCTGCTGCACATTTCAGGACTAAAGATGACATATTATTTGGCTTTAATGCTTTAATTTCTGGCAAGCTCAGGACCAAACCCTCCTGACTTCAAGATTCTTGGCTTGCAGGAAAGCAGTCTGAACTGCTGATATCATAGTACAGAGAAGTAAGGAATATATTTGGATGGAAAGAGTGATCCTGATAATTATGGCACCACTACCAGTATATTCATCTGATTTACTTTTCTGCAATGTGATGTTTGTGATGAAAGAATATATAGTATTTGGAAAGCAGTAGACCTGAATATCTTTTACCCCAATGGGTAATGTTCTGGGCCTATAAACAGGAAAGTCTGTTTTTCTGATTATATACTTCTACTTTTTTTTTTAATTTTGTTCTTTCCCCCTAGGATGTGTGTCTTTATTTTCTAATCTTTTTAAAATATTTATTTATTTATTATTTTTGGCTGTATTGGGTCTTCATTGCAGTGCATGGGCTTCCTCTAGTTGCGGCAAGCAGGGGCTATTATCTAGATGCGGTGCGTGGGCTTCTCATCTCAATGGTTTCCCTCATTGTGGAGCAGAGGTTCTAGGCATGTGGGTTCAGTTGTTATGGCCCATGGGCTTAGTTGCTCTGAGGCATGTAGGATCTTTCCAGACCAGGGATTAAACCCATGTCCCCTGCACTGGCAGGCAGACTCTTAACACTGGACCTCTAGGGAAGTCCATCTGGATATATACTTTAAAAATAGGGACTATTGAGGCACTAGGCACAACTTTGACTTCAGAAATTTATGATCAGAAGGAAGAATATATATCTATTCTGATAAAATTTTATATTATGAGAAATAAAATGTTAGAGCCAGAAGAAATCCTAAACTTCCTCTTTGCATGAATAAGGTAGAACCCAGAGAGCCTAAATGATTTCTCCAGGTTCCACCAGTGGAGGAAGAACTCTGAGTGCACTCAAGAACCGTGGGACATGAGTGAAAATAATCCATTCTGAGGCTGGTTACCGTCCTCAGACTGAGGATGAAAAGAAAGTCCGATTTGTTCTGAACCATAGGTCTGAATCCAACCGATAGTGCCTTTTGAGAATGCCAAACAGAGATAGTTGAAAAAAAAAGAAATCTAGAACCTATAGCAAAAAGATTAAGAAAAGCAGCGCCCGCCCCCACCACCCTTTTTTTTTCTTGTAAGTTTGTGAAGTTGGTTTGGATGAGATAGGATTTCAGGAGTCAACTGATGAGAATGAGAGGATTAGTAGCCTGGTTTGGGGTTGGACAGACCAGGGAGCCACATTTCCCAAGTTTTTTAGAAGCATACACAATACAGATGGGTTTCTTAACTATAGGGCAGTAAATAAAATCTTGAAATGTTATGCAAACTTTTGCATTCATGTGAGTGTTTTTCATCTGGATGGAAGATTCACAGTTTAAAAAAGATGCTGAAAGGTCAGTGGAACTGGAAACAGTTAGGCATCCATAATGATTTCCTCCTAGATACTTTGACTAAAATTCTCTGCTTGGCGAGGAATACGGCAGCAAGGGGTAATCCTTTCTAAGACATAGACCACTGTCTCGCAAGGTTTAGTCCACAAGTCAGTCGATGATCTTTTTTTTTTCTATAGAGATTGCAACTTTTTCATAAAAAAAGAAAGATTTCAACAAGGATAATTGTAAATTACTGTTTCTACAAGCTAAAAACATGCCAACATGACATAGTACGAGACATAAGATGACACAGTGGGAGAAGTTATTTAATTTCCAACAGCTACATTGGAAATAAATAATTTCCCCCAATGAATTTTACTATCATTAGTGTTTATATAACCCGTAGGTCAAGGGGGTCATTTCTCTTTGTATTTAAGATTTAAATGCAAACTGGTTCTACCCTTCAGTCCATATTCTTACTGTTCCTCTAAATACATCCAGAAATTGGTGGTGTAGTGGAGGAAAGTTTGTTTCTCTTCCTGTCTCATTCAGTGAAGCACCTCTTTTCTCTCTGTTCTAGGCCATTCTAAGCTTGAATCAAGCCTGTTACTTGGTAATTTTCTAAAGCCTTGGTGCACACGTGTGGAGCAGATTTTTTTGAAGGTTTAGCACAATGCGGGGGATTTCCATTGCAGCTTTACAGCCGGCTTTAAATGGAGCATTAATGCTGCTATTCACAAAAGACCTCCAGTGCCCCACCCCTGAGCTTTCTCATGGAGCCCTGCTTCTACAGGATCTGCTGCCTGTTGTGTTTCTGAGGCCCTTTTTCCTTCACTTAGTTTCCATCCCCCATTTCTCTGTTTCCTTGTCCCAATCACTAAACAGTGGTCAGCTATGTGTGAAGGACACTTTATCTAACTCTTTAAAAGTACTCTCATTTCACATACCGCGTTTTGGGAGAGGTCTTATTTTCTCTACCCAAAGCAAACTTTCAAGGTATTTTCTTAGACAAAGCTATTTGATCTCTGTAAGTGACCTACTATTAAAATTACATTTGTAGGACTTCCCTGGTGGTCCACTGGTTAAGACTTCACCTTTCAGTGCATGGAGGTGTAGGTTTGATCCTGGGTTGGGGAGTTAAGATCCCACATGCCTTGGGGCCAAAAAACCAAAGCATAAAACAGGAGAAATATTGTAGCAAATTCAATAAAGACTTTTCTTAAAAACTTTTTATTTGTATTGGAGTATAGCCGATTAGCAAACAATGGTGTGATAATTTCAAATGATTCAATAAAAGCTTAAAAAATGGTCCATGTAAAAAAAAACTTTAAAAAATAAATTATAATTGTATATATAATTTTAATAAGAAAAAATAGCTAATAATTTTAACTTTTTTTCATCGTGTTACCCTTAACTTTCCTCTTTGCAACCACAAATTTCTTATTTCTTCTCGCCTTTTGCACACCCAGCTGTACTATTTGGCATGTTACCCTTTCCTTGCTTTTATCTAGTGCTTGGTTTTGAGACCTCTTGAAGTGTCCTTTGAAACCTCCTACTGTTTCTCAGTTCCCAAAATTTATATTTCTCTGTCAGAAATAGAGTTGTCTTATGGTCTTTGGGAAAGTCTTGTATTTATCTTTTCTCTACACTTCGAGTACCTTGAGTTTTTCTCTTTTTTCTTATCATGATCAGAAAAGTATGGGGAAAAAGTCTCACTCTCTACATTGCTAAACCCAACCTCCAAACCTGAGATGCTTTTCACCCAGGAGAAAGCAGCCAATAAACAACAGAGTTTCGCAGGTAGTGAGGTGGTAAAGAATCTGCCTGTAGTGCAAGAGACCCAAGAAATGGGAGTTTGATCCCTGGGTCAGGAAGATCCCCTGGAGGAGGGCATGGCAATCACTCCAATACTCTTGCCTGGAGAGTCCCATGGACAGAGGGGCCTGGCAGGCTACAGTCCATGGGGTCGCAAAGAGTGGGACAAGACTGAGCATGCACACACACACAGCCAGTAAACACACACCTGACTCATCCCTTTTACTTTTCCTCTCCCCACACCATCAATACTTGATTTGCATTGCAGCCTCTTTTATAATTCTATATCTTTAAAATAAAATTTGGTCTTTACTTTGGGACTACACCTTTTATTCTCTGAATGTTTAAAAACACATGCTGAGCAAAGCATAGCAAACATTTTACACTGAATCACCTGATATCCCATGGATATAAGCAGCTTGTGATGTTCTGGAGATGTCCGAGAGGTTGGGATTTCAGATAAAGCAGTGTGGCTGCTCTGGAGGACTAGAGACCCAGAAGATGTAATCGGGAATGAATCAGCAAGCCCTTCTAGGATTTCAGATAACAGGACAAGATGTGGCTCTGGGAATGGCAGTGAGAGCACTTGTAAAGGGAATGGTGTTGGGAACGGGTTTCCAAGCAGGAGGAAAGTGATCCCGGTGAGATATGGTGAGAATCACAGGGTTAGAAGTGTAGCATCTGGTCTAAAGAAGAAGAGGTATGAGCTACAGAAAGCGCATGTTGTGTTTGGTTAACTAACTGAACCTGGAATGCCAAAAACAGTAAGATGCCGAACACTTCTCATTACTTGAAAGGTAATCCATTACTCGCTCTGGTAGGGATACAGGAAATGGAGGATGAATTGTTAAAGCTTTGTAATTTTCAGGGCCGGTTGATATTTGTACACTCATTTCAGACAGTGCATCAAACATGACGGATTTTCTGGGAAAATTTATGTATTTGAGAGAAAAGAATTTCGAATTAGGATCTGTTTCACTTAGACCATATACATGGCAAAGACCATTCAGGCAATCTGTCATGTGTTCTAAATTATTTGAAAAGCTGTCGACATTAATCAAATTAATTATATAGGGCTAGCCTTTAGATTCTTAGACTATTCCTAACCACACACACACAAAATGTTTCTCTTTGTTCTTTAAAAAGTCTATTTAAAACATGGTCATGTCTACTGACTTTTTTTCTCTTCAAAATCCTGTGTTTAGAACAATCACTGATGGCTTGCAAGAAATCATTTCCAACTTCACCCTCTTCTCAGGCAACATTTTCCAAACCTGTGATTTAAAAAACCATTTATATACCAACAGCTCCTAAAGTTATTTCTCCATCTCTAATCTCTCTCTTGAACTCCAGACTCAAAAACCTGCTGCCTCTTATCTCTATTGGGAGGTCTAAGAGGCATTGCAATCTAACAGGACCAAAGCAGGATTCTTAATTCTATCTGTTTCTCCTTCTTCAACTTGCTTCTTCCTCATTTTTCTCAATTGATAATGCCAGGATCCACTTTGTTGCTCAAAAATTTACAGTTATCTTTGGTTCTTTTTTTCTCTCATTTTCAATATTGGCACTACTAATGCATTGAGTTTACTCTATCTAAACATTCTCTGTGACTTTTCCCAATTTTCTTCATCTCCTTAGCACTGTCCTCTTTCTAGAGCATCATATGTCTGGATCCTTTTAGCTTTCCAATTCTTATCTTAAATCTTGCTTCTTCAGTTTAGTCTTACCCGATCCTCTGTCACAGTTAGAGTCTACCCAGGAAAATGAAACTGCTCTTAAATATTCTAAAACAGGACATTTACACATAGTATTGTTTACATATGTGGTGGAAGAGCTGAGAAACCAAATAAAAGATGGGAAAACAACCCAGAGCTTGGCAACAGCAGAAAGCTACTACCAACCTTGGGTTGGAGGGACAAAAAGAGGAGGTAGTTTTACTGAAGTCCAGGAGCACAGAAGAGGCTAGAACCACATGACTGGCAAGAGCCAGGGAGGAGATGTAGTCTCTGATGAAGACATAACCTGAGGCAGGGAGAGAGGGACAAAACACCCTGGTTTCTCCCTTCTTGCAATGCTCCAATCTCAGTGATTCCATTGATTAAACCTAGCCATGTGTTAGCTGACATAGGAGCCTATAGAATGTAACCTGCAAGGTCAGTTCTACTCCGGTACTGAGCAAAGTAGAGCATAGGGGAGAAATTAATCTGAATGGAATCAGATCAGAGATGGTTATATCACCCATCTTAAAGTAGTCACCTTTTCCCAGACACATCCTAATCCATCATTCTTTTTTCATCAGAGCATATAATCATTCTCAAAAGTTTCTTATTTGTCCATTTTCTGTCATTTGTCTTTCTTTAGTTCACATCCAACCCAGCATCTGGCATATTTTATGTGCTCAAAACTGAATACAGGGAGGAGGAATTTTTCTCTATAAGTTTGCAAAAGGAAAGTTACATAAGGAAGTGCTCTAATAACTTTTCAAGTTTGTGCACAGTGTAACTAGAAGTCAAAGCTGTGTTTTTCATTAAATCTGTAGTAGATACACATTCCTTATGAATTTTCTATCTTAACAGTGAAGGATGGTGCTATATATTTCGGGAGAGATAATTATAATGCCTTTAAAAATAAATACTTGTTGATTCATTCTTAGAGTTTAGTTTTTATCAGCTTTCTTCTTTAAGGAAAACTATATCGTATAACATACTTTTAAAATACTGTAGAATGTTTTTGGTTACAGGTGAAAGTGAAAGAGGAGAGTGAAAAAGTTGGCTTAAAGCTCAACGTTCAGAAAACTAAGATCACGGCATCTGGTCCCATCACTTCATGGGAAATAGTTGGGGAAACAATGGAAACAGTGTCAGACTTTATTTTTTGGGCTCCAAAATCACTGCTAATGGTGATTGCAGCCATGAAATTAAAAGATGCTTACTCCTTGGAAGGAAGGTTATGACCAACCTAGATAGCATATTTAAAAGCAGAGACATTACTTTGCCAACAAAGGTTGGTCTAGTCAAGGCTGTGGTTTTTCCAGTGGTCATGTGCGGATGTGAGATTTGGGTGGTGAAGAAAGCTGAGCACCGAACAACTGATGCTTTTGAACTGTGGTGCTGGAGAAGACTCTTGAGAGTCCCTTGGACTGCAAGGAGATCCAACCAGTCCATCCTAAAGGAGATCAGTCCTGGGTGTTCATTGGAAGGACTGATGTTGAAGCTGAAACTCCAACACTTTGGCCACCTCATGTGAAGAGTTGACTCATTGGAAAAGACCCTGATGCTGGGAAAGATTAGGGGCAGGAGGAGAAGGGGACGACAGAGGATGAGATGGTTGGATGGCATCACCGACTCGATGGACATGAGTTTGTGTAAACTCCGGGAGTTGGTGATAGACAGGGAGTCCTGGTGTGCTGTGATTCATGGGGTCGCAGAGCCAGACACAACTGAGCGACTGAACTAAACTAAACTAAAACATTTCTAAAATCAAGAAACCCTAAGACTTAAAAATATAAAAATTTCTGAGTTCCTCCTTTTTCTTCAAATTATCAATTCCTCCAGTCAGTTCAGTCACTCAGTCGTGTCTGACTCTTTGTGACCCCATGGACTGCAGCATGCCAGGCTTCCCTGTCCATCACCAACTCCTGGATTCTGCTCAAACTCATGTCCATTAAGTCAGTGATGCCATCCAACCATCTCATCCTCTGTCGTCCCCTTCTCCTCCCACCTCCAATCTTTCCCAGCATCAGGGTCTTTTTCAATGAGTCAGTTCTTCACATCAGGTGGCCATAGTATTGGAGTTTCAGCTTCAGCATCAGTCCTTCCAATGAATATTCAGGACTGATTTCCTTTAGGATATACTGGTTGGGTCTCCTTGCAGTCCAAGGGACTTGCAAGAGTCTTCTCCAACACCACAGTTCAAAAGCATCAATTCTTCAGGACTCAGCTTTCTTTATAATCCAACTCTCACATCCATACATGACTATTGGAAAAACCATACCTTTGACTAGACGGACCTTTGTTGGCCAAGTAATGTCTCTGCTTTTAAATATGCTATCTAGGTTGGCCATAGCTTTTCTTCCATGGAGCAAGGGTCTTTTGGTTTCATGGCTGCAGTCACCATCTGCAGTGATTTTGGAGCCCCCCAAAATAAAGTCTCTCACTGTTTCCATTGTTTCCTCATCTATTTGCCACGAAGTGATGGGACCGGATGCTATGATCTTAGTTTTCTGAATGTTGAGTTTTAAGCCAACTTTTTCACTCTCCTCTTTCACATTCATCAAGAAGCTCTTCAGTTCTTCACTGTCTGCCATAAGGGTAGTGTTATATGCATATCTGAGGTTATTGATATTTCTTCCGGCAATCTTGATTCCACCTTGTGCTTCATCCAGCCCAGCGTTTCTCGTGATGTACTCTGCATATAAGTCTGTTTCTTCAGTTAATAATAAATACGTACATCCATGCTGCTTATAACACCTTCAGCTCAAAGATCTCAGAGCAACTGCAGACACAAAGTTACCGCTCTCTTATTTTTCATTGAGAAACATGAGATTTAGAGATACCAAGCAGTTTTTCTCAGAATTACAGCATCAGAGGACCAAAGGACCCTTAACAAGATAATCAAATCCACTCTCTTTGCTTCTAAAGTATGCATTGAATTATTGAACTAAAGCAAGATTATATCTAAATCCTCATTTGTTAGCAAGGGCTCTTGGGGAAGGAGATTGTAAATGACCCCATTTTAATAACATTTACTGTGCATAAATGTTTCCTGATATTTATTCTATATCCCTCACACTATAATTTAAGCCAATTTGGTCTCACTCCTTCCTGACCTCCCATAATACTCTCAATTTTGAATGGCTTTTTAAGTTTTTCATACACAAAAATCTCATCTCTATAACAAGATCATCAAAAGAAATACTTTGCTTGACATTGTTTCAGTTTGCCCCAGAGTGCAGGTTCAAGGATGTGTCAGCTAGCTGGTGGACTGTAGTGTTAGAATCTATTTCAAGTAGAGAAAGTGAGTGATAGAGCGATGTTCGCATGATATTGGGGCATAAGGAAATATAATAATAACAATAATAATAACATGAAGAAGAAGCAGAAGAAGAAAAGTTAACCTCTACTGAGTTCTTGTTATGTGTCAAACAATCTGCTAAGCCCTTCTACATATTTTAACTTGGTTAATTTTCACAATGACTGTGGTTTGGCACTATTATTAGTCTATTCTAAAAAAAAGAAAGCTGATGTACAGAAATGTTAAATGTCCAAGGACATGTGGTCGATAAGCTGCAATGCTGACATTCAAATCCTGGAACCCATGTTCCTAACCTCTAAACTACAGCTTCTGTGGGGATGGAGACAAGGACTTTAATAGGAAGTGTCCAGGAAATGGCATATGGTGGTTCTGGTTTCAGTTCCCACTACAAGAAGAAGTGACTGTTGCTTGCAACAGCAGACAGAAGACCACTGCTCTCCCAAAGGAAACACAGCTGCTGGGGGGAAGATACATACAGACACAGAATATAGTGCAGCAAAGCCATGGTCAGCATTTGAGGGCGAGCAGAACTTTATGAAGAATTTCATCAATAAAAAGTAGCTGTGGCAGGAATAGTGACCTTGACTAAGAAATAAGGACCCTTACTAAGAAATAATAGATAAATTATTTTTGAAGGACTCTTTCCCCGCTGTGTTCCAGAAGGACCTGTGGGGCATGCTGTGTATCAGAAAGAGTCAGAGTTCCCTTTAAATCCACTGCATGTTCAATGAGATCAATTGAGTATGTTCTCGTCTAAGAAATGGACGTTCCAGCCCAAACCAGACATCACATTGTGCAAATAACTGCATACACACAGAAAAGCATCAGACAAGATCAGATCTGTTTCCATAGCCCTTAGCCATGTAGACAAGTCTTATGACTAGTTGCTTAGTAGAACATGTTGACTGCCTTCTATGCATCCTTGTTTATAATCAGAAAACTAAAGTCCATAAGATTCTTATTTAAGAGTGTGTGTGTGTATGCTATCATTTTAGGTAAATTTTTTTCATCATCTAACAAAAGCTCCAAGTCAAAAGAGTTTCTTTATATTACTAGAGATGAGTTTCTGATTGGAAGAGTAGAACGAACACACATTCTAACTCCAGAATTCTTTCATTGTTGATGAGGTTTCCATGCTACCTGCTACAGATATATATGTTAGTATTATCACCTGGTGTTAAGTTTGAAATGGAAGTTTCAACAATTTCCCAAACTAACTAAACACACGTGTACATGCACACATATAACCACACACACACATATAACCATACATACATACAACCATACACTATATAGCCATACATTTTCCTCCAACACACTGACCTCTCTCATTCTTATCTCCTCAGTTGACTGTCAAACTCTTCCCATGGTCCTGTCCCACTATAGTGAATAGACACTATTTCACAATTTTTCCATTATTTTTTGCAGATGCCAAATGATGCCAAGTCATCCACGCCCCTTCAGCTTGCTCTTGTTGCTTTGGCCAGGAATGACCTTCCAATTTCTAGATTTATGCAAATCCAGTTACTCGTTAAGGCCCAAGTCAAAATTTCTCAATTGATGTTCTCTATAAATGCCAATCATTCCCATCTCTGACCTTCTTTGGTATCTCCTGTGAATGCCACTTTGGTAATCAGTCAAATGGCAGTATGCACATTGCTCTGTTTTATGTATGTATGACTTGTCTGACAAATCAATCATATACTCATTGGACCTAGGAACTGACTCTTAAACTTCTTGCCCTTGCACATCTCCCGCGACAATGGCAGACACATAGCTGATTCTCAATGCACAATTGTTGGAGATAAAATGAATTGAAAGTACTAAATTGTTCTTTTTCAGACTAACTGACGTCAATAAGTAAATTATTTTTGAAAGACTCTTTCCCCGCTGTGTTCCAGAAGGACCTGTGGGGCATGCTGTGTATCAGAAAGAGTCAGAGTTCCCTTTAAATCCACTGCATGTCCAATGAGATCAATTGAGTATGTTCTCTTCTTTCCACATACTTTTTAATCCGGGTAATTTATGCACCTATAATGTTGGACAAAAAAGCACTTCACTGGAAAAGAAGTGGAGGGGGTTAGTCTGATTATTATAGAAGCATGCAATCATTCAAGCATAAACGTATTTTTATGACAGTTCTATAGTTGAATATACCCACATGGAGTTAATGGTTAAGTCATGAAAGTTTGAGTCCTCTATGTTCAGAAATTGGTGCAATTCTGCTTTATTGGTATTGGTATTTGGGCATGCAGCTTGAATGGATTAATGAGAAATAATGAGCATAAAATATAAGATCTACCCAATGGGTTAAACTCAATGATCATAGGCCACAATGGTATTTCCCAACCTCAAACATGCTAATCCACTTTTAGAACTGCAATACCTGTGAGGCCATCAACTATGCAGTTACCTAAAACATTTTTCAACTAATTTATTCTTTTAGTCTTTTAAATCACCTCCTAATGTGATAAGTTTAGTAATACTAATATCACCAGCAGATAACATTTCGGAAATACAATAGACTTATAATTGTCTCTGTTAAAATCCTTATAACAATTCTGTATAGAGGGTACTATTACTACTCTCTATTGGTCATTCTTTGGACTTTATCTTTTCTTTCCTCAGTATTCAGTATTTTGAATGAAATTTTAGGAGATGATCTCTAACCCTCAGCAATACATTATTTCATTTGCATGTTTATGGTCATTTTTCATCCTTTATGTGCTTCTTAAAAAGGCAGGCTAAAAGGAGAATGATGTCAAAATCACATTCAGAGAGAGATGTTGTTTATCACTGTATGGGGAAAGTATAAGGACTCTTAAAATTATTTTTCACATGTTCAACACTGTGCTGGCTCCCTCAACCTCTAGTTTTATTGAGATAAAATTGACATAACTTTGTATTAGTTTAAGATGTACAGTATAATTATTTGACATATGTACATATTGTGACATGATCACCACAGTAAGTTTAGTTAATATCAATCACTACACGTAGTTACACATTGATTTTTTTCTTGTGGCTTTTTAAAAAATTCAGGGACACACACTTACCAGCGACCTTAAGGAGCAATGACTACCACAACCTAGTCTAAAATAAGTGCTCACTAATTATATGTGAAGCAAGAAAGAATGAGGTAAATAAATATTTTCTGTTTCCTTTGCTTGAGCCCTACATTATTCATTCACAACCATTCATTCCATAATTGTAACTGAATCCATGAAACTCTACCCCCCAGGCCTCACATTATTTCTTAACTCAGTGAATGACACACCATCTTTTCAGTTTTTCAGACCAGAAATCCAGGGGCCTTCCTTGATACCTCTCCTTTGTCTCTCTGTCCTGCTATGGTTTTGCCTTTTAGATTTCTCTTAAATCATTCCACTTACCCACAAACCAGCTTCCCAGGTAGCCCACCCACATCTCCTCCTTCTTTTCCCTCCCCACCCCAATTCAACAGGCAGAATATCTATTTTTAAAACAAATCTGATTGTGTTACCCTTCCCACTGGCTTAAAGTACTCAGTGGTTTCCCTTTGACCTTAAGATAAAAGCAAAACCCCTCAGCTGGTCTTAGAACTCCCTACCTTGCTTAGGTTCCTATGCCATCTTGCATGGATGACTCCATTCTCTCTTTATGAAAACCACCCCAGCCTGCTTGCCTTTCTTCGTATGTGTCATGCTTCCTCCCTTGCACATGAATTCCCTGCACAGTCTTCCCTCCTTTCTTCACTCAAAGAGCATCCTTCAGAAGTTAGTTTTATTTAGAGGTCCTCTTCCTTGACAACTCTGACTATGCCATATCCTCCTACATTCATTCATTCATTCATTCATTTATTCATTCATTCAAATAATTCAAGAAATATATATTGAGCAACTTCTCTGTGCCTGGCTCTGTGCCAAGGGCTGGAATATGACAGTAAGCAAGGCACGTGTGGTTCTTAATCTTGCTGTCCAAATAGAAATCAGAGCACAAGTCTGTCTTCTTTCACAGGACTTATTGCAAGCACAATTTGACGCCCATTTTTATTATTAGACTTGCATCTGTTTCCTGTGTAGACTGCAACCTCCATGCTGGCAAGAATTTTTCCCCATTGCTTTGTTTCTAGAATCCAGCACCCTACCTGAAATGTAATATGCACTCGATTAATTAATTAATTAATTAATCTTAGAAATGTAAATCTAAATACATTAAAATGTATCTACCACATATACACTTCCTAAATCTAAAATATTTACTTCTTCTTAGTCTTGTCATTTCATAAATTGTGGTTTTATGTCACTCACATTTTTATTAATTTATTTTTGCTTATTTCATTAATTTAATTTTGTATTAATTTATTTCAGAATGATTATCTATCACTCACTGATCAAAGCTAAGCCATTCCTATCTATAATCTTCACAGATAGTAAATGATAATATCTTTGGGGAAAGAGAGTATAAGTATCTGGGAACTTTATTTCCAGAGTAGCAGTACCCATTGGGAGCTTCCCTGGTGGCTCAGATGATAAAGAATCTATCTGCAATGCAGGAGACTCAAGTTCAATTCCCAGTTTGGGAAGATGCCTTAGAGAAGGGAATGGCTACCCACTTCAGTATTCTTGTCTGGGAAATCCCATGGACAGAGGAGCCTGGTAGGCTACAGTCCATGGGGTTGCAAAGAGTCGGACACAATTGGGTGACTAACACTACTATGAGTACCCATTGAGTTTTCTATTTTTAAGCCTTATTTAGAATTTCTTATTCATATCTAAACACTGCTTCCAATATCATACTGACTGAAGTTCTAAAACAAATTTTGCAATGACTTTCAAAATCTAAAGATATTATGTATATTTGTTACTTTCTTTCATTTCTTACAAAAACAATATTTCTCACTTTGTGTTCTAAGGGTGCCATGGTCAAATAGTACTGGCTTAAACACAGCAGAACAAATTTTTTGCTGCAGCATTTGATAGAGTCCTAGACCAGTTATTTTGCACTGTAAATTCCCAAATGTGCGTGTGTGGCAAGGATTGGAGTGTGGTATTACATATTCAGAACATCAGCTTTTTCAAAAACATTTGAGAGCTGGACTCCTCTTTCCAAGAGCTCTTGTTCAAACACTTTGGAAAATGCTACTTTTAATTCAGCATGATTCTAGATGTGGGATAAATGTTGGCAGATGACTCTTTTGATTATCACTAAAATAAATGATCTTTTGCAGTTTTCTCTGAAAGTCAACTGACTTGTGAAAGAACATGTGTCCAATTCCACCCACCAAGTGGTTATTGAACATCTTTTGTCTGATCATTAAGTACTGGAAGTTCTCTTGACCAAGAAGACCACAGTGACATGCCTGCTTCTGTGGAAGCCGAAGAGAATAATTGGGCACTGAGTTCTTACTATGTTACAGCCTCCTGCAAGGCCAACACATAGCACTCCTACATGTGGAAGTTCTTATTCTCTGTGATAAGACATGGGATGCTCAGGTCACACAGTTAGCAGACAGGAGAGCTAAAAATCAAACCAAGGCCTCTTTGCTTCTAAGCCTAGTGGTCTCTCTTTCTTGGCCATAGCATCCTGACTTATGTAAAATTTTGTATGAGAAGTTCACTAAATATATTGTGAATACTGTATAAATAAATGAATCTTAAGGAAAACATCAGGGCTGTTTTCCTGTTTCCAACAGATGGTATTCTTCCCTTTCCCTAGACTGTGTTTTTGCCCAGAATTTGAAGAGTGTTTTGAAGAAATATGTTGCTAGCAAACCCTCTGTCTCCACCGCTCTGTCTTCTTTAAGTAAATTGTGAAATTTTCATTAATGCAGAAGTAGAACTACTTCTCAGCAGAAATTCTTAGCTTGTGTTTGTGGTTTAGGTTGGTGGCAGATGTGATTTCCTTCATAAAATCTTAGAACTGGAAGGAAGTGAAAAGATTGTCATAAGGTCCCACTCGTGTACAACCAGGACAATTGAAACCTGGAAAGAGTTAACGATTTGTCCAGAATCACATAGGAAATGATAATACAAGTAAACATTAATGAAGATGCCAGGATCATTACTTTTGTATATTGAGAATCTACCATTATAATGTATGTATTATATAGTATGTATTACTCTTATTTTCAGATGGGGTATCTGAGGCTCAGATAGGTTATGTCACTTATCCAAGGACACACAGTTAATAGGTGGTAGAAACTTGGCTGAAACTGTCAGTCTGACTCTAAGGCTGAGGCCCTTTCTACCATACTGCTCCCAGTCTCTGCACTGCGGGCTCATCAAGATAAGCAATAAGGAGTGCTTCAGTCTAATCTTGCTCAACCTCAAATCAAATGGAAAATTTGAAAGGCCCAAGAAAGCCTTAAAATCGCATCATTTACATGAGATATTACTGAAAAAAAATGGGCCTGGATTTTAAAAAAATGATGTCAGAGGTCATTGATCCAAAGAAGGGCTTTTGCTTTCCATACTCATCATTAATCGGATGGATTCATTTCAGCAGTGGTGCCACAGCCTGAAACCATTTTGAAATTCCTCTTTACACAGTTATTGTTGTAACATGCTGTATGTTTTTTTGCATAACCTCATTAGAGGTAACATATTTTCCTTTGAGAGCATGTTTAATTTTTTCCAATGTTTGAAACTCAACTTTGTGAATAAGTGATAATGGTCAATATCATATGATGAAACCAGTTTTCTTGAGTGACTTGATCTACAGACTCAGAAGGTTTTAACAAAAGTTAAGCTTGGTCCTTCGAATCCACAGCAATGCCAGTGGAATCCAAGACTCAGATCTGCATGGACTCTGACAGTGTTTATAGACCCAGCTTATATGTGCTGTATGAAAACAAAATAATTGAAAACAGGTACATATAAATAAATAAATTCTTTATTGTTCTTTATTTCAAGTAAATGTAAGATTATGATGATTATTAGTCATTTAATTTTTTGTTTGTTTGTTTGATTGGTTCCTTATTTTGAAATTTTACCTATGTTTGAAAAGCCTAGCTGTATCCTACTTGATTCAAGACAACACCCTACCAAGAAAACCTCTGAACCATTACCACATTTGCTCTCTGTTCCAATTTCTTAGAATCTAGTCAAATACTACACTGCATTTTTGTATCACCTTTCATGGTGTCTGTCTTACCTTCCTACAAAGACTATGATATTAATGCTTTTTAAGGAAATAAGCAACTCAATTTTTAAAGTTCCTTTGTTTTCTTATTTTGTTTTGATTTGCCCTGTGGTAGATGCATGGTAAAATGAATGTTTTTAAGATGCATCACTTCCTTGTTTTTGTGTGTCTGCTCTCTGGGTATAAACTGAATTCCTGGGAGATTATCCATGTTCAATATCTTCTTCCCTTTGATCTTTCTCACTCTGATTTCAGTTTTCCCTGAAAAGTTCCATGTGCTAACATTTCTTTCTTTTTTTTAATGTGAGGAACCTGGAATGACTATGGTTATATTCAGTGGTTGACCGAAGTATAACGCTGAGCTATGTTCAAGTGCTTTTGGTCAATGGACACAGACTTCATCACTAATTTAAGCCCAATCTTCTACAGAAAATCTGCATATTCAGACCTGGAAAGTTTTCTGGGATAAACAGAACTTCTTTTCTACTGGATTAAGAGGCAAGCCTTTCTTGAATTTATGGCCTCAGGACTGTCTGCCACAAGGTCTGTTTTTGCTGTTCGATTAAGACAGAGGTCAAATCAAAGGTATTTGTTGAAGTGTGTTTATAAAACACCTACTTTCTGCCCAGCACGTGTAGGTGTTCTCTTCTCAGCAGTACTAGGTTGGCTCATAGTTATAATTCCATTCTGAGAGAGCCTCAGAACAGAGCAAGGCAGCATGAGTGAGTACCCAAATCCCAGAGTTTAAAATCCAACAGCTCCAGGGAGAGGAAGTCGGCAGTGAGAGGGAAGTGGACTTTTCTGCCAGTGGATAAGTCTCCTGACTACAAAGCAAGTGTGCTTGATTGTAGAAGGACTGGGGAAAAATGTAGAGAGGATGTCTTTCTACTTTTTCCATAATAGAGAAAAAGTAAATTGAGAGGCCTGCTGCTGCTGCTGCTAAGTCGCTTCAGTCGTGCCCGACTCTGTGTGACCCCATAGACGGCAGCCCACCAGGTCCCGCCGTCCCTGGGATTCCCAGGCAAGAACACTGGAGTGGGTTGCCATTTCCTTCTCCAATGCATGAAAGTGAAAAGTGAAAGTGAAGTTGCTCAGTCGTGTCCAACTCTTCGCGACCCCATGGACTGCAGCCTACCAGGCTCCTCTGTCCATGGGATTTTCCAGGCAAGAGTACTGGAGTGGGTTGCCATGCAGGGCCACCCAAGATATGGGTCTAGCAGAGAGCTCTGAAAAAAGGTGCAGAAGATAAGAGAGCAATTACTAATAGCTGCAGAAAGAATGAACTAAAGAGACTCTTGATGAGAGTGAAAGAGGAGAGTGAAAAGGTTGTCTTAAAACTCAACATTAAAAAAATAAGACTGGGCTTCCCTGAGGGCTCAGTGGTAAATAATCCACCTGCCAATGCAAGAGACATGGGTTTGATCCCCAATCCAGGAAGATCTCACATTCCATGCAGAAACTAAGCCCATTTACCACAGCTATTGAACCAGTGCTCTAGGGCCTGTAAGCCTCAACTAGAGTGCCCATGTGCTGCAACTACTGAAGTCCATGTGACTAGAGCCCATGCTCCACAACAAGAGAAGCCACTGCAGTGAGAAACCTGTGCATCTCAACTAAGGGGTAGTCCCCACTTGCTGCAACTAGAGAAAAGTCTGTGTAGCGAAAAAGACCCAGAATAGTCAAAGATAAATAAAAAATAAATAAAGGAAAATTGTTTAAAAAACAAACAAACAAACAAAACTGAGATCATGGAATTTGGTCCCATCACTTCATGATAAATAGACTGGGGAAAAGTGGAAGCAGTGACAGACTTGATTTTCTTGGGCTCCAAAATCACTGCAGATGGTGACCGTAGTCAAGAAATCAAAAGGTACTTGCTCCTTGGAAGAAAAGCTATGACAAACCTAGACAGTATATTAAAAAGCAGAGACATTACTTTGCTGACAAAAGTCCATCCAGACAAAGCTATGGTTTTTCCAGTAGTCATGTACAGATGTGAGAGTTGGACAATAGAGAAGATTGAGTACTGAAGAACTGATGCTTTCAAACTGTGGTGCTGGAGAAGACTCTTGGACAGCAAGGAGATCAAACCAGTCAATTCTGAAGGAAGTCAACCCTGAATATTCTATTGGAAAGATTGAGGCTGAAGTTCCAATACTTTGTCTACCTGATTTGAAAAGTTGGCTCATTGGAAAAGACCCTGATGCTAGGAAAGATTGGAGGCAAAAGGAGAAGGGGGCAGCAGAGGATGAGATGGTTAGATAGCATCACCAACTCAGTGGACATGAATCTGAGCAAACTCCTGGAGACAGAGAAGGACAGGGAAGCCTGGCATGTCCATGGGGTCCAAAAGAGTCAGACATGGCTTAGCGACTAAACAACAGTAACAACATCAAAGTGAAGGTGATGTTCTCAGTAAGTTTGAAAATAGTCTGACCCAAATGGCACAACTTAGTAGAGGACTCATTTTAGCAAACCAAAACATGAAGTATCAGACTTGTTCCAGAGTTTGGATGGTACAGTGAAGAGATTTTCCATAAAGTATCCTTAAAATACAGACTTCTGCCCCTTATCACCACATCACCAAACCCCTCCTTTACCAGCTCCTATCCTTAAAGACTCCGATTTAATTCTTCTGTACTTAGGAATCTGTTTTCAAAAGCATTTAAACAGCTATGTTTGGGAACCACTGGTCATGGCAACAAACCAACCAGGATAATTTCTGCTGGTGTGTTTCCATTCTGAATGCATGTTGAGCTACTTGGGGGCACTTTTAATGATACCAATGTTGGAGATTTCTCTCCCAGAGATTCTGGTTTAACTTTTCCAAATTTCTTGAAGCCCTTCAGTTAATCCTAATACATAGCCAGGGTGGTGAACCACTGACTTAAGCCAAATCAGACCCAAAACTTCTGATTTTGAGACTTTCTGACCAACATTCATTTTATTTTGAAAATAGTGACATCCATTTTTTTTTAAATTTCATACATTATTATTTCTACCTTTGATCAAAAATCTCAAACTATTATAAAGCATGCATTTATCTTTTAGCTTTAAAATTAATTTTGCTATTAATGACTTTTCTTAGGATACCACTCGGTTGTAGTAGCAGCAGGAGAGGGAGTGTCTGTGACACAAGAGTTTTCCCCCCAAATGTTTAAATTTCTCCTGCAAATCCCATGCTTTTGTTCAGAGAATGCACTTGCCAAAAGATAGACAAGGTGAGGAGACCTATTCAGAATAGACAGAAGATCCCCTATGCCCAAAAGGCTGGCCAGGAATAAGAAGACTGAACAGGAATGGCTCAGTTGTCCTAAGAGAAAAGGCAACAGAGACTTCAGGAGTGGCAGTACAGGTCTTGCCTGGAGCTGTTGAGCTCTTCCAAGCCAAGGGTCTGCTTCCTGACTCATTTTACTGAAATCCACTATGCTGCCCCATACACTATCCAAGACACCACAGCCCAATTAAATCTGCATTTAACTTAATCTTCAATTACAGTATTTGCATCTTCTGTATTACATCTGAGTCCTAGAGTCCTGGGTTCTGCCAACAACCTGAATACCCAACCCCTTATCATTCTATTCTAATATCTGTAAGATACTATGGAAAAACCCTAATGAATGTCCTGGCCAACCCAAATTTAACTTATCTGATTTCAAGTTGACTACCTGAAGAGAGTAACCCCCGCCTACACCACTGGCCAGTGGAATGAGACCCAACATAGTAAATGGATGTCCTAGACTGTCCCTAGATGGTTTTGCCATTCTCTTTAGTTTTTATTTGACTTGTCCAGGCCATGGTAATGACTGGATGGGAGTTTGAAAATGTTAACCATTACATGGTAAAGCCTTTGTGGTTCTGAACTATTTCAGAGTTCAAGAAGAAATTCTTTTCAGAAGCTTGTAAAACGCATCTTGTGAATGAAGTAGTTGGAATAGACTTTTTTTTGTAAAACGCATCTTGTGAATGAAGTAGTCCAGCCTTGGCTATCTGGCTCACTCCAAAGCTGCATACGTTTGGCCATCTTAGCTTTGCTATTCTCATATACATATAGATTTGTTTTGGATCTTCTTGGCCTATAAGTGGGACCCTCAATTATTAATATATTCATTTAACATGTATTTATTAATCATCTATCTTGTGCCATGTGACACCCTGTGATTTTTCATCTAGGATGACACCATCTTCTGCCATAGGAGTGACTCATATACAACGGTGATGTCTCCAGCTTCCATTTTGGTTCTCTATTTGCCTATTAGCAATAGCTAACACTATACAGCATTGACTTGTGTAAGGCACAGTTCCAAGTGCTTTACATATGTTAACTTTTTGATCCTCCTGAGAACTCCATGAAAAAGACTTCATTTTTATCTCTATTTTCTAGAAAAAGAAAGATGAGGTCCAGTTTGTTGCTGTTCAGGTGCTAAGTTGTGTGTGATTCTTTGTGACTCCATGGACTGCAGCACACCAGGCTTCCCTGTCCTTCACCATCTCCTGGAGTTTTCCCAAGTTCATGTCCATTGAGTCAGTGTTGCCATCCAACCGTCCTTCCAATGAATTTTCAGGACTGATTTCCTTTAGGATTGACTGGTTTGATCTCCTTGCAGTCCAAGGGACTCTCAAGAGTCTTCTCCAGCACCACAATTCAAAAGCATCAATTCTTTGGTGCCCAGCCTTCTTTGTGGTCCAACTCTCACATCTGTACATGACTACTGGAAAAAACATAGCTTTGACTATATGGATCTTTCTCAGCAAAATGCTGTCTCTGCTTTTTAATACACTGTCTAGGTTTCTTATAACTTTTCTTCCAAGGAGCAAGTGTCTTTTAATTTCATGGTGCACTCATTGTCCGCAGTGATTTTGGAACCCAAGAAAATAAAGTGTGTCATGATTTCCTCTTTTCCTCCATTTATTTGCCATGAAGTGATGGGACTGGATACCATAATCTTAAATTTTTGAATGTTGGGTTTTAAGCCAGCTTTTTCACTTTTCTCTTTCACTTTCTTCAAGAGGCTAGATGTTAAATAATTTAAAAATATATTTGAGGATAGCATAGCTAGTAAGTGATACAACTTGGTTTTGAACCTGGGCAGTCCAGCATTAGAGGCTGTATTTTTAACCACTGTGGAATCTCTGACTTCATCTACAAAGCCCTCATTAGTGGAATATCTCTGCTTTGACTTAACCCTTCATGGAAGGGCTTCCACCTGACTCATTCCACTCTGAAGCAGAGCTCAGAAAGAACATTTAAAATGGAAGTCCTTCCCATTGCATACTTTTAGCCTTAGTTACAAAGGCAGCTCTGGTAAATATAGTAATTTTTTTTTTCTAAGCTAGTTTTTTTGTTTTTTCAAAGTGTTAATTAGAACATTTGCTTTTTTTTCCAAGAGGCTGTATTTTCTGCCTATTAAGATATCATATGTTCTCATCCTAATTAATTCTAAGATGATTTGTTTCTCTAGTGTCAAATGTTTCTTAAATATGAGGTCTTTCTGTGTATTTAATTTTTCTTGGCTAATGTTCAGCACAATCACTTACACATTAAAAGAAGTGAAAGTTTTAATTCAAGGTCAAAGCCTTTGGCACACATTACTTTAGACAGCCCCATTTGTGGCAGCAATGATGCTGTTTAGTTCATAATCCAAAGATGGCACATGGGCCAGTACCAAGAGGCTCATGAGCCATTTGTCATCACCACTCATTTCTTTCCCAAAACTTCTTTGACTTCCGTGGACCTTCTCTTAGATTTACCAAGATTCCTCATCTTCCACTCACGAAATTAAACTGATTCACAGTCTTTGCTTTCTATCTTTTATTTTGGGATTTATTGGGATATAAATGAATGATTGAAAGGTTCTAAGTAGAAAAATATACTAAATAGAGAGAGAGAGCAACAAATAGTTTAACATTTCATAACAACAAATAGTTTCACAATATCCAGAAAATGGTCACTTAAATCATCTATAATGAGAAAGAAAACGAAGACTTTAAACTTAATGAAGGTAACAATGATTGCTTTTGTGGTGTGTGTTTTGGTAGAGAAGGTATTTGAAGACTGTAGAAATTCCTGAGATCTTGTTGGGAAATAACAGGATAGCAGGAACTGGTATCTCCCAGATATTCACCCTCACCCCATTATACTCTCACTGTTGATTCTCCATGAGTTGCCCACACACACACACACACACACACACACACACACACACACACACACACACACACATCATACACCACATATGTATGCTTCAACTCTTTTTCCCTTTCTTTCTGCAAGGTACACCACCTCCTTTCTTTCCAAAATAGGAAGAGGAGTAGGCATTTAATTTCAAATGTCAGTCTTACTAAAGATATCCGTTGATGTGCTAATTTGATAAAATGCCTTCACGTGGAAATATATTATGGTCCAGACAGGAAATCAGGAGGTGACATTGTAATTTCAACCTCAATTCATTGATCTCTGGAGACAAATATGTTGAATAATTCAAAATGGAAAAAAAAATCACTCTGAGAGCTGAGTCATGCAGTTTGTATCATTGATCCAATTAACTGGAAGGATGCCAAATTGCCATTTTATTTTTTGCTGTGAACGCCTTTTTGTTTGGTATATCTTGTGAAAGTACTTTGTGGTTCCTAGGGTAAAGTCACTCTGTGGTACTATCAGCAGTTTTTCTTCTTCTGACTTGTTAGGATAATAACTTTTGTTTTTATAGTCAACACTTAGAAATTCAGGATAACACAATTTGCTCTAAGCTTATGACCCAATTTTTATAGAACTATCCTGATTTGAAATATTTTATCTTACCATCCCCATAAACCACTGAAGTTCTTACAAATGTTGTCTTTGGACTTGGATGGACTGAAATTTGAATCACAGCTCTGCCACCCACTAAGCTGTGTGAACTTAGGTAAGATGTATTATACTTTGAAGCCTCAATTTTTTTTCATATGTTCTTCCATTTTAGAGTGTAAGTGAGGATAACATAAGATCACGCATGCAAAGTTTTAGTATAATGGCTGCCTAGAAAATTCTCATAAATATTAGCTTTTGTCATTGGTTAATTCAAATATTTTAGGTCATACTGTTTACTCTAGATTGACTTTTATATCTTGAAACTCTACCCAAATTATTTTTGAAACTTAACATTTTTTATTTGTAAAATATGATGACTCTACCTAAAGAGAATGGAGATTATATTAAACAGATAATCTCCATGTCTGCTTTAAATTAGTATCTTGAACTTTCCTCTCCTCAGTTACAATGAAATGAGCAACTGAATTGATTAACTTGAGACTTCTATTATTCCTTCTTTGACTATTGATGTTTTATGAAATTGTTAAGCAAAATAGTGCAGGGAAAGAAAAGGTAAATGATTCAAATAGCAAATTGCACGGTTATTTACTAAATATTTAGATAAGATAGAATATTTCTTCTGAAGTGTTAAACTAAATCCCTATTTGTTCTAATTGCAACTTTGTGATCTGATGAAAGGTAGGAAAGATTAGCCAATTTTATAGTAGGGGAAACACTGAATATGGAAATTCCCAGAAAACCTTGGCCCAGTTATTCACAGCTTAGTAATGCTGCTTCCTACAATGACTGAATCATATTGTCCATTGGCTGATTTCATTCTTTTATTTCTATTAGGCAAATATCTATCGAGCACTTTCTATATGCCAGGCACTGTTCCAGATGTTAGGGACAGAGAAGTGAGCAAAGTAGACCAAAAGCTCTGCCTTTGTGAAGCTGCTAAAATAAATAATAAAACTGCTTATTATGTTATATGGTGATACATACTATAGAGCAAATTAAAACAGGAAAGCAGGATGGGGAGTAGGGTTACAATTTCAACGAGAATGGTGATAAGCAAGGTGCTCCCTGATCATATGACACTTGAGTCAAAGCTTGAAAGAGATGAGGGAGAGAGCCATCTGGGGAACTGGGAGAACAACACACACAAAGACTTTCAGTAGAAGTGTGGTAGTTGCTTAGTCATGTCCGACTTTGCGATCCCATGAACTGTAGCCCATCAAGCTCTACTGTCCATGGAATTCTCCAGGTAAGAATACTGGAGTGGGTAGCCATTCTCTTCTCTAAGGGATCTTCCCAACCCAGGGATCAAACCCAGGCCTCCTGCATTGCAGGCAGATTCTCTGCCATCTGAACCATTTAGTAGAAGGATACAAACAAATTTAGGAACAAATTTGTAATGGAGTAATGGAGGCAGGGGGCATGTCAGGAGGTGCAGAATCTGGCAGGTCATTCCAATGACTTTGGCTTTGAATGGAACTAAGTTGCAAGGGTACTTGGAGGTTTGTAAACAGAGGAATGACATGATCCAACTTAAGTTTCACTGGGATCACTCTGTCCCGGGTGGACAATAGAAACTGGGGGCCAAGGACTGAAGCAGGAAGCCAGCTAGGAAACTATTGGAATAATCTACTCAAAGCTCTAGCAGAGGAAATCGTAAGAAGCAGCAAGGGCCGACAGACTTGGCTGAGTATTCTGTATGAAGTCTGTGAAGGAAAGAGAAGAACTGAGAAATGACTCCAGGGTTTTTGAACTGAAAAACTGGAAGGGTTGAGTGGACACCATTATCTGAAAAATGCAGTGTCTTTGGCCCTGAAATAAAGCTGCAAATTCAATCAGTGGTAAAATCATTTTATTTGCACTGTACTCATTTGCAATGTGTAAATTTAATTTGAGCAAGGGCTGACATAATATCTACCATTGCTTTTTCTGGAAATAATAGATGGTCTAAAGAAATAAATCACATGAACAAGACTCCAGAAAAGGCTCTTTGGACAGGAGTATGTTTCAAAATTTAACAAACAGATTTTTAAGCAAGAATATTCTCCTGGATGCATCACAGGCTTAAAGATAATGGACAGGGTGGGCCCCAGGTTTGGGTGTTTTTAAAAGTCTCCCTAGGTGATTCCAACCACCAGCCCACTCCTTCCCCTCACCACCCCTTCCCTCTTGTTTGATGAGAATGATTATATTCTGTGAAGATGATATTTTAAATATGTGCAAAACAACTTGCAAAGGATTTGTGTATTATAAACCATACACCAGTTATGTTTTTTGCATTCCTTAAAGTGGGTTCCTTCAGGAGCTCTATCTGCACATTGGAATTACAGTGCTCCAAGCATCTTTGAAATCATTTTATTACCATCCATAGATTTAATGGTGTATGTTGAGGCTGAGAGACTAACGAATGTTTACTGGAACTCTGTGCTAAGAACCATTTTGAGGGTGATTTTGAGGCTAATAGAGAGTCAACTAATTGAGTTACTTGTCATGCATCACATATCTGCCATCCCAACTTGTTCCAACCTCTCATTTCAGGGAACTTCACCTGAGGCCCAGAGACTGTTAGGAGCCTTAGTGCTTGGTTCAGCACAGTTCACATAGCATGGCCATCTATGTTACCCTAGAAAAGAAATGCCCAGATACACACACACGCACCTATTTCTAAGAGCCTCTACAGCCCATAATCCAAACTTTCCACTAATCTAGACAGATCTGAATCACTGAATTTCTACTGTATATGAAGATAAATTTCCTTGAAAGAGCCTTTCTATTGTTTTTGTTTCTTCCATTCATTTTATTTTAAAAAATTTTATGATTTGGCATGAAGTGGGAACAATGAAATAAAAATTATATTTTATAGACTATAGTGCATTTACAGCTAAAACTATGATCCACAAAACCAGGCATAAAGAATTTGTGCTTTCCATCTCCAGGGCTGTGGAATGTAAAGGAAAGGGCTGAACAGCAGCTGCAAACAATTACTAAGCATTTTCAATGGTCTTGCAAAATGCCATGAATTCACAGCACCCCACCAGAAACTTGGACTGCATCCCTCTGAAGAAGCTCCCTGTCATTGGCCAAACACATATCCTGCCCCTCCTTGGCAGGGTCTTCTCATCAGACATTATGGAGGCTCTGTCTCCCGACACCTTGAAATAAAGAGCTCCTCTCTCTTTTTCGTCTCAAACTCCTTCTCCTTGCCTTGCTTTCATCCTGTCTTCCAGAATGTATTTCTCACAATTTCTTTAGTTTCAGCACATCACAATTCACAAATGCAGACATGGGCCACTGGAGAACCACAATGCACCCCGCACATGCAGAAGGAAACTTTCCTTTCGTCCTGTCCAACACGAGTGAGCTAATCGTGAAAGGCTGCCCGCATGAACTTTCTTATGACTGCACTGGGGATTCCTGAGTTTTAGTTGAGGAGAAGAGAGACTTTTCTGAATAAACTTAACTCCTTAGACTGACATGTGAAATCCACAACATAAAACACAACTAGAATGTGCATGGTAGACTCTGGTAGTACAGCCAACTTATGTCCAGAGAGAAAATACATCATGGGTGATTGGTAGGAGAGATAGGAGTTAGAGGCTGAAAGAAACTTCAAGGACTTAACCGAAGATCTAGATGGGAAGATTGGACGAACTGATCCATTTCAGGCCTGTTTGTAACTCTTAACCCAGACTCTGATGACTTGTGCCTCAGGTCACATCATAGAGACTGGAGAAGGTTAGCACTTATGGACTCACCTGGTCTTCTGTTAACAATTTACCTTTCTGCCACAACCACAGTGAAAGAATAACTTTGCAGTGTAGTTATTCAACCCAACTAAGCCAGGATCTGGATAAACTGAAAACCGGCAGAGGCTTTAGAAAAGACACTTTGATCTTTCTTCCACAGTTTAAAGGAGTAAATAACTGGATGGACTGTAAGCAGTTTTCTGACTACCATACCTTCAGGTGGCCTACATATAGGAAATAGGTCAGATAAGGGCTGGATTTGTTGATTCTCAGAAGAAAGGGCTAACTTTGTATTCTAGTCCAGGGGTCCCAACCCCCACGGCAGGATCATCTCCTGTATTTGCTGGGTGACCAGCAGTCTGCATAGAATGATGAATCCATTCTCACATCAGGATTTTAGGTAATGAATGACCTCTGAGTTTTTTGTTTTCAAGAAGTTCACATTTTTAAATTTAATAGGCTATCCTTGTAAGGAGAAAATAAACATCGTAAACATCTGCCCTATGACTGTAGACATTATAAAGATCGACAGGAAGGGGACCAAAAAAATAATTGGAGAAATATAAGTGGACCCTGCCAAAAACCAGAACTGTTTAAGCTCAAGTAGCTCAGGCTGAGGATACTGCATTATTATTGAAAGAAACTAAAGTCATAAACATATATTTCCCCAAGAAAATAAAGCAAAAAAATTTTAAAGGAATGTTTTGGCTCATAGTTTGCCTTAATTCTGGGAAAACAACTATGCTCTTAATCTTAGAATTTAGTTTCCTAATTTTGGGATCTTCCTACATCAGACTTTGACTCCCAAATGTTATTGCCATTCCAACCAAGTGTTTGACTCCTCAGTATAGATTCTAATTTTCAGACATCAATAAGCTAGTCTTTTCAGAATATTTTCTTTCTTTTAAACTTTAAATTCTTCAATTATGAGATATGAAGTATAGTCAGAAAAAAACAGAAAATTTAAAACTAGGGTTTAGCAAAGAGGTGATAAAGAGAATATCCATGCCACTATCACCCAGAACAGAAATGTAAAACATAACTCACCTGAAACTACTTTCCTCTGTGCTTTCCTCATCATCATATCCTCTGTCATCCACCATAATAACTTTTATGATACTCCTTTCTTTGATTTTCTTCATAGTTTTGCTAAATTACATGCATCCTTAAGTAATATAGTTTTGTATGTCCTCTTTTTGAACTTTATATCAAGAGAATCATACTATATTCATTTACTCAGTATTGTGATTTATTCATGTTGGTTAGTTACAGCTTTTTCACTTGCTTTTCAGTATAGTATTTTAGTGTATAAAGACAACCTGTGCTACTATTGGTTAACATTTGTGCTGTTTCCAGTTTGGGCTATTATGAACATGATACGAGCATTCTTGTTCTTGTGTCCTGGAATACAGGTCACACATTTCTATAAGGTATATGCCTTGGATATAGTGCTACATCATAAGTTTCAACTTTACTCTATGATATTGAACTGCTTTCCAGAGTCATACAAATTTATCTTCCCACCTATAGTGCATGAGTATTTCTCTTGTTCCACATCTTCACCATCACTTGAACTTTCTAGCTTTGCTCGTTTATGTATTCATCATAGTTTTAATTTGCACTTTCTTGGCTACCAAAGAAGATGAGCATCATTTCATATGTGTATTGCCAATGCAGTTGCCCTTTTCCTGTGATACGCCTCTTCAAGTCTTTTAAACATTTTTCTACAAGATTGCTGTTTTTTACTTACTGATTTGTAGTTCTTTATATATTTTGAAATCTAGTGCTTTGTTAGAGTTTTTATATATATTTTATATATATTATATATAATGTATATTATATACAATATATATATTTTATAAAATTATACACATATACATATATATTATATATTTTACATATACTATATGTAAAAGTCTCTCAGTGCACTAGAATATATATTCTATTTATTCATTTTATGTATATATATAATATATGTTTTATATTTATATAATCTCCAACCTTTTCTTCAGTGAGCTTTAAGAATAAGAGGGTGGGGCATTGGGATGGCCCAGAGGGATGGGATGGGGAGGGGGGTGGGGGTGGGGTTCAGGATGGGGAGCACGTGTGGACCCATGGCTGATTCATGTCGATGTATGGCAAAAACTACTACAATATTGTAAAGTAATTAGCCCCCAACTAAAATAAAAAAAAAAAAGAATAAGAGGGTGGGATGTGCACTAATGTAATGATTGGCATGGATTTAGAAGACAAAAGAGCATTAAAATCTACAGTAGCTTGAAGTTAGTATTGTACTACTTTCTTATTTACTATTGTACTATCAGATTCAGAGTGTATAAAATCATTAGCAGAATATATTGTGCATCAAAAGAACAAAAGAAGATTCTAAACCTAGAAAGCACCCTAGAGGTAAATAGAGCCCATCAAAAAATCCATGATGCTGATTTAAAAACATAGATTAGCTGTGGTTCATGAAGTGCCCAAGAACTCATGGTCATAAATCATACATAGGTCTTGACTCCTCCTACAGTGCTCTAAAGAGTTGTTAAGTGTTATGAAGAAATCTTCCCACAATTCCAGTTAGCATAGGTCTCCTCTTTAAGGCTTGCTCCCTGAAAACTGTTTTTAGTATTAAAAAAAAAAAATCAGAGTCTTGAGGAGATGATAGCAAATTTAGTTGTTCTCTTACTTCTTCTTTAAAACAGGAAATACTTGGGGAGCAAATGTCCCTTATTTATTTCCTACAGAATGCTGGTTTTTCAAGCTTTCCGGATCAGGCTTCCTGCCTAGAGGGCTGGATCTTAAGTCCAGAAATCTGCACTGTCACTCAGATGCAGAATCCATCTATGGTTGATGGCTGCAGGGAGGCCCAGTGCCTCTGACCTATACAAGCATCATCCCTTCTTGACTCACAGAGCTCCAGGCAGTGTGTTTATTCAGGACTTTGGCATTTATGTTTGCTTGGCACATTCAGTTCAATGGAATCTTTAATGGCCACTCTGACTAGTCAGTGCCAATTCCAAAGCTGGGCCTCAAAGGAGAGAAATAGAAAAATAGGACTAGAACTTGAGAGGGAGGAAGAAGACAGCTGAGAAAAACTGCAATTAAAATTTTTTTGTGTGTTACGCTTTCAGGAGTTTTTCTGTTTTCTTGATGGCATTGATAGAGACATTTGTAAGCTTATGCTTGAGTCTTTATAAACTGTATTTTATGTGACACTAAAAATGAAATAGAGCAATAAAGCTAATTTTAAACTTGCTGTATTCCCCTAGAGCAGAAAAAGGATGTGGTAATGTATGAATGAAGCCCAAGCTGACTGTGACAAAATAATAGAGCAGTGTCATTTTAAAAAGCAAGCTCTCTATTGGGATATATAAACAGACATAAACTGGCAGTTCTCTAAGTGTGGTCTGATGACCACTGGTGGCCCTTAAAGATCCTCCAGGTGGCCTTTGGGCTTGTCTCATAATTTTGGTACTTAAGTACAATGACTTTTATACTCTCTCTGTAGTCTAGAATAAGTGGGTTTATAACTCTCATTAATGTCTCTTTAAAAACAGCATCTCTGAATCATTTTGCTCAGGAAATGTGGTCTCTGATGTCCTGTGCCAAAAGGAAATGGTCTGTGAGCCAGAAATACATAAGCTTCCCTGGAATCACATGGATGGACACTTCAGGTAAGCTAACACTTATTGCTGCTCAATATACGAGAGGACTTGGACCAGGTGGTCCTAAAATATGATTTATCTGCCCCCAACTGCTCACTGCTCTATCCTAAATGCAGGAGGGAAAGGAATGAAATCTAGAAGGGTTAGGAGTGTAGACTTCAATTATTTATAATCTTCTGAGTGTTCACGTTTCTTACAGAAAATGTGCATTTATTACTTATAAAAATGTTTTAAAAATATAATGCTACATGCCAAAGCCTTTGACTATGTGGATCACAATAAACTGTGGAAAATTCTGAAAGAGATGGGAATACCAGATCATCTGACCTGTCTCTTGAGAAACCTGTATGCAGGTCAGAAAGCAACAGTTAGAACTGGACATGGAACAACAGACTGGTTCCAAATAGGAAAAGGAGTATGTCAAGGCTGTATATTGTCACCCTGCTTATTTAACTTATATGCAGAGTACATCATGAGAAACGCTGGGCTGGAAGAAGCACAACTGGAATCAATATTGCCTGGAGAAATATCAATAACTTCAGATATGCAGATGACACCACCCTTATGGCAGAAAGTGAAGAACTAAAAAGCCTCTTGATGAAAGTGAAAGAGGAGAGTGAAAAAGTTGGCTTAAAGTTCAACATTCAGAAAACTAAGATCATGGCATCTGGTCCCATCACTTCATGGGAAATAGATGGGGAAACTGGAAATAGTGTCAGACTTTATTTTTGGGGGCTCCAAAATCACTGCAGATGGTGAGCACAGCCATGAAATTAAAAGACGCTTACTCTTTGGAAGGAAAGTTATGGCCAACCTAGATAGCATATTAAAAAGCAGAGACATTATTTTGCCAACAAAGGTCTGTCTAGTCAAGGCTGTGGTTTTTCCAGTGGTCATGTATGGATGTGAGAGTTGGACGGTGAAGAAAGCTTAGCGCCAAAGAATTGATGCTTTTGAACTGTAGTGTTAGAGAAGACTCTTGAGAGTCCCTTGGACTGCAAGGAGATCCAACCAGTCCATCCTAAAGGAGATCAGTCCTGGGTGTTCATTGGAAGGACTGATGTTGAAGCTGAAACTCCAATACTTTGGCCACCTCATGTGAAGAGTTGACTCATTGGAAAAGACCCTGATGCTGGGAAGGATAGGGGGCAGGAGGAGAAGGGGACGACAGAGGATGAGATGGCTGGATGGCATCACCGACTTGATGGACATGAGTTTGGGTAAATTCCGGGAGTTGGTGATGGACAGGGAGGTCTGGCGTGCTGCAGTTCATGGGGTCGCAAAGAGTCGGACACGACTGAGCGACTGACCTGAACTGAAAGTTAATCAAATGTTTAGCCCATGACAGCACTAGCCTAAAGCCTTAAGTATATGAACTAACTTATTTTAATTTTAAAGAATACTAAGTCTGGTGTATTATTTTCCCCATTTTATAGTTGAGGGCTTCTCAGGTGGCTCAGTGGTAAAGAATCCACCTGCCAATGCAAGAACCGCAGAAGATGCAGGCTTGATTCCTGGATAGGGAAGATCCCCTGGAGGAGGAAATGGTAACCCAGCTGAGGAAACAGAGGTACATGAGCTTTTCTTAGGGTCACACAATTAATAAGTGATGGAGTCAAAATTTAATCTCAAAGATCTAACTATAGAGTCCCACACTCAGCTGAGACTTTCTATTGACTTGGTTCTCTAAGGATTTTATATTTGGGGGGAAATTAGCAACACAGAAATTTAAGAAATAAGAAATATAAAAGTCTACCATTCTGTGAGCCACAACTACTGAGCTCACTTGCAGCAACAACTGAAGCCTGTACATTTTAGGGCCCATGAGCCATAACTAATGAACCTCTGTGCTGCAACTCCTGAAGCCTGCAAGCCCTAGGGCCAGCAAGCTACAACTACTGAGCCCACATGCTGCAACTACTGAAGCTCATGCACCCAGAGCCTGTGTTCCACAGCAAGAGAGGCTGCTGCAATAAGAAGCCTTCACATTGCAACTACTGAGTATATCCAGCCCTCTGCAACTAGAGAAAGTCTATGTGTAGCAATGAAGAAGACCCAGCACAACCAAAAACAAAAAGAAAAATAATAATTAATTTTTTTAAAAAGTCTACCATAATCAGCATTGGGTTCAGGGATGTTTTTGCAGATTCTAGCTGGTGATTCTGGTGATAGAGAACCATTGATTTTACACTCTTACGGCCTCATTTGGATACAAGACAATGTGTCCAAAAGTTTACATCAAAATCTCACCCTGGCTTGGTTGCAATTAAAATGTCTTACTTGGGGGAGTGCACTGCTAGTGTTTCATTTAACTGTCTAGAGCTAAGTGGCATGTTAGTACCTCTGGGGGGGGGCCCTGGATTCATGCCATGAGCACAGAAGCAGTGAGTAGCAGGTGCTGCAAAAGTGTGGGCAGAACCACAGAGAGAGGAGGTGGCTACATCCAGAGAAGCCTGGACAGTCCAGGGCAGCTTCTGATTCGAAGATCTGTGAGCATCAGGGCCTCCAGTCAAGCATCAAGGCTGCATCAGGAAGGCAGGTGAGGGTATAGAAGTTATCATGGGGGTTGCTTGCTCCTTGGGGTTCTCCTCTCTCCCCATTACTTCTCAGGTGGCTAGTAACCCACGGGTGTCAGTCGTCTAGATTAATATCTGAGATATAGTCTTTAAGAGCAACCTAGGAACCCAGGAGCATATGTGCACACAGAGAAATTCCCTAATGTACATTTTCTCATTCATACATGAGTAACAGAACAAAATGGCATGAGGCCCATTAAAAGCATTCATAACATGGAAGAAGAGATTTAACTAAAGGCACTGTGGGAACCACAAGCATTCGCAGAAATGAGAAATAATTTTACAAGTACCTGATTTGGTTCTTAGTAAAAATCAAGAGCATATGGACTTGTGAACTAAGATGTTAAATATGAGGTGATACGACAGCAGACTGGGATTTCAAAACAGAACACGACAAAATTTTTCTGGCTGAGAAGCAAATAGAAATAAATAGGGAACTATAAAGGGGATAGGGAAAGTGTAAGAGAAAACCAAACTTTGATAACAGGATTTGTGTCCAACTCTGAGACCCCATGGACTGTAGCACGCCAGGCTCTCCTGTCCTTCACTATCTCCCAGAGCTTGCTCAAATTTAAGTCCATTGAGTTGGTGATACTGTCTAACCTCATCCTCTGTTGTCCCTTTCTCTATTCACCTTCAATCTTTCCCAGCATCAGGGTCTTTTCCAATGAGTTGGCTCTTTGCATCACGTGGCCACTGTATTGGAGCTTCAGTTTCAGCATCAGTCCTTCCACTGATAACAGGATTATATTTACATTAGAAGAACTGGCAAAATGGAAACTGTTGGAGATAAATGGAATAAGTTGGAGGACACAGATGGAAATGGATCCCAGAATCAGAAGGGACAAAGAGACAAAATGATTTCAAAAGACATTTGATATAAAATGCATAGAAGGAATTCCCCAAATATGAATAACATATGCCCCGAGAAAGAGATCAGAATAAATAAGAGGGAACAATGGCAAATATAATAGAAAAAGACAAATCTGATCCTGTAGGTTGAGTGTCTTATTAGGTTTCTGGTAAGATCAGTTCAAACAGCAACACTTTAAAGGGCTTCTTTTTTCTGCTGCCCAGGAAACATTTCCCTTCTTGAATTCTTTTAAGCATGGGAGGACCTCTTAGTAGGAATAAGGAAAGGTAAATCAAATAAAAATAGAAAGATAGAGGTGAGCTCTCAGACATGGCTTGTGCTCCCGGATACTAAAGAGGGATATAATTAATATGTAAAACAGGTGGAATCTCTTGTGTTTGTGGGTATATTAGCTCCTCTGTTCATGGGGATTCTCTAAGCAAGAATACTGGAGTGGGTTGCCGTGCCCTCCTCCAAGGGATCTTCCCACCCAGGGATTGAAACCAGGTCTCCCACATTGTAGGCAGATTCTTTACCATTTGGCTTCCCTGGTGGCTCATCCTGGTGGCTCAGTCTGCCTGCAGTGCGAGAGACCCAGGTTCAATCCCTGGGTCAAGAAGATCCCCTGGAGAAGGAAATGACAACCCACATCAGTATTCTTGCTTGGAAAATCCCATGGATCAAGGAGCTTGGCAGGCTACAGTCCATGGGGTGGCAAAGAGTCGGACACGATTGAGCGACTTCACTTTCTTTCCTTTCATTCTTTACTGTCTGAGCCACCAGCGAAGCCCAATAATCTAAACACAAAAATTAATTGATCTTCCATTTTGTTTAGCTAAGAACAGAGAACAGGCCACGTAATCAGAAAGTTGGAGCATGTAGTCCTGAAAGTGAAAGTATTAGTTGCTCAGTTGTGTCAGACTCTTGCAACCTCATGGACTGTAGACCACCAGGCTCCTCTGTCCATGGAATTCTTCAGGCAAGAATACTGGAGTGGGTTGCCATTTCCTTCTCCAGGGGATCTTCCCAACTGAGGAATCAAACCCAGATCTCCTGCATTGCAGGCAGATTCTTTACTGTCTGAGCCACCAGGGAAGCCCATGAGCGCACTGCTAGTTCAGTGCACAGCTACACATTTCCTTTATCCTATTTTTGCCTCACTTTCCTCCTCTGTGAAACTGAAAGACAAAAACTGCGATAACAATGACCTTCTGCAAGATGATGCTATGAGCAGGTGAGCAAAGCCACACACATAAAACTTTTCCACAAATGTGAGGTTACTAGGAGCACAAGGACCATTAAGTCAAAGCTGGTAGCTGGACTGTGTCTCTCAAGGTGAAGGAGCCATGCCAGGTGATTCCCTAAGAAGAACCTAAATTGAGAAGGAAGATCTCTGCTTTGTGGGTAAAACAATCTTCACTTGTTAAGAAAGAATCATACACTAAGCAATTGCCTTTCTATGTTCCCAGACACATCAGATAAAAATCATTAAACATACATCAATCATGTTGAATAATAGAAACAGGCTTAATAGTGAAAAGTTTTTACAGGATCCATATCTCTTGCTTTGAAAATAAACATGTCAGCTTCACGTCATCATTTATTTTCCATAATGTTTTCACTTCGCTTGATCAGCATTCATATACCAGCAGGAGATTACTATCTCAGAATAAATAATAACACATCCCTCAAGATTTTCTCTTCATTGTACTTTACGATTTTGTACTTAACTATAAGAGCACCTCACAACAAAACTGAATACAAGAACAAATAAATAATGCTATATGAAATGTGTCTTTAGACTGTACTCAAATGTTTCCTATAACATTCCTAGAAGGATTCCACAGAAACACAGCTACAGGAAGAGAAGTAGGCGTGCCGTTGTCCTTCTGATTTCCAGCACTACTGACTCTGGTACAAGGGAATTTGTTATTAGAACCCTGTCTCTTCATGGCTATATTAGTACTTCCAAAGAGCTATGGCTGATGAGGCCATGACAGAGGGAGGACAATGACTGCTCAGTCTTTGAGTATAACCCTGCTGATCAGGGCCTGAACAAGGGCAAGATCAGGGAGTCACTTGTCTGGGGACAGAATGTACGGAGCACCAAAAAATCTTAGTCATCAAGATGAATAATATTTGAATATAACATTCTGAAAAAGAAAACTGGATACAAAAAAAAAATCCATGATGAACAAAATCTGGAGGAGATCACTGCATCAAAATTTCAAATGAAGACAAGATCATAATGTCATTTATGGAGCTGAAATCAGATTACAGTGAGCACAGGATGGTCTTGAAAAGGGGATAAAGTTAGGAAAGGACAGACCAAGGGAAATGTACTGCAAAGGGCATGAAAATACTTCTGATTGAGTGATGGTGAAGGGGTTTTAAGACTGATTATTGGCACACTCACCTCAGGAATGTTTTTTATCCCTTACTAGACAGAGTCACAGCCTAGTTATCAAGACTCTTCCTTTTTTTAAAAAACGTGATTTAATTAATTAATTTATTTGTGGCTGCCCTGGATCTTTGTTGCTGCTTGCTCTGAGCTTTCTCTAGTTGAGGCAAGCATGCGCCACTCTCTAGTTGCCATGTCGGGGCTTCTCATTGTGGTGGCTTCCCTTGGTGCAGAGCACAAGCTCCAGGGTGTGTGGGCTTCAGGAGATGCAGCACATGGGCTCAGTAGTTGTGGCTCTTGGGCTCTAGCGCATGGGCTCAGCAGTCGTGGCATCTGGGCTTGGTTTCCCTGCAGCATGTGGGATCTTCCCAGACCAGGAATCGAACTCATGTCCCCTATATTGGCAGGCAGATTCTTTACCACTGAGCCACCAGGGAAGCCCTCAGCAAGACTCTTTAAAAGCCTAGAATTTAGGAGGAGGTGAAGGGGGCACCAGTTTTCCTCTGCCTTCAAAGCAATTTATAGATTTCTTTGGAAGCAGCAATGTGCCTTTGTGTTTGAGGGACTGGGTGGATATTTAAGTGGATGTTAACCCAAGAGGATAAATGTTGATTCTAAAAAAAAAAAGCTGCCCTTAGCCACACTTTTTTCAATCCTTGATACACAGATGCTGGCCAGTGGGCGTGGGTGGAGCAATGTTCCTCTCCAGAGGGGACAGTGAGCTCCTCTGGGGGTAGCTGTGCTGCCCTCATGAGTGGTTGCTGGCAGCACTGCAGGCCATTTGGCTAATGTATGCATGGCGCCCTGCCACAGCCCAGCAGGTCAGCTGCCCAATTATTGGGGGGACGTCACTCTCCCACCCACTCACAATCTAAAACAGTTATGGTTGTTCTGGGCCTTAATTCTATCCCTTTCTCTCAGCAAAAAAGAGAGAGGTGGAGAAGAATGCAATTAGTAAAAAAAAAAAATACATCTCAAGCTGAGAAGTGCATAGATGATTCAAAAGTCTTCCACATTCTTTCTACTGCCTTGCTCAAAGTAAATGGCACAGATTTATTTTTCTTCTGTTAAATTCAAGTGTGGGTTATATGACTTTCTGGGTGGGCAGTTTATTTTTTGGTCCACATTCAGCTTTAGTTCATACCTTAGTACTGGAATACATATGTGTGTTCTGAAATTACCGTTGATTCCTAATATCCATCCAGACCAAAAGGTTTAAGATTAAACTCAGTAACAAGAATCACAGTGATATTTATTATTGTTGCTCAGTGTCTGACTCTTTTGCAACCCATGGGCTGTAGCTGCCAGGCTCCTCTGTCCATGGGACTTCCCAGGCAAGAATACTGAAGTGGGTTGTCATTTTCCTCATTGAACCTGAGTCTCTTACATTGGCAGGCAAATTCTTCACTAGGGAAGCCCTACAGTGATATGCAAATCACTATTCCGGCCAGTAAAGAATTAAGTGAAAGCAGTGACAGATTTTATTTTATTGGGCTTCAAAATCACTGCGGATGGTGACCGCAACCATGAAATTAAAAGACACTTCCTCCTTGGAAAGAAAGCTATGACAAACCTACACAGGATATTAAAAAACAAAGACATCACCTTGCCAAAAATTTCTTATAGTCAAAGCTATATTTTTTCCAGTAGTCATGTATGCTAATGCAAGTTGGACCATAAAGAGGGCTGAGTTCCTAAGAATTGATGCTTTTGAATTGTGATGCTGGAGAAGACTCTTGAGAGTCCCTTGGACTGCAAGGAGATCCAACCAGTCCATCCTAAAGGAAATCAACCCTGAATATTCATTGGAAGGACTGATGCTAAAGTTGAAGCTCCAATACTTTGGCCACCTGATGCGAAGAGCCAACTCATTGGAAAAGACCCTGATGCTGGGAAAGAGTGAGGGCAGGAGGAGAAGGGGACGACAGAGGATGAGATGATTGGATGGCATCACTGACAATGGACATGAATTTGAGCAAGCTCCAGGAGACAATGAAGGACAGGGAAGCCTGACGTGCTGCAGTCCATGGGGTTGCAAAGAGTCAGATTTAGCAACTGAACAACAAAAACAACAAAAGGATGAGTGGTAGAATTTAGAACTTGTTCCTGGGCCTTTAGCCAGTGGGAAGTCTGTACTCAATGTCTAGCACTAGAAGTGCTGCTGACTGCCTCCAAGCATCAGATGAGGCAGAAACTTTGAATATACATAGTCACTGAAGCTCGTTTCATCACTCCTTCTTTTCTATCAGTATGATGAAACAGGTCTGTAAGAAGTGAATAACTGTCTAAAGTTGATTGGGAAATAGAATTTTTATAATCTTAGGTTAGGAAGGGCTTATAGCTATTGTTCCTCCCTCCCTGTCTGAAATGCTTCTCTTCCAAGAAGCTTTCCCTGCCATAGTTGATGCTACAGGAAAAATGTCATATTTCATGTGGCATTTTTATAATGCCTTGAATTCCAATTACCTGTGAATATGTCATCTGCACACATACATGTATATGAATTTCTGGAGGGAATCACTGAATCCTATTTATTCTGAAATTCCTTGCATAGTGCCTTGAATATACTAAGTGTTTGCTAAGTGTGTTGAATGGATGAATAAAACTATAAAGTTTCATAAATTTAACTTGTCCAATATGCCATTAGACAAACATATATATATATATTTTAGATTTGGACATGTAGAGTGTAATGCTCCCCAAATTCATCTACATATTCAATACAATCCCTATCAAAATTCTGAATAGCTTTTGCAGAAATCAACAAAGTGGTAAGAAAATTCACTTGAAAGGGAGCTGCATAGTTAAAATCATCTTGAAAAGGAACAAAATTATGGGACTCACATTTTCCAATTTCAAAACTTACTACAAGGCTACAGCAGTCAAGACTGTGAGACATTGGCAAAAGATCAACATATAGGTCAATGGACTAGAACTGATAATATAGAAATAAACCATATTTACAAGCAACTGATCTTTGGCAAAAGTACCAGGCAATTCAAATGAGGACAGAATAGCTTTCTCAACAAATAGAGTTGGGAAAACTGGATACACACTTATAAAAGAATGAAGCTGGACTCCTACCTTACACAATATACAAAATTTAAAAATGCATCAGCAATCTAATATAAGACTAAAACTATACAATTCTTAGAAGAAAATACACACTAAATCTTTCTGACTTTAGATTAAGCAATGGTTCCTTAAGTAGGATACCCAAAACATAAGCAACAAAAGAAAAATACAAAGTAGACTTCTTAAAAATTAAAAGCCTCTGTGCTTCACCATCAAGAAAGTGAAGACAACCCACAGAATGGTTTCTCAAATCCTCCAACAAAGAAATGCATCTTGAAGCAAAACACTCCTTTATAACTATTAGAACAAAAGCATTTGAACAGTTCTACAGTTCAGATTTGGTGACTGTGGGAATATAGATGCTGCCTTTATTCTCTGCTGTCTTTTAACAGAGTGCTTTGGCATTGCCTATCAAGATAAAACTCTGAAGTTCTTTGCTCTCTAGTCAGAAAGTCTATCTCTATGAATCTACTCTAGTGAATTATTCAGAAAAATCACAAAAGTATTCAACAACTAAAGTACAAGGATGGCTATTGAAGAATCTTTTATGGTAGCAAACACAGAACTAACCAAAGCCTATCAATGAGGAGAATCTTAATAAATCATGATACAGTCAACATTCATAGGATGGCTATGTAAGCTGACATTCAAAGTTATTAACAATAAATACAGTGAAAAAATTTATGATACGACAATACGTACAATGCCTTATTTCATACTAAACATAAAACAAAGCTTTTATGTTCATTTTTTTCTCAAGAGTCACCTAAATATTAATTCAATATATACTTGTAATTTATCTTGGCTTATGCTATAGACCAGTGCTCACAGGAGAAGCAATATAATCCCAAATAAAAATACATGGAATTCAAATGTTTGCCCTTTTCATGTTCAAATTTTGAGCAACATTTGAAACTGCTCTTTATTTTAACTAAGATGTCTTCAAGTATATACTACAAATTTGGTAAATATTCATCGAACCAAGTTCAAGTGATATAGTAAAAGACTAATAGGCAGAAATATGATTCACATTTAAAGATATGCACAAATAATAGCCTGGAAATATCTATACCAAACAATTTTCATGGGCAATCTCTTAGAGTATGGGTAGAACAAAAAATGAAGAAATTAATAGCATGGGGGACATATTTCACTTTTTACTGTCTCCTCTTCTATATTTAAGTTTATTATTGGCATTTAGTACTAAATTTCATAATTTAAAAATGAAGAAAAAGTGAGCTTAATATACATAAATTAAAATTACTAAAGAATTAAAATACAGCTACATTTGGAAGATAGCTATTTTTTAAAATAGTGTTGTTCGCCTTTCTAAAAAAAATATTTTTCTCTGTTCTCGGAGCAGTAAAAAAAAAAATTGTTCACTTCCTTGAGTCCAGTTTTTCTCTCTATAGATTTGTCTCTTCCTAGTTAAGCAGTATTGAGACAGACTAGCCTAAACTTTTATTTAAAAGCCCCGGCATTTTCCAGTCTCTAATGTCTTGCATTCTGTCCTTCTATCAGAATAAGATCTCATTTGTGTTCAACTCAATACTCACTTTTCATTATTCTGTTGGTTGGCCTGACTTTGTTTAAGATTACAAGAAAAGATGTGCCAAATGGCATGACCCATTATTAAAAATTTAGAGCATTCCAAGTTTTGAGACTCGCACCAAGTGTTTTCAGTATCACTTACTGTTTTATGTGTACGCTTGTCAAAAGCAATTACTCCTGATTCAGCAAAATTCAATGCTTTCTAACAAATGATCAGGAGGGTAAACAACTCATTTACATGGGGAGGTTTACATTTTCAGAAATGCCTCAAGGGAACATTTCCAAGAGGCCAGAAAGGAATTCAGCGAAAAGGAAACAGCAGGAGGATCCTGTATTTCTCTGCAGTTCAGCAGTACTGGATGCCAATACCAACATCATAACATTTCAGAACTCAATTTTCCATATTTTGAAACTTCATACAGAGATTCCATCAAGCAAGTCAATCTGCTATCAAACTCAGCTTTGTCTGTTAGTTGCTGAACTTTCTACTTCATGACTCCCAAGCTAAGCTGTAAGAGTTTTATATCCTGAGAATAAATCAGAAATGATGGAGATGCGTATTATTAACTCAGTGGTTCTCAGACTTTGATGTGCAGCAGAATTGCCTGAAGGGTCTGTTAAAATGCAGATTGCAGGGCTCAACCACAGAGCTACTGATTCCCCTGAGTTTGGGAGAGAGCCTGAGAATTTGCAGAGTTTTAGGTGATACTTCAGTGATTCCTGGCACCACACTTTGAGAGCCACGATATTAACTCTTTAGGCTGCACAAGTGTGCTCAGTCATGTCTGACTCTTTGCGACCCCATGGTCTGTAGCCTGCCAGATTCCTCTGTTCAGGAAATTCTCCAGGCAAGAACACTGGAGTGGGTTCCTGGCCCAGAGATGGAAACTGCGTCTCTTGTGTCTCCATGTCTCTGTGATGTACTGCGCCATCTGGGAAGCCCCTTTAAGTTACTAGGGCCCCAGTAACTAGGTATTTTAGTTCACTAAAAGATGTCCTTCTGGCTTTCAAATTTTAAGGAACCCAGATATTAGTGACCAGTCTCTGAATCTGGTTATTCTAAGAGAAGAGGATGGTGCATGTGGCTGCAGATTTTCTAAAAGAATTCATCTAAAGAGTTGGGAATACCAGACCACCTGACCTGCCTCCTGAGAAATCAGTATGCAGGTCAAGAAGCAATAATTAGAACTGGACATGGAACAACAGACTGGTTCCAAATTGGGAAAGGAGTACGTCAAGGCTGTGTATTGTCACACTGCTTATTTAACTTATATGAAGAGTACATCATTCGAAATGCCAGGCTGGATGAAGCACAAGCTGGAATCAAGATTGCTGGAAGAAATAACAATAACCCCAGATATGCAGATGGCACCACAAGAGAAAGTGAAGAACTAAAGAGCCTGTTGATGAAAGTGGAAGAGGAGAGTGAAAAAGTTGGCTTAAAACTCAACATTCAGAAAACTAAGATTATGGCATCTGATCGCATCACTTCTTGGCAAATAGATGGGGAAACAATGGAAACAGTGAGACTATATTTTTGGGTTCCAAAATCACTGCAGATGGTGACTGCAGCCATGAAATTAAAAGACGCTTGCTCCTTGGAAGAAAAGCTATGACCAACCTAGACAGCACATTAAAAAGCAGAGACATTACTTTGCCAACAAAGGTCCGTCTAGTCAAAGCTATGGTTTTTTCAGTAGTCGTGTATGGATGTGAGAGTTGGACTATAAATAAGGCTTAGTGCTAAAGAATTGATGCTTTTGAATTGTGGTGTTGAAGACGACTTGAGAGTCCCTTCGTCGGCAAGAAGATCAAACCAGTCCATTCAAAGGGCAATCAGTCCTGGATATTCATTGGAAGGACTGATGCTGAAGCTGAAACTCCAATACTTTGGTCACCTGATGTGAAGAACTGACTCATTGAAAAAGACCCTGATGCTGGGAAAGATTGAAGGTGGGAGGAGAAGGGGACAATAGAAGATGAGATGGTTGGATGGCATCACCAACTCAATGCACATGAGTTTGAGTAAGCTCCAGGAGTTGGTGATGGACAGGGAAGCCTGGTGTGCTACAGTCCATGGGGTTGCAAAGAGTGGGACACGATTGAGTGATTGAACTGAACTGGTGATGATTCAACACTGTTGAGATGCAGATTGTGTTTTACAGGGGTGCTGTTTATTTCATTGTAAACAGCCTCTCTGACCTTTGTTTGACACAGTTGAACTGTGTGAATGGAGAAAAGTGAAAGTGTAAGTGAAAGTCACTCATTCGTGTCCAACTCTTTGTGACCCCATGGACTGTACGGTGGAATTCTCTAGGTCAGAATACTGGAGTGGGTAGCCTTTCCCTTCTCCAGGGGATCTTTCCAACCCAGGTCTCCCGCATTGCAGCTGGATTCTTTACCAGCTGAGCCACAAGGGAGCAGAGAGTCTGGGCTTAAATGTGGGTATGGTGCTTTAAGATTTCATGATTTTAACATTCCAAAGTAGTGGCATCTAGCCCTGTGCCAGTCTTTACCGGAATGATCCACAGCCCTCAGGGACAGTATAGAAGAGCGAAAGATGCTTCTATGTCACTTCATTAGGCTTCTGATCATATAGATAGTTTTTTAGTCTTTAAATGCAGGAAGAAATGGCAAATCACTCCAGCATTCTTGCCTGGGAAATCCCATGGACAGAGGAGCCTGGCAGGCTACAATTCATGTAGCAAAGAGTTGGACAGAACTGATCATGACCACTAGCACGAGTTAGTCTTTACATCGAAATCAATGTAGTTCTGATTTGCCATTCAGCAAAATCACCATACTGGGGATTGGGTTCCTCTGGTTTGGAAACTCTGCTAGTTAGCTAATTATTCTACTATTAACTAAAAGTGAAATCTATTAGTATTACAGCATAAACTGGCTCTATGACAGGAAAAGTCAAACCATATAAATACCCAACTGTGTCAGCAAATCCAGTGTTCCAGAGGCAGTGTTAATTGTTTTATATATACTTCAGTGTTTTCTTTTTACTATGTTTTATTGAAATGGGCAGATCTTTTATTTTACCACCAATTTAGTCAAATCGATTTTCAACTGAATCATACTCATTGGCACAGTTTTCCAGAAAGCTGAGGTTTGCCTTATAAGAAGCCAAAGGCAACTCCAATTTTTGCTTGAACCATCAGTGTGGGAGGAAGCTGTGTAAGCCGTCCCTCCACACACTGAGGGTGCAGGAAGAATATGAATTCATCTTCTCTAGGAATTTAGGGGATTTATAAAGTTGGATCACATTATTAAGTTAATAATGATATTTAGTATTTATAGATGTTTTCATAGCATTTTAACAGCTCTGGGATCATTTAAGCATTTCTGCTAAAGTACAATTATCATTTTAATTTTACAATGAGGAAAGATGAAACATAAAATGGTAAAGAGGTTTCTTTAGGCCCTTAAACAGCTATCTTGTAATAGAAGGGAGAGTGAGGGGGGAATGGCTGGGGGTGGGGAACCTCACTTTTCCATTATAGGTAATAATATAAAGGAGAGAACGGACTTTTTAGTCAAAAACAACTGATTTTGATTCCATTTTTTGTCCTTATTAGCCACATGACAGTGAACAAATCACTTAACCTCTCTGAGTCGCAGTTTATTTATCTGCAAAATGGCACAATTATCTTCTTACTTTACACAACGGTTGTAAATATTAGGGTTAATTTGTGTAAAGTACCAAGCACATAAGTATCCAAAGAAATGATGATTATTAGTGCATATTGTGCATTGGGATTACAAATGGTAGATTCTTTGCGGCCAAGAAACAAGTCTCCCTTGCTCACTGTATCTCCAGAATCTATCAAAGTGCTTGGCAAAGAAGACAGTCATTGAATATGTGTTGAATGATTAATGTACCCCAGCTAGTAGCTACTTGCAATTTAATTAATCACAAGGCTTGACATGGCCATCCTTATCCAGGTTTAAAATGCTAAAGATGCCATTCCTGTGGACTGATTACATCTGCTTGTAAGTGAACCCAGGCAACAATGATAGAGACTGTTTACTATTAGAGTTTTAGTGAGAAACCTGGTGGATATGCAAGTAGAAAAGCATAGGGGGCAAGATTCTGGCTATAATAGAAAACTCAAATAGATTCCTAATTCTGGGATGGGAATGCGTGGTCCAGGGTTAACTGGTATGGAATAGACCCCATGTCAAGACTTCTGAAGCCCAGTCCATTAAGGGCAAGTCACGTCTTCAGCTTGTGCACAAATGTGTGTATTCATACCTAGAAGCACATAAAGTACTCAGTAGTATGTAAGGAAGAGCATCTTCTCAGACAGATTTTGGAGTGTGCCTGGTGCCCGCCTCCCCTAAACTGGTAGCTAAAATTGATCATGTATGAGGTAAGTGTATGGGCCAGACAAGTCTGGATTTGACATCTGGCTCTTCTACATTCTAACTCTTTAACCTGTGCAAATTGCCTAACCTTCCTGAGCCTCAATGTACCCTTCCATTAAATGGGGATGATGATAGAACTTGGACACTTAACAGGGCCATGACTGTTAGATGTGATAATGTATGTAATGTGCCTGCAAAGAGAAAGCACCTGGTCGATACTGGCAATGGTGTTAATGATGATAATGATGCATAAAGTTGGAAAGGGTCCTAAACATGATACACTGGTCAGAAAGGCTTGGTTAGAACTCAGGATACAGATGGGTGAACAAAGGGGAATTGGGGGATATCAAAAGCAGAGATAAGGGCAACACAGGTGCATTTTCATCTGTTTAACAATTTTACTTAATGATAACTCTGAAGGTTGTAAATATCAGTGTAAACTGCCCTAGTGATTGCACTTGAAAGGTCAGGATTATCTAGGTTTTTACTGTTCTGCAAACTCAGGATTGGTTTGAAATGTGAGTTTCTTTGCATACCTTTGCAATGACAGCATAAGAAAAAGGCCAGAATTTGTTCAGAGATGATGCTCCTGCTGGGTTCTTGCAGAGTAAGTTTCCCATCACCATCCATCTCACTGATGATGTTGCAACTTGTGTTTTTGATGTTCCCTGTCTTGACTACAAACAAACTTGGAGTTTATCAATTCTGATTCCTCTCACTTCCAAGTGTCTTGTGATCCCAATATGACATTCTTTCCCCTCCACCAGGAAAAGGAGACTGATAGCCTCAACCACACAAAGATGTTGGTCAGGTATATATTATTTCTCTCAAAGGATTTGCAAGTTGAAAAAAAAGAAAAAGCCTGGAGAGGCTAATCCTCACCTTGAAGGGATTAATATTTAACGATGGAATTTTGGGCTTTGCAATACATAATAATGAGCATGCACTGAGGTAGGAACAGGATATACATTGGGGGAAAAAAGCTAGTATAATTTCTTCTCATCTGTACTATATCCCCCCAATTCTGTATGTCTCTGTCTCTCCCTATTCTAGGTATCACACTTAATCATTGGAGGGAAAAATTTACAAACACACAGAATTTGAAAGGGTTGTGTAGACAAATATATTTAAGAAATACTGACCTATGTAATTGTTCAATCCCATGTATTAAAGTTAAAAGATTAGGGCAGAGCACAAGGAGGATTATTTGAAATAGTCATGATGAATTTCTGTGAAGATTCTAATAAATGAATGACAACAAATTCAATCTTAAAATAACACTTTCAATTAAGATCCAAAGTAGTCATTTTCTCAACCACTAGTAGTGGGCAATGTGTCTTTAGCGAAGGAGATCCTCAGTATCAGACAGTATTTACAAGGGTTCAATACACTATGCAATATACTCTGTGAGGGTACATTGTCATCCAGTTGCTCAGTTGTATCCTACTCTTTGCAACCCCATAGACTGCAGCACACCAGGCTTCCCTGTCCTTCACTATCTTCCAGAGTTTTCTCAAATTCATGTCCATTGAGTTAATGATGCCATCCATCTCATCCTCTCTCACCTGCTTCCCCTCCTGCCCTCAATCTTTCCCAGCATGAGGGTTTTTTCCAATAATTCAGCTCTTCACATCAGATAAAGTATTGGAGCTTCAACTTCAGCTTCAGTCCTTCCAATGAATATTCAGGATTGATTTTCTTTAGGATTGACTGGTTGGATCTCCTTGCTGTCCAAGGGACTCTCAAGAGTCTTCTTCAGCACTACAGACTTTGTTTATTTCCTGTAGAATTTATAGTATGGGACATGGTGCCCAGCACATAGTAAAGACTCAGTAAAGATTTGTTTAATAAATGAGTGAACAAATGCAATCTGAAAACTTTGGTTTTGATGACACTTTTATTAATTAAAAAAAATTTAATTGTGGTTAAAAATATAAAACTTACCATTTTAACCATCTTAAGTGTGCAGTTCAGCAGTGTAATGTATATTCACTTTGTGGTGCCATGGGTCTCTAGAAATTTTCTATCTTGCAAAACTGAAACTCTACATCCTTAAACAAACTCCACATTTCTCTTCCCTCCAGCCTCTGACAGCCACTATTACTTTCTATTTCTCTAAATTTTGACTACTTTAGATACCTCACATAAGTGGAGTCACACAGTATTTGTCTTTCTGTGACTGGTTTATTTCACATAACATAATGTCCTAGAGGTTCATCCACATTGTAGCATATGTCACAATTTCCTTCTTTCTTTTTTAAAGTCTGAATACTATTCCATTGCATGTCTATAACATATTTTGTTTACCCACTTATCCAGTGAAGGACACTGGGCTTGCTTGCACCTCTTGGTTATTGTGAAGATGACCAACACTTCGTTCACCTGCAATGAACATAGGTGTGCAAAGACCTTTTTGAAACCCAGCTTTTAATTATTTGGAATATATGCCCAGAAGTGAAATTGCTGGATTATATGGTAGTTCTATTTAAAATTTTTTGAGGAAGCTTCATATTGTTTTCCATAGTGGAAAACAATTTTGTATTCCCACCAACAGTGTACAAGTATTCCAATTTCTCCACATCTTTGATGAGGCTTTTATTGATAGAGAGTGGTGGACATTAAAATGTGTTATTCGAGTCAACTCTTGTAGGGAGCCTAACTGATGGGGGCTTTCAGCTGCTGCCCATCTGGATCCATCATTGTGTTTGTGCTGTTGCCCTACTTCCAAAGGGCTACTCCTTGCCATGACTGAGCGCAGAGTGTGGGGAGGGGATGGGGAAGATTAATACAGGCTAATTTCTGTGAGGCACAGGACTTTTCACCAGGCGCAAGGAGTTCCCTTTGGCCTGGCCAAAACTTTCTTGACATTTCATTGCCATCTGCAACTCTTCCACCCAATCCTCCTTCTTTTCCCCTCTCTTTCTACTGGTAGCAGGTCTGTATCCCCTTATCAAGGATCTCTTTGCCTTTTCCTGCTTCCTCCCCTAGTAAATCTCTTACATATATAATTCTGTCTTGGCATCTACTTCTAAGCAATCCTGAAATAACACGCAGATGTACGGTGGCCAATTCACAGAGAGACATGAAAAGCCCTAAGCCACGAATAGTTTAAATTTAACCTGTGCAAATCCAGCCCTGTAATTTTTTTAAGAAATGAATAGGCAAATACATTTCATCATATCAAAATTGTCATTAGTCTCACTCAAGTGGACTCAGTGTCAACCTTTTTTTCCTAGAAACATCCTCTCTCTCACAATCACAAGAAGAGAAAACTATTGATCAGAATATACATTAGAAGCAACAAATGCATTTATAGAACCCCAGCAATTTCAGATTTAAATGAGAATCCATCCAAGTACGTTAAAAAAGCAAGGACAGAATTACTTACATGTTAAACCTAATGCTTCATATCCCTTCACAGAATCCAGCATTATCTGAAACCCTGGCATGTGAACCAAAGCTTAGTTTTATAATTGGGCTTAAAATCCCCACTTTGAGTGATTTCTAACATAGAGACACTTTATGTGCCAAATACACTTACAAATGAGAACTTTGCTTGGAATTTGAAAGTCTACCTAATTTTGACACTTAATCATATATTTAATCTTACATGAATCAAGAATTGTTGGCTGTGTATAAGTTTTTCTTTCCTATAGAATGCTCATTTCAGATAATGTTTGTGCAACGCAGAGAGAAAGATAGGCATTTGATATCTACTTGTAGATTAATACATGAAAAAATCAATTGCTAATATATACAAAGATTCCAATGGACATTTTAGTATTTAGGTCAAGATGTCTTCAACAGACACAGTGGGTTAATAAAACACAGCAACTGAAATGTAAAAGATGATATTTGTTTTTGAACTTAAAAATGATTCTTTCCAGCAGGCAGGAAAGGCCATTACCCTGAGGACCCGCCTTGCCAGGTCCAAGCCGTTCCCAGGGATCTCACAGCAGCCAGCAAGCAGTCATGAACTGGAATAACATTTACTGGAATGGGATGGAGAGGCCTCTTTCTGGATGACTAGAGGGTGATTCACAGGGACAATTTATAAAATTTTCACAGGGTCTCAAATTCTTTCTTGTTTTGAAAAATATAAGTATTTCTACACATAGGGCAAAGGAAGATAAAGAGGGGGGCATGGATTCCCTCTGATTTCAATGAAGTTCAGTGTCCCTGGTGATTTCAATGAAATCCCTGTGGTGTTGGTCGCTTTTTATTTTTTTAATGTTATCCAAAAGACTAAAGGAAACACAATCCATCAGCTGTGAAAAATGACTAAGTGCTAGCTAGCTGTTTGCAAAGGTATTACCCATGTGACTCCTCCACTTTGATGGTTAAAAGAAGCCAGCGTGGGTTTCTTTTTCATGCCTGTGTGTGCTCGTGTGCGTGTCTCAGGCTGGGTCGCGTTCACTCTTGGCTGGGGTCTGGCCAGCTCCAGTTTCAGTTGTAGGCAGCCATGGACAATCTGCCTCTTTATTCTGCTTGGAAGCTCTGCTGATAGAGCTGTTTAAAGGGCTCAGGTGCTGACAAGCTGGGTGCTGTCAGTATCTGGGATTACAGGAAGTCCATCAAATCTCAGAGCTGCTTTCACTCCACACAGTGCAGAAAAGTAATGAACATATCATTGTCTTCTTTCCTTGCTTGTCTGTCATCGGTAGCCCCAGCGCCTTCTTCAAACTCAGATTCAATATTAATTCTATATTCATGATGTTTTGGCAAATTTGTCATGCTGTTACTATAAATAAACAATAATCCCTTGAATTTGTTTTTCCTTTAAATTTTACAAATTTAAGGTCTTATTTTGAGAATTACATATTCAATGCTCCCTTCCCCCAGCATCTTGACTCGAGCACAAACACATACCCAGACACAGGCTGAAAAAGCCTGGGAGACAACCTGGGTCTTTATTATATTCATAGGCAGTAATGAGTCTCAGAATCATGGGGTGATGCAGCTGTTGTTAAAAAACATAGACTACTAGTCTTTACTCCAAGGAGTAAATCAGCATTTTTAAGACTGGATATCTATATCTTATACATCAAAGTGGGGCTTCCCAGGTGGCACAGTGGTAAAGAATCTGCCAATGCAGCAGGCCCAAGAGACACAGGATTTGATCCTTGGGTCAGGAAGATTCCCTAGAGTCAGAAATGGCAACTCGTTCCAGTATTCTTGCCTGGAAAATTCCATGGACAGAGGAGTGTGGCAGGTGACAGTCCATGGGATTGCAAAGAGTTGGACATGACTGAGCGACTGAGCACATGCTTCAAAGTCTGAGAACAACTGATACATGGATTCTCTAATGTGGTCTCTACCCAGTACAGTAAGACTTTCAGGTTTCTTTTGAAGCTCCTTCTCTGATCACTTGACCCACCAGCTATTTCAGAAGCCCAGTGTTATTCCTCCAGCTGAGTTACCCATCTTAGCCACCCTGTGGCTCTGGGGTATTTCTCTTTGTACCCCCCCCCCCCCCCCCAACTCAGCTCCCTTAGGCACATCTTGCTGAGACCTCTGTCATGAACACATTCTCCGGCTGGCTCTGTCCCTGAACCTGTGCCCAGAGTACTCATTTACTCTCCCACTGCCATCCAAGCCTTTGCTCTGTAGAACCTGCTGCCCACCCAAGTACAGCAAGTCCTACCAGGTACAGTGCCAGCTCTGTGAGTGTGATGAAATTGCTGATCTGTTTCCTGATCTGTATAATAAGAGTTCTATGAGATACATTTCTAAAATTCTCTGCTTCTGGACAGCCAGTAATTTTCTGTGCTCACATCATATTGGATTATTAGCCTCTCCCCACAGCAGCTGTTTTGGCTCATATGATTTCTCAATCTGTCTGCTGGCCGCCTGTTTGGGAGGTGTCCTGTCCCATGGGACACAACTTAGCAGAAATAGTGTCTGGGGTTCTGACTAGTCCGTTACAGGAGGTCAAAGAGGAAGATACACTAACTAGAGATGGCAGGGTGGAGCCCGAAAAGGACCCCAAAAGACAAATGGGGTGACGGTGAACACAGGGTGAATATTTGCGTAGTCTAGGCTAGTGGCAGGTTTTTACAGATCTTAATCCCCAAAGCAAAAGCCATTTATGAACCAAAGGAAATTCAAGTATTATAAACAAATATTGGGGTGGGCATTTATAAGAGGGATGTTTGGGGAACTTAGGTTACTGGCAGGTAAACTCAGATTTAAATCCCAAAAGTCAAAGTCATTTAAGAACTAGGGGGATGTTAGGTATTATAGAAAAAATCTGGGAAATGGTTGCAAGAGGGTATGAGGAAAAGTGCGGCAGATTCTGAGCTGGCTGGCAGTGACCTCAGATCCAGCCTTCTCCATGAGACAACAACCGTGATGGCTATCTGTTCCTGCAGACACAGAGCATTCCATCCCTTTTGTCCTTGGCTCACTCAGACCTTGGATGAGTCTGGCCAAAGCATTGGGGTGTAATGGGAGGGTTGGGCCCCCAGTGGATAATGTGAGATCAGTCTTCTTCTCTCTCTAGTGTCTGGGATTCATGGGGTGGGGACTGAGGTGACATGGACAAGTTATAGCCATCCCACCTTACCTCTGCCACATCTACCTAGTCCCCATGACCGCTCTTCTGCCTTGTTTCCTAAGTTTTGCTTGATGCTTTCGAATTGTGGTACTGTAGAAGACTCTGGAGAGTCCCTTGGACAGCAAGGAGATCCAACAAGTCAATCCTAAAGGAAATCAATCCTGAATATTCATTGGAAGGACTGATGCTGAAGCTGAAGCTCTAATACTTTGGCCACCTGATGTGAAGAACGGACTCATTGGAAAAGACCCTCATGCTGGGGAAGTTTGAAGGCAAAAGAGAAGGGGGCAGCAGAAGATGAGATGGTTAGATGGCATAACCGACTTAATGGACATGAATTCAAGCAAACTCTGAGAGATAGTGAAGGACAGTGGAACCTAGCGTGCTACAGTCCATGGGGTCGCAAAGAGTTGGACATAATTTAGTGACTGAACAACAACAACAACTAGTTCCCTGGAGCTTTACTAGTTGACATGATTGGGGGTTTATATTAGTATCTTCAGGCTGCCCTAAAAACCAGTGGCTTCAAAAAACATAAATGTATTGTCTTATATTCTAGAGCTTGAAGTCTGAGATCAAGGTGTCAGTAACATTGGTTTCTTCTGAGGGCTGTAGGGGAGAAATCTGTCTTATGCCTCTCTCCCAGCTTTGGTAGTTTGCTGACCATCTTTGGTGCTCTGTGGCTTCTGCTACACAACTCCACTCTTTCTACAGTATTCTCCCTGAGTGTGTGTCTGTGTCCAAATTTCCCCTTTCTATAATACACCAGTCATATTGGATTAGATGTCTACCCTTCTTTTCAAGAGAAGAGTCTTGAGAGTCCCTTGTACTGCAAGGAGATCAAACCAGTCAATTCTAAAGGAAATCAACCCTGAATATTATTTGGAAGGATTGATGCTGAAGCTCCAATACTTTGGCCACCTAATGTGAAGAGCCAATTCATTGGAAGAGACCTGATGTTGGGAAAGATTGAAGGCAAAAAGAGAAGGGGGGCAGCAAAGTATGAGATGGTTAGATAGCATCACCGACTCAATGGACATGAATTTGAGCAAACTCTCCACCCTGTTCCACCATGTCCTCTTTTTAACTAATTGCATCTGCAGTGATCCTATTTCCAAAGATACTGGGGAAGTATATTCATCCTTCAATATATGAATGGGGGAAGGGACACAATCCAACCCATAATATGGTTCTTCTTTGTTTTTACCAATATATTTTTCTTATATCTTCAACTTCCTCTGTATCCCTAGCTATTAATAGGAAATGAGCCTTAAACCAGATGGACCACTTGGAATCATGATACTGATTGCTAGGTGCCTAACTTCACAAAGTACCCCAGCCTAGGATCTTACTGTCATGTTCTGTCTACCAGATTGGACCCCCCTGGAAAGCAATACTGACCCAGGAAAAGATCAGGTGTCTCTTGATAGTTATTTTTGGGGCTTTGACCTATTTTCTCTCCCTTGTTTTGAGGCCTGTCTTGTAGACAGGTTAGCATTCCGCCTCTTCCTTTTTCCCAGCACCTTCTCTGTTCATTTGTGTATATTTTCTCCAGACAACTCTGTACAGGCAATATCTCAAAGCCTCATATCTCATGTCTCTAAACAGTAATAGGACTTTCACAGGCTACATTGGCTTCCCTCATAGCTCAATTAGTAATAAATCTGCTTGCAATGCAGGACACCCATGTTTGATTCTTGGGTCAGGAAGATCCCCTGGAGAAGGAAACGGTAACCCCCTCCAGTATTCTTGCCTGGAGAATCCCATGGACAGAGGAGCCTGTCAGGGTACAGTCCATGGGATCGTAAGAGTTGGACATGACTTAGTGTCTAAACCACCACAGGCTACATGCATTATTAATTACATCACTATATCATATGGATTAAAGTAACACTTTGTGCTTTTGAATTCATAAAGTATAACTGAAAACACTACCAAGAAGTCATATATGACCTACAGTACTTCAATTATGAGTAATTTACAGGAAATCTCTAGGTAATATGACATCAATGATGGATTGAATTATCAGAAAGTTACCAGATATCTCCATATTTATTTACCCTTACATTTAACTCACTGGAATATTCCTGAATTCTCATGAATCATTCATTTGGAAAATCTGATCTGAGCATTAGCTCTGCACTATTATGTTAGACTTGGTGGGGGGAGGGGTGGGTGTACAAAATGAATGAGAATCAGTAAGAAGAGCTTGGAAACATTGATTTCTTATACCAGGGAGTGACAAATGAGTGTTAGAGGTGGGGAGTTTGGACTGTGTTTTTCGCTCCAACACCTAAACCATCACATTCTCTGGAGATGGTTTGCTATTAAAGCTAATCGGTTCTCTTGGAATGAACTTGGACAATTTCTTCCTTATGACATAACTGTGAATCCTCTCCAGGCTATAGTGCATCAGGTCCAATTCCTGTAGTTGGTTGACAAGGAAAAGAACATCTCCAAGGAAAACAATGAGTCCAGAGAAGGAGCAGGGGTGGGATGGGTGGCAGAAGCGTGAGGGCTGGAAGTTGTGCGGGGATGCTAAAATAAAGGGGACTGAGATAGATTTTCATCAAAACACAGCAGTAATAGCTTCTGCCAACACAGCTGCCCTGAGCTCTCTCCTATTTACAGTAATATGGCAATAAAGGGAAATTGTAGATGGATGCTACCCAAGGAACAAGTTCTTTCTTAGAAGTGTAAATTGGCATTTAGGCAAGTTAAGAAACAAGGAAAGGGGAAAGTTTCTATATGGGACACAAGACAATTCTCTGTCAGGTCAGGCTGCCGAGCTGAAACCATCTCAGTTCCCTGGGTGGACTTTCCTTAACACTTTCTTGGTTACCTAAGGTTTGGGTGGTCCATGGCTATGAGCCTCGCATATGGCAGTAGAGCCTGCCCTGCAGCAAACCATTAGGCAGCCAACAGGATCTCAGCACAATCATGCTGGGTAGGCCAGAGACAGAGACTGTGGACCAATGTGATCAACCCAGCTTCACAGGCTAGACATAGACACTAGAAGTCACTGCCACTGAAGTGTCTTGTTCTGGGGAACTCTGGGTATTATATTCTAATTTTAATCCTAATTTAACAACTGAGGTCCCTTGAGTGCTTTTATTTGAGCTGAACTGGTCCTCCTTCAGTGTCATAAAGAGTTCTAATCTTCTGAAACAGTATGTTTTCTTCTTTTATTCTTCATCTTCCCCCTCTTCCACACTCTGCTTTAACGCCTCATCTGTTGGTGTTCTCATCATAGTTCTGTCTCCTTAAGTTGCTCATGACTAGACTCTTCCTATTGCATGTCTCGCCTGTAGGAGAGTTCTATCTATGCAACTCTTCCTCCTGTCCACCTGTCGTCTGCTGTGCTATCACCTGGGCTTTCCTGTGGGGAGAGGCTGTGTCTCAGTCATCGTAGTCTCTGGCATAATGCCTGGCAAAATTTCTGCTAACCTGGAAGTGGACGAAAGAGAATGCTGATTTCCTCACCAACTTTTCCTGGTGACACCACCAGCATTTCACATCAAATCCAACTGTCTATGGAGTGAAAGTTACCATGTGCAGGAAGAGTATGTAAAGAACATTGTCACAGTTCTTAACTTCAGTGAGCTTGCCACCCAGTTAGGGTGGCAGGACACAAATAAAGAAAAGATCCCGTAATAACTTACGGTAGGTGGGTGACATGGTTCAGTGCACAGAGCTCAGGGTTAAGAAACTCAAAGGTTAGTCTCATTTTGTCAGCAGCAAGGTAGGAACCCATTTTCTCTGAGGCTAATTTCTTGAGCAAAGTGAAAATAAATTCCATCAGTGTTTTTCAAAGTGTGACACAATATTTTGGGGGAGGAGGGTGACCTATAGACTCAGAATTGAGTATGATTAAATTGCAAGCAGAGAAACTCATTTCTTTGTAAATTTTCCTTTGGGTCACAGAGAAATGAGGCAAGACACAGTCTCAAGCTCAAAGTTTGCCTACTCTAGCCACTAGGATTGAACAATGTTTTGTTTTCATTTCATTTTTTCTCAGGCAAATTGTTTTGGAAGTTTTTCTCCATCTATGCTAATAAGATTTACTTTTAAAAGATTGCATTTTAGTAAGATAAATGAGTTGATTTAAATAAATTATAAAAAAGTAATAGACAATGACATGTGAGTATAACAAAAATTGTAAATGTGGTGCTGAAATGTTTCACGTTTAGGAAATACCAAATAATTCAGCTCTGGGATTATTTGCAGCCCTACACTTCCTAAGATTTTGTGATATTTCCAAGGGAATGGGGTGGCTAAGAGGAGATAATAAGTGCATCAAGATGATTTATTGACAACACAATATGTCAAATGATCCATTGAGAAATAATCTGTTATACAAGTAGCTATGGAGAGAGCTATGGAGAGAGATGCAGATAGATAGTAGTATTGTAGATATAACTATAGATTGCTATACAGAAAGACTCAGATATTAATAATTAGTGTACAGATACTGATGTAGATGAGTATATATTGATACTATTTATTTTTACCCTGATTAAGTGAAACATACTGTCAGATGACCTCGCAGCAAGAAGTGGCAAGCCTCCTGATTCTTGAGAAGTGAAGTTGCTCAGTTGTGTGTGACTCTTAGCAATCCCATGGACTGTATAGCCTATCAGGCTCCTCCATCCATGGAATTTTTCAGGCAAGAGTTCTGTAGTGGGTTGCCATTTCCTTCTCCAGGGGATCTTCCCGACCTGGGGATCAAACCCAGGTCTCCCGCATTGCAGGCAGCCGCTTTACCCTCTGAGTCACCAGGGAAGCCCTGTGACATTGAAAAAAATGTGATATATTTGCATTTTCCTCCCAAAAGGAAAAAGAATCTTTTGAATTCTTTAGCCTGGATTTCTCTCGATTCAGGGGAAATGTTATTTCTTTTCTTTATTTTTTCAAGTTTTAACCTGCAGAGATGTCTAAACTGGCTTGTCTAAAGTGAAGAGGATTCTTGAGAATATAAAGAGAAGTGATCTCATCTAAGGGAGGTGGTTTGGTGGTGGGGACTAGAGAAAGAGAGGATTGAAACTCTCTGTCTCTCAAATGTGGCAGACTCTCAGGTCAGAGGGGGAGGATTCTGTACTAAAATCTTATCATTGAAACCACAGGTTCCCACCCTCATATACTGTTGGTGGGAAGGTAAATTGATGCAGTGCATGGGTGCTCAGTCATGTTCAATTTTTTGCGACCCCAGGGACTGTAACCTGCAAGGCTCCTCTGTCCATGGAATTCTCCAGGCAAGAATGCTGGAGTGGGTTGCCATTTCCTACTCCAGAGGATCTTCTTGTCCCTGGGATCAAACCCATGTCTCTTGCATCTCATGCACTGGCAAGTGGATTCTTTAATCACTGCACCACTTGGGAAGTAAACTGGTGTAGCCATTAGGGAAAACAATATGGAGTTTCCTTTAAAAAACTAAGCCTAAAACTATCATTTGATCCAGCAATTCCTCTCCTGGCTATGTATTTTAATAAAACAAAAATTAGTTATTAAAAAAACATGCATTTCAATGTTCACAGCAGTACTGTTTACAATAAATAAGAGATGGAAGCCACTCAAGTTGTTTCAACAACTTCAACAGATGATTGGATTAAGAAGATGTGGTGCATATATACAGTAGAATATTACTCAGCCATAAAAAATAATGAAGCATTACCCTTTGAAGCAATGTTGATGGACCTATAGAGTATTTTTCTTAGTGAAATGTCAGCCAAAGACAAATACTGTATAATATCACTTATGTGTGTGCAATTTTCCAGGCAAGAATATTGGAGTGGGTTGCTATTTCCTACTCCAGTAATATCACTTATATGTGGAATCTAAAAAATTGTACAAATGAATACATATGCAAAAGAGAAACGGACTCACAGATATAGAAAGTAAATCTGTGGTTACTTAAGGAGACAGGGAGGGGAGACAGACAAATTAGGGGTATGGGATGAACATATTAATACAAACTTCTATGTATAAAGTAGATAAGCAATAAGATAAGTGTGCTCAGTTATTCAATTGTGTCTATTTGAGACCCCATGGACTCTAGGCCTCCAGACTCCTCTGTCCATGGAATTTTCCAACCACGAATACTGGAGTGGGTTACAATTGCCTTCTCCAGGGAATCTTCCAGACCCAGGGATTGAACCCATATCTCTTGCATCTCTTACATTGGCAGGTGAATTCTTTAGCAGTATGCCAGCTGGTTTGATTCCTGGGTCTGGAAGATCCCTGGAGAAGGAAATGGCAACCCACCCCAGTATTCTTGTCTGGAAAATCCCATGGACAGTGCATGGGGTTGCAAATGAGTGGGACATGACTTAGCGACTAAACAACAACAAAGGATATGCTGTATAGCACAGCAAATTATGCCCATAATCTTATAATAACCTACAATGGAATATAATCTGCAAAAATACTGAATCACTATGCTGTACACCTGAAACTAACACCATATTGTAAATCAACCAAAAAAAAAAAAAAGACTAAAGTTTCCCATGATTTTTATGGACCCTCCCCACCCCTCTACCTCCTACCCCCACCTACACACATACTGTTCAAAATGGCCTGAGCAAACACCTGGGCAAGTGTCCACAGTGTAAGACCCCTGACCCATGGTGGAGCACCACAACTGATCAGCATCAGAGTCTTGGACGGAGAAGACATAGAAGGTTGGATTGGCATGGAAAGTGTTCCATTTTGGATATCTATGAGCCTTCAGACCCCAAGAACAACTGATATCAAACTTATAAACTGTGCTGAGTGAGGCACTGAAATTAAATTTATTGAAGAAAAAGTAAGGTGACGTTTGTGCCTTAGTTTGCGGAAAACTTCATTCTCTTGACAGAGGAAGGAGAAATGGAAGCATCTGCAAAGCACAGGCTCTTTTTCTTCTCACATTTTCTTCCCTTCCTTCCTTCCTCTACCCCCTGGCCTGTCTTTATTTTCTTTTCACCTACTCATCACACATATATGCACATAAATTAAATGTAATTTTATATAGTATATGCAATGTTATTATTAATATAATAATAAATCATAAACCAACTTCACATTCATAAAGACATAAAAGTAATTACATCTGAGACATGATGTCTTAGAAGTAAAATAGATGGTTCATTCCATATTCAGCACTTGGAAAAGATATGGCCACAACACTGATGGAATGCCATGACCATATACCATATTGGTTTTCATCATCTTATGAACACATATTTAATTAAACCCAGTCTGGGGCTGCATTCTCACAGTTTAGGTCATTTCTGTGCTAATTTCCAGAAGCATCGTGCACATCCATTGGAATGTGTCAACTAAGTATAATTTGTAATTGTACAAAATCACTTTCCAAAAGCTTCTGCATAGCATCCATCAGAGTGCCATGTAGATAACAACTATTTGTGAAATAGATGGATGAACACTGAATAAATTATTTTTAGTCTTATTTTTTCTACAGTCAAAATTCTTCATCCTATAAAAACTTGAGTAAGCCTCTGCTCTGACTTAGCTTCCACCTCTGTGAAGTAGAAAACTGTGATGAATATGGCACCATATGTTATACAATTAGTCTTCCTCCCTAAACTGACTTTTAGAAACGTGGTGTCATTTTCAGACACACAACTGATTACAATGAATGTGATTTAGAGATTCTAGAAAGAGAAAGACGCTGGGAAAAGTGTCTCACCAGGAGAAAAAGGGAAACTGGGCTCTTTAATTTCACTGTCTGGTCATTCAGCTTTGCACCTGGGCAGAACATGAACCTTTCTTTACTTCTGAGGATGAACCAGGAATATTTAGAATTTCCAAGAGAAAGGGCCCGCAATTATTTCCATGAGAATTTTGGCTAAGGGGACATTTTAACAAAATGGATTCCTGCCCTTGCCTGATTTCTATTAAATGTTCTAGCCTTTCCTGTGAAAACTGGGTAGTGATTTCATGCTTTCGTTATTTCAACTGATCTGAGTTTCACCAGACACTTCGTGGCTATAGTCAGTTCAAAAAACAAATATATTTCCTTGGCTTTACGTGAAGTTAGGAGGAAAGCCTGTGGGGAATTAGATCCCCTGTGGAGGTCATTCTACAGGGTACTTGATGGCAGAAACAGGTGACAGTGATTATTTGTATTAAGTAATGATTAGTACATGTCATTGTACCCAATGATTACTTGTACTAGGAATATTGAACTTCACCTTAATTTTATCCATGTAGTGCAAGGAGTTTTATCCAATTGAGAATATGTGCTTAAAAGTCTTCAATTTCCCCAATGATCCTACAACATCTGCATCTGTATTAGAAGGAATTATCTAAATAAAAAATGAACAATGTCATCACCTTTATAATTTTTCTGCCCCATTTCCACCCAGTGTTGCCTGGAACCTTGAGTCCTAAGATTGCCAGCCATTCCCTGCCTCCCAGTAATTCCCTCCTAGACTCTCCAGCTCGGTACCCTTAGGGTTATTGAACACTGATTATGAGTTCGGTCTGACTGAAGATCAGAATTAAAAATAGAGCAAGGTTCTGAACTCTTAGAGAACGCGAGAATTCTGTTCTTCATCTTGAAAATAACATTAACCCAATATCCTTAGCTCATGTATGGAATTAGCCTATCTAAGCCACAGGCAGTCCATGGGGCTGCAAAGAGTCAGACATGACTGCACAACTGAACAGCAATAACACTAAAGCCGCAGTTTCCCAATCTTTACAATAGAAATAATAATATCATCCTTATGGTGCTGTTTTGAGAATTAAGCCAGTTATATGCAGAGCACCTAGCATACGGCACATGATATACTATGTGCTTAATAAATGAGAGGGGTTTTGTTGTTGTTGTTGAAAACAATAGTGTCTCTCTGTATGTGCTGTTAAAACTACCCTCTTCTGTACTACTTGACTAAGAATCACTTGAGGACTCCTTGCTGCAAAAAACAAAAAAAGTGAAAGACAAAAACATTCCTTTAGAGATGCTGAGAGTCAGATGGATAAATCATTGGTAAATGTATTTGATGGAAAGAAAGACCAGTGACTAAGGATGACAGAAAGAGATTGTAATGTAGATTTTATCACTTATCCTGGGACTGTTTTAACAGGCTCCGAATAAATTCTGCACCATGAGTTTGTCTCCTGCTTTGCTCTTCCTATACATTTCTGGGGGATGAATACAGTTTTGTCAGACTATGACAATTCCTTGTTCAGAAACCCTCACTGACTTCCTGATCTTTACTGAATTACATCTCAAACCACATAGTCAGTTTCCAAATTTTTTAAAACCTCAGCTCTCCCAGCTTCTCTTCATAAACTCTAGCCAAATCACACATGTTTTACCTCCAAGGCATGCCTTATTCACTCCTGCCACAGGATTTCTGTATGTGGCTTCCTTCTCTAGAAATCTCACAAGCAGACTAGTTCAAATGTGATTTTCTCCCTAATATTCTTCCCTGATCTTACCAGTAAGAAGAAATCTTTTGAACTTTTGCATTTCTAAGTTCTTTTTATGTACATCTGTTGTTGTTTAGTCACTAAGTCACGTCCTACACTTTTGGGACCCTATGGGCTGTAGCTTGCCAGGCTCCTCTGTCCATGGGATTTCCCAGGCAAGAATACTGGAATGGGTTGTCATTTTCCTTGTCCAGTGTATCTTCCCAATCCAGGAATCAAACCTGTGTCTCCTGCATTGGCAGGTGGATTCTTTACCACTGAACCACCAGGGAAGCCCACGTACATTTGCAATGTCTGCTAAAATATTTTCTGCTGTATTATGTTCATTTTTCTGAATTTTATCTCATAGTCACATAAAGCACCAAAGAAATTTTAATTATTTACTATGCAAGACTTAACACATGGTTGGTGATCAGCAAGTGTTTTCCGAATAAATGAATGAATGACAGTGATTGTATTGAAACTGCTCAGTGTGGTTGAGAGACAAGATAAAAGCTTAAACATAAATGACAATGAGGTCACAGGTAGTGCTCGTACCAAGTAGGGGCCTGAGAAACTGCTTGCAAGTCTGAGAGGAGAGCAAAATAATGAAATAATTGGGAGATCCAGTCTTGGCCATGGAAGACTTCAGCCCTCTCTCCACCAGGTATTAACTGTTGAGAATAATGCCAAGACTTTCTCATTACCAGAAAAGTAAATTAAAGCCGAAAAGGGGAATAATTTTGCTCCATATGCCAAAAATTGCTGTATATTCTGCAAATAAATATTATTGTGCAAAATATGTTGAAAGTTTTTCCCCTCCTTGGGACAAAGAAACATTCTAGATTTCATATGTAGAATTTATATATTGGGTTGGCCAAAAAGTTCATTTCGATTTTTCTGTAAGCTGTGATGGAAAAATCCAAGTGAACTTTCTGGCCAACCCAATACTGTTTTGTTGAAAATGAGCAAAGTCTTTGTAGACCTTGTTTTGGGTTTAAAAGAAATCTACAATTTCTCCGTCATTAGGAGAAATCTGTAGCAATGGCTTAAACCTTAGTAGTTTCTACAAAACATTGAGATGGTGATGTCTGAATGAATTATAACACACAGATATAAATTTCCTTTATGGACATCATTAGTATTAAAATAATGAGAGTTTTTCACACATCTGGATTTTATTGACACTTTAGAAAAACAGATTCAAGAGCTAAATGAATGAACCCATTAGACAGTTGAGTGGGAATGTACTTGTTTGCAATTTTAATATGTCCATTTGGAATGTGGGAAATGATTCATGTGGGAATCTTCCTCAGATTATAATACAGTGAGGAAGATTGATACGAGATTGATAAAAATGATTCGGGGGAAAAGGATGCTTCCTATAATGGCTTAGGTCAAATGTCAAAATTCAGGAACCCAGAGGTGGATGTTGAGAATGCAAAGGGATCTGAGGGCTTGAGGCCCATCTTTCCTCAATGGTGTTTCCCATCCACATTGACAGCATCAGTATTACCATCTGAAGACACACTCAACATGCTCGTGACACAGGGCAGGTGGAAAGCCAACACAGGATGTACTGTAAGCCCACAAAGGGGAGAAATACTCACTGACCTCTCTTCCGAGGGTCCCAGTACCTAGTCCTATAGTCAGTGTGACCAGCTCAGCCTGGTCTGCCTGAGACCTGCTTAGTTTTAGCACCATGTCTCACTCAGCCCTTAGTCCTGAGAGAACCAGGACAGTTGGCCACCCCACCTCTGGTCAAGGGTGTCATTTAAAGTGGTGCCTCTCTGCCTTGAAGGTGCACACTCAACATCTGTAGTGCTTGTTAAAATTCACATCTGGACTTAACATCTTAGGCTGGGGCCTTAGTTTCTGGATGTCTAACAAGCTCTCAGATGATACTAGTTCTGGGGCTGGTCTGGGGATCACACTTTGAGTATCAGGGTTTAGAGCCTACTTTGCAGACTCTTAGAGGTTAGATGGAGACCTTGCTTCACCATTTACCCCATTTACAAATTGAACATCCTTAGTGAAGTGACTTAACCTCACTGAGCCTTGATTTCCTCATCTCTAATAGAGACTGACAGAACTATCTTCCTCACAGGGCAGTGAGGATTAATTGAGCTAATTATGAACACAGAAGATGCACTCAACAAGTATTAACTGCTTTTATTATTCAGATTCCCTGATGGCTCAGACAGTAAAGAGTCTGCCTGCAATGTGGGAGACCTGGGTTTGATCCCTGGGCCAGGAAGATCCCTGGAGAAGGAAACCTCTTTTGTTATTATTGACATTTTATTGTGTGTCACTGAAGTAATCAAAGAGGTGGTTAACACTGAAAACACAAGTAAGTTGACGAAAGTTTCAGGTAAACCCCTAGTTGAAGGAGTCACAAGCACTGGTGTTTTTAAGGCAAATTAGAATGTTTGAGGCAGAGGCATATTACCAGGATGGGAAACAGGATTGACTCATTAGGTAAATCTTAAAATGTGTGTTCACCATAAAACACTAGTCTTTTACACTTTGTTGCACATTCTGCTCCGGATTCTGAGTTCCCTGGAATGGTAAGCATGTCACAAAAGTCTGAACCTCTGATTCATGCAGAGGAAATTGGACCCACAAAACAATTATGCCCATGGGGTGGCAAAGAGTCAGATATGACAGAGTGATAAAGCACAGCAAGCAGTTATGCCCCAGGGTCAACCTTGAGCCCAGCTGGGCTTCATAGACTTCATGGCCTGTACTGCCAGTTACTGTATGAATTCGAAGAAGTTATGCAACAACTTTGAACTTTAGCGTTCTTACGGCCCATGGGGATGATAACGCCTACCTCAGAGTCCCATATGAGAATCAAAAGTAAAGTGCCTATGCAGGTCTGGACCATGTTAACTGCTAAATAAATACTGGCTAGTGTTATAACTATCTTTTTGTATTAAAACAGAACTATTTCAGCTTCATATTCATTAAGGAAGAAGAGCCATTGGATTGAGAGCTTCTTGGATGTACTGGTTCTCAAAAAATAATAAAGCCTTCAGATTTTGATGACCAGATGCTGCTGGTACCTGACTAAAAGGTAAGGAGCCATCTAACCTGAATTCCCTTCTCTGTTATGAGTGATCTTGAAGCATAACTCATCTTCATTCTTACTCACTGGAGCAGGGATACACTTTGATTATTTGTTACAAAGAAAACCATTGTTGGGCCAATGGTCTGCACCCAGATTGTCACTTGCCAAGCACTGGCTGATTTGACCTGTTTTATTACCAGGTCTGAACATTTGGATCTGAGAATGAAAATGTATGAAACCAGTCCTAGGGAGTGGCAGTTCCTAGGGCCAAGAAAGATGCAGAAATTTTTAGATTTGAGAGCTTGAGGAAATAATGGGCATGTCAGCAGTTAGAGTCAGAACTAATTTATTTATAAAGCCTCACTTTGTGTTCAAGACATATTTTCTAAAGCTAAGCCATATTTCTGATGTTGCAAGAAAAAGATCAAAAATACTTAATCCTAAGTCTAAGAAACAAGACTATTGTCCTATTCAAAATTTGGCAGGCCTATGTCTCAGAAAAACAAAACAATAGCTCATAAATTCTTCTTTCAAATTACTTGACCAAACCCACACATGCTCTCTTGCTTCTCGTACCTGGATGCCGTCATTGGATACAGAACTGGGTTATGAACTCATGTCTCAGTTCGGGGGAGGAGCGTTGGTTTGGAATCAGTTCAAGTTCTGGCTGCTCTACTGAGGAACAGTGTAGTTTTGAGGAACTTATTTAAACTCTCTGATCCTGATTTTCTTTCTTTATGAAATAGCTATACTCCCTTCTTCAAAGAGTATTGGGAAACAAATGATATAATATTCAAAGAGACTCCCACGGAGCTCAGCTCATAGGGAGTATTTAAAACATATTCATTTTCTTCCTCTCTTCTCCTATGCTTTGTACCTTAATATGCATTGGCTTGTTCCTCAGATTGCTGTCTGCCATCTGCTGCACGTTTGAGATACAGACAAAGTTTAAAGCCTCCTTGTAGGTGTTCATGATCTGATCTGTGTCCCTCAGGTCACTACTGAGCAGGATGTCAGCCCTTGATCCAGCTATCCTAGAGAACGACATCATCGGCACTCCTTACCTAATATTGATTTGAAATAGTGAGCATAAATCCAAATGTTTCCTGTATACAGTTTGGTGGCCAGGACACATTGACATGGCAATGGTGCCATTGAAAGGTTTTCAGAGATCTTTGTTTCACCACTTACCAGCTGGGACAGAGCACCTGTCAGTGAAAAACCATATTGTATTTCTGAAGAATATTTCTCAATTTAGCCAAAAAAGAAAATTGAGGGTCTCAATTTTAAAACTGCAATGCTTTTCTTTAAGTAGGTCTCATGCCATTTGGTTATAACCGTATGGAAGATTTTAGTGCATAATCGCAATAATTTCTTACAGTTTTAAAAATGGATGAATCTAAGAGTTCAATCACACCCTAAAAACCAAGATCTGAACTCATGTTTATCCCAAATACCTCTAACTCTTGGCAAAGTGGGGCATACAACTTCCTGCTATTTAGTTCTTCATTTTTCATATTTTAGAGCTACTAAAATGTGAAATGTATAGGTTATGAAGCTCACTCTGTTGGAAGCTTGAATCAGTGAGGATAATTTGGTCCTAAGTGAATATTCAATAAAATGTACTCATGTAGTAGATAAATGGAAGCTTTATTTTTCCCTTAATTCTTCATAAGAATCTAATTTCCTTCATACACAGCAAACATGTTTTCCTGTGTTTATGACTAGAAAGAGCACAAGCTATAGAAATAAGTAACTGAATTTTAGTTAGAATGTTTTCCTTTTGATGTGGGCCATTTTTAAAGTCTTTATTTGAATTTGTTACAGTATTGCTTCTGTTTTACGTTTTGTTCTTTTGGCCGCAAGACATGCGGGCCCTTAGCACCCTGACCAGGGATCTATCCTGAACCCCGTGCACTGGAAGGCAAATTCTTAACCACTGGACTACCAGGGAAGTCCCTAGAACCTTATCTTTTTGAGGAAGTAATTTTGTGAAAGTTGCTAACATTTTGGTGTTTCATTTTCTTCATCTCTATAATGATTTTGGCTAGCGGACTCCAATGGCAATCTCCACAAACTTTCATAATTCTGTATAAAATCCTCATTTTTTGATCTAAAATGTGCAGTGGCTAACTTTGATATCTTTTGTTCCTCCTTTGTTGAAATGCATAGAAATTATTCCTGAAAATACATATACAGTTTTTCATTGTATTAGGAAGGAACATTCCTTATGGTACAGCACAATGTCCTCGTAATGAGTGGGCAATAACTTAAAAATCTGGTAAACTGGCTAGAAAGCTGAACAACCATTGGTGGCCCAATATAATACAAATTAAATCATCAGTGGCCCAACATAATGGGGAAACTGGAGAAAGCTGATATTACATTCTAATGAAACAAGCATTTTTTTAGTGTAAAGAAAAGTGTACTTTTCTGACTGATTCGCGTTTTTGTTGTACAGCAGAAACCAACACAACATTGTAAAGCAATTATCCACCAATTAAAACAACAACAACAACTAAAAGCCAAACAAAAGGAAAAACAATTTAAAAGTACTTTTACTGTTCCCATCCTCAATGAGAATAATTTATTTTTTAGCAAATATGTATATCCCCAGTTTGAAAAGAAACAACCAAAGGGGGAAGCATGTATCTGATTCCTGCTACTTCCTATTCCATCTTGTCCCACCTTCCGCTTGCTCTCACTGACCATCCACATACGCCTCCTTCCCACCTCTGCCTAGACTGCTCTCCCTGCATCCTTGGACAATGGGTTCCTATCATCACCCACTCTCTGAGGGTATCACACCATCTCCTGAATAGGCTCTCACAGCCATCTTAGTTATTCCTAGTAATTCCCAGCACATTACCCTGCTTTGTTTTCTTCCCAACATAGAGTAATAGCTGAAATTCTATTTTATTTATGTTCAATATTTATTTATTTTCTGTCCACTTCATGAGGGTCTGTATAGAACAGACTCGGGCTATCTTGTGCATGCCTGGCAAATAGTAGGTCATTAATTAATATTTCAATAATGATAACATTAATGTGTATGTGCTCAGTTGTGCAGTTGTATCCAGCTCCTTGTGACCCCATGGACTATAGTTCACCAGGCTCCTCTGTCCATGGAATTTTCCAGGCATCAATACCGGAGTGGGTAGCTATTCCCTTCTCCAGGAGATCTTCCCAACCCAGGGATCAAACCCGGGTATCCAGCATCTCCTGTGTTGGTAGAAGGATTCCTTACCACTGAGTCATCTGGGGAGCCAATAACATTCATGATAAACCTAAAAACATATGGGCACCTACTGCATGTCAGACTCCACCTAGATTAGGCTTCCCTGGTGGCTCAGTTGGTAAAGAATCTGCCTGTAATGCAGGAGACCTGGGTTCAATCTCTGGGTCAAGAAGATCCCCTGGAGAAGGAGATGGCAACCCACTCCAGTATTCTTGCCTGGAGAATCCCATAGACAGAGGAGTCTGGTTGGCTACAGTCCGTGGAGTTGCAGGAGTTGGACACTGACAGGGAATAAACCACCACCACCCCCTTAGATAATCTTCCTAAGTCTCAAATCAACTCTATGAGATGGATCTTCATTTTAACAAAGGAGGGAAAAAGAGGCTTCTAAAAGGTTAGAAAAGATAACATGCTCAAGATCTCAATGTTCTTATAGGTGTTAACTGAGATTTTAATTTAAACCTCTGAATGCATTTTTTGCTGGACTGCCTCCTAATTAAATATGCCTCCATAATTAATAAATCAAGCAAAACATGTCCATTGCCTTGTATTATCAGAACTATTGGATTATATTACTCTTTAATGAGCAATAATTCTTAACATTTTATCTTCATTAAGGAAGTTAAGATGTTCTTTGCACTCCCTTCCCTAATGAACCATGTTTCTCTAAGAGAAGACATTACTAGGGTGTATCTTTCTTACCATAAATACCAACTTTAAAATATATCACTTTAAACACCCAGATCACTGTATCTAATATTTTCCTCAGACAGACATTTATAGATTGCATATTTGTGTCCCTACAAAATTTATATGTTGAAACCTCTTTCCTCAACATGATGGTATTTGAAGGTGTTTAGGGTCATAACGGTGTGGAGCTCTCATGAATGGCATATTGTTGTTGCTCAGTCATGTCTGAGTCTTTGCAACCCCATTGATTGCAGCACGCCAGGCCTCTCTGTCCTTCACCATCTCCTGGAGTTTGCTCAAACTCATGTCCATTGTGTCATAGTGCCCTTATAAAAGAGCGCCCCCAGAGAGGCCCCTCATCCCCTCTGCCTTGTGAGGTGACAGCTAGAAGGCATTGTCTGTGAACTAGAGAGTGAGCCCTCACCACGCATAGAATCTGCTCGTGACTTGATCTTGGACTCCCAGCCTCCAGAACTGTGAGAAATCAATTCTGTTGTTTATAAGCCATCTTTCTATGATACTTTCATTATATAGTGACTGAGAGAAAGATGTTGGAACAATGAGGAAGGTCGGGTGCTGAAATAGTAAAAAGGTTTTAACAAAAGGATAGATTTCATGAATGTAATTCAGAAGCCAGTAAGTTAGAGGAAAAATAACTGGGAATACTAGATAGTAGATTCCTACACACAGAGTCTTAATTTTTGACTTTTGAAGGGTTTCTTAAAAATACCTAAAGTTTTCATACTGGGTCCTGAGAAGGATGACATGATTCTTAAAAATAGAAATTCCAAGGCCCAACCCCAGATCTACTGATTCAGAATCCCCGGGTGGAGGTGGGGGGAGGAAGGAAGAGGTATCCCAGAAGAACATTATATTTAAGCAAATTTGGCAAGACTGAGCCCAAGAATGCTTATTACGTGAGTAATACAGGATGCACAAAGATGATAATGTGAGGCAAGCAAGAAAACTTTATGAAATTCTTTACATGAAAGAAAAACCTTAAATCTATTATATACTCACTATTGTATTTTTGTTACTTTCCATTGCTTCTCATATAAGATAAGAATTCAGTACCTACTTTAGATGAAAGATTAAAAATTTTAAACACTCAAAACTTCCATCATCAAATTTTGTTATTGTTGTTGCTCATTTATTGACTCTAAGGGTATATTTCTTTCTTTTACTTATAATGTGTGTATGCATGCCTGCATACACATGCACACACACCCTCACATATGTGCACATGCATTCACACAGTTCCATGTCAGCAAAGAAACCCTCACATTCCAGATATGTCTTAGTGAAGCATGATGGTTAAGAATTCTCAATATTTTCACGTTACTTGGAACACCAGTAGGTAGGTTACCCTGGCTCCATTCCCAGAATTGAACAGTAGGGGCCTTGTGAAATGCTAAATGGTGTGTATAACAGTATTCAGGCGCTCCGAGAGCCAATCCGTCAAAACATTTGCTGCTTTGAAAATGTGTTCTTCAAAAAAATGGGCATGTGGAACTTATTACGCTGTTTGGTGGAGTTCAGGCAGCAGAGTCCAAAATAAGCATAAAACCCTTTTGAGGATACAATTCTACCTTAAGGTAACCAAGTCTCTGAAACTGTCCTTCTCTAACCTAAAGAGGTGTAGAAGTCTCACAGGAAGTAGCAGAGATCCAAATATTTTCCTGGGATTCAAGTGCTAGAACAGCACAAAAATTGGTAGAAGTTTTGAAAAGACCAAAAAAGTAATATTTAAATAAAAGCTTGGAACATTTGACCTGTTTCAGTAACGCTCCCTCAGTGGGTATCTCTTTATCACCCATTTCTATCACGGTCGTTGGCCCATAATTGTTGTTCAAGAAATATTTGTGAACAAATAAATCTGACATTTTACAGCTACATATTCAAGTAGAGATTAGAATGCACAGCTACATACTTGTAGAAATTTGATGGATGAAAGAGAAATTAAATCCTTTAATCTCCACGGAAATAAAAGAAACATTTGAACAAAGAAGAAAACAATCAAAAGAAGGTCCATGATTAGCTTATTCTCATTTTTTCCCTCCCTGCTGATTTCTGTGACACCTGGATTTAAGAGGCTAGACTTTAAACTTTTTTTTCATGTCCTTATATAATTGAAATAGTGAAATATCAAAGGAAGCTAATTGATAGAATTTATGAAGGATTAACTTACTTTGAACCTGCATAACATAATGTGTGCTGTACAAGGTGTTAAAAGAAAACCTGTGCTTCTTTCTCGTTAGCAGAAAAGACAAAAAATGTTATTATCAGTCATTGCAGACAGCAAGAACAGAATTTAGATTTTGAAGCTGAAAAGCCTCAAACTCCTTGCTGTGTTTTATTATGCATAACTGAAATTCTTCACAGTTACAAAAGTGTAAACTCCTCCTGATTGCATCAATATGTACTTGGAACAGGGAGGCCTGGAGACCACTCATTGTGAAGGAACTCTGCAGCTACATTTTGATTTGGTTTGAAAGAATAAAAGTAAATCGAGAAAGTGTGCTTTTCTGTGAAAGCCACACAGGCATCTCATTTCTACCTTCTTGTGAACCATAAGGTGAATTCATTTGCCTTGAAAATCTCCTTCATCTGAAATTTCCTGACAGTCAGAGACAGTCCCTTCTCAGCATGTTTGAGCACCCAAAGAGCCTTGCCTGGACTGCTCTTTGATGGTTTAAATTCTCCCAATGCAATGCTCACTTCTGCCCATTACCTTATTTTTCATTATTTCATGTTTCGTCTTTTATATTTTATGACTGCTTCCTTTGGGATTTTTTTTTTTCCCAAGAAAAATGACAAGAATGATCCACATAAGTCCATAAGAGAGGTTGTAAAATAAACATTATACCATGCGTGTGGGGTAAAAAAAAATAACTACAAATGGCTGTTCTCACTTTCTGGCACTTACACACATGGCCATCTGTTTGAGGGCTGTTTTACTTGGCTCTTTCCCAGCATTTATGTAACTGGCCGATTGAAAGGAAATGACATCACCAAGTTTCCTGAAGACTATCACTGGAGCCACAAAAAAGTTAGGAAACAAATTGCTTAGTAAAGAGAAAGATGTTTTTCAAATGTCTCTTTTCTCTTCCGTTTCTTTCTTTCTTTTTTCCTAACACTTCTAACAATTTTTCCCCTACTTCTGCACCTTCTGTGTTAATATTTTCAATGTCTGCTTTAGGGCTTCTCCTCTAAATTATGAGGAATTAAGAGGGGGAAAAAATGCTCTTCTTTGTGTCCACACGATATGATCATAACATGTTGAAAAGTAAGGAGCTCTCACACCCACCTAAAATCCAGTAATACATTTGATTGACTTCTTTCTCTCAATTGACAGCAGATTTTTGAACCTGTAGATCTAGGCTTTGAAAAGATCTGAAGTAGTTCTCACAAGACTTAAATTTTTCAGCTACCAGCTTTCTCTTACAGCTTGACACATGGAGCATGATGGGATGAAGAGGAACATTTGGAAAGTATATCATATTTGTTGGCAACACCAAGATGTCAGAGGCAGGAATGATAGAGGTTTTTATATTAACAGCATAGTTATAGGTCCTCTTATCCCAGGATCCAGTAATTTGCACCACTGGACCAAGGGGCTTTGAAGCCATCTCTAGGGGAAGTCTAGCAGCTATTTTTAAGGCTCACAATTGGATGGAAAACATATTAAGTATTAGAGGAAATTAAGTATATCTGCTTAATATTTTCTCAGGAGTTCAGAGCAAAAGATTACCTAAACAGGGGCCTCTTTAATTCCCTGTGTTAAAAACTTTGGAATTTTAAATGCCGTATATCATTCCAGTGGCCTTCCGCTTGTGGTCTCCTGTAATATTGGACTGTCGGAGCTGCGTCGTCCTGAATCAGCATTCTTTCAGCTGCGATGGGAGCATTAGTTTGAAAGTGTGCCTTTTTGACATTACCTGGATTGGTTTGAAACTCACCTCCCCACCTCCCTGTCCTTCCCATCTCTTTCCCATCCATCATCATCATGGGTAGTGGATTCTGCTAGTGCCCCACCCCCAACTGCCTTTGCCAGCTGATGCATCCATCCTTCAGGTGTTTGGGTTCTCTCTGGAGAATTGTCAGTAGGTGATGGGAGCTACCTGCTGGGGCTGGGACAGTGTCACCCTTCCCCCCACCCTCCTATTTGGCCAGTGACTGACAGGTTTAGATATATAAAATTCTTGAGGGGCTTCTCTGATGGCTCAGTGGTAAAGAATCCGTCTGCCAATGCAGGAAACATGGGTTCAATCCCTGGTCTGGGAAGATCCCACATGCTGTGGAATGACTAAGCCCATGTGCCACAACTACTTAGTTGCTCTAGAGCCTGGGAGCTGCAACTACTGAGCCCATGTGCTGCAACTACTGAAGCCCACGTGCCCTAGAGCCCATGCTCCACAATAAGAGAAGCTTTTTCTTAATAAGGTTTGGAAAGGTTTTCCTCTCCTGTAACAAGTCACACATATCTGAAGCCCTGTCATAGACTCAGTTTTTTAGGGCCTCCTACCTAAGGCATGGGTTTCCCAGTGCACAAGTGGTAAAGAACCCACCTGCCAATGCAGGAGACTTAAGAGACGTGGGTTTGATCTCTAGGTCCGGAAGATCCCCTGGAGAAGAAAATGGTAACCCACTCCAATATTCTTGCCCTGAGAATCCCCATGGACAGAGAAGCCTGGAGGTCTATCGTCCATGGGGTCACAAAGAGTCGGATACAACTAAAGGAACTTAGCATAGCACAGCACCCAAGGCCCTCTGATTATCAACGATGATATCCAAATGATGAGACAATTCCACGAGCAATTCTATTGAAGTCAAAAGCATGAGAAAGGTCCCTATCAAAGTTTATACAGCAAGACAAATGGAGCAGTTGGGAGGTTATCAGTCAGCAGCAGCATCTAAAGAAAACAAAATTTAAGGTAAGAATGTAAGAAAAAGGAAATCATCAGTGATAAGTTACTTGAAAGATTTTAAAGAATCTGGTGGAGACTGCAGAGACAGATAAAAAATGTTGTTGGATTTAAAAAAAAAGCACATATGCATGAAAAAACTTTGGAAAACATAGAGAAGTAGAAAAATAATATCGAAATCACCTGGAATCCTACTATCCAGATATAATCATTTTAGATATATTTCGTTACAGTTTCTTTCTTTCTATCATTTATCTACACTTGTATTTTATTCATATGTATTAATTTATATACATTTATGCATTGGGAATTGCTACATATACAATTTAATATCCTGCATTTTCTTCTTGAACATTACTACTAACTTTTCATGTCATGTGGTACTCTGGAAATCCTGTTTTCAATGTCTACAGAACATAAATTCTATAGATTGACTATAATATATACTTATCGTCAGAATTTGGGTTTGCTAGCAATTTCTTGCTATTTACAACACTGTTATAAGGAATAATAGGCTTTTACATAAATCTTGATGTTCATTTTAGATTTTCATTTATAGCTTATACTAATAGTATGCTATATTATACTAATAGTAAAACTACCAGGTCAAGTGCATGCAAATTTTAAATAAATTGTCAACTTATGTTCTGATTTTTGGCCAACATACTGGCAGTTATTTTCCAAAAAGGATGTGCCAATGTGCAATTACTGTAATAAAAATTCCATTGTGTAGTGCTATTGCCAAATTCCATATGCAAATTAAATAGAAGCAAATTTAGTAAATTTTATAGTAAACAATATAATCATTTTTTGTGTGTGTGTGTGTATGTTGTTTGGACCTTGTTTCCTCTTGTGTAAAGATGAAAACTTTTTTTGTTGTTGTTAACTTTAAAATAAACATGCTCCTAGGAAGCAACCTAAGTATCCACAGATGAATGAATGGATAAAGAAGATGTGGTGTCTATATATATACAATGGAATATTACACAGACATAAAAAAGAATGAAATAATGATATAATACCATTTACAGCAACATGGATAGGCCTAGAGATTATAATACTAAGTATGCCAGGCAGAAAAAGACAAACATCATATGATATTGCTTATATGTGAAATCGAAAAAATATGATACAAATGAACTTATTTGTAAAACAGAAATAGCCTCATAGACATAGAAAAGAAATTTATGGTTACCAAAGGGAAAAAGTGGGGGAGGGATAAATTAGCAGTTTGGGATTAAAATATACACACTATGACATATAAAAGAGATAACCATAACTACAAGGACCTACTGTATAGCACAGGAAACTATACTGAATACTGAATATCTTATAATAACTTATAATTGAAAAGAATATAAAGAAGCATATATATATATGTGTGTGTATATATATATATATGTAACTGAATCCCTTTGCTGTACACCTAAAACTAATGCAACATTGTAAATCAACTATATTTCAATAAAATTTTAAAGCATATGTTTATAAGAGATAAAAAGCAGGTTCTTGATTTTTTCCTTTTTAATATGCTTTATTAGGGTCTAGAGAAAAATACTCCAATGAAACCCTAGGTTTCAAAAACATGAAAACAAACTGTTGATGAGGGAGGAGGGAAGAAAAAGGTGATTGACTGGCTCACTGTTTTGGGAGACATGAGCCCAGCACACATGAATTTCTTTACTCCACTAACGGAAATTGATTCTTTGCTCCACTTGAATTGTCTTGATACACCGACCTACTATATTACATACATAGCTACGGTATGCCTTGTCTTGTGGACATTTCATCCCCAAATGAACATTACTTGTACCTGAGTAATTGAGGAATTGTGAACAAAATCATAGCATTTGATAACAGTAAAAGCATAAAAGTCAGTCTGGTGTAAGCAAATTTAAAATAATGTGCAAATATCACATGGAAGAAGAATCATGCCAACAACTGGATGGTGGCTCTCAGAACTGAAAGAGGAACCGTGGAAGGAGGGGTGGGTACTAACAACTCTGCAGTGCTGGACAGGCAGGAGATAGGAAAAGAGACTGAACCATCTTCAGGTTCTCGTCTACCTCCCCAAATGTCTCTTGTGGAATGGGGTCTGGTTTGTTCCTGATTTTATAATGCACCAAGTGACACGCTAGGTAAAGATGCAGTGTTGTAATGGGTAAATCACTCATGAATAAGTATGCTATTATATATAGCCAGTTTCCTTTATGTATTTGATTTATAATAGTAAGCAAACTGTACATGCGTGTTTTTGCTGTATGCATACATATGGATTTGTGGGCCTGTGATTTCAATAACAAACTGGCATTTTTCCATTTTTAACGAATTATAGGTTTTGCCAACATGGAGTCTAAAGAAAGAAGAACAAAGGAATGAACATATAACAGAAACAAATAGCAGAGGAGATGCCCAGAATGATTGGGAAGGAGTAGAAAGGCAGAGGAAGGGGTCAGGATGCGGGCCTGGCAGACTCTGCCAAAGTGAACATTTTGATAAGAAACAGATTCAAGCTCTCTATACTCGATAAGTCACTTTCCATCTGATGCTGTTTTGACATCCAAGTTCCTCTGTGGTTGAGGTGCTTCAACCAGTGCCCAGATTCTGGTTTCCTTTCTCTCTCTCTCTCTTTTTTTCTTTTAAATATGCTGCTGTTTACTTTTAAGAAAATTGTATCTTGTCTTAACACTTTGATATGCATAAATGTCATAAAATATATATTTTACCATATCACTTTAATGAAATATTTTATTAAAAATTTTTATATATTTACTATTTATTTTAGACTGTGCTGGGTCTTAGCTGCTGTGTGGGCTTTTCTATAGTTGTGGTGAGTGGGAGCTACTCTCCATTTGTGGTGCATGGACTTATTGCAGTGGCTTCTCTTGCTGTGGAGCAGGGGCTCCAGAGTGCACGGGTTTCAGTGGTTGCAGCATGTGAATTGAGTAGTTTCTGCTCGTGGGCTCTAGAGTACAGGCTCAGCAGTTTGGCACACACAGTAGTTTGGCTCAGCTGCTCTGCGGCACATGGGATCTTCCCAGACCAGGGATGGAACCCATGTGTCCTGCATTGGGAGGCAGAGTCTATCATTGAACCACCAGTTCAGTTCAGTTCAGTTCAGTCGATCAGTCGTGTCCGACTTTTTGCAACCCCATGAATTGCAGCAGGCCAGGCCTCCCTGTCCATCACCAACTCCCGGAGTTTACCCAAACCCATGTCCATCGAGTCAGTGATGCCATCCAACCATCTCATCCTCTGTCGTCCCCTTCTCCTCCTGCCCCCAATCCTTCCCAACATTAGGGTCTTTTCCAATGAGTCAACTCTTTGCATGAGGTGGCCAAAGTATTGGAGTTTCAGCTTCAACATCAGTCCTTCCAATGAACACCCAGGATTGATCTCTTTTAGGATGGATTGATTGGATCTCCTTGCAGTCCAAGGGACTCTCAAGAGTCTTCTCCAACACCACAGTTCAAAAGCATCAATTCTGCGGCGCTCAGCTTTCTTCACCATCCAACTCTCACATCCATACATGATCACTGGAAAAACCATAGCCTTGACTAGACTGACTTTTGTTGGCAAAGTAATGTCTCTGCTTTTAAATATGTTATCTAGGTTGGCCATAACCTTCCTTCCAAGGAGTAAGTGTCTTTTAATTTCATGGCTGCAATCACCATCAGCAGTGATTTTGGAGCCCAAAAAAATAAAGTCTGACAGTTTCCACTCTTTCCCCATCTATTTCCCATGAAGTGATGGGACCAGATGCCATGATCTTAGTTTTCCGAACATTGAACTTTAAGCCAACTTTTTCACTCTCCTCTTCCACCTTCATCAAGAGGCTCTTTAGTTCTTCTTTACTTTCTGCCATAAGGGTGGTGTCATCCGCATATCTGAGGTTATTGATATTTCTCCCAGCAATCTTGATTCCAGCTTGTGTTTCTTCCAGCCCAGCGTTTCTCATGATGTACTCTGCATAGAAGTTAAATAACCAGGGTGACAATATACAGCCTTGACGTACTCCTTTTCCTATTGGAACCAGTCTGTTGTTCCATGTCCAGTTCTAACTGTTGCTTCCTGACCTGCATACAGGTTTCTCAAGAGACAGGTCAGATGGTCTGGTATTCCCATCTCTTTCAGAATTTTCCACAGTCTATTGTGATCCACACAGATGCCACAAAAAAAGAAAACTACAGGCCAATATCACTGATGAACATAGATGCAAAAATCCTCAACAAAATTCTGACAAACAGAATCCAACAACATATTGAAAAGATCATACATCATGACCAAGTGGGCTTTATCCCAGGGATGCAAGTATTCTTCAATATTTGCAAATCAATCAATGTGATATGCCACGTTAACAAATTGAAAGATAAAAACAGTATGATTATCTCAATAGATGGAGAGAAAGCCTATGACAAAATTCAACACCCATTTGTGATTAAAAACTCTCAGAAAGCAGGCATGGAAGGAACATACCTCAACATAATAAAAATCCATATATGACAAACCAACAGCAAACATTATCCTCAATAGTGAAAAATTGAAAGCATTTCCCCTAAAGTCAGGAACAAGACAAGGGTGCCCACTCTCACCACTACTATTCAACATAGTTTTGGAAATTTTAGCCACAGCAATCAGAGAAAAAAAAGGAAATAAAAGGAATCAAGATTGGAAGAGAAGAAGTAAAACTCTCACTGTTTGCAGATGACATGATCCTCTACATGGAAAACCCTAAAGACACAACCAGAAAATTACTAAAGCTAATCAGTGGATATAGTAAAGTTGCAGGATATAAAATTAATACACAGAAATCCCTTGCATTCCTATACACTAACAATGAGAAAACAGAAAGAGAAATTAAGGAAACAATCCCATTTACCATTGCAATGAAAAGAATAAAATATTTAGGAGTAAATTTACCTAAAGAAACAAGACCTATATATAGAAAACTATAAAACACTGATGAAAGAAATCAAAGATGACACAAATAGATGGAGAAATATACCATGTTCATGGATCGGAAGAATCAATATATGAAAATGAGTATACTACCCAAAGCAATCTATAGATTCAATGCAATCCTTATCAAACTACCAATGGTATTTTCCACAGAACTAGAACAAATAATTTCACAATTTTTATGGAAACACAAAAAACTGTGAATAGCCAATCAATCTTGAGAAAGAAGAATGGAGCTAGAGGAATCAACCTGCCTGGCTTCAGACTATACTACAAAGCTACAGTCGTTAAGATGGTAAGGTACTGGCACAAGGACAGAAATATAGATCAATGGAACAAATTAGAATGCTCAGAGATAAATCCACACACGTATGGGCACCTTATCTTTGACAAAGGAGGCAAAAATATACAATGGAGAAAAGACAATCTCTTTAACAAGTGGTGCTGGGAAAACTGGTCAACCACCTGTAAAAGAATGAAACTAGAACACTTTCTAACACCATGCACAAAAATAAACTCAAAACAGATTAAATATCTAAATGTAAGACCAGAAACTATGAAACTCCTAGAGGAAAACATAAGCAGAATACCCTCTGACATAAACCACAGCAAGATCCTCTATGACCCACCTCCCAGAGTAATGGAAATAAAAGCAAAAATAAACAAAGGGGACCTAATTAAACTTAAAAGCTTTTGCACAATGAAGAAAACTATAAGCAAGGTGAAAAGACAGCCTTCAGAATGGGAGAAAATAATAGCAAATGAAGCAACTGACAAAGAATTAATCTCAAAAATATACAAGCGGCTCTTGCAGCTCAATACCAGAAAAATAAAAAATAGGCCAAAGAACTAAACAGACATTTCTCTGAAGAAGACATACAGATGGCTAACTAACACATGAAAAAATACTCAACATCATTCATTATCAGAGAAATGCAAATGAAAACCACAGTGAGGTACCAACTCATGCCAGTCAGAATGGCTGCTATCGGAAAGTCTACAAACAATGCTGGAGAGGGTGTGGAGAAAAGGGAACCCCCTTACGCTGTTGGTGGGAATGCAAACTAGTACAGCCACTATGGAGAACAGTGTGGAGATTCCTTAAAAAACTGGAAATAAAACTGCCATATGACCCAACAATCCCACTGCTAGCCATACACACCGAGGAAACCAGAATTGAAAGAGACACGTGTACCCCAATGTTCATTGCAGCACTGTTTACAATAGCTAGGACATGGAAGCAGCCTAGATGTCCATCAGCAGACAAATGGATAAGAAAGCTTTGGTACATATACACAAAAGAATATTACTCAGCTATTAAAAAGAACACATTTGAGTCAGTTATAATGAGGTGGATGAAACTGGAGCCTATTATACAGAATGAAGTAAATCAGAAAGAAAAACACCAATACAGTACGTTAACACATATGTATGCAATTTAGAAAGATGGCAATGATGACCCTATATGTGAGACAGCAAAAGAGACACAGATAAAAAGAACAGATTTTTAGACTCTGTGGGAGGAGAGGGTGGGATGATTTTAGAGAATAGCACTTAAACATGTATATTACCACATGTGACACAGATGACCAGTGTATGAAACAGGGCACTCAAAGCTGGTGCACTGGGACAACCCAGAGGGATGGGATGGAGAGGGAGGTGGGAGGGGAGTTCAGGAAAGGGGGATACATGTACACCCATGGCTGATTCATGTCGATGTATGGCAAAACCCACCACAATATTGTAAAGCAATTAGCCTCCAATTGAAATAAATAAATTAATTAAAACAAACAAAGATTTTAATGGTTGCCCAGCAGATATTTCAACTGAGATAATTTTTTATTATGTGGTATGGATGATTTAAAAATGATAAATGATCTTTATGTTTAAAAAGGATACAAATTAACTTATTTGTGAAACAGACTCACAGGCATAGAAAACAAACTTATGGTTACAGAAGGGAAAGGGAGGGGAAATCAGGATTAACAGATACACAGTACCATATATAAAATAGATAAACAACAAGGACCTACTGTATAGCACAGGAAACTATGTTCAATATCTTGTAATAAGCTATACTGGAAAAGAATCTGAAAAAGAATATGTGTATATACACACACAAATATGTATAATTGAATCACTTTACTGTACACCTGAAACTAACACAACATTGTATATCTACTATACTTCAATAAAAATAAACAAATATACTAAGTCATTCTATATCAAAGCTATTTATAGCCAAGTCGAAGACTCCACAGAAGCACTTGGAATTTGTGATTCTCCAAACTGGGCTTGTGTAATCCATTCCATTCATATGCAGCTCCTCCATCCCACCCAACTTCCTGCTTTTTCTTCAAAATTACTGGCTAATTTTAATACACTCATGTTGGCTCCATTTTGACTGCAAGGGGATATTTACCTTGACAAGCGTGTTTGCTTATGTAAAATGAGTAGTGTTTACTTTGTGATAACAATAGCCTTCAGAATATTGCTTTTTTAGTATAGAATCACATACTTACAGAAAAAATAAATAAGCAAATAAAATAGAAATCTATGTTTAATAAACCATAAAAGACATACCCTACTTTAGTTAGATATGATTATATGTAGGTCTGTATGTACATACAGATCTATATGTTAATACATACATATATATATATATATATATATATATATATATATATATATATAAGTTTTGACACATCCCAATTTTGCTATATGATAGTACTGCATGTATGTGTATGATTAAGAAACCCCATTTTAGCTATGTGTTACTTTTTCCCCTTCTAATCATATAATTCTATTTCAAATATGAAGTAAAATAGCTTAAAAATATTAATTATAGAAGCCAAACCTCTGTGAGTCATGCAGTGAACTTCCTCCATCCTACCCCTGCCCCACCACCTCCCACTGTTATTTTTGTACATTTGGCATAATTGTTTCTCTTTAATGAGACAGAAATTTCCTTTCCAAGAAATGAATGCAAGCCCCAGACTGAAATGATGAAAATGCTGATAGTGGTATCTAGTCTATTCAAGTTTATTTCTCCAGGTATGTGTTATATATATATGTGCAGCTATTTTGCTGGCATCTAAATTGTCAATTCTTTTAGCAGAATTGTCTACTATCTCTAAAATAATAAGAATGACCACTAAGAAAAAAATGTATATGAAATTACACTGCTGAGAATTTTTATGCTTTTTGCCCTCTTTTGGTGGTGGAAGGACCTTTGTCATGCAAAGGCAAAACTAGCAAGAACTTTATACTTTTGGCTTAAACATTAAACAGAAATATGTCCATTTAAATCTTTGAGTAGACAAGATGGGTTTAGGTTCGGCCTCAGGAAAGATGGAATGGGTTTAAGTGTGAAGTGGGTAAAAAGCGTGGTTTTGTCTTTTTATGGCAGGTGTGATCTAGAGGAAGTAAGAGGATTTCTCTCTAAGTCCAAAGAATTCAAGGAGGATGAAAACAGGCTTACAGTATCTGATACGGACTCCCTATTGTTTGTGTCACAGTTTGCATCATTTGTTCACAGTTGGTCACAAGACCTCAGTCTCTACTTCGTGCTAGGAATGTAGTTTTTCAAAAACAGGAAGCAACACTTGAAGCAACTGCAGATTTACAGTGACTACCAGACTGATCCCTGGTCTTTGTCGCCGCTTTCCTGTTGAGGTCTGGAGGAAGTGGCAGAGAAAGAAAAGAGGGTGGGGGAGGTGACTCGATTACAATGAGATTACAGTGACGGGTTGGACTGACCCTGGACTCATCTAGTGCAAGAGTGATGAAAACACTTTAAAGAGTTGCCAACAGATCAGTAGAAAGTATTTGACATCTCACCTGCATCAACAAGCAAGAGTTAAAGGTTAAATCACACACACTCAAGTGCTGGGAAAAGGATGTGTTTATGTCATCAACTTTCTTTGTTCTAGGACAGCCTATGTCAACAAGGGGACAGACACATTCCCTGGTTGGAGCCACCAGGACAATAGAGATGGATCCACAATTTGTACATGATAAATCCCCTTCTAAGCATTTGTAGTTTGCTGCTAGTTACATGGGCTTCTTTATGGTTCTCTACATGTATTTGAATCACTATGTATTTAAAATGATGTGGTTTTGACCTTTTCTCTTTCTTCATTCAGATTCTTGGGGTCCTAAGCATGAAGCTAAGTTTAATAGGAGGAAAACCTGGGAAGGGAAAGGTTTTCTCTTCTTACATGTTTCCAGTGTTGAGTCCAAGTTCAGTGAGCCCCCACCCTAACGTAACTGGTGCTCACACACTAACGTAGCTTTTTTGGAAAAGCATTTATTTAGTGCTCTTCACAAAGCTCTGAAAGGTTGAACAGGAGATTTCTCGACCACGTTGACAAAGATTGAAATTGACATTGTGAAGAAAAGAGAATATACCCACCCAAAACAGCAATGCAAAACTATTGTCAAGGAGACCGACAGGTGTGCCTTGGAAGGGAAAAAAGAGTATAGAGAAATGCATCATATTGTAGGCAGGTCAAGTTCCTTTTGCAGATCTGGTGAGAGCAATGGAATATCTATTTGCCCTAAAGCTTATGCCCATGTTCAGTAGGATCAGAGACTCCTTGATGACTGTCCACAGAAGTCCTAATTGTCCTTGTAGTATTAGGGGACAGCAAGGTGGCTCCCATGCTTCCTCATCATATTTTGACAGTTAAATAAAGGACAATACAAAAAAGGTAAGAATAGGTATAATCAAAACACCTTAACAAATAAATGTTTTCTAAAAACAAGATTCTGGACCCTGGATGGTGCATGGTGAGCAAGGCTTTGTAGCTTTACATTTTCTGTTACCTGTAGATTTTGTATAACCATCAGTCACTAGATTCTTTCATACATGAATACTGTCATTTAAACTACAACAATACTTACCTGTTATTCTTATTTTTGGCCTAGAAAACATTTGCTGAGGTCTATGGACTTATTTTTTTTCTGATCTCTGTGGTAAGGAATATGTCTAATTTGAGATGGATACATTAAGCCCTCACCATCTGATATCACAAAATACTGGCAACATTGAAAGAGCATCCTTCACCAACAATCTGATCAGTTTTCATGTAGCATTACAATGACTACATCTAGCTTGAGTAAGTCATTCCTGCAACGTGCTTGACATGAAAGCTGAGACTTCACTAGATTTTTAAGGTTGTGTGACTGTATTTTCTTCTGTTATGTTGCTACTAAATGCTGCAAATAATGTCAGAATTTATACTGAGACTTGCTCTCATCACAGTACAACAGCATGGCCTGGTGTGGCTCCTGGAGGGGCTCTACAGCCCTCATCTACTCTGACCATCAGAGGCTATACAGATCCTACCAAGAGAACTTGACAGTTTAAAGCAGCCAACTTGGCTTATGTCAATTTGCCTCCACTTTTCAAAATTGGTCTTGGCATTAAGCATTGCAGTGTTTTCCATGGGTAACTGGGATTTTTTTTGACTTTCCAACATTATTGACCTTGTATCTGTTTTCTTTCCTCTTTGTGTTGGCTGTTTGACAGTTAAGAGTTAGTCTGTTGGTTGCCTGTAGCAAGTACATGAAATTTCATGGAATAACTTTCATACTTCTGTTTCATTTTTAGAAAGCAACACAGTGAGTGACTAAGAGCATGAGTTCTAGAGACATCTTGGGCTCAGATCTACTAAGTCAGTAGCGCAGTGCCTGGACATGTTAGCCTTTCAGTTTCCTTATCAATCTTCATAGGGGCATCCATGATGGAATGAGATAGCACATGCAAGGCACTTAGAGCAGGATCAGAGCCCTGGTAAGAATGAATAAGCGTTAGATATGATTTTTGATCCATTGTATTTTTCTAGTTTATTTTGGCCTTGCCCCAGTTTTCTTTTGTTTGTTGAAATCTTGCTATGATATGAGATTGCCTTTGCTAGTGGCTCAGATGGTAAAGAATCTGCCTGCAACATGGAAGACTCAGATTCAATCCCTGGGTCAGGAAGATCCCCTGGAGGAGGAATTGGCTATCCACTCCAGTATTCTTGCCTGGAGAATCCCACAGACAGAGGAGTCTGGCTGGCTACAGTCCATGGGGTCACAAAGAGTCAGACATGACTGAGCAACTAACACTTTCACTTTTCTATGATGTAGAATACATGTGTTATAAAAATGCCTTAATTTCTTCTTGTGTTCAGACAGCATTGTTGAGGGTGTATTTGGAAAGAATGGAATTAGAAGTATGGAAGTCAATTAGAAGAATATAAAAATAATCCATCTGATAGAAGACAACTAAAATAGCAGCAGTAGAGGAAGAGAGGTATTTGAGTTATTTATGAGATTGAATTGACAGGACCCAGTGACCCATTTTATGTGAAAGGTAAATAATAGTAAATCTGGGGTGATTTTTAATTTGCTGGTTTAGCTGATGGGCAAATGAAGATACCATCAATCAAGATCAGGAATATAGAAAGTGTTAGAGGTGGTTGGAGGTAGTGATAAATAATGAATTAAGTTTTGGCCATGATGAGTTTGAAAGTTTTTTGCCAGATAATTAAGTGAAGCCTAGTAAAGCATTGAAAATAAACATCTAGAGCTTAGCAAAGATTATAAAGATGGACACATTGGTTTAGAATTAGCAGAATATATGTTCTTGGCAATTATTATAGGTACAATTGCCCAGTATTATGTGAAGGCCATGGAACTTTTGGGAAATGAATTTGAAGACAAAAGCTCTATCTTCTTCACCTATGTATTTCCATCTAGGATACTAGCCCAATCTCTTGTACAGGGGAGATGCTCAGAAAACTTTTATTTCATGACTTATCAAATGGAATGAGTGAATAAGTAAATAGAAAAGCCTCAGAGGAGACTAAGAAAGAACAATCAGAAAGACGACAGAGTACTAGCAGAGAATGATTTCTCATAAGAACAAGGGTTTTAAGAATGAGGGTACAGGCAACATTTTGGGGTGTTGGGTGACATAAAATTGAGACAGATAGTAGGTACACTGAATGAGAGAACTATGACAGAGAGCAGACAAAGAGTAGTTACATTGAATAACAGAACCAGGACTCAAAAAGATCTCAAGAGTGTGGAAATAAGAGTTAAATCTCATTGCTATTTACTATGGATAAGTTGAAAATCTTAACTTAGGTACATAAAATCAAATGCATAAGTAGTGGACATAGATGACCTGATTTAATTGCATTCCTGGGGTTTAATAGCATGCTGAAAATTCAATATAAATTAATACTAGAGCCTGCCTGCCAGGGTATGTAATTAAGCACTGCCAATAAAAATATCCAGCATGAAAATATGGGGATAATAATATTGTAGTACATATCCCAGGTACAGTTTGGGACAACACATTTCAAGAGAAAAAACCATAAAACTACAGTATATGTAGGGAACAAGCAGAGTAAGGAAAAGTCTGAAAGTCATGCCATCACTTGAAGATGGTCGAGGGAAGTTGGTGTGTCTTAACTTCATTCTGAAAAGGAACTAACTGTACTTTATGTAGTCAGGTCTAGATCAAAGGGCAAAACTGTAGAAGTGATAGACAAAGACTCCAACTCACTTTGAGAAAAATGTTCTGTAATTAGGCCTATCTCTCAATGGAATTAGCTATTAATGGGAAAATAGTTTCTTTATTTCTTTACTCACTTACTTACTGAACTAATACTTTGAGGCCATCTACCAAAGTTTCTAACACACATATCCCTTGGCAATCAGGATACAATAGTAAACCAGTGACAGATAACTATTACCCTACTGGAGTTTACATTTTAGATTCATTTATTTATTGAACATTTATTGGGTTCACGCCTTATGCTAGACTTGTCCTATGTCTCCAGGATACAGGAAAAAATGTCTCTGCTATCATGGCCTCAACCATCTGCAGGGGAAGAAAAACTAAGCAAATAAGTATATAAATATACATGAAATCATAGATTAGACTAGAGGATAATTTGTACTATGTAGCCAGATGAATTCTAAACAGAAGAAACTAACCAGGGGAAATAATGTTTTGGTGAAGTCTGGAATGGTCCTTCTAAGAACTGGCAGATTGTAGGTAAACATGGAGGAATAGTATATGCAAGGTTGTGGTCAAGGATGGAGAGAAGGCCAGTGAGGACAGTGATACCTTAAAATAGGATACATTAAAGGAAGAGGAATCCTTTGAATTCTGTATGAAGAATGTATTAGAGAAGGAAAAACTGGATGTGGAGAAAATAAGGACCTCATTTCCTCAGTCTCAATGAAAGGTCCTAGTGTTTTGGAAGAGGATGGAGGCAGTGGAGATGGAGAGGAATGGATGAATTCAAAGTATATTTCAGAGGAGGCTTAACAGTGATTGAGGACATTGTCTGAATTGCACTGATCTTGTATGAGGAGTTAGGATGAGGAGGATTTCAAGAACAATTTTCAAGATGCTAGCTCCTATAACTGGCTGCAGTCTGAGAGAAGGCCCTTGGAGAAGCTCTGTATTTGTGGTGGTAGGGAGATTGATCATGGATATGATTATGGATATGAGTCCTCTTTGGACAGGTGATATTTGTTCAGATGACTATAGACATCCAAGTGATATCAGTTAGAACTAAATCAGAGTCAGGGAGTCAATATGTCTCCTATGGATAGGTCCATTATATTCCTTGGTGTTCAAGATCTTTGTCTCCTTTTCACTTTCCCCTTTATATCTGGGATGGAAGGAGACTATGAAATTCCCTTCTTTTTGTCAACAGAAAACTGTGTGAAAGATCTTTTTTTTTTTTTTCTGTTATTATTTTTATTTATTTATTTATTTATTTATTTTTAAATAAATGTATTTATTTTAGTTGGGGGCTAATTACTTTACAATATTGTAGTAGTTTTTGCCATACATTGACATGAATCAGCCATGGGTTCACATGTGCTCCCCCTCCCGAACCCTCCTCCCACCTCCCTCCCCATCCCATCCCTCTGGGTCATCCCAACGCTCCATCCCTGAGCATCCGTCCCATGCATAGAACATGGAATGGTGTTCCGCTTCACATATGACAATATGCATGTTTCAATGTTATTGTCCCAGAACGTCCCACCCTCACCTTCTCCCTCAGAGTCCACAGGACTGTTCTATGCATCTGTGTCTCTTATTCTGTCTCACATATAGGGTTACCATTACCATCTTTCAAATTCCATATACATGCATTAGTATACTGTATTGGTGCTTTTCTTTCTGGCTCACTTCACTCTGTGTGAAAGATCTTTCAAGATCTTTTTTGTTGTTGTTGAAGGAATTCAGATAGAAGCCTTGTTATCCGCGTTGTTTCCAATCAGGGCTTCAGAAATGATGTTTTTCAGATAATCTGTGGTCTTGTATCCTTGGCTTTGTAGTCCTATTTCTTTGTTGGTACTGAGGATGACTTCAGATGCCTCTTCCTATAATGAAGATGTTTTCTAAATGTTTAACTGCTTGTCAGCAATCTGAGAGAATTCATAGACATGTAGATTGCAGATATTTCTCCTACTGAATTATATTGTACAAGAATCTCCTCTGAGAAATTGGGAAATCACCTAGAAGTTGTTAAACAGCAGTGTTTCTTTGGTAATAGTGGTGATGGATATGAGAGAAAAGACCATTAAATCAGGAAAGGTAAGATAAGCATTCCTAAGAAAGTACACTTCGGCAGCTGTAATTAAGTGCCAGAAAGTCTTTCAAATAAACACAATAAAAGGAGAGACAAAATAGCCACCAGATAGAATGATCTCCTCCACCCACAATGTCATGTCATTTTTCTTTATAGTCTCTTGATCCACTACTTCTACACTTAAGCCAATAATTTAGTATACCACCTTATTTTAATGCATCATCTCATATGTGGGTTCTTGAAATAAGGTCTTGCTTTGGTCTCCTCTCCCCTCTGCACTCCTGCACTCTATCATCAAAGTAAACTTTCAAAAATGCTTCTTTCATAATACCTATCTAGAGTTCAAAACCTTCCACTCAGCCTACAGGTTATGATGGTAAACAAAAAAATCCCATCTCCTTAGGCTGATGGTTAAGAAACTCCGAAGGACGCAACCAATGCCAGCAATGGTATGTCGTGCCCGGGGCCCCACCCCCCTTTCCCCCACCGCCATTCACTGAAATATTTCCATCTCAGTGTTTGTTTGTGTTGTTCACTCCTCCAGAGTGTCCACCTCCCCCCCCTGACTTTGCCCTTCTTTCAAGCCTAACACTGAGCTCCACCTCTGGAAACACTCCTAGGCCACGATGCTCTCCTGCCCGCGTTCTCAGTAATCCTCTCCAGAGAGGGCCTTCTGAACGCCTGACTGGAGGTCAGTGGGATCACTGAGGTCATCTATATTTAGATTCTAGACAGTTTCCAGTAAGGAAGGAGATAGGCTAATTTGAAAATCTAGTTTTGGAAGTAGGAATGAAGAAAGACAGCTCTTTTGCCAGAAGCTCTGGGAAGTAAACTGTGCAATAAAATGTAAGGCATTTTTTATCTCTTCTCTCTTTCTCTGTCTCAGCTTTTGGAGCCAACTTCCCCATGTCTTGAACTGAAAAATTTTCTGGTTTCTTCCAGAACCTGTTTCCTCCTTCAGTCTTTTCATAACCTCTAAGCATATGTCCTTTCATCGTCTCTTTTTCTCTCCCAGATCATATGAACAAAATTATTTATTTCATGGTCTAACCTTTACTCTTTTTTTTCAGTTTTTAATACTTTCTTTTCTTTTTTTTTTTTACTTCTTAAACTTAATTTTTATTCATTCGTATTTTCTTGCTGAGTCAAGAGAGACTTCCTTTTCTCTTTCCTTCCCTCTGAATAGTTTATCACTAAAGGCAGTGACAACTTTATACAGAGAACATCTTGCATTCAGATTACCACAGAGCAGTAGCTTCTTTTTATTCCTCATGTTCCTGGCCAATTATAATTTTGAGTACATTTTAATATTGTCTGAAAGTTTATTTGGAATGGAAGGTAAGGTTTTATAATAAATTACTCTAGAGTACTTGGTTTTGCAGACCATTATGCTACGTTATCTACCATATTGGCATATATTGTCATGGCAACCCACTCTAGTTTTCTTTCCTGGAGGATCCCATGGACAGAGGAAACTGGTGGGTTACAGTCCTTGGGGTCACAAAGAGTTGGACACAACTGAAGTGACTTAGCAAGTATGCACATGCTATATTACCTTTTATTTACATATTAGCTTGATTACTGTCTTTAAATGGCTCTGAGCTATCTGAAGCCTTCTCTGGTGGAATAATCAAGGAATGTTTTTGTTTTTGCCCTTAAAGTCCTACCATTTAAATCTCTGGTATCTAAAGGAAAATGTTGCAGTAGCTTATCCATCTGATACGCAGTAAACAGTATGTTAGACACATACAGAAGATGGGGACTGTTGTCATGTTTTAAGCAAACGGAGGCATTTCCTAGCCACGTAATCTCATCAACTCTTTCTCAGATGAAGTAGTAGTAGTTTCCTTCCTTCTGATGAAAATAAATTCTTGTTTGAAGAAGAAGGATGATTAAAAGATAAATGCTTAGGGTTTATGAAAAGACTGAAGGAGGAAACAGGTTCTGGAAGAAACCAGAAAATTTGTCAGTTCAAAACATGGGAAATTGGTGCCAAAATCTGAGACAGTCCTAATCTTGTTGACTGTATTTACTCAGACTGTATTTGCTCAGCATTATAATAGGGACAGCATTATAATAGTGAGAAATAAATCAGAGCAGTTGCCCAAATGTGGACTCTGTCCTAGGAGAGGAAGGGGAGAATGAGGTGTCTAACACTTAGGTGAATACTTTTCATGTCAGTACTTGGGTTCCTCTCTATGCTGGGAGTAATTTATCCCTGATTGGGACCAGAAAAGTCAAAATCCTTCTACCCCGAAACATTTCCAGGATGCAAATGCAAAATTAATTCATGTGAAAAATGTCACTTATTGTTTCGTAAAGTGCAGTTTGAAACTGCATTTCTATTTTTATTTATTTATTTTTGTCCTTCCTGTCCAGTATTCACTGTACTTAGATTTTGAGGTATGCTACTACAGCTCACAGAGATTTCAGGTTTCTTTAGCTGAGTAGCCTGGACTCTTGTTTAAAACATAATAGATTTGAAGGTTTTCATATATTCTGGCATTCCATATGGTTCCTGTCTTAGCTTGCTTTACTTTCAGTAACTGAATAAAATGGAAACAAAAACAATATTGTGTGTGTCTTCAGTTGCTTAGTTGTGTCCAACTCTTTGTGACACCATGGACTGTAGCCCACCAGGCTTCTCTGCCCATGGAATTTTCCAGGAAAGAATACTGGAGTGGGTTGCCATTTCCTTCTTCAGGGGATCTTCCCGACCCAGGGATCCAACCTGAGTCTTCTGTGGCTCTTGCATTGATAGGCAGATTCTTTACCTGGGAAGAATTCTTTACCTGAGCCACCTGGGAAGCTAAATAACAATAGTAATAGTAGTTTACTAAGCACTTAAAGTATGCAAGGTACTGTCCCAGACATTATTATAAATTACATCAATTCATCGTCACAATAATCTGATGATATAGGTAGTGTTGTTCAATATCCATTTTCAGATGAGGAAGGTCAGTTCAGTTCTGGTCAGTTGCTCAGTTGTGTCCAGCTCTTTGTGACCCCATGGATTGCAGCATGCCAGGCCTCCCTGTCCATCACCAACTCCCAGAGCTTGCTCAAACTCATGTCCATTGAGTCGGTGATGCCATTCAACAATCTCATCCTCTGTTGTCCCCTTCTCCTCCCGCCTTCAATCTTTCTCAGCATCAGGGTCTTTTCAAATGAGTCAGTTCTTTGCATCAGGTGACCAAAGTATTGGAGCTTCAGCTTCAGCATCAGTCCTTACAATGAACACCCAAGACTGATCTCCTTTGGGATGGACTGGTTGGATCTCCTTGCAATCCAAGGGACTCTCAAGAGTCTTCTCCAACACCACAGTTCAAAAGCATCATTTCTTCAGATCTCAGCTTTCTTTATAGTCCAACTCTCACATCCACACGTGACTACTGCAAAAACCATAGTTTTGACTAGACAGACCTTTGTTGGCAAAGTTATGTCTCTGCTTTTTAATATGCTCTCTTATTTAACTTATATGCAGAGGACATCATGAGAAATGCTGGGCTGGAGGAAGCACAAACTGGAATCAAGATTGCCGGGAGAAATATCAATAACCTCAGATATGCAGATGACACCACCCTTATGGCAGAAAGTGAAGAAGAACTAAAGAGCCTCTTGATGAAAGTGAAAGAGGAGAGTGAAAATGTTAGCTTAAAGCTCAACATTCAGAAAACTTAGATCATGGCATCCGGTCTCATCACTTCATGGCAGATAGATGGGGAAACAGTGGAAACAGTGGCTGACTTTATTTTTCTGGGCTCCAAAATCACTGTAGATGGTGACTGCAGCCATTAAATTAAAAGACGCTTATTCCTTGGAGGGAAAGTTATGACCAACCTAGACAGCATATTAAAAAGCAGAGACATTTCTTTTCCAACAAAGGTCCATCTAGTCAAGGCTATGGTTTTTCCAGTAGTCATGTATGGATGTGAGAGTTGGACTATAAAGAAAGCTGAGTGCTGAAGAAATGATGCTTTTGAACTGTGGTGTTGGAGAAGACTCTTGAGAGTCCCTTGGACTGCAAGGAGATCCAACCAGTCCATCCTAAAGGAGATCAGTCCTGGGTGTTCATTGGAAGGACTGATGTTGAAGCTGAAACGCCAATACTTTGGCCACCTGATGTGAAGGGCTGACTCATTGGAAAAGCCCCTGATGCTGGGAAAGATTGAGGGTAAGAGGAGAAGGGGACGATATAGGATGAGATGGCTGGATGGCATCACTGACGCGATGGACATGGATTTGGGTGTACTCCGGGGGCTGGTGATGGACAGGGAGGCCTGGCGTGCTGCGGTACATTGGGTTGCAAAAAGTCGGACACGACTGAGCGACTGAACTGAACTGAACTAGGTTGGTCACAACTTTTCTTCCAAGGAGCAAGCGTCTTTTAATTTCATGGCTGCAGTCACCATCTGCAGCGATTTTGGAGCCCAAAACTTTAAAGTCTGTCACTGTTTCCATTGCTTTCCCATCTATTTGCCATAAAGTGATGGGACTGGATGCCATGATCTTAGTTTTCTGAATGCTGAGTTTTAAGCCAACTTTTTCACTCTCCTTTTTCACTTTTATCAAGAGTCTCTTTAGTTCTTTACTTTCTGCCGTAAGGGTGGTGTCATCTGCATATCTGAGGTTATTGATATTTCTCCCAGCAATCTTGATTCATTTGTGCTTCCTCCAGCCCAGCATTTCACATGATGTACTCTGCATATAAGTTAAATAAACAGGGTGACAATATACAGCCTTGACGTACTCTTTTCCCGATTTGGAACCAGTCTGTTGTTCCATGTGTTGTTCTAACTGTTGCTTCCTGAACTTAGACACAAAATAATAATTAATTTTGCTCAAGGTAGCTCTGATCCACCTGGGGGCACCATTACTAAAATTAGACTTTATTTCCCATTTTAGTGGCTACTTCATAGTAAAGTTGTAGTGACAGAAAAGATAGGAATATTTTTACTTGGTGGCAATGATTGTTTGAGTAGATAGAGGATAGAACTGATTTTCCAAATTTCGTTAGCCTGATTGCTATAGCCCCTAACATGCTTGGTGAAGTCAGGAAGTGGGATTATTTATTGGATGCTAAAATTCCATGCTCAAATTTTATCTGGGTTTCTGTGGAGGTATAATGCAAATGCTTCAGAGAGTGTAATTCTTTTACCTTAGTGAGAAGACAGTGGCCAAAAGAGAATCTAGTGGTGAGTTATTAGAGAGTCAGTAGGAAAGTTTGTTGAAAGAAGGGAGTTTTGTAGAGAGAACAATGAAATGTTTTATAGTAAGCTAATGGTGAAAGGATCATGGTGACTGCAGTATAGTTGGTTATCATTATCCAGTTAAAATCATTCTTGAAACTCAGCAGTAGTCTCTTTCCTTGCTTGTGACACTTGCCATTAATTCATAGGTTTGAAAATACAAACTTCGGAAGTTCAAGCCCTATCTGGGTTACATCTTTCTTTTTAGGACCATACGCATTATTTTGACAACTGCAATGAAGTGAATAATGGTGTTCCTTAATGGAAGCATAGGTCCAAGGACAAGGTTGTTCCTATGTGTGAATGATAAAGAGGGATGAAAATAAATAATAAGAATAACATGGGTTTTTCGTACAGAATAGCTTTGCCCTAAGAAACCTAAATTTAGTGCTCTAAATTATGTACTAAATAAGAAACTTGACTCTACTTCAGAACCTAAAGAATGAGATTATATAGAACAATATTTAAAATCAATATTTAAAAACTCTTAGATGTCTTAAAGTTGTCAAGTGTCATACTTACTGTTTAATAATAACTCTGGTATTTCCCTTAAACCAGGGAAATCCTACTCTCTTCTTATGGAAGAAACCTCCAGGATTTGCTCACTCCCTGAGGGCATGTGTTCAGTGGCTCTTTTGTTGTTGTTGTTTAGTTGCTAAGTTGTGTCGAACTCCTTGCGACCCCATGGACTATAGCTTGAAGACTATAGCCTGCCAGCCTCCTCTGTCTGTAGGATTCCTCAGGCAAGAATACTGGAGTGGTTTGCCATTTCTTTCTCCAGGGAATCTTCCCAATCGAGGGTCAAACCTGTGTCTCCTGCACTGGCAAGTGAATTCTTTATCAGTGGTTCTTTCAGTTCAGTTCAGTTCAGTCACTCAGTCGTGTCCGACTCTTTGCGACCCCATGAATTGCAGCACGCCAGGCCTCTCTGTCCATCACCAACTCCCGGAGTCTACCCAAACCCATGTCCATCGAGTCAGTGATGCCATCCAACCATCTCATCCTCTGTCATCCCCTTCTCCTTCTGCCCCCAATCCTTTCCAGCATTAGGGTCTTTTCCATGAGTCAACTCTTTGCATGAGGTGGCCAAAGTATTGGAGTTTCAGCTTCAACATCAGTCCTTCCAGTGAATACCCAGGATTAATCTCCTTTAGGATGGATTGATTGGATCGCCTTGCAGTCCAAGGAACTCTCAAGAGTCTTCTCCAACACCACAGTTCAAAAGCATCAATTCTGCGGTGCTCAGCTTTCTTCACCGTCCAACTCTCACATCCATACATGACCACTGGAAAAACCATAGCCTTGACTAGACGGACTTTTGTTGGCAAAGTAATGTCTCTGCTTTTAAATATGCTATCTAGGTTGGCCATAACCTTCCTTCCAAGGAGTAAGTGTCTTTTAATTTCATGGCTGCAATCATCATCTGCAGTGATTTTGGAGCCCCAAAAAATAAAGTCTGACACTGTTTCCACTGTTTCCCCATCTATTTCCTGTGAAGTGATGGGATCAGATGCCATGATCTTAGTTTTCTGAATGTTGAGTTGTAAGCCAACTTTTTCACTCTCCTCTTTCACTTTCATCAAGAAGCTCTTTAGTTCTTCTTCACTTTCTGCCATAAGGGTGGTGTCATCTGCATATCTGAGGTTATTGATATTTCTCCCAGCAATCTTGATTCCAGCTTGTGTTTCTTCCAGCCCAGCATTTCTCATGATGTACTCTGCATAGAAGTTAAATAAGCAGGGTGACAGTATACAGGCTTGACGTACTCCTTTTCCTATTTGGAACCAGTCTGTGTTCCATGTCCAGTTCTAACTGTTGCTTCCTGACCTGCACACAGGTTTCTCAAGAGACAGGTCAGATGGCCTGGTATTCCCATCTCTTTCAGAATTTTCCACAGTTTATTGTGATCCACACAGTCAAAGGCTTTGGCATAGTCAATAAAGCAGAAATAGATGTTTTTGTGGAACTCTCTTGCTTTTTCAATGATCCAGTGGGTATTGGCAATTTGATCTCTGGTTCCTCTGCCTTTTCTAAAATCAGCTTGAACATCTGGAAGTTCATGGTTCATGTATTGCTGAAGCCTGGCTTGGAGAATTTTGAGCATTACTTTACTAGCATGTGAGATGAGTGCAATTGTGCGGTAGTTTGAGCATTCTTTGGCATTGCCTTTCTTTGGGATTGGAACGAAAACTGACCTTTTCCAGTCCCGTGGCCACTGCTGAGTTTTCCAAATTTGCTGGCATATCGAGTGCAGCACTTTCACAGCATCATCTTTCAGGATTTGAAATAGCTCAACTGGAATTCCATCACCTCCACTAGCTTTGTTCATAGTGATGCTTTCTAAGGCCCACTTGACTTCACATTCCAGGATATCTGGCTCTTTAGTAGTGTGTTAAATGGATCTTTCCTCTGTCCTTTAATTCATTATGCTATTTAATCCTCACAGCAACACGGCATTACAATTGAAACATGGAGAAATCAAATAATTGGCCTCAGATTACATAGCTAGTGAGTGGATTTGAATTTTGGCAGCTCTACTCAGAATCTAGGCTTTAAATCACTACCAATCTGCTTCTTTAATTCTATTCACTTATTTTGGAGAATTCCAATGATATTAGTCTAAGAACAAACATCTATCACTCCACAGAACAAAACAAACAGAATGCACCATTTTAGAATAAGATTTCACGGAAAAGATCACTGGTACCTTCCAGATAACATCAGATGGCTTGTGAATCAGGTGAATTACGCTCTTCAGCTGACTCCCTCTGCTTGGCTTTCTCAATATTAAATCACAGCTGGACTACTTTTACAACCTGTTCTTTAAGGGATGGGATCACATTTCAAACATATTTGAACAAAGGAATTTTTAAGCCAGTATAATTGCCTCATTTGATAGGAGAGAATGAAGGAAATTAAATATTTTGAGTGCCTCTTAAAAGTATCAATATGTCACTAGGGGTGAGCATATTATTTATTTCAATTAATCTTCCCAAAGAATGTGTGAAGTAATTATTATTATCTCACTTGGCAGATAAGAAAGCTGAGATTCAAGAAAGCTTACTAACTTTCCTAAAGCCACAAAAGGCAATGCCAGACTATAAACCCAGAATTTTTGGTATTCAGAATCCACGTCTATCATTTTAGGGTGCTGAAGACTGTTCTGTTGGACGCAAAATGTAGCTTTTAATTTTAGGGATATATTTGTGTTAAGCTACCCACACTCTTTTCTTCAAAGATGCAGACTGTGGGCTTGGAAAGATGCCTTCTAAGAATCTCTGCAAGAAAATGAAAGTGGGAGAGAAGTGAGGACTTGGAGATTTATAAAATGGTGTCTAGATGGCTAGTGGTGCATTTACTGATGGCTTGACTTGCTTGAAAAGCTAACTGCAAAGAAATTTAATGAGTCCAATTTGGGATGTATTAAGTCTGAAATGACACTGGAACATATTGAAACAGCTGGCTGGAAGGCAATCGGGAACAGAGCTCAGAAGGGAAGTTGGAGCTCAGGTTGGGAGCACTCAGTGTATAGTTGGAGATCTGAGTTAGGGAGAGGATGAGATTTCCCAGATTGAATATGTACTAAGAGCAGAGGACCAAAGATAGAATTCTGTGAACCACTGAAGGGCTGGGAACTGAAGAGGAAGATCTAGTGAAGGAGACTGTAGAGCACTCATGGACAGAGAACCTATTTTGAGGGCCCAGTACTTTTGAAGAAAAAGTGGGAGAGACTTTCAAGTAGAAAGGAGGTGTTAGCCATATACAACAATAAAGATAATTTAAGAGGATGAAAGCTGAAAAGGGGCCACATGATAAAAAATTAGTAAGGCATTAGGGCATTACTAATTAGGGCATTAGTAAGGCATTTTAAAAAATAAATGTGTTTTAATAATGGAGTTTGTAGACCAGTGTTTTCAAATCACAAAGAGAACTAGTTTTCACTGTAGACCAACCTATTATAAGCAATAGAAATCATTCTGAAAAAAGAAAACTTGCTAACAGATAATTAAGCATATGGCACATAATTATTTGAAATGAGACAAGTCTTCTGGGAAGCTCAAGGAATGGTACGGATGCCTGAGTTGTTGGAGCAGAGAAAGTGAGGAAGAGAGCTGTAGGAGATGGAGTCAGAGAGAGAACCATGAGGGTGGAGAACATGGGTCCTGAGAGATTACTGCGTAGAGAATGCTACTCTCCTCTCTGAATGGGATGGAAAGCTTCAGTGGGTTCTGAGTAGAGGAATGACATGATCTGACATATGCTTGAGCAGAATCACATCCAGATGCTATGTTGGAAATAAAGCAGAGCAAACTAGTGGCCAAAAAAAAAAAAAAACCCAAAATGGGAAGGCCATGTCAGAAACTATTGGGATCCATAAGACATGACAGTGCCTTGGGCTAGAATGGTAGTGGTACACGTGGTGATATGAAGTCAGACAGCAGATGTGTTTTGAAGGCAAAACCCACAGGGAAAAAAAAAAGTTGAACAGGAAATGGGAACTATATATACACATCATTTTCTTTCCTAAGATTTTTTTTTTTCCTGTAGAAAGTAGTTGGTTGGAGGTAGAAGCAGTGTTGAGGTGAATTGTTTTCCAGACTGGGAGAAGTCACAGCATATCTGTTTGATAATGAGAAAGCTGAAGCAGTAAGGAGAAAGTTAAAATGGGCAAATTGCCAGCATGGTGTCCTTGAATAAATAAAAGGGGAAGGGAGGCAACTATGCAAGCTGCAAAAAAAAAACAGCTCACTTCTACTCTGTACTCAGACCTGGTATGTCCCGAACTTTTCATGTAAGTTTTTTTTTTTAACATGAATGATTTTCAATGACTATCTATGTTAGCTTTGTACTGTAAAAACTGATGGATGAAGAAAATACAGAATGATGACTGTGTTACTAACCATAACAGTTATATGAGAAGCATTGGTTTAGTTCAATTTAGCCTGATGTTTTGTGCATATATAGACCACAATATCCCTTGACACCAGAGAGTCATGCCTATTGTCCACTGCATGGCCCCTTGCTTTCTGAACATTGCCTGTGTGTTTCTGCACATGCGATTTCCTTCAGGATGCTCTTGTGTCTTACATATCCTTCAAGGTATAGCACAACTCCTCTTCCACAAATTTTTTTCAAGAACAGGCTTCATCTCTATCTTTGTGTTCCAATAATTAATTTCTTCCTGTCCTTTACCCATATTCTGTTTGTATAATAATTGAATGCACACTGTATATTTCTGGACCCCTACACGCTTTAAATTGTGTACTGTGCAGACATATTATTTGTCTGTGTATCTTCTCTCCTCTATTACCTGAGATTATTTCATCCTAAAATGATGTCTTGCTCATTTGGTTCCCCAACAATGGACAGTTCAGTATTGAATGAAATGGAAATACTTGAAAACTGGATTTATTTTGTGGTGTTCCAGAGGACAGAACTAGTGGGAAAAAGTAAGACTAAGATAGATTTTGGCTTGATCAATGGAAAGGCATTATAACATGATGACATTTCAAAAATGGGAAAGACTGTTATTTAAAATATGGATTCCAGGCAGCCTGGATGGGAAGGGAGTTTGGGGGAAGATACATACATGTATATGCTTGGCTGAATCCCTTTGCTGTTACCTGAGACTGTCATAACATTGTTAATCAGCTACACCTGAATACAAAATAAAAAGTTAAAAAAGATAAGTTCCAGGCAACTGAAACAAACCCAGTCAGTTTTTCTCCCAACTATCATTTAAGCTCAGAGCACTATACCAAGTATGTTATAAAAAATAGTATCACATTTAGGCTTGATATTAGTCCCCCAAAGAGGAATTTCAATCATCCCAATTTTACTTTAAATGGTTAACCAACTTACCTCAGTATATGGCTAATCGGTAAAAGTGGGCTGGTATTGGAACTCAAGTCTGTGTGGTGCCCAGGTCTAGATATTTGATTCAGATGATTCACTGTGTTAGAGAGATTCCACATTGGGTAGGATGTAGGCGTACATAAATCTCTGAGGTTATAAAGGAATGTACAATTCAAGGAAAAGGCAAGTTATCTAGGTAGACTCCTGTGTCTTCATGACTGTTAAGAAGGCTTGCTTTCCAAAAGAGAATCAAGAGATGAAACCGGGAGAGACAAAGCAATCCATAGTGAGGTGCCAAGATAATCTTTCAATTTGTTCATCTCTATATGTTCTTAGATCCCAGTTATCCCTGACTCAAAATGAGAATGGGTTCACGGTCTTTGATAACCGCATTATGACTGAATAAACACAGGGTAGGGCTTGGGGAGCTTAGAAGACCTGTCCCAAAGTGGAGCACACCCAAACTCTTTGAGCACTGGACACAACTCACAGAACTTGTCATGGATATTACCAGAATTTTCAGCACGTGCCTGCAGTAGGCTTTTAATTAATTTTATCAATATCTCTTCTCTCCTCCATCCTCTTTGAGTCCATATATATCGCAAGATACTGTCTTGAGTAGCAATAACATAAAGGTATCATTTTTATTTGACACTGTGCTATCTATGAATATAAGAAAACATAATGTATATTTATATGGTGAGCCTTTGATCCAAGTCTTCACAAAAGGAGAATGCTATATTTTTGCAAAAGTTTTACTTTTGATGTTTTCTTCAAGAAAATATGCATTTACATGCATAGAATGGAAATAGAGTGTTAAATAATTCCACTTATGCATTTTCTTACCATATTTCAAGATGTTTACTCTTTCAGCAAATAATTTGACTTGAAATTTCTAAGCTTGTAGCATGGAGAGAGGCATTACTACCTCAGCCTTTTGTGTTTCTACTGGACTTTTTTTTTTTTTGACAGTCCACTCAGTATAACCCAAGAAAACTTTATTCAAGTGAACCTCAACTTCACTTTTCACAGAACTATGACCTTAAAAAACTAGTCTCTTAACTTCCTTCAGGGAGCCATGTGACTGACTGCCTTGTCAGCAAGCTACTTTTCCTGAATCTAAGTTATTTCCTTTCCTACAGAGAAAAATTGCTGTTATCACTTCCAACCCTTTCAGTAATGGCCATTTTCATATACAGTTTACCCCTTCAAAACAAACAAAAAAAGAATGCCTTTTTTTGCTTATTTGCTAAAAAAAATTGTTTATCCTAAAGAAAAAAATGTAAGGATATAAGCACATTTCATGGTCTATGGAAAAATCAGCATTTCCAGAGATTTCTGATCCAAGAGACAGCTAAAAGTTCTCTAAAACACCTATTTTAAGAGATTCATTTCAACTATCTAAACATAAGAAAAACACAGTCTGGTTAAAGCCAGCATCACCCAAGTACTTCCCAATCTCTTTATCTCATAACCATTTCTTTTCAGTTTTTATTCTGCATAATTTTCTCTAACATCAAACTTTGGAACTACTTCTGTCTTGTTTGACATTCCCCTGGTCTTGGCTTTTGAGAGATGCTGTGTCCTGATTTCTCCTCTTAATGATTTTTTTCTCACCCCTTTTCCAGAACTCCCTTCTCACTCCTTGTGGCCCTTTAAATGTTCTATCCTTAGCATCTTGCTCTCTTTCTACATATTCTCACTGGATATTCTCACAGTCACTTGCCTAGGCTCAAGCCTCGTCTGCTCACTGATTATTCCCACATTTAACCTAGACTTTTCTCCTAAACTCCGGCCCAAATACCTCCTAGCTTTCCCACAGTTCATCTCCAGTGTAACATGTCCCAAGTGCACCCTTATCTCCTCCTCAGCCAGATCTTCCTGTGCTCCTCCTTATCTTAGCAAACTATTTCCATGTACCCAGACACCCAAGCTTAAAATCACTGAGTCATTCTCAATTCCATTCTCCTCTGAAAGTTTTCTCCTATCTGTTCCTTCTCTTTCTTCCTGACACTGCACACGGAGTTCAGACACTCACCAATTCCCCCCAGGTGATCACAACTCTTTCCTAACTCGCTGTTTTCTTATCCTGGTCTACCTTGAGATCAGAGACTTATTATGAAAATGACATTCTGTGAGTTGGCCCTTTGCTTTTAAACCTTTGATATTCCCCATTTCACATGAAGAAAAAACCCAAAACTCTTTACCAGACAATCTAAAGCCACCTGCAGTTTAGATTCAAGTGGTTCTGGCAGGCCCATCTTTTGGCGTCACTTCACCCCAAAAGATTCCCAGGTGGCGCTAGTGGTTAAGAACCCACCTGCCATTGCAGAAAACATAGGAGATGTGAGTTTGGGGGCGATCCATTGCAGGAAGACATGGCAACCCACTCCAGTATTCTTGCCTGGAAAATCTCACGGGCAGAAGAGCCTAGCGGGCCTCAGTCCATAGAGCCGCAAGAGAGTCAGACACGACTGAGCGACTTAGCACACTCTGCAAAGGCATATGTGCTGAGTCTTTGTCATTTGCACATGCCATTATTATCTCTACTTGAGATGTTTTCCCCTGTTTTCTTTTTCCTACCTAATGACTGATGGCTTTCATTTTTCAAGAGCCACATCGGATGATGTCTTTTCTTTGAAATCTATCCCGACTTGTGTAGAAGCATGTCCTCTGGCTGCTGTTAGTGGCCGTAGCCTACTAACACACTAGCATCAGGATGCTGTGTTGTAAATATTACACAATAGTAAAGGACTCTGAAAGAGCAGGGATATGTCTTCTTTTCTGCAGTGCCAAAGTCTATCATTATGTCTGACTTGTGATAAATGTTTGGTTCTTATTTGTTAAATGAAAATGAAATTGCTGTAATAGGTAATAATGAAAACTCTTAAGAATGGCCCAAATGATTCCAAATAGCTGTTGTAAATATTTATGTTTACTCTATATTTTCTTTTTTCCAAAGAACTTTGTTTACTTCCATTTTATTCTATCAGTGGGACACCTGAGATTGGCAACTAAGACTCAAGGGAAAAGACAGAGAAAGAACTCAGTAACTGCACTGACAGACACTGGAGTCAGACTCAACATTCCTAAGAGGTGATGGGTGTGGTCAGCTACTACCAGCCTCCATCTGGTACATTTTGTTGCTGTTTAGTCACCAAGCCATGTACAACTCTTGTGACCTCAAGAGCTGTAGCCCGCCAGGCTCCTCCGTCCATGGGATTTCCCAGGCAAGAGTACTAGAAGGGATGGCCATATCCTTCTCCTGGGGAGTCTTCCTGACCCAGTAATCAAATCCGTGTCTCCTGCTTTACAGATTCTTTACCACTGAGCCACCTGGGAAGCCCTCTGCTACATCGCTACACTGAAAAACTGGCAGCTAGAGAGTGAGGAGGTAAATCCAAGGGTCAATAGAATAGAGTGTGCGTGAGATGAGAGGCAACTCCCTACCCACAGGGAATGGAAATAGGGATACCTGGCCTTTTCCCCTAAAAATCTCCTTAGGGATTCTAAGAGAATTATTCATAAAGACTGTTGTATCCTTGGTCTCTAGCTGGGAATTTGCAGAGGAAAAGAACTTGAATTTATCATGGGAGCAGGGAAGATGAGTCTTGGTGAAAGGGCTAGAGGGAGGGGACAGTGTTGGGGCACTCGGTTTAATGGCCAGGAAAGGAGATTTCTGTGGGTCAAGTGGATGTGAGTTTGAATGAAGGTGAGGTTGATTCACCCCAATACCAAGACAGTTTCCCCACCACATTCCAGCTACAGAAGACTATGGAGTACATGGCCAGTGACAAGAGCTGAAAATGGATTTCCAACTTCTCAAATCATTGAATCTCAAAGAATGCATACCTCTAGCCCCCAGAGTCAGAATTTGGAGCCTGCCTCACAGCGGGCTTCAAGGACCAGGCTTTGTCCAGAGAAGCAGCACTCATGAGGAGAGAGATGTTATGGTGCTATTTTGTTGGCTTGGTGCTCTTCCCATTCCCTGTGCACCTCTCTGCTCAACACCCCTGAAGGGTAATCCTAGAAGGGGGACACAAGGTTGGTGGTACCCTTGAAACAGCCCTGCAATCAGGTAGGGCACCAGTTCATACTTGGACTGGGTAAAGAGGCAGCAGGTAGAAGGTGAAGATAAACTCCAATTGAATGGCTGGACTGTGGCTTAATATCTGAAAGTGAAAGTCTCTCAGTCGTGTTCGACTCTTTGAGACCCCATGGACTATACAGTCCATGGAATTTTCCAGGCCAGAATACTGGAGTGGGCAGCCTTTCCCTTCTCCAGGGGATCTTCCCAACCCAGGGATCAAACCCAGATCTCCCACATTTCAGGTGGATTCTCTACCAGCTGAGCCACAAGGGAAGCCCAAGGATACTGGAGTGGGTAGCTTATCCCTTATCCAGCGGATCTTCCCAACCCAGGAATCGAACTGGGATCTCCTGCATTGCAGGAGGATTCTTTACCAACTGAGCTATTAGGGAAGCCCTTAATATCTGAAAACAACTGGAAAACTATGACATTGCCTCAAATACCTGAGGAGACCTACTATCCAGTAGAGAATTAATACTTGATATCATACAATTGGGAAGAATGATTGAGAAACACAAAGGATTCATGTTTCTTGTTGAGTTAGCACTGCTTTCTAAAGTAGGTACATGTGGAAACTCATTTAAATTCATAGACGCTCTGCACAAAGTTCAATCAAAATTCAACCCCTAACTGTTATCAAAGCAAACCTTCCTTTATTGATTTATCAACAAATCTGACAGGTAGCACCATCCACTAATGTCCCTACTGAACCCTCTGGGGATCAGAACATGGTCAGAGGTACCCATGGAGGACATGCAGAAATGCAGTCTTACTCTGACCCAAAGGGGTTCACAGTATAAAAATGAAGTGAAGATGTATGGCAGCTCCTACTCAGATCAGTTTAAAATGAGTATCTAACTAGTTTCTGGATTATCTGGAACTTTCCAAAACCACTGAGAGCTCTGCTGATTCGTATATTAGGAGATATATTATGTAAGCCGTCCATGTTTGGAAATAGCTGATATGTTTGTTCTCTCTAGAGCAGAAATGCAAAGTATTTCATGATACTAGAGAATAATAAGAGTACTTTCTCTCATAATTCTTCTGAGGGAAGACTAGGCCATGTTTGAACTACTTCTAATTCTGTCTCTGTTCCCTCAACAATATCACACCTCCATTGTTTGTTGTTTGTTTAGTCACTAAGTTGTGTGTGACTCTTTGCAACCCCAATGACTGCAGCCCTGCCAGGCTCCTCTGTTCATGAAATTTCCCAGGCAAGAATACTGGAGTTGCCATAAGCATTATATATATGTATGTTTCATCGCTCTTGTTTGTAGACTTCATTCCTGCCAGTCCTTTATTAGTGTAAGTCTATTTTCTGACCAATTTCTTACTTTCTCAGGTCATTCTCCCATTATCACTCTGAAAATCTGAGGCACTCTGCTGTAATAGAATTCCTTGTACCATATAATATTAGTCTTTGAAGTAGTATGTGCTGTACTGTGCTTAGTCACTCAGTCCTGTCTGGCTCTTTGCAACCCCACAGACTGTAGCCCACCATGCTCCTCTGTCTATGGGGATTCTCCAGGCAAGAATACTGGAGTGGGTTGCCGTGCCCTCCTCCAGGGGATCTTCCCAACCCAGAGATCAAACCCAGGTCTCCTGCACTGCAGGTAGATTCTTTACCCTCTGAGCCATCAGGGAAGCCCTTGGGGTATTATATTACCCATATACCTGTTCGGAGAGGTCTTCTGATTTTTCAACTTCCTTCATGAATGGTGCCTCTTCTCCTGTTAAATCCTTTATGTTCCAGCCAATTCCCCATCACCTCCCACTTCTCTGGGACTGTTTCCCTGAACTTCAGCATTCCCTTAACTAACTCCCTAGAAGCCTATTTTACTACTCCTGGGGACATTCTTGACAACATATAAGCAACACTCACAGAAATGTGTATGAGAAATTGCAGAATTTTAGCTTCAGAAGGTTTTATGCATAAGGGTTCTGTTGATGCTAGAATGAAACAAGTAATCAGAGGTAGGGGGCCATGAGAATTAGCTAAAATGCATTAACATTCATAATAACATAGTTACAGGTAGTACAGTATACATGTAGTAATAGTCATTTACTCCTTGACTCTGTGTGAAGTCAGATTGTGTGTTTTAGGACCTTAAAACAACCTGATAAGAAACAGAGCAAATATTGTTTCTAATGATAATCAGTGAGAGTGGCCTCCCAACCCCTCCTTTAATTTTTAAATGGGCCGAAGTAATTTAAAAACCAGAATTACTGGATGAAAGTAGTGTGGGCGGCATTGATATACCTTATGTGGTAAGGGTAGGTGGATTTTGGCAAGGTGGTTACAATGGCTCTTTTTTATGCCTTGTATATCCACTTCTATCGGGGACTTTGGGACTGCAATAACTATATGAGATGTGCTTTATTACATGGTGATGGAAGCAATCATGAAATACTCTTATGTTTTGCAGATGCTGGCACTTCTTCCCTTTTGATGTAAAATATAACATGAAGTCTTCGCATTAAAATCAGAGGCATAAAATTTGCTAGCATCTGTAAATATTTTATTCTTTAGGTACTCCCTGGTCCTGAAAAGAAAAAGTAGAGAACCTTGCCGGAATTTCAGTCATCACCTTCGTCCATGAAGAAACCACCCGCGGTTTCTTTATCATAACAGCGCCCCCTGCTGCTTCAAAGCGAAGGCTTCGAGATTGTTTGCCCGTTTTCCCTTCAGTCTTTGAGAGACTCTGGAAACATGGCTGGAAAACATTATCCTCAACTGAACCACGGCCAGGGAAGTCTCAGGAGGGAATTCTTTCCTGACATAAAATTAAACCTGGCTTCAGCATATCTTTTGCGGGAGGGGGTGGGGTGGGGGGTGGTGGAAAGGAGGAAAACTTACTGTTGATGTTTCTTGGCTTGGCTTTCTATTCTGTTCTTAAAGCAACATTATTTTAAAAATCTGTAACAAAACCTGTCATCTGCCAAGTCAGCTCCAAGCCTCCCAGTCTCTCTCAGCACAGCTTTCCCTGTCTTGCCCTCTTCCGTCGCCGCACTCCACTCACATTTGGCAAAATGTATTCATAAAAAGATTCCATTTAACTCACCGATGGTAGGAGCGGTGACTGACTGTCTCCGCTGTGGCAGGGAACCTGGTGCCAGGAGTCCCACGGAGTCCCAGGCACGGGGGCAGGGAGGTAGGCGGGAGTGGGGGGCACCGATGTGGCAGTGGAGCTGCGGAGGAAACAGGCCTCCAAGTGACTTGCTTTCAGCCTTGCTCAGTGGAGAGCTGGCCCTCGACTTCAGAGGTGGCTCAGGAGCAACTGGCAGCAGGCGATATATTTTCAGGTCCAACTGGACGCACTGCTTGTTGAGAGCAGAAAATCTGGAAGCTGTGGTGAGAGAAGGCTTTTGCCTCTCTGTTCCTGTGGGAGACCATGCACTCATGATTACCCTGTGACCTGATGCCACTGGTGAGAAGGTGCCGGGTTGTTTATTCACCCAAGGGGCAGATGTTGTTAGAATCATTGAGTTTTTTTTTTTTTATATAATATTGAATTGTCTCAACCAGGGCTCTGATGTTCTGGTGGATGAAAAGGATCCTGCGTCTCAAGATGAGCCCACACAAACTTAATAAACCAGTGCTGGTCTGTTGTTGTTCAGTCGCTCAGTTGTGTCCAACTCTTTGCAATCCCATGGACAGTAATCCTCCAGGCTCCTCTATCCATGAGATTTCCCAGGCAAAGATACTGGAGTGGGTGGCCATTTCCTACTCCAGGGGATCTTCCTGACCTGGGGCTTGAACCCATGTCTCCTGCATTGGCAAGTGGATTCTTTACCACTGAGCCACCAGGAAAGATCACGGGCACATCTGGAAGTCACCTTTTTCTCTAGCATGACCTTCCTTTCTATTCCGATCAAAAATAGTGACTTAGAAAGTTTGTCCATGTGTGTGAGAGGATTACAGCAAGAGAACTGACACCCAGAAGTTTTGTAGCACACAGCGTGATCATTGTATTAGGTTATACTGGGGTGTAATAGGTTCTGAAATGTTCAGGCCTTGGTGCCTGGCTCTGAAGCTGCTACTCTCATTAAAATGCATTTGTAGGATGGGCTTCCTGGGTGGCGCTCGTGGTAAAGAACCCGCCTGCTGATGCAGGAGATGTAAGAGATGAGAGTTCAATCCCTGGGTCAGGAAGATCCCCTGGAGAAGGGCATGGCAAATGACTCCAGTATCTTGCTTGGAGAATCCCCATAGACAGAGGAGCCTGGCGGGTCCATAGAGTCGCACAGAGTCGGACATGACCGAAGTGACTTAGCATGCACGTATATATGCAGGATAATAGAATGCAATGTTTGACATCATCTAACCGCACCCTGTGCGGACCAAGAAATTACATGTGACACGCTCCACATAGTCTGCTAAGAAGGGGCCAAGATGGGGTGCTAGGATGCTAACACACTGAGAACTTGCCTGTGTGATCTGGTTTAAGCACTGCTTCTAACTGGTTTCCTTGCTTAAGAATATCTTCTTCAACTGGCTTATATAGGAGACGGCTTTTTGGAGGTGAAGTTGTTGTCCACCTGAGACAGTCATTTAAAATTTAGTAGTAAAGTAATGTTTTACAGTGAACTGTGTTTTTGAAAGGAACAGCTAGCCAGTTGCCTAGGCAGGCCCTGAGGGTGGGATGACATTAGTGATTGGGAAGTTGTCCTTGGAAGAAAGTGTGTTGAAGCAGAAGGGCCAGGCCAGAGGCAGTGGGAGTAACTTGGGAGGGTGTGGGAGGGCCTGTGAGGGATCACAGGTGGGGACACCTGGGCATCTTGGGGACAAAAGGCGAGCACTGTGAGCTGGGGCTTGTTCCATACGGATGGAAACTGTGGGGTCCTGTGAAAGGAGAGGTGCAAGGAGAGTGGGCTCTGAAGATAAATCTGATTTCTCTTCCACAGTTTTCTGAGGCCTACCCTTGAGAATTGGCCCTGCCTCCCTCTATATCTAGATACTTAGAAAGCGATTTCATTGTTCCTTGCCCTAACAGGTAACTTTCCTCTCCATCTGCTTGTTTAGGTCTCAGAACAAAGACAAGAGAGTTGAGTCCCAGAAGAGAAGGCACAGTTAATACCAGCTGTCATGACATCAGCCTGCCTGTCTGTGTCTTCTGCCTGGTTCAATGAAGTCTTATTCTCCTCTCTACTCCTTCATTCCAGGTTCATCTCATATCCAAAGGCAAGCTTGACGATCTCACTGGCCTACCAAAAGATATTAAATGTTGATGTATGGTCAACTGAATAATTTCTCACCTGTGGTAGATCAATTTATTGTTATCAACTATTTAGCCCTCTTTCCTGAGAGAGGACTATATATCCTCATCCACAGCAATGTAACTTGTAGTGTCTCCTGTGTTGGAGGGGTATCCCTTGCTCTACTGATGTCAGGTTTGGCCATATGATTTATTTTGGCCAATAGAATATGAGCAGACACGACATAGGTCTTGTCTCTGGCAGAAGCTTCAAAAGGCATCATATGTTTCTGCCAGTCCTTTGCCTTGGAGAAACCAGGTTTCTCACGGAAGAACAGGTCTTTCAGGCTGAGTCGAAGAATAAGTTGAGAAGACATATGATATGGAGCCATAGGAGCCACCAACATGGAACACAAATGAGAAACAAATGTCTGTTGTTGTAAGCCACGGAGACCTGGGGTTTGCTTGGTACAACAGCACAACTGACTCATACAATTCCACTCCAGTTTATCCTCAACCTACTTTTCTAGGCTTATACAGCATTACAACAGCACATGTTCCCTACACTCCAGCCAATCTAGAAGCATCTCCATTTCCCAGCCTCTCTCTGTGGTTCTTTTTCCTTTTGGCTGTACCCCATAGCATGTGGGATTTTAGTTTTCTGATCAGAGATTGAACCAACACTCCCTGCGTTAGAAGGCAGAGTTTTAACCACTTAGATCACTGGGTAAGTCCCTCTGTGTTTCTTTTATTTATCTCCTATCTCTCCTAGAGCCCAATCTTGAGCAAATCTTACTTTAAAGATTCTTCCAGCTAGCTCTAAATCTATCTTACCTGCAACATCTTTCGCATGTCTTGGTTTGAAATGATTTTTCCTTTTTCTGAATTCCCAAGTTTATGCTACCAATCACTCTATTTGTTAATAATAAAAAAGTGCTATTTACAGAGTGAGTACTACATACCAGAGATAACTGTACATGTTTGTGTATTTATGTATCTTTGTACACGAGATGTTGATTTTTACCAACTGTGTTTGTATACACTAAGATTGGATAAAAAGAAAAAGGCTTATTGTGAGTAAAAACATGTGAAGGGTAAAATGGGAGGAGGTTGAAGAAAGTGGCTGGAGTCTTCTTACCACAGTGATTATCTGACGCTTGTGGAGGAAGACCGGGAGGATGGAAGACTGGATAGGAAGAGTTTCAAGCTGCAATGCAATTCCAAGAAATGTTCTGCCAGGTCAGTGGGAGTCTTTAAGCCAAAGTCACCTTTGTGGGCCAGGTGATCTGCATTGGTACCAGTGTTGTGCTTGACTCTTAGCTGGGAGCAGCCTTGTGGGAATAAATGATAGTGGATCCCAAACAACAAAACTGGGGTTGTTCATCAGTGATTCACATAACATAAAAGATGAGCAGTTCTTTACCATGGTCACCACATCAACATTAGCTTGTTGAATCTTCATAAAACTCCTATGAGGTTAGGGCTGGTATCAGTTTTGCTTTAATGTAAGGACATTGAGGCCTAGAGAGGTTAAGTGCCTTTGTTGCCATCACCCAGCTAGTAATGGGCTGGAGTCTGAGCTTGTCCTCTAAACTACCACTAACTTCAACTCTTGTCTTTTACTAAACCCATAAATGAGTAAATGCACCCTAGTGTTGTCTGTAAGAAGGTAGAAACCTGGGCCAACACTGATCAATGCCACTCTTGTTTTTGTTGGATCCAGAAATGCACAAGCCTCCCTTCAATTTTTATGACACGCAAGCTCTTCCCCCGTGGGTCATGAGATAGAATTAGACATTTTTTCTAGAAGACTATCATGCACTGTTCAGATAAACTGTTATGAAATATTTTATGAATAAAACAGCTCATTAGAAATGCTTCCTAAAACCTCAAGGAAACAAGGTTCTCAGATGTTTTTTTCCTGTAATTCTTTTCTTTCTTTCTTTCTTTTTTTTGTAAGAGAAGGAAGTTGAGAATAGAGTGGATGAAGAACAAGATTTCAGAACTCTGAGCAGGGTTGAAGAAGCTGTCCAAGAGAATATAGAGAGCCTTATGAGGTAAGAGACTGGAAAAGTGAAAGGGTTGGGAGAGCTTGGCTCCTTGTGACCATAGGCATAGGGTACCCAGAAGGGCAGGATGGCAGGGGCAGACCATTGAAGGTGTAAACATCTGATGGTCAGGCTTGAATTGGTGAAGAGCATGGAGCCTAGAAGGTAACTGAAGCATTGGTTACCTGGAGATGCCACCTAACACAAAGCGGGTAAAACTAGTTCTTGGATTTGGGGTTGCTGCTGCTCTGAGAGCTACTGAAAAAAAGGCCTTGGGTCAATGATAGCAGCGGCAGAAAACTTCCCTCATAGCTCAGTTGGTAAAGAATCTGCCTGCAATGCAGGAGACCCAGGTTCGATTCCTGGGTCGGGAAGATCCCCTGGAGAAGGAAATGGCAGCCCACTTCAGTGTTCTTGCCTGGAGAATTCCCATGGACAGAGGAGCCTGGCAGGCTATAGTGCATGGAGTCAGCAAGAGTCAGACACAATTTAGTGACTAAACCAAACAAAACCAAAGAGTGGTAATAATGAAGACACTCAACAAACCCTTGGTTAAAAATCCACCAAGGTCAATGCCATACTCAAAAGAAAGCAACCCACGGGCTCCAAGTCACATGTGCATGTTAAGCTGCTTCAGTCAGGTCAGACTCTTTGAGACCCTTAGGACTGTAGACCCCCAGGCTCCTCTGTCTATGGGATTTTCCAGGCAAGAATACTGCAGTGGGTTGTCATGCCCTTTTCCAGGGGATCTTTCCCACCCAGGGATCAAATCCTCATCTCTTGCATCTCCTGCATCTGTAGGCAGGCAGGTTCTTTACCACTAGTACCGCCTGAAGCCCCCAAGTCACAGGTGTGAGACCAAAAAGGGAAGAAAAAGAAACCAAATCCTCCCTGTGACAGTATAGTGGGCGGAGCCAAAGCTGCATGAAACCTCGGGAGAAAAATTAATACTTCACTTGCAAGTGCTGAAGAGGAGCAAAGAAATGAAATAATGTGGGGAAGGCAAAATCTACATTTTGTGACTGTTGTTATGAGAGGGAGTTTTACCGTTTCTGGAGAATACCAGGTGTATGTGTAGAGAGAAGTTATGTAAGCTCCTGTTCCAATTCCCTGCTCCAAAAATTTGCTCCATTTACTGTATTGTCCTCAGATAGATGATACATCTGATAAGAACAGATACTACACTTGATCTTAGCCAAAAGGCCTGGAAGGGATTCTTTCCTTTAATTCTTGAGCCATTATTCCAGCCCTATTTCGTGCTGCACCTAATCAATGCTGGGTTGTTTTAGAATGCCTGTTGTTTTGTTCTTATGAATCCATACCTTTTTCTCCTGAGTTTAATTTTTTTTTTTCTTTCTTGTTCTGTGACTGTGTTTCCCATTATTGAGAAGCTGTGAATGGTCTTGCCGAGAGAAGCAAATAAGGACCAACCTGATATTTTGAAAGGATATAAACTACTCTCCCTCTACCCCAAAAAATTAAAGAAAGAAAACAGAAGGACTTTTAGGGCTAGAGTTTATTTTCCTATAAACAAATATAAGTAGGAGAGAGAGATGGGTATATGGTATGATATATAGCTATATCTATATGTATGGTGTGAATACATAAGATAGACTTCTTTCTACTGTAGTAAGTGGAGTTTATGCAGAATTCTGCCGTGTGGTGAAATCAAAAGACTTCCTAGGCTGAATGCTCTGCAAGAATCTTCTGCAAGGAAAAACTTGTTGTTTTTGTTTAGTCGCTAAGTGGTGTCCGACTTTTTTGCTACCCCATGGACTGTTGCCCACCAGGCTCCTCTGTCCATGAGATTTCCCAGGCAAAAATACTGGAGTGAGTTGCCATTTCCTTCTCCAGGGGATTTTCTTGACCTAGGGATTGAACACGTCTCCCACATTAGCAGGCGGATTCTTTACCACTGAGCCACCAGGGAAGCCCAAGGAAAAACTAAAAGACACCAAACAAGCAAACATACACCCAACTCCCAGATCCTCCCTGGATCCTTCTATTTATCACTGTTGCCCTGACCACAGTGTATGGCATTTTACTCTTCAGCTCTGTGTGAAGACCTGCCCTGGACATTAAAATGGGGGTGGGATCAACTCTGTCCTGTAATCATTTTTTAACTGGTGCCATAAACAAGCCTAGTTTATGGGTTTATCATTAAAAGGCATTTTTGTTTGATTGCCACTTTAAGATGAATTCATTGGGAAAGATATTGTTTTTCTGCCTGTGGAAGAAAACTATCAGGCATAATGACATTTCTGGCCATTCTAATTTTATAAAATGAGACCCCCAAATCTCTTAAGCCTTATTTCAGAAATTAGGATATTCAGTTATAATACATTAATTAACACTCCAATTTGCATTCACAAATAGGACATCCTCCATTTGCTAGAGGTGGAACTGGACAAGTTTGTCTTTGGAGAAAGGATGTGATGAATTTCTTGCTTCTTTGTTCATCTTTCTCATTAGTCAATAGCTATTCTTTCTGACTTTGAGGTTGAAGATAGGAGAGGAAAGACAAAAAGAGAAGAAAAAACCTACTTAATTGTGCTGCCTGTAAGCTGCCTTCTTGTTTTCAGAGCCTCACAGATGGTCCTCCAGACTCCCAACCTGCTTGGCTTTCAGATGACAGCAGTTCTCCTCACCTCTGATCTTCTGTTCCCTTCACCCCTCCAATTTTCTCGTGCTTCATTTTGCACAGATCTTCTCCAACTTAATTCCTTGTCCTCTGGCAGAAGTTCTTTTATGCATGTCTTTAGGATCCCACATAAAAGGACCCCGGACATCTCCACCTGGCTATAGGCAGCACGGATCTTGACTTGCAGTCAAATGGGGACAAAGTTATCTCCTAATCACAGTTCTCTCTGCTCCCCCAGAGCACCAGAGGGGCTTTAGTATGTGTCAGAGGAACCTCCCAAACTCAGCAACAGAAGCAGTTTCTCTTAGAGTTTCTCCTTTGAAAGCTCTCCTACTAAACTCCAAGTCAGGAGTCGGCCTTACCCTCGCTCCTTATCCCAGAGTGGAGGGTAAAACTCACAGTACAGTTTCTCTATCTAAAAGTGTTGAGTTAGTCGCTCAGTCGTGTCTGACTCTTTGCGACCCCATGGACTGTAGCCCACCAGGCTCCTCCTAGCCATTCCCTTCTCCAAGGGATCTTTCCGACCCAGGAATCAAACCCTGGTCTCCCGCATTGCAGGCAGATTCTTTACTGTCTGAGCCACCAGGCAAGCCCTCTCTATCTAAAACTTTCTCTTAAATCTCCCTCTTAATTTCCAGTTGGGGAATCTTTATACCCTTGAAGTGGGTGAAGGCCCCAAATCATGTACGTGATTCCATGCAATTTACTTAGAAATTTGCGTCTTGATTTTCAGCTTCTCCCCTCATCTAATATCTGAAGTTCTTTACATGGCATCAGCTGAATCTTTCATCCGATACATTTGACATTATGTGTCATATCTTTTCAGTGTTCTCTGCCCATTTTAGTACCTTCCCTGGAAATCTCCATGTTCTTATGCTGCATACTCTACCAAGTCCCTAACGTGTGTCACTTCCTGGGGCTTAGCCTTCCTTGGTCCTTCTCATCCCTTTTTGACATCTTACCTGTTCCAGTCTCCCTTCCCCCCACAAGCACCCCCATCATATTGTAGATTTGGGGTTCCAGCCTCAAAGCTCCTCTCTTTGCTAAGGGAGCTGTGGTGACTCCTGAGAATGCTGTGTCCTGTGTTCTTTATCCACATCGGCACTGGGCATGTTCATACACTGTCAGCTGAAAATGACAACTTGACTCAGAAGTTTTCTAAATTTGGGAATGGTTTGTTATTGTTATTCTTGCTTTTACTTCTTAGTAAAACCCTTTTACCAACTAAACAGCTCAATTAATTTGTTAGTAAAAATTTCAAACAAATAAAATAGGAATAAGTGGGAATAGAGTGAGAGTGGGGTCTGGGAGACCACCCATCTGGTGTCCTCCACAGCTCCACAGGCACTGATAAAGAAACCCAGGGCTTCAGGAAACACACTTGGAAAATCTTGACTTTAAAACAAAACATGACTTTTAAAACAGGAGCAAAGCATGGAAGATTGATTTGAGGGAAGGCTGTGTGCCCCACAATTCTTCAGAAGTCACACCATATGGGCTTCTGCCTCCTCTCTGTGAAAATGAGTGAATGCTAGTGGCCCCAGCCCTGATTCCCCGCTTACTTCTGATGCAATCAGCTTCTAAATGCCCCTTCTTGGTGAGACCTCAGTGGGCTTTGGAATTTTGTTTATTTCTCTAAAACCCAAGCTTCTGAAATGGAATCCCTATGACGAGACTCATAAAGGCAAGTGAGTCTTTTCTTTAAAAACAAACAAAAAATAAAACCTAAACTAAAAACAAACAGTTCTCAAAACTTTATTCTGTGGATTATGTTTATGGCATTTTAATGCCATTCCTTAAATCTCTAAACTGTATGAACTGCTGAGACGTGAACAGACTAATTATGCTTCTGGCCTTTTGAACCCTGACTGCCAGGGACTATGTTATTGCTTTGAGTTTTAAAAGAAGAGCCAAAATGTCCCTTTACCTTTTCCATGTCATTTTTTTTCCTGTAAACTTTTCCTGTAGTGACACTGCTACTGTCCTTTAGCAGACATCATCTGGCCAACACAGAGGAATGGACTCTACCCTTTAGCTGTTCCAACCCCCAGCCACGTGGGTGTTCACACATTCTCATACATATTCAGATTTTCTGGTCAGCCATGTGGAGCAAGTCAAGTGGTTGCTTCTTAGGGAGGAGTTGGCAGGATGACTCGACTTCTTTTTAGGTGAGCAGAAGGATTCATGAAGACTAGAAGGAAAAGGATTCAGAAGTAACACTGGAAAAAGAAAATCATCTCTTTTCTCCCTCACAATCATTTCTCTGTTGGTGACTCCATAAGAGCTGGTGTTTGGGAAATAGGACTGTTAAGGGTTCAGGTCTATTGAATAAAATATGCTACCATGATCCTGATGAGCCACACGCTAGGATGATCAGAGATGGAAAGGCCTGGACCCACAAAAATTTTGGAATGATTATCTTGCATTGCCTGCATTTTATCCCTGGGAGGAACAAAGTCCAGAGCTGGTGGTGGGGTCAGGGGAGCCAGTGAGGAGGCTTGTGGGGCTTCTGGTGTGCTTTCCTTACCACCTGGGGATCCTTGATTGTTGAGCAGTCTGAAGAGAGCTGAGATTCTCAGAGCTTTGCTGAGGGATGACAGAAGACCAGTGTGAGCTGTGGAAGCAGCTTTCAGGAGGTGTCTGTTCTGAACAACCTCTTTGGGACATGTTAGGTGGCAAGAAACCCTCTGCACTAATTGGAAAACATTGTTTGAAACAATTGCTACCTTTAGAAAGTAACCATTTTTACTTAGAATTTATTTCCAGAGGATGTTGGACTGAAGGATTGATATCTAATGATTAACCTCTAGTAATTAACCTGCAGAAGGCAGAAAGAGGAATCAGAACTTCATCACCCAGGATGTCAGCCCAGCTCCTCCACAAACACCCATGAACACCCCAAACCACTTTTCTCTCTTTTGATGTTTGTAGTTCACACATGCAGCTTGGCACATGAGTATGTACTATCTTACACAGTGAATGATTGCTTTATGTGCTCTGTCTTGACTCCTCAGCAATATATTTCTTAAAGGCAGAGAATGAGAACATGTGTTACATTTTTAATGTATCACACAAGGCTTCTCAGCTCAATACTGAGCACAGAATGGGTCCTTAGAAAATCTTGGTTTACTGATCAGTGACTGGCAAGTTACAGTAATTGTCAAATGCATCGAAGAGCCTGATGGCCAAGCTTTAGTCCATTTCGGTTGATTGACAATACTAACCACAGAAGCAACCCACAGACATTTGGGAAGCTGTGGTCAGTTTTATGGCATTCCAGGCAGAGAAACATAATCTGTTCAAAATGCTTAAAATTAACTTGTATATTAAATATGACTAATTTTTTCTTCCTTGTCACTGAGAAAAAAAATTTTTTGTGCCTTTGTATTCTCACTGTAATGTAACATAAAAGGTAACGCAGACTTTTTATGGAGCATTCACATTTCAGCTCTACTATTTATTGGTTGTGACCTTGAGGAAATTACATAAACTCTAAATACCTCTCTCTCTCTCTTTTTTTTTTTCTTTTCTCTCATCTTCAGACATGATCAGGAGAACTTCTTTGCTTGGAAGTTAAATCTCCCACTCTATACTGTTCAGAAAACTAGCCATTGATGTAATTCAAAATACTTCCACAGACATACACAGCTAGATATACATACCTAGATAGAGAATGACGTATAGATAGATAGATGGTAGATGGATGATACATGATAGATTATTCTAATTGCTCTTTTAAGAGGTTAGATTATGACTCACTGACAGTCCAGACATGGATGGGTTGAAGTGTGCAGTTTGGGCTATATACATGGGGAAGAACATTGATATTTGTACAAAGAGAAGAAGCATAGAAAATGTTGAGGCAAGGAGGGAACCTGAGAGAGGAGAACAGGTGGTCAAAGTGGAGCACAGGATCAGAAGAGGAGGAAGAGCTAGGAGGCCCCCACAGGTAGAGTAGACCAGAAGGAGCTTTGAAGAGAAAAATTACTAGAAAGTTATCAATTTGTTCACCATGGGCTATGCTGGCATCTTTTGCCTTGTGTGTCACCCTTGTGTCTTTAATAAAATACCCTTCAGGGTATTATGCTCCCTGAGGCTTTACTGTGCAAGTTCTTTCTGTTGGGACTGTTTAGAGGATAAGTTTCACTTTCTTTACCTCTAAAATGATGTAATGATGGGGTTAGAGCAAATGAGCAAATGAGCTCCTGCTTATGAAATGCTGGCATATAGTGATTTTTTTAATTAACATTTTAAATACATTGTGAATTGATTTATCTATTAGTTCATAATTGCCTCTGCTTTTACACTTACTATTGGTTAGAATTGCTTTTGTGCAATATCATGAACATTTTGAGAGTGCAGGCATTAGATTCAGACAAACCTGGGTTCAAAGGATGACTCTGCCCCCACCCCCACTTTTTGTGAATTCAGGCCAATGCCCCCTCTTTTCTTATTTGTAAAATGGGGATATATCTACGTCTTAGTGACATGGTAAAGGGGGAGGGCTAAAGAGACAGCATTCCAAAACTGTATACTAAGAGTGCCCAAAGGAAAAATGATTGAACATTCAAATGAGGGTAATTGGAAGAGATTTTAAGACATGGACAATTTATCAAGTTGTGGGTAGGAAGCAACACAATGGCTGGTGCTCTATCCTTAGACCAGCAATAGAAGACCTGGGAGCTGTGGAGAGGAGTAAGGAGGGGGAAGCCGGCAATCTGGAAGAACAGTTGTGTGGACAGAGAGGAACAGAAAAGGAGGGAGTCATGTGATGTGGTCCACACTGGTCAGTATCTCTGGGCACAGAGCAGGGGTGGAGAGCAGGATGGAGATTAAGTACGGAGAGGCATGAGAAGTACCCAGTATAGAAATAACTAACACAGTGACTAGTGTGGTAACACACAATAATTGATTGCACTTATTAAACAGAATGATCTTGAATCTATAGCTTTTTTTGGTACCTCGAAGAAATCAAAAGAGTATCTCATTTTATATGCCTGGAGAAGTTAATTTGATTAAAATATTGGTTCTTGCCAAATTCACCAGGGTTCATTAGGGATTGCTCATATGTAGCTCATCCTCAGGAGTTAGGGGCAGTGTTTCCAGGTTCCCTGCTAAACCATTTTTCTCATGACAAGAGTATAAATATGCTTCATGCAGAGGAACTGCACTGCCAGTAATCATATACCCTGGCTTGCTCACTTTCCATCCATGCTACCCAAGCCGAGGTACCTCACCTCTTTGAGCCTCATGTATAAAAATGGTCTTCTATTTTTTCCAGCAACATTGATGGACTTTAAGAGAATTACTCTAAGTAAGATAAGTCAGATAGAGGAAGATAAATACCATATGAATTCACTCATATGTGGACTGTGAAGACAAAACAAAACAAAAAAATGAAAAGCCAAAATAAAAGAATTAACCAAGTTAAAACAAACACATAGAGAACAGAAGGGAAAGGAGTGAGGGAGGGTGAAATGGGTAAAGGGAGCAACTGTATGGTGATGGATGGAAAGTAAATTTTTGGTGGTAAGCACACTATAAGGTGGGTCTTACAGTGTAGCTCAGAGGGTAAAGAATCCGCTTGCAATGCATGAGACTTGAGTTTGATCCCTGGGTTGGGAAGATCCCCTGAAGAAGGGGATGGCTAAGCACTCCAGTATTCTTGCCTGGAGATTTCCATGGACAGAGGAGCCTGGTGGCCTCATCCAGGGGATTGTAAAGAGTCAGGCAAGATGGAACGACTAACACTTTGGTGGTCCAGTGAAATTAAAGTCTTGAAAAAAGTCTTTCTAATTTAAAATATACCTGATCTGGGTTTTGGGGGCTAGACTCTTAAGTACTTACTTATGTTCTATTGCTAATAAAAGTGCTAATAAATAAAGTAATTTTCAGTTGTTTTTGATGTTAAAGGAAATAAGTGTTCATACTTAAATATCTTTTTTATGTATGAGTTTTAGGATAAAAGCATTCAGACCACAAAGATTTCAATGAAATGAGATAGTATTTGTGAAATTATCTGTCACAGGGCCCAGGATACGGAGGCGTCTTAGCAGACGCTTATTTCCTTCTGGAGGCAGGGGAACTTCTGTTGCTCCTGAACTTGAGGGTGGAGTACACGTTTTACCAAACCTGTTGCTCCATTTACACAGTTCTTCCAATTCCATTCAACAGAAGCCATGTGGGGAGTTTGCAAAGTCAGGAGCACTGCCATGAAGACAAGTGATGATTTCTGCAGATTTTCCAAGTGTTCTCCACTATAGCCAACATAAATAATCACACAAATAATTCCTACAGTATCTTACAAAGTGCAGTGTCTCATAAACTTGCTCCAAATCAATGCGAGCATCTGTAACATATCAACTGAAGTCCCTCAAAGGAAATACTTCTTGGTCAGAGAAATTTGGAGAATTGGGGGTTAAATGAGACTAAACAGATTCCAAATTACTGGACTTCTTTTTGTCTTTTATCTAATAACCTGTGTTGTGAGTCTTTTGGACAAAAGTCATACATGTAGGATTTTCTAAACTTACTTCACCACAGAACCATTCTAACCCTCAAGTTCAGCTAAACACACTTGGGAATATCCAGTGTAGTTTAGAAAGACTGGATTTGATTTTCATGGAATCCTCTAAGTTGACAGAAAAAAATATGATTATTCCTATCTTACAGATAAGACAAAGGAAACTCTCAGCATGATAACTGGTTTCTGCGTGGACTATAAAATGGTGGAGTGAACTAAACCATTAAATAGGATCTTTTGTGGAGAATTGTCATTTTCCTTCCTTTGCAGCATATTGCCATCTGTATTAGTTTCCTATGGCTGCTGAAACAAACCACCATAAACTGGATTTCTAAACAGGGATTTTTTTCCTCCCTCTCACAGTTTTGAAGGCTCTGAAGGAGAATCTGTTTCAGCCTTCTCCCTGGCTTTGGTGGTTGCCAGCATTTCCCAGAGTTCCTTGCACTCTGATTTCTACCTTTGCCTTCACATGAGTTTTTTCCCTCGGGTGTGTCTCGGTCTCTCTCTCCTTGTCAAGGCACTTACTGGTCACTGGGTTTTCTAATTTATTCTGCTGCAGAAAGGCTTGTATGTGCCAGCTTGAAGCCCTCATTTTTCTAGGCTAGAATCAAGTCTTTATTTTATGACCCCAAAGTGATTCTTCTTCACACCTTTAGTCAGAGTAATTACCTTTGTTTGAATATTTGTCAGCTAATTTCTTTCTCTTTATTTGAATTTACCAGAATTCCATGAAATATTCTAAGCAAAACACACCCATTTGACACAAAGAGGTTGTGATAAGAATTTTCTGATGATTCTCTGGATTTCCATGGTTTTGGGGTCATGCCAAACTTTTGGAACAATCTTGATGAAGCTGTTAGAAGGAGTGTTTTCCCCTTTCAAGACTGCTCAGGCAGTACAGTTTAAGTCCAGAGCTGCTGCTAACTGTCCTTGTCACTTCTCGGAAGACGACTGCTGAGCATGGAGCCAACATCCCAACATTGAGGGAGAAAGGAGGAAAAGACAGAGGAGGAGGAGGGTGAGGGAAAAGGGAGGGGAAGGAGAGATCTAATAAACCTAACCATAATAGTAGGCTATTTATAATATATATATGTATATAGTTATAAAACCTAATATAATAAACCTAATCCAATTGAGGCCCTGGATCCAGCCATCGCTGAACTTCCTTATTACAAAGGACAAAAAAATTATTTTTCATAGGTAGGCTTCTATACTTTGCCTGACATTGTCCAGGCAAATAGAGTATGGTATTCTTTTCATCCAATTTGAATCTGCTAAAAGTGAGGGAGGTGGACCTGTGAGCATGCACTTGCTTTGGGTAAGGGTGTGCTCACTTCAGTCCAGTTCAGTTCAGTCGCTCAGTCATGTACAACTCTTTGCGACCCCATGAACTGCAGCAAGCCAGGCCTCCCTGTCCATCACCAACTCCCGGAGTTCACCCAAACCTGTGTCCATCAAGTTGGTGATGCCATCCAACCATCTCATCCTCTGTTGCCCCCTTCTCCTCCTGCCCTCAATCTTTCCCAGCATCAGGGACTTTTCCAATGAGTCAGTTCTTCACATCAGGTGGCCAAAGTATTGGAGTTTCAGCTTCGACATCAGCCCTTCCAGTGAACACCCAGGACTGATCTCCTTTAAGATGGACTGGTTGGATCTCCTTGCAGTCCAAGGGACTCTCAAGAGTCTTTGTGTTAGGTCCATTATATGTTATGTCATTTAAGTCTTATAACAACTCTATCAGTTAGGTATTGCTAATGTATAAATTAAAAAATCAAAACATTAGGATAGTAGTTTTCTTTAACTTGTAAGAATGAAGTTTAAAAATAAAATGAGGATATATGTGTATATATGTCTCTCTGTGTATATATATGTGTATATAAATACATATATATATAAAGAGAGGATGTATATATAAATAAGTTCAATTCCTGGATTGGGAAGGTCTCCTGGAGGAAGAAATGGCAACCCATTTCAGTATTCTTGCCTGGAAAATTCTATGGACAGAGGAACTTGTCAGTCTGTAGTTCATGGGGTCACAAAGGATTGGACATGACTGAGCACACACATACACACATTTATATTATTGTGAAATAAATGAAATTCATCTGTTAGTGGTGAAGAGTCTTCAGTTCTTTATTTAGAATCAGTGGAAGGGTTTCCACGGTTGTCAACTCACTTGTGCCAGGAAAGTCAACTTTTTATTAAAACCTTTGATTGCACATATAAATACTGAGAAATGCATTTTAGTTGCTCCCACAGACAAGTAGTCTGAAAAAAAGAGACACAGGAATGTTCTAAATTACTGGAAATCAGGCGGAGGAAGGATTGCAGCTGTAGGAGAGTAGGAATAGAACATCCCTTTCTATGTTGAGTACCTTGGAGGGAAATGTGTGAGGATTTTAAGTGGAGCTTTGCTCTATTTAATGCCCCCTGGATGCATGAGTTCCTCTGAAATGGCCATATCATTTAATGTCAAAATGAAGTAGAGGACCTTCAGATTACCATATTAAGTAAATAAAGTTAGTCAGTCAGAAAAAGGTAAATATCATGTGATCTCACTTGTATGGGGAATTTTTAAAAAAATGATACAAATGAACCTATTTACAAAACAGACGCACAGATGCAGAAACAGACTTACAGTTACCAAAGGGGAAAGGTGGGGGGAAGGGGTAAATCAGGAACTGGGGTGAACATACACACACTACTAAATATAGAATAGATAAACAACAAAGACTTACTGTATAGCAGAGGAAATTCTACTCAGTATTTTATAATAATCTATATGGGAAAAAAGATACCAACTATACTTATGTGTGTGTATGTATATATATATATGTGTGTGTACTTTAAATAAATGAAATAAAATTTAAAAAAATAAAGCAGAGTGACCCTACTATGGATAACAACCCAGTAGCTACATACTTACAGTTTCTTACCCTTGCCACAACAGGTTATATCAATGCCATTCTCACACATATATATCGAATGCCTAGAATCTTTTAGTGACTTGACATATCCATAAGGTAAAAAGCTCCTTATCTCCAAACTGGGGAGAATGCATTCTCCCGAAGTCCCCTTCGACCAGATCTGACTGTGGTATACCCGGCCAGCCTCTTTTCTTCTCCCATGGCTGACACTTCAGCTAAGCCAGTCTGCCTGCAATTATACCAACACGTGGTACTCTGAAGTGATGTGCAGCCTTTGCACGTGTGTCCCTTCTGCCTGGAATCCCTTTCCCAGCCCCATCTGTTTGACAAGCATCATCTTTTTAAAAAAAAAAAATTTTTTTTTCATTTTTAGAATTTTTGCTTATGCTGGGTCCTCGCTGCTGCACAGGCTTTTCTCTAGTTGCAGTGAGCAGGAGTCACTCTCTAGTTGTGCTGTGAGGGCTTCTCATTCCAGTGGCCTCTCTTGTTGTGGAGCACAGCTTTAGAATTTGCAGGCTTCAGTAGTTGCATCTCCTGAGCTCTAGAGCACAGGCTCAATAGTTGTGGCGTATGGCCTCAGCTGCTCTGAGGGATCCTCCTGGACCAGGGATCAAACCTGGGTCTCTTGAATTGACAAGCAGGTTCTTTACCACTGAGCCACCAGGGAAGTCCAATGAGCATCATCTTAATCTCTTGTAGGGATCTCTGATTTCCTTGATGAGGCACAGAAATCCAAGCTAATCACCTTGCTCCCTGTGCTACTTACACCTTTGCTTCCATAACACATATGTACATTTTTCATTCTGAGATAGGAAGGATAACACTTCTATCTAGTATCCGTATAAGTGGGGGATTTTGCTTTGGAAAAATAGTCAATTATAATATATACAGTCATAGGCTTTGGGATTAGACTGCTTGTGTTTAATTCGTAACTCTATCTCTTACTACCCACGAGACCTTGGATATTTATCTTCCTTGGACCTCAGTTTCCTCATCTATCAAATGAGGATGGTAAACACTCCAGGGCATTTCTGTAAAGATGAATTGAGACAGTCTAAGCCAAATGATTGTTGTATGTGTGTTCTTAACAAAAGATATGTTATTTTGTCTATTAACTTAGGGAAGAAGGATGCTCATTGCCAGAAATTGGGCAAAGTAGTGCTAGAGCATAATTAGTCCATTTTTAGGACACTGCAGAACAACTGTTTTATTTTCCTCTCTTGCTTATGCACATCAGGGGTAAGAACACCAGCCTTGTCAGTCACCCAGGGGGATACCACTATATTGCTGTTTCCAGACTCCCCTAAGGGTTCCAATCAAATTGTCAGCATCTAGCACTGCTTATTTGGGACACATACAGCCCCACATTCTAACTTCTTCAAAATTCTATGCTCCATCTGAGCCTTTAACATTTTGCTTTCTTAACTCTCTGTTGAATAGGTCTAGCTGCTTACCCTGTTACAAGAATCTTCTTGAGGAAGAACGAGTCAAACATGCTTCTGGCAGGTTATAGTACTCCTTCTATAATCTAAGGATCTCAAACATTAGCCACCAGTCTTTCCTTTGCCTCCTAACCGCTAAGGCACATCACGGGGCAACCATACAGTGGGAACTCTGCAGGTCACAGTGTCTATTCCGAGCCCAGCCAGCTCAGAATGCTCATTTGTGGCTTCTTAACTAGTGTATTTACCAGTGAATCTGATTCCATGTTGTAGACCACTGTGGAGAGGTTTATGAACACTTTCTGCTGGTGAAGCCTGGTTTAGTAGAAGTGCTGCAGGCAGGACATACTCCTGCCTATAGGTCAGTATGTGTCTCGCAAGTTGCTCCTTTTACAGAATCCATTACCATTTATTTGATTAGATAATCCGAGGCATACTTTCTAATGAATCAGAGTCACTGTATCTTTTCCCTTCGGAATGAAAGATGCATTTAAGTTCTCTGGGTTTCACTTCTGTGCTAGATGAAGGCAATTTGAAAATCTGATCAAGAAACATTCCCTTTGGATTCATCCTTCTACCTTCCTCCAAGGTCAGCATTAAAGGTGAAGCAGCATCATGCTGCACTAAGCAGGGCACCAGATTATTCTTTAACAAAGCTTTTTGAACTTTGGTCTTTAACTCTTGAATGATGTTCATAGAGAGCCATTTCATCTAATCTATTCGCATCTATAAAAAGAGTTTCAGGCATTTACTTTTAGAGAAAATAATCTGCTCATTTCAGTGGAACAAGATGGACAGTCAAGGTCAATGAGGCATCAAAAGTAAGTTTTCCAGCTCTTTGTGGAGGCAGGATGGGGGATTTTTTTTTTTTAATGGTATTTACAAATAGAGTCCAAGTGGAATTTTTAATCAAAATCCCAGATGATAAACTCTTGGCAGAAGAACCTATTTTTTTATAACACTTTTTTTTTTTCCCTCCTGACATCTGTTCTTCTCACTTTCTGAAATAAACATTTCACTTTGCTAATGTTGTGAGGTGTGGGGCTGGGAAGTTACTTACTGTCTCCCTTACCCACAGAAACAATTTCTTAAGGCTTAAGGGAGATTTTTTTTTTTACATACTCCTTTCGTAAGAGGTAAATCTTTCCCAAATTTGAAAAGCAATCAAACCAGAATGTCTCAGAGCCCCGTGATGGAATCCTGGCCTCCTTTTCTCAGGCAGGAGAAATACATCATGTGCCCCACCTAGAGGTACGACTTGGAATTGCTTGTAAAGGGGATCTAAAGTGGATTCTGGGAGATCCTATTTACTGAATTTCAAATTTAAACCAAACACTTTGAAACAGAGAGTGGAGAGAAGAGAGAATTAAAAGATAAAATGTCTATTCTCAAAGAACTGATAAAGGGGTAAATAAGTAAAAATGGGCTTCCCCAGTGGCTCAGACAGTAAAGAATCTGCATACAATGCAGGAGACCCAGGTTCGATCCTTGGGTCGGGATTGACCCAGTGTGGGAAAGAAGTAAAAATGCTTAACATTTTTAACAAAACCATAATATGCAAGTGTGCTAAGTCGCTTCAGTCTTGTCCGACTCTTTGCAACCCTATGGACTGTAACCCAACCAGTCTCCTCTGTCCATGGGATTCTCTGGGCAGCAATACTGAAGCAGGTTACCATGCCCTCATCCAGGGGATCTTCTTCACCTAGGGACATAATCTATCTCCATTGCAGGTGGATACTTTACCGCTGAGCCACTGGGGAAGCGCAAACCCTAATATATAATTTGTCAAAGATTCTGTGCAGATGGTAGGCTCAGTACATGTTCTTAACCCCTCTTTCCCACCAGGGTCCCAGCTGGGCCCTTGAAGAGTTGGTTTGTGTGAGTTTGGGCCAGAGGAGAGGGAGGAAAATGTGAGCCATCTGTAAAGTTATGAGAGGGAGAGGGGTCCTGGACCCTGCACAGCAAAGATCCAGGGCTCCTGGCCACAGTAAGGGGGCAGCCAAGTGGATTCCTTGTAAGACCCTGGAATGGGACAGAGGGGCTGAGAAACTCTCACCCTTGAGGAGAGGCTAGGGGATCCAGAGGAGCCTGGGACAAAATCCACAGTCCCTGCAGATGTTCGAGGAGGTAAGCAGCTTTCCAGGCCTGTCACCTCAGTGACCCCAGAAGAGGCCTGCCTGGCCAAGCCAACTATTCCCTCTGGTGCTAACTATCTATGCCTTGAGATCCAGGAGACACCCAGGAATCTGGGGGCTTCTCTCCCTAGCCATTAATCCCAAACTCACAGCTGGTTGGCCCATTGTCACCAGCCTCCTGGACTGGTAAAGCTTTTTTTTTTTTCAGTCTGTTAACTCACAACTCCCATGGAACAAGATCTGCTAGTTCTAAGGAATCTTTCTCCTAGTAATAATATGCTGGGCTGCTTTGGGGTCTGAAAGGATGGTGATAAAATTGAAAAGCCTACTGTACTCTGTTGTTTTTAAAGAACATACAAGCATATTGTATTCCCTTCTCCAGGGGATCTTCCTAAACCAGGGATTGAACCCAGGTCTCCAGTTTTGTAGGCAGATTCTTTACCATTTGAGTCACCAGGGAAGCCCATATCGTAGTCAAAAATATCTAAAGACTGAGAAAAAAAACATATATTGGTGCTTACAAGACTATACTGGAAGATTATCAGGATAAACTCTGCATGGAATGCATGTTTCTGAATGACACTTGGTGGGTAATCCAGATCCCCTGAGTCTTGTCCTGACAAATCTGGTTTGCTGCTGTCTCTGCTTCAAACTCATACTCCTCTTTTTCCTGAGTCTGCAGCTGGTAGGATATTCAAATCTGCAGAAGCCTCCTGTACTCCTGGGCTAAACCTTACCTCTTACGAAATTCTCCTACTCTCTGTTAAGTTTTTTAAGACCTTCTTTTATGTGATCCTGTTCTATAGCACCTTCTTCCTGTTCTTTTCCTTTTTTTGTAAGCTTTCTTGCACTCGAGCTTTTCTTATACACATGACCTCATTCTCAAGTTGCTCCCTTTCCTCCCTTTCAGGTCTCAGCAACCTGTCCTTCTCAGCCAACTTCTTTTCCTCTGTTATTCTGTCCAATTCTTTCTCCGGAATATCCTCCTCCTCACATTGCTCCACTACATAGCCCTGAGAACACTTCCATTTTCTTCCCACGTCTTCTCTTTTTCACTTCTTTGTTATCGGTCTCTTCTGGAACCTTTGAAGGGCTCTCTGCATGAGCTTCACATACAAGTCCTGCTCTGTTGTCTACTCCACCTGAACGTATCCTACTGTCTCGCTGAGGGCTTTTTGCAAAAAGTCCTGCTTTGTCTTCTCTTCCCCTAATTTATCCTGTCCTTTCTCAAGTTTACCCTTTGCATCATTGTTTTCTGCAAGGTGTGCCTGCTTCCTCTTCCCTCAGCTGCTGCACCACCTGTTTTGGTGATTTGATGGCAATGACCTTGTGCCCAGTACCAAGTGTGTGTTCTCCATCAGCTCTTTCTGTCTCCTCGCCTCCTGGGCTTGTCACTGTTTCTCGGCTCATTGGGCTTCCTCCCAGGAGTCTAAGAACATCTCCTCTTTCACCATTTTCTGCCTCTTCAGCTCCTCACTGAATTCTGCCTGTGCTTGCCACTTCTCACCACATGGCTTCAGATGGATACAAAGCAACTCAGCATAGACCCTCACCCCACACCTTCAGGGGCTTCCCTGGTGGCTCAGATGGTAAAGAATCCATCTGCAATGCAGGAGGCCCAGGGTCGATCCCTGGGTCTGGAAGATCCCCTGGAGGAGGGCATGGCAACCCACTCCAGTATTCTTGCCTGGAGAATCCCATGGACTGAGGAGCCTGGTGAGTCACAGTCCATGGGGCTGCAGAGAGTTGGACACGACTAAAGTGCTGAGCACACATGCAGGCATACCCTACGGTGTGCTCACCACCAAAAGCTTAGTTTCTATTCATCATGACACATAATCCCCTTCACCCACTTAGACCTCCCCTCCCCCCTCTGGTAACCACTGCTCTGTTCTCTTTACCTATGTGTTTACTTTTGTTTTGTTTATTTATTTGTATGCCACACATGAGTGAATTCATAAGGTATCTGCCTTTCTCCATCTGACTTATTTCACTTAGAATAATACCTCAAGATCCATTTATGTTGTTGCAAATGGCAAGATTTCACTTTTTTCTGGCTTAGTAGTATTTCACTGTGTATATATTACCACATCATCTTTATATCCATTCATCCAATGATGAGTACTTAGGTTATTTCTATATCTTGGATATTATAGATAAATGCTACCATGAACGTAGGGGTGCATAAATATTTTTGAATTAGGTTTTCATATTCTTCAAAAAATACTCAGAAGTGGAATAGCTGGGCCATATGCTAGTTCTATTAATATTTTGAGGAATTTCCATATTGTTTTCCATAGTGGCTACACCAATTTACATTACCATGAACAACGTATGAGGTGTTTCTTCACATCCTTTCCAACACTAGTTATTTCTTAGTCATTCTAACAGTTGTGATGTGATATTTCACTGTGGTTTGGACTTGTGTTTCCCTAATAACTAGTGATATTGAACATCTTTTGATGTGACTATTGACCATCTATATGTCTTTTTTGGAAAAAAAACTATTCAACCCCTTGTCCATTTTTTAAATTAAGTTGTTTATTTTTGTTGTTGTTGAGTTATATGAGTTCTTTCTGTATTTTGGATAATAACCCCTTACCAGATAAACGATTTGCAAATATCTTCTCCCATCTCATAGGTTGTCTTTATGTTTGCTTAACTGTTTCCTTTGTCATGCAGAAACTTTTAGTTTGATATAGTTCTATTTGTTTATTTTTACTTTTGTTTCCTTGTCTGAGGAGATTTATTCAGAAAAATATTGCCAAGAGTGCACAAAATCTTGTATGCAAATTTTCATAGCAACTTTATTCACAGTGGCAGAAACATAGAAGCAATCCAAAAATCTATGAAATACTAATATGTAATAAAAAAGAATGAACTACTGTTATACAAAACAACCTAGATGGATCTTAAAATTGCTACCCTAAGTAACAGAATCCAAACACAAAAGACAGCATATGGTATGATTCCATTCATATAGAGTTCTGAAAAATGAAAGCTATAGTGACATATAATAGATTCAGTGGTTGCTAGAGCTTGGGGGCCCTTAGCAGTTGGAGGTAGGAACAAGGGATGTATGAAAAAGCCATAAGATACATTAGGGTGATAGACAATTTCTTTATCTTAATTGTGGTCATGGTTATTCAACTATTGTCAAAATTCATCAAATAATAAACTTTAGTATATGTAAATTATACTTCAAAAATCCAATTAATTTAAAACTAGCTAATAAAAATCTGTCATTTAATAATAGTACTATTATGAATTGGACTCACTGCTACCTCTTGGGATTATTTTTGCATAAGAATCCTATCTGTAGCGATATACATGATACTAGCTATTAATTCTTAAGGGTTTGCTATATGGCAGCACTGTTTTGAGTGATTTTATAATTTTTGTTAAAATAATTTTTCTAACAACCCTCTGAGGAAATTATTGTTATCTCTATTTGACAGGGGAGGAAGCTAATCACCAAGATGTTAATTAACAGCTAGTAAGTGGCAAATTTACATTTTGAAACAGGTAGCTTGACTTTAGAGACCAGATCCTCAAGTATGACTGCATATTGAGAGGCAAACACAGGGAATGTACATGTCAATATATTGCAATCTGTTTAATCTCCCAAACGAAGGGTACATGCAAATATGAATTCAAGAAGGGGGCGACTTGGCATAGGAATCCTTCACTGGGAAGATAATTCTAGTTCGGAGTCTCAAAGGTTGAGAAGGAAACCTTTGAATTGTTGAGTAGCATCAGAAAATGTGATTTCTGAAAGTCACCTGATATTAGACAAGGCACTTTTCTTCTCATAAAAACAATCATTTCATTCTTGAACTCAACTGGAATATTCTCAGTAAAAAAGGGTGAATATTCACAGTCTCATATAAGCAAAGGCCTTGTCAATTTGTTAATCGTAAATTGGTGTGCTATTCTATTAGATATTAAAATCCATATTCAGAGAGAATTTTTGAATATTAAAGCCAAACCTTTCACAGGTTTGAAAAAAAAGTTGCTTCAAATGTTGTGCTCTAATCGTTCCAGCAGATGGCAATACAATCATTCTTTAAAAAAACATGGTTCACCATCCGATTTAAAACATGACAAAAACGGCTTACTCTTTATTTATTTATTTATAGTCCTCTGGCAAGTCCTGCTTTGTGGTAAGCTAAAACGATGCATTCTACACAAGAGTTTTTAAGATTGAAAAGTTTTGTAACACCCTAATTATAAAGGACGTTAATTGCTAAACTAGACACTGATCTTTATCCTGTAGAAAATGGAGAAAGCATAGATATCTTTCGAGTCATGACTGACATGGTCAGAACTGTACATTAGGAAAATCACTCCGACCGGGAAAGGACAAGTGGCAGGATGTGGAAAGAGAATGAATATTTGTTGGAATGGCCTAGAACAGAGGTAATAGGAAATTACTCTTGAACATGTCAGTAAAAACTATGGCTTAGGGACTTCCTTGGTCATCGAGCAGTTAAGAATCCACCTTGTAATGCAGAAGACGTGGTTCAATCCCTGGCTGAGGAAGATTCCCTGTGCTACAGGGTGACTAAGCCTGTCCATTAGAACAACTGAGTCTGTGCGCCACAACTAGAGAGTCCGTGTGCTGCAACCAAAGATCCCTCATGACACAACAGACATCTCATGGGCTGTAACTAGGACCCGATGCAGCAAGATGAATAAACAAACAAACAAAAAAGCTATGGCTTAGATGAGGAAATAGCTGCAGACATCCACGAGAGGTAACTGAACAACTGATTGGATGCTAGAAGTTCAAAAGAAGGAAGAGCCATAGATAACCCTTGTGTCTTAATCATGGTTTGGGGGGAAGATAACTAGAAGGTGCAGGAATAGGTTTGGACAAAAGGGAATTTTTAAAAGTGCCAAGGTGCACCTATATGCTGATTTAACTTAGCATCTCACAAGACAGTCTACTGTTTAGATGAGAAATAACATTTCAGAGATAGATGCAGAAGTGGTGGATATTTGTAGCCACAGGAGTAGATAAGAAAGTCTGAGATGAAAAAGGCTGAAGTCCTAGGAATTTTCTGGAGAATACTTGCATTTAGGAGAATCTGAACATATGATTAAGGTTAGCAGGATTTTCAGGTGAGTGTGCTGTCTTTCAAAACCTATGAACAAGGACAAATGGAATAAGAGCAACAGATATTTTAAACAATTTTGTGATCATTTGTGAAGAAGTCATTCCACTTTGAGAAACCATTACACAAATGGATGGAGGCAGAAAGATTATTATGAGAAAGGAATGGAGAAATGAAGAAAAAACATAAATTTTCTTCTGAGAAGTCTGGTAGTAAAGGGAAAGGAAGCTGTGGTTCTGTAGGTTGACTGGATGGTCAGGACAGAAGAAGATCTTTACAAAGTCCAGAGTTTTCCATGTATTTGTGTCTGTCATGAAGGAGACAGTTGAAATTATCCTAAAGCTGTTTTCTTTTTTCTTCTTAAATGACATCTAGATAATTTAATGAAACTGCAGAACTTCATTTTCCTAGAAATTCATAGATGTAAGAAAAAATGGAGAATATAATTTGACAATGAATGTTGCAACATGTTTCTTATTACTTACTCTTTATCCAGTGATGCCTCAAGCTTTGAGACTATGAGTCTTAGTCATGCTAATCAAGTCTGTTTGCACAGTCCAAGATCTTTTGACATTGTGGTAAATGACAAGTCTGAAGAGGCTGCTGAAGCACCAACCAAGCATTTCGAATCATAGAAAGCTCTGAAGCCCACTGCTCTGCTACAATATGGAAGCATGTTTTCTTGTCCAAATTTAAATTTTATCCTTTCTGGTGTTTTTTTTTTTCTTTCCCTTAGGAAAAGAAAACTCAGTTGGCAATCCTTTATCTTGCTGGCAGAATTACTGAGCTGTAGAATTTGCTTCTTGCCACTAGAACTTTGGTGTCATGGTGTCATTTTTGTGCAAAAGAATCTGCAGAGGCTGCCAGTTGAATCTGGTGAGGAAAAAATAACATAGCCTTGAATTGCAAACAACCAAGTTTGACGTTAAATATGATAAACATACTGGTTTCATTAAAAACTAATAGCAAGACAGAATTTTCAAACACAGAGGCAAAAGAAAGTAAAGACAGGAAAAGGGTGGTGGCGGGGTTGGGGGAGCGGGGGAGGCACTTCCAGGAACTGTTATCTGTTCTTTTGTGTACAGATAAAGAATTTGTTTATAAATTCCCAAACACCTGTTGCTGCTTTTAATTCTTGAGATCACTCTGTATCATTTCTGTCAACAGTCCTATCAAATGAAAGATGATGAAATTCCTCCCTTCTACTAGATTTCACTGCCCGCAGGTTAGCATGTTTGGAGGCGTAGAAAGGCTGTGGTCTGCTAGAAGATAGAACCCCAGGGAGGGATGCACAACAATTTTTATGTACATCAGAACCCAAGCAGAGAAAGCAAATAAATCAACTTTCTTTTTGTATCTGTAAAGATTAGAAATGCAATTTTAACTCCGAGTTTCGATAAACAGGGATTTATTTTCAATGGAGAGGGCTCCTTTTTTTATATCTTTACAGAATGGATTGATCAAATGGTAAATACATTATACACCTATTACCCTGATCATTGCTTTGAAAGTAGTGGGAATCCAAATTCATACAAAAAACAGATTCTCAAACTAGATTCTCCTGATTTCAATAAAGCTGTTTCCTAGGTTAAATCTCAAGAGCCTTAAGGACAGAAACTTGTTCTTAATCTTTATTCATATTTGTCATACAACGTATTTTAAAAATGCTACCTGTTTAACACTTTTAAATTTTGACAATCACTTGGTCAACAGTCATCACCACTTCTGTGGCAATAAAACCCTTTTCCTGTTTACCTATGTGGTGGTAATGGACTCTGGGAAGGGGCGGAGCTCCTCCCACAGCCCAGGAGGTGAATGGTGATTGGATTAAACCAAATTGGGCACACCTAACTCCTCATTTCCTCAGGGATTAGATCTGATAGAGTGCCTGAACACCTATGAATGGAGGTTCTTGACATTGTACAGGAGGCAGTGATCAAGACCCTCCCCAAGAAAAAGAAATATAAAAAGGCAAAATGGCTGTCTGAGGAGGACTTACAAATAGCTGAGAAAAGAAGAGAAGCTAAAGACAAAGGAGCAAAGGAAAGATATACCTATCTGAATGCAGAGTCCCAAATAGCAAGGAGAGATAAGAAAGCCTTCCTTAGTGATCAATGCAAAAGAATAGAGGAAAACAATAGAATGGGAAAGACTAGAGATCTCTTCAAGAAAATTAGACATACCAAGGGAAATTTTCATGCAAAGATGGGCTCAATAAAGGACAGAAATTGTATGGACCTAAGAGAAGCAGAAGATATTGAGAAGAGGTGGCAAGAATACACAGAAGAACCATACAAAAAAGATCTTAATGACCCAGATAACCATGATGGTGTGATCACTCTCCTAGAGCCAGATATCCTGGAGTGTGAAATCAAGTAGGCCTTAGGAAACATCACTGTGAATAAAGCTAGTGGAGATGATGGAATTCCAGATGAGCTATTTTAAATCTTAAAAGATGACTGTTAAAGTGCTGCACTCAATATGCCAGCAAATCTGGAAAACTCAGCGGTGGCCACAGGACTGGAAAAGGTCAGTTTTAATTCCAATCCCAAAGAAAGGCAATTGCAAAGAACGTTCAAATTACTACACAGTTGCACTCATCTCACACACGAGCAAAGAAATGCTCAAAATTCTCCAAGCCAGGCTTTAACAGTATGTGAACGGAGAACTTCTAGATGTTCAATCTGGATTTAGAAAAGGCAGAGGAACCAGAGATCAAATTGCCAACATCCGTTGGATCATTGAAAAAGCAAGAGTTCTAAGAAAACATCTACTTCTGCTTTGGACTACCCTGGTGGCTAAGGCGGTAAAGTGCCTGCCTATAATGTGGGAGAGCCGAGTTCAATCCCTGGGTCAGGAAGATCTCCTGGAGAAGGAAATGGCAACCCACTCCAGTATTCTTGCCTGGAAAACCCCATGGACAGAGGAGCCTGGTGGGCTACAGTCCATGGGGTTGCAAAGAGTCGGACACGACTGAGCGACTTCACTTCACTTCATTTTGCTTCTGCTTTATGGACTATGTCAAAGCCTTTCACTGTGTGGATCACAACAAACTGTGTAAAATTCTTCAAGAGATGGGAATACCAGACCACCTGACTTGCCTCCTGAGAAATCTGTATGCAGATCAAGAAGCAACAGTTAGAACCGGACATGGAACAACAGACTGGTTCCAAATTGGAAAAGGAGTATGTCAAGGCTGGATGTTGTCACCCTGTTTATTTAACTTATATGCAGAGTACAGCATGTGAAATGCCAGGCTGGATAAAGCCCAAGCTGGAATCAAGACTGTTGAGGGAAATATCAATAACCTCAGATATGCAGATGAAACCACCCTTACAGCAGAAAAAGAAAAGGAACTGAAGAGCCTCTTGATGAAAGTGAAAGAGGAGAGTGAAAAATCTGTCTTGAAACTCAACATTCAAAAAATGAAGATCATGGCATCCAGCCCCATCATTTCATGGCAAATAGATGGGGAAACAATGGAGATGGTGACAGACTTCATTTCCAAAATCACTACAGATGGTGACTGCAGTCATGAAATTAAAAGACACATGCCCCTTGGAAGAAAAGCTATGACCAACTATTAAAAAGCAGACATATTAAACAACAGAGACATTACTTTGCCAACAGAGGTCCATCTAGTAAAAGCTATGGTTTTTCCAGTAGTAATGTATGGACTATAAAGAAAGCTGAGCATTGAAGAATTGGTGCTTTTGAACTGTGGTGTTGGAGAAGACTCTTGAGAGTCCCTTGGACTGCAAAGAGATCCAACCAGTCCATCCTAAAGGAAATCAGTCCTGAATATTCATTGGGAGGACTGATACTGAAACTGAAACTCCAATACTCTGGCCACCTGATGCAAAGAACTGACTCATTTGGAAAGACCCTGATGCTGGGAAAGACTGAAGGCAGGAGGAGAAGGGGATAACAGAGGATGAGATGGTTGGATGGCATCACCGACTCAATGGACATGAGTTTGAGCAAGCTCCAGGAGTTGGTGATGGACAGGGAGGCCTGGTGTGCTGCAGTCCATGAGATCAAAAAGAGTTGGACACAACTGAGCGACTGAACTGAACTGACCTCCATATTTGTGATTGGCTTAGAGTGGGGTATATAAGCCTGTTCTGGCCCATGAGAACTGAGGGGAAGTCTGCGTGGATTTTTGAGAGTTTTCTCGCTTCTGATTTGAAAAAGAAAATATAGAAGAGACTCTTTCCCCTTTCTTACTTTCCCCTTTCCTACTTTTCAATACAACTGTGTGAGGACATGATATTTGTAGCTGTGGCAAACTCACGGGGAAAGCTAGATAACTGAAGAGAGCTGTGGGGAAATGCTGACTTAGTGGCAGGATTCACCAGCGCTCGCAATTACTTCTGGGTTTCTGGCCGACAGTAATGATGACAATAAATGCCTTCATGACTTTGCCACATTTAGTTGGTTATTTTGTACTTCCTAGTCAAAAACATTTAAACTGAGGCAGAAATTTAAAAAGATATCTCACTTTACCTCATTGTTTCAGCTAATAATCTTGTGAATGTTAGTTAGAGTCCACAGAGGATGTTGATACTCAGAACATTGATCTGACTTGACGAATATCACAAAACTAGTAGGTGGCAGACCTAACACTGAAAATCCTAACTTTGGATGGCCACTCACATACTCTGTGCAATGCACTCGATTGTTTGACTTGTGTCAAGTGATGACAGGCAAGGATCTGCCGACATGAGTGAAGCTGCAATCTTGGGGAAATTTCCTTTTCCTCAGGCAAGTCCTCATGAACTTTCACATCTGCTAAAGGTTGATCTCTTCCTAATATTTTGGAGGAGTCCATTGTTAACATGCCCAGAAATAAAGATTTGGAAGGAAATTCTTTTTCACATTCATCCCATCTTCTTCCTTCCTTTCACTGATCTGTTAGTGAAAATTCAGCCTACTTTTCTAATGGAATGCCCTTTTTAAAGGACCTCACTGTGATCTGAGAGGTGAGATGGAGTCCAGTCTTACAGGAGAATTCCAGTCCTTCCTCTCTCCAATCTTCTATCTTTGTTGGGCATAGGTAAGTGTGATTCCCAATTCCATTTCCATTTCCATAGGAGAGCATAGTTTCTCTGCTTCATTTTGGCTCTGACTTAGATTTGTGACCATCCCTGGATTGTACCAGACCCATTTCTGCCCTCTTTAAGCTTCACTAATGCCTTATAAACTGCTTCAGGGAGAAGGTGTGATTCTTATCACTCTTTGTCTTAACTTGGTTTCTTCAAAAAATAAAGCTGCAGTATAAGCCTAGAAGCTAATACTTTATTGAGGGTTCAGTCTTGGGAAATCTAGAGTGAAGGACAGTGAGTGTATTACTGAACTGGCCACACCTTTGCAAAATACACAACTGATTGTTCATCTTGCAGAACATCTTTAGAAAAGTTGTACAGATTACTATGTCTTAGAACTGCCCATAGAGGAAAAGGGTGAGCAATTTATCTGCTGACTTTCCTCCATCTTCTGTTTTGCTTTGGTCCAAGTTCATCCCTTATGGGAATAACTTTCTTGTACTTATAGGTAGCATTATTCAACCTCTTCAGGCAGATTTAGGGGGAGCTAGAGCCTTCACAAATCCAATAGGGCTATAACACAAAGTCTCTTCCTGACAACTGGTGTCACACATGGGTCTATGGCCTTCTCTGGTGGCTCAGACAGTAAAGAATCTGCCTGCAATACAGGAGATCCCTGGAGAAGGGAATGACTACCCACTTCAGTATTCTCGCCTGGAAAATCCCATGAACAGAGGAGACTTGTGGGCTAAAGTTGATGGGGTCGCAAAGAGTCAGACATGACTGAACGACTAAGCAAGCACATGGGTCTAAAGTGGTAAATCCACTAGCTTTTGGTGCTTGTCTCTGGGACCATTCTTGCTGGCCAGTAATTAAAGAAAGTGGTCAAATGTAGGCATGAAGGGTCTGATGAGTTAGACTTACCGGCTTTGAGTGATGCAGAAACTGGGTCTAAACCCAATCTGTGGTTCCAACAAGCTGAGAGAAAATCTCTTTTTTCCTTCCAGTTTTATTGAAATATAATTGACATGCACCGCTGTATAAGTTAAAGGTGTACATCATAATGATTTGAAAGAGATTTCTTTTTTATTTTCTTCAGTTTTCCTCACTTTAAAGGGACTGGATCTCTCCTAGGGGCTGATACCCTTACTCCTATGTCTTCTAGAACTTACCTATCCTTCCAGAGCCATAGAGAGATGGATTTATTTTCATGGATGAATAAAGTCAATAATTCCCCTCCACTTCCAAGAATGTGCAAATTATGAAATCCTGTCTTGTATTTTCACTGTGTACAACATTCTTTAACTGTAAGGGAGTAAGTTCAGTTTTTAGGATCTGAGATCCTCTTGATAACTGCCTATTTGTGTTGCTACAATCATTACACTTTATCAGAACAAAACATAAATCTAAAACTTGTTTTGTATTGTACAGTGTGTTTTGACGGGTGGGCCAAATTTTTTTCTTTTTCTCTATTAGTTTCATAAAACACACAGAAACTGATGAGTTTGAATTATGTAAACCAAACAGGAAAAGAAAACACTAGATTAGTTCAAGGGGAAGGAGATGAGGGTATGAGATAAACTTCAGATCATAAAAAATGGTTCAGTTCTGTGGCAGATTTTTGAATTATATATATATATTTTTTTATTGTCTAAATGTTTCTATGTTTATAGAAACTTTTAAACACGGATTTGCCTTTCTTTAATAATAATCCAACCTCCACCAATGGAACTTCTCTGTAAAAATCTCTCAGCAATATATTTGGAAACTCATGTCTTAAAGGCAGATTTGGAGACATAAGTCTGATTTAACTCCAAATGTCAGCAGCAAGGCTTGAGTTGCATTCGTGTTAGCACTTGTCACGAACAAATACAATTTAGCCAATGATTCTTGATGAAAAGCCTCACAGGCAACACAGGCAGCCCCGGGATCCCAAAGTCTCTGGTGAAGACAAGCTCTCGGGCCCACTGTGCCACATTCCCATCTCAGCTGCACATTACAGTGTGGTGACCAGGCCCTGCCTCTCAGGATATGTGTGTTTTGGAACTAGAGCATTTTAGCTGCCCCCATAACCGCAGCCCTGGACTAGATTTATGATCTCGGGGAAGCACTCTGAGTTTTGGTCAACACTGTCAAAATAAAATAGCTTTTGAAGAAGAGTGGCTGCTAGGGGAAAAAGTCAGCCACAGATGTGCTGACTGATCTGACACTTCTTTTCAGATGCTAGAAAGAGCGTAGTGTCTGGATTTAGACACAGTTCAGTTTTATTCCTGGCTTGATCATTTATTAACTCTGCCTACTAGAGTATATATCTTACTTTCTTCTCTGCAAAGGTGGGAACACTAATTATGATTTCAAATGATTCATGTGAAGATGACATGAGAGGCTGTATGGAACTATATAGTCTCATATCTGACTCCTTGCAGCTCTTCATTAGGGTTCCATTCCAAGTCTGTTTCTCCTTGCTTCTCTGCCCAGCACACCCTCTCCCCAGCATTTCTACAGACCAGATATCCTATAGATTCTGTTGCTTGGCTTCCACAGCAGTTATCTCTGATCTGTCTTGATGCTTTCCATTATCCATGTGAGAAAAGATTTGTCTTCTTTTCTCAGCTTCCTCGGCATCTAGAGATGCAGGACACACCTCTGGCCAATAAGACATAAAAAGATATCTCCTGAGAGTTTTCAGGGAAAGTTTTGGTTTGCTGATAAACAGACAGAAGCAACTGGAAACACTCTTCTTCCTATCTTGAATGCCTGGGTCTGGAACAGCCGTTTTGTGATCGGATGGCAATAAGCACTCTAGAGAATCCAAATGAATCACAGCCTTGCAGAGATGTGAGTTCTGACTTTGGCTTGCAGCTGCCTATCCCAGTCTTTCAGTAGGTACAATAAAAACAAAACTCTTGTTTGGTCAAACCACTTGACACATATAATTATGTAAGTGGGACTAGGGTTAGAGGAAGAGGAGAGAAAGAGAGTAAGAGTATTAGAGAGAGAGACAGACACACAGACAGAAAGACAGACTACTCCCATGCAGCTGGGGAAGTAAATCCTCTGATTTCTGAGGTATGAATATCAATATGGTAGGCTACATAATGATTCCCCCAAAGATATCCAGGTCTTACTCTCTGGAACCTGTGAAGATCACCTTGCATGCATGCTTGATAAATTACTTCAGTTTTGTATGACCCTTTGGGACCGCAGGGACTGTAGCCTGCCAGGCTCCTCTGTCCATGGGGATTCTCCAGGCAAGAATACTGGAGTGAGTTGCCATGCCCTCCTCCAGGGGATCTTCCCAACCCAGGGATCATACCCGCGTCTCTTACGTTTCCTGCATTGGCAGGTAGGTTCTTTACCACTAGCACCATCTGGGAAGTCCATGAAGTTCACTTTATATGGCAAAAAAAGATTTTGTAAGTGTGATTAAGTTTAAGATTCTTGAGACTGAAAAAATTATCATAGTGGCCCCTGAATACAATCATGTGTAGCCTTACAAGGGGCTTTCCCTTGTGGCTCAGCAGGTAAAGAATCTGCCTGCAATACAGGAGACCTGGGTTGGGAAGATCCTCTGGAGAAGGGAAAGGTTACCCACTCCAGTGTTCTGGCTTGGAGAATTCCATAGACTGTATAGTCCACGGGGTCGCAAAGAGTCGGACACGACTGAGCGACTTTCACTTTCACTTTATAAGAGGGAGGCAGAGGAGACTGACACAAACATACACAGAACAGAAAATCAAGTGACCCCAGGGGCAGAGATTGGACCCCTGTGGCCATAAGCCAAAAAATACTGGCAGCCTCCAGAGGCTCGAAGAGGCAAGAGTGGAAAACATCCTCTACCAGAGCCTCTAAGGGACCATGGTCCTATCAACAGCTTGATCTCAGCCCAGTGATACAGACTTTGAACTTAAGAACTGTGAGAAAGTGTTTGTGTTGTTTTAAGCCACCCAGTTTGCAGTAATTTGTTACAGCAGCCACAGAACATTAATACAGTGAGATATCAAAAATATAATGATTTCATGTTAGGGGATGAGTAATAGTGATAACTGATATTTATTGAATGTCCTCTATGGACTGGGCAATCACCCTAAGCTCTCTGCATGGATTTCCACGTTAGTCCTTCCAAAATTCCTCTGAAGCAGCTTCCCTTCTTATATACATTTCCTAGCAAGAAGAGCCACTCCAAGGAAGCTAAGGAGCCCTCCCAGAGTCACACAGTGAGTGAATGCTGGAGACGGGATTTGAGCTTGGACCACATGATTCCATACCCATTCCAGCCCTGCTGCTGAAGAAATGATAGGAGACTTCCTGTCTATGTTCCCAGTTACATCTCTAAGATCAGTTATTAAGTAAAACAATCATGTAGTACTGGCATCTGTAACTGGACATGCTACGTCCTTTAAGAGAACATTTTCTTCACAGATTAAAAAAAGAGAGCTTACCAAGTGTCAGATGCTGAGCTGAGCACCAGGATGGCAGAGGTAACTAAGACAGCTTTGTCTCCAGGGCGGCTCTCTACCCACCTACCCACTCACACGACTGTTTTATGAAACCCTAGCCATTATACCAAAATTCCACGTCAAAGTATAACTTCTAAACTATTTCCTTAAACCAAATAGAAATTGATATAACTTAATTGCAACTTTGAATGATCTATATTGTTATTATTTTCCATATGTCTAAATAATGGAAAATAAACAGAAAAAATGGAAGGAAGGAAGGAGGGGCTATTTTCAATAACCACGGCATAGTTACTAATTACCTTATACCTCTGCTGAAAAAGTCCTTGGTTATTCTTTCTAATTGGCATATCAGTATTTTTCATGTAACAGTTTCAGAGCCTGATGATAAAACGTGTGTTTTATAAGCACAAAACCTCTGTATTTTTTTTACAGTGGTTTTTTTTTTCCCAAAAATATGTCAATGTGTCTAATTCTTGGTCAAATTCTTTTTCCATTTAGGTTGTTCCAGAATAGTGAGTAGAGTTCCCTGTGCTACACGATAGGTCCTTGTTGGTTATTTATTTTAAATATAGCAGTGTGTGCACATCCTTCCCAAACTCTCTCTCTCTTCCCTTCTTCCCCTTGCTAACCACAGTTTGTTCTCTAAGTCTCAAAATCACTGTACTTTAAGGTTAAAATTTCCTTGTATTTATTAAGCGTTTCATTTTTAATTAGCTTCTGTGTTTCTTCTCATGTCTAAAAAGTGAATAGGTGAGAAAAGTTCTCTATTGCCTTCCAGGATTCCACAGGACCAGGTTTTGAGCCTGGTTAGATCATTGATGGGCTTCTCTCTGGTTCAGATGGTAAAGAATCTGCCTACAACGCAGGAGACCTAGATTTGATCTCTGGGTTGGGAAGATCCCCTGAAGAAGGGAATGGCTACCCACTCCAGTATTCTTGCCTGGAGAATTACATGGACAGAGAAGCCTGGTGGGCTGTAGTCCATAGAGTCTCAAAAAGTCGAAAAGGACTGAGAGACTAAATGATTTTCACACTTTCATTTTTCAAGTCATTGACGCCTTAATTTGTGCATTTTGGTTTTTTTTTTTCAGTTTCTTTTCCTCTCCCATCTGACCCAATGAGGTAGTCCTTTGTAGTTCCATATGCTAGGGCTTTTGCCAAGGAAAAGTAGAAATATCATCAAGTCAATAGTTCTTTCTATCTTTTGTTAAGGGCTATTTGTCCTTGAATCCAGATTGGATCCATTGCATTAAAACTTCCTGCTAAGAGTGAAAATGGAACTGATATTGAAAGGTGTTCAATCAAATACTGTGTCACTGCAGCATAGTTAACATAGATGATATATGTGGTTGTTGTTGCTCAGTCACTAAGTCGTGTCAAACTCTGCGATCCCATGAACTGCAGCAGGCCAGGCTTTCCTGTCCTTCACTGTCTGCCTAATTTCCGTCGAGTTGGTGATGCCATCCAACCATCTCATCCTCCGTCATCCCCTTCTCCTTCTGCCTTCAATCTTTCCCAGCATCAGGGTCTTTCCCAATGAATCTGCTCTTTGTATCAGTTGGTCAAAGTTTGGAGCTTCAGCTTCAGCATCAGTCCTTCCAATGACTATTCAGGATTGACTTCCTTTAGGATTGACTGGTTTGATCTCCTTGCAGTCCAAGGGACTCTCTTAAGAGTCTTCTCCAGCATCACATTTTGAAAGCATCAATTCTTCAGCCATCAGCCTTCTTTATGGTCCAACTCTCACATCCTTACATGACTACTGGAAAAACCACAGCGTTGACTTGACAGATCTTTGTTGTCAAAGTGATGTCTCTGCTTTTTAATATGCTGTCTATGTTTGTCATAGCTTTTCTTCTGAGGAATAATGTGTGGTTAGCACAGATATTAATACATTTGCAGTGAAAAGGCGTTTATATCTTGTATTCAAACTATTATAAATACAACTGCTTTATTTACAGCTCCTCAAAAATCTCTTCTCAAATGAGAAAACTGGCAATAGAGAAAATTAAAATTGAGTCTTTTAAACAAATGTTTATTTAGAGACCTATAGCTTAATTCTCTTAATTTTCTTACTTCTGAAAATTTAAACCAATTTTTTTTTCCTTTTTTTTCTTTTTTTTTTTTTTTCAGTTTTGGACTTGATTTTAAAAATAACAAAATAAAAAAATTACCTTCTCTAAACTACTTATTTGTTTAAGTAGGCAAATAATTAGTTGTTGGCCTATTTAAAAAATATCTTCCAAATGTTGCATTAAGAAACATGTCTGGATTTAATTTGTGAGAAATGAACACACAAATTGAAAAAAATGAAATTCTCTCTTTTGTACTCCTTTGTACTTTCAAAAGCTGCTGATGCTTTAAAATCAACCTCTGAAAAGTATCTTTGATCTGCACTTACAAACTATGAGACTATGCTAAATAATCTTAATATTCTCTCTGTGAAATCTCCATACTTGTAGCTGTGATGAAATCATCCAAATCAGTTCCCTGAAATCTTGAAAAACAAAGATGCTCATAAAGTGGATTAAACAAAACCAGCTTGAGCTCTTGATGAATACACTTGGAAGATTCCAGATCTCTGTACCATATTGGCATTCTTTTACTGAATTCCCTAAAATATTAAAAAACAGCCATTTAATAAGCACAGTTAAATAGATTAGAAGTCACTGCAGTGTGACAGAAACTCATTTTGACTGATTTCAGTAGAATCTCACAAAACGGAAGTCTGAATGGACCTCTGTGGAAGGTTAGGGTCTGGGCAGTGTTTCACAGTGGAGATAGGATGAGATTGCCCCAAATTTATGACATGATAGTTTAAGATTGGTGGACAGAGTAAGATGAGTATCTCAAGGAAAGATTTGATGGATAAACTGTCATCTGAAAAGACAACACTTTGCCCAAGTAATCAATGTATGAATATCTTGATAAAATAATATTTATTGGGTTTGGTCTCACCTTTTCTAGACAAACTTTTATTGAACATCTCAGTCATGTTACTATTGACAGTCTCAGTTTACACTTTTCATTTTGATATATATTTCTAGTTTATTCTTTTCCCAAAGATTTAGAGTTGTGAGTCTAAGCCCCTTTAGAGGTAAGACTATGATCTTTGGTGAAATTAAAATACTCTTATGTTTACTCAGTTGCTTTCACCAAAAAGGGTTGTGGAAGGGTTATAGTTAGTGAAAGATGGGAAATAGGAAAAGAACGATGTATTCTAGTAATTCTCTGGCAATGAGCAATCTTGCCCATCTTTGAGAGGAATAATTTTTACTCTGAGAACCCTCTATAGGGCATGACACAACAGGGCTGCTAATTGTGACTCTACTTTTTACATCATTCTCTGTTCAAGTGGGGCCAGGGAAACTGGAGAAGGAAGCAACATTTTCCATCACGACTCTTCAGTGGTCTTATAATAGGTGTTGGTCCCAGAGTCTTTGTGTAGAAAAGGGGCAAGGTAGTTATTAGTGATATATCTGTCTGGCAAAAGTGATCTTGACATTCATTTGGTCTCAATTAAGACATTATTTTGGCTGCTTAAAAATAAAGCATACTTGTTTCTAGTTTTTCCATATCCAGAAACTTGACTTCTCTTAGCTAATGTTTCTAATATCCGATTTGGTATATTTTGGATGGCAAAATTGACTGTTTGAACTCTAAAAGATAGAGTCCTTAACCAAGTTCATAATTATATTTGTAATCACTTGGGCAAAATTTATATTTGTAATTGGTCTGTGACTCTATTGGTCTGTGACTTCTCTTGCTCACTATTTGGCTTTTCTTCTAGGGAACAGGTGGCTGCAAGTCCAGCCATTCTTTGATATCCAGAAATAAGACTGAAAGGCTGTCATCTCTATTTTTCTCTGATAAGAGAAGAGATGTGTCTGCTCAGGGATATTGAATTAGAATTGATAGCATGAATAACATAATATTATTAATAAATGCTTATTGACAGCATGCTTCACTGCCACTGAAGCTCACTGAACCTCAGTTTCTTCATCTATCAATAGGAATAAATATAATGCTCATCTCTTAGAGCTGATATGAGGATTAAATGGAAAAAATGAATGTAAAACATTGAGCAGAGTACTTGGCACATAGTTAATAAGTGATTGCTGTGATCATATTTATTAAAGATTAATAAAATGTGTTATATATTTATGATATATAATAATACATAAGATGGAACAAAATAATTTAGTAATTTATCTTTGTACTCTCCAAATCAATGATTAGATGGGTTGGTAGCCTTGTCAGCAGAAAATTAAAAGAAAAAAAAATAACTGTGACAGAGAAATGATTGGAAATAATTGTGTCTGTTTATAGTTACCAACAGTTGGATACCTACAACATATGCATTAGTAACTTTTATCTTACACTTTATTTTTTTACTGAATACTAGTGGTATTCTAAGTATGTTGATAAATGTATTCGCCATAGTGAAGCATTAGTTTTCAACCAGAGTCTGAACAAAATGTTAAGTATTCAGTAAGTATGTCAGGGCTTCCCTGAAGACTGTTTGATCATAGTGATACTTCTGCTGTTGCTGTTGTTTAGTTATTCAATCGTATCTGACTCTTTTGCGATCCCATGGACTATAACCCACCAGGCTCCTTCCTCTGTCTATGGGATTTCCCAGGCAAGAATACTGGAATGGGTTGCCTATGCCCTCCTCCAGGGGATCTTCCCAACCCAGGGATCAAACCTGAGTCTCCTGCATTGCAAGCAGATTCTTTACCCACTGAGTCACCTGGGAATATGAATCTATATCTTCTCTTATTAAGATTTGCCCCATAGAAAATTATTTTTTCCTTACACGTTTGTCAAATCATCCTTAAATAAGAAATGAAAATTGGGCTGAAGTTGGAACTCTTTAGAATGAAAACACTATAAAAGTCAGAGTCAATAGTATTTTTATAATAAACTCCATAGATAGAACAAATGTTATTTTTAAATACCAGAACTCATTTCAGTTTGCTTTGATTATTTTAGCTTTCTTTAAAAAACATACAAAATTAACTTACTGTCAAAATTTTTCAGTGTCACTTCATCTTCACTGTGTCTTACTTCCCACCAGTTTCAATGGGTTGGTCTACTTTAGTATCTTGGATCAGGTTTTTATTACTTGGTGGAAGACTATCAAAGTAAAGGGAAAGTTGTTTTTCCTTCCTTAAGTATACAGCCAGAAAGAACAACAATATTTTCAAGTTAAAAAGTCATTGCAACCTAATTGAAAACTTCGGGCTAAATGCTGGGAACACTGTGTGGTTGACCATTCTGAAAGAAATTGAAAACAGATTCTAGTTGGCTTTAAAATGAATCTAGCTAATAATCAAGATAGATAGTAAGTAGACACATAAAGGACAATTAAAGAAGGAAATAGTCTGAAATGAATAGAAAGGAGAACCAGGTTAAGTCAACAGGGTTAACAAATGAAGATTTTCATTCGTGTGGTTAATATAGAGTAGCTTTATTTTCCAAAGATAACACTGAAAGAATGTTGGAGAGAGCCCTGATGTCTCTGGATTTTGCCCAGTTCTAAACAAGGATTAACACCAACCATGCATACATCTGCTGTGAACCCAAGTGATCTCTTAAAGCTGTTGCTTATTTTCTCCAATTCTTTGAGGATCAGAAAACAAAAAGTGTGTACTTACAACCAAAGATTACATACAACTCATAGAATTGACATATTCTGTAAAATTTAAGCTACTGGTTCACCAGGGTAGGGGATATGATTTGAGTTATTTTTCTGGCTTGAGAATGATTTTAGGTCATACTTCTGCTGGATTTTATATTGTTCATTGAAAAACAAGTGTGTGTGTATATATATATGTGTGAAAATATATAAAATACATAAATATATATGTATAAATACAAAACATATATATGACATGTAAAACACACACAAATATATACATATATATTACATATGCATTATTCAATGAACAAAAAAGGACTCAGTAGAGGTGAGTCCTAAATTTAGCTGAAATTAAATTCACTTACAAACTGAGAAAATAACTCAAAGCATATGTTCTACTAATAGTTAATCAATAGCTTAAATTTTACATACATAGTTATTTAAACATATACATATAAATATATATACAGGTAAACATATATGTGTGCATATACATATGTATTTTTCCCATTAAAAAGCTACATAATCTAAACATAAATGTTATATGTAATATGTATATAGATACATAATATGTATATATAATTTGAAGTGAGAAATTCTGAGATTGAGTATTGAATTCTGGCTCTGTTACTTCATAGCTGTATGCCCTTAGACAATTATTTAAATTCTTTAATCCTGCAATAATGTCTATAGAATGAGGATATTATCATGCACATTCTTAGTGAAAGTGAAAGTCGCTCAGTCGTGTCTGACTCTTTGCGACCCCATGGACTGTACAGTCCATGGAATTCTCCAGGCCAGAATACTGGAGTGGGTAGCTTTTCCCTTCTCCAGAGGAATCTTCCCAACCCAGGGATCGAAGACAGGTCTCCTGCATTGCAGGCGGATTCTTTACCAGCTGAGCCACAAGGGAAGCCCTAACTTAAGAAGGGATGCACATTCTTAAGTTCATGAAAATAAATGAGAATGTATGCAAAGTTCTTAGTGTACTGGCTGGCACATAGTAAGTATTCTGTACGTGCCAACCATTGTGTGAAAAGCTTTACATACATTCTCATTTATTATAATAAAATATTTAATATATATACACACATATGTAACAGAAACAGAGAGAGAGGGAGGGAGGAAGAAAAAGAGTCACAGAGAGAGGGAGAAAGAGAGATACTTTTTTGGGGTCAGATAAACTGTGGATCCCACTCGGGCCAATACTGTCATATCCTTGGCATAACTTCTGCGAACCTCATGTTATGAACAATGAAGCTAATGAACCTGGGACCAGTCATCTTTGCAACAAGGTATGCAGCCTTTCATGCAGAGGACAGAGGTAGATTTGTTCACCCTGGGATGCAGAGTTGTGTTGGGGAGCATCTTCCTTCTACAGCTTCATAGACAGCTGGCCACAGTGGCTCTGGAAAGCAATGGAAAAGAGGTGTTTCACTGAGTGACAAGTGGGACACAGGTAGATGACTGCAGGATGCATTCTCCAACAAAAACTGTAGGACTCAGGAGAGGTCCTTGCCCATGCATGGAAAACAGAGATTGCCTCATACTTGCTATGCTTTGGAGTGTGTTATATAAGTTTTATAAAACACTTAAATATATCATAGAAAAAGCAAGAGAGTTAGATCATAGAAAAAACAAGAGATCATCAAAAAAGCAAGACAGTTCCAGAAAAATATCTACTTCTGCTTTACTGACTATGCCAAAGCCTTTGACTGTGTGGATCATAACAAACTGTGGAAAATTCTTCAAGAGATGGGAACACCAGACCACTACCTGCCCCATGAGAAATCTGCATGCAGGTCAAGAAGCAACAGTTAGAACCAGACATGGAACAACAGACTGGTTCCAAATTGGAAAAAGAGTACGTCAAGGCTGTATATTGCCACCATGCTTACTTAACTTACATGCAGAGCACATCATGCAAAATGCCAGGCTGGATGAAGTCCAAGCTGGAATCAAGATTGCCGGGAGAAACATCATAACCTCAGATATGCAGATGACAGCATCGTTATGGCAGAAAATGAAGAGGAACTAAAGAGCCTCTTGATGAAGGCATAAGAGGAGAGTGAAAAAACTGGCTTAAAACTCAGCATTCAAAAAACTAAGATCATGGCATCTGGTCCCATCACTTCATGGCAAATAGATGAGGAAACAATGGAAACAGTGAGAGACTTTATTTTCTTGGGCTCCAAAATCTCTGCAGATGGTGACTGCAGCCATGAAATTGAAAGACACGTGCTCCTTGGAAGAAAAGCTATGACAAACCTAGAGAGCTTATTAAAAAGCAGAGACATTACTTTGCCAGCAAAGACCCATCTAGTCAAAGCTATGGTTTTTCCAATAGTCATATAGGATGAGAGATTTGGACTATAAAGAAGGCTGAGTGCCAAAGAATTGATGCTTTTGAACTGTGGTGTTGGAGAGGACTCTTGAGAGTCCCTTGGACTGCAAGGGGATCCAACCAGTTCATCCTAAAGGAAATCAGTCCTGAATATTCATTGGAAAGACTGATGCTGAAGCTGAAACTCCAATACTTTGGCCACCAGATGTGAAGAACTGACTCACTGGAAAATACCCTGATGCTGGGAAAGACTGAAGGCAGGAGGAGAAGGGGACAACAGAGATGAAATTGTTGGATGGCATCACTGACTCAATGGACGTGAGTTTGAGTAAGCTCCAGGAGTTGGTGATGGACAGGGAGGCCTGGTGTGCTGCAGTCCATGGGGTTGCAAAGAGTCAGACACGACTGAGCGACTGAACTGAAGATATGTTTAAGATCATAGAAAGAATTGAACTAATTTGAATTCACAACTGTGTCTTAGTTCTGAGTGCACATTAGGGCTAGTCATCAAAAGAAGATCAGTAGTTTGTATCAGTGTGACTGTAGCTAAACTTTTATCCCAGATTTTAGGTATTAGCAGTTTTGCAATGATCAAGAACAGTATATACCACTGAAGTCATATTTGTTGTTTTTCAGTTGCTCAGTTGTGTCTGACTCTTTGTGACCCCATGAACTGCAGCACACCAGATTCCTGTTGTCCTCTGTTATCTCCCAGAGTTTGCTCAAATTGTGTCCACTGAATCGGTGATGCTATCGAATCATCTCATCCTCTGGTGCCCCCTCATCCTTTTGACTCTGATCTTTCCCAGTATCAGGGTCTTTTCCAATGAGTCAGCTCCTCCTTTCAGGTGGCTAAAGTATTAGAGTCACCTGATATATTATTCAACTTAAATATGAATCAAATTTAGTGAGTGGATTTTGGTATAAGAAAGCAAACCTTTCACTGAGCTTGTAGTAGATGCTAGGTGCTGTGCTAAGTACTTTCAAGCACTGATACCTAACCCTGTGGAAGAAGCACAACAGACAGCCCTATTTTTCTAGTGAAGGAATTGAGATTCAGAGGATCATATGGTTTGTAAGTACAATAGTAAAGCAAGGAGTCAAAGATTAGAGGGACTTGAGAAGTTGTCTCAGCTTGAAACTTGCTTCTCTAGTGTTTGTGCAAGAGTTCTTAGAAGTGGAATAACTACAAACAATTGAATGCAGAAACTTGAATAAACTTGCAGTTACCTCTTTTGACCCCTAGATGACACTTTTGTATTTATAAGGTAAACTACAAATGGAAACTGATAATTGCAGGACGTGAAATTTAAAAAAAAAGAAGAAAAGAAAAAAGTACATATATATACATATGTGTTGGCAGTGTGAATTTGGAGTAAAAGTATAAATTACCCTTATAAAATACTTTCTCTCAACTTCCCTGTATATTTTAAAGCGTAATAGCTCTGTTTTATAACTAAGTAAAGTCTCTCAGTCATGTCCGACTCTTTGCGACCCCGTGGACGGTAGCCCACCAGGCTCCTCTGTCCATGGGATTTTCCAGGCAAGAGCACTGGAGTGGGTTGCCATTTCCTTCTCCAGTCTGTTTTATAACATGTCGCGTATTAAATGCGTGTATCAGAACAGTTAGGTGCTTGTTGAAAATGCAAATTTCTGCTTGAGCTTTGCCTCACACTGAAAGGTAAGAATCCAAAAAACTGTATTTTTTAACAAGTACCAGGTGGTAGTCCTACATAGGAAAATCTGTGAACCATTGCTTAGCTATGTAATCCTCAAATCTGCCTGCATGTTAGTCTCTTGAGGGAACTTAATGGAATACAAATGCTTTGTCCCCATTTAAGACAATCGCAGCCTTTCTAAGGGTAGGGCCTAAGTATTGTATGTTAAAAAGTTCCCTCAGTGATTGCCCTGAGGAAGCAGAGACTCACGGTTGAGAAGCAGATTGGGTGGAATTCAATAGTGACCAACCCCCTTAAGGTTACTAAGACTGGAATTACTGCTTCTGTGATTTCATGGAATCACATTGTCTACTTACATATACATGCATGTATAAATGCATCTTTTGTGTTATTTTTTTATAAAAATGACTCATGGTTATAGCAAAAAGAAAGACAGAGAGAGAGTGAAAGAAAGGAAGGAAGAAAAGAAGAAATAAAGGAGAAAAGAAAGAAAAATACAGGAGAGAACTGAAAGTTAGAAACAACAACCATTTCTCACAATCCAGAGAATGACTGCCAACAGTTTGGTGTGGCTCCTTCTGGTCTTGTTTTGTTTTTTTTTTTCTGTAATTACTTTCCCTTAGAAGATTTTGTTAAAATATTGGGACCATATCATACAAACAATTCTACATAACTGCTATTTTGTGTAACATCCTTTATGAACATTTCCCCTGACAGCTAAAGATTCTCTGAAAACAGTTTGCACTGGATACATACAATTCCATTGATTAGAACACACCATAATATTCTTATTCATTCTTTTTCCAGTGTAGACTCTTGAGACAGTAGCTCATCTTTATAGTGTTTAAATAAATGATCTTAACTATAGAGAATAGATATTAAGGGGCACTTTATATTTTATATTCAGTTTATAATCTTTAAATTAATTGCAGTTGAGTTAGTTTCTAAAGAACCCACCTTGTGTGTTGGAAGACAGATCAAGGAAAGACTGGCTAGGTCTTCTATTCATAGATGCATGTTTACTTCTGAGTCAACATCCATCTGAATGCTCTGCTGGTGAAAGATCCAGAATATCATGTATATTCATTATGACAAATAAAGGAGAGTTTTCTCATAACTTTTCATGGGGTTTCTTCTTCCATATTTTTTGCATATAATTTTCCCCAAATAATAATGATATTGTAGATAAAGAAAAGGAGTTGACTTCCCGTATAACTATATAGTATTAATATCAACAGTTGTATGTATTCAGGATCATTTGGAGACTATTGCAAGCCTCTAAGGACAATATTTATTTTTTATTAATTTTTATTGAAGTATAGTTGCTTTGGGCTTCCTCGATAGCTCAGCTATTAAAGAATTCCGCCTGCAATGCAGGAGACCCCGGTTCAATTCCTGGGTCAGGAAGTTCCCCTGGAGAAGGGATAGGCTACCCACTCCAGTATTCTTGGGCTTCCCTGGTGGCTAGGACAGTAAAGAATCCACCTGCAATGCAGGAGACCTGGGTTCAATCCCTGGGTTGGGAAGATCCCCTGGATGAGGGCATGGCAACTCACTCCAGTTTTCTTGTCTGGAGAACCTCCATGCACAGAGGTACCTGGAGGGCTACAATCCATGAGGTTGCAAAGAGTCAGACACGACTGAGTGACTAAGCACAGCACAGCACATAGTTTCTTTATAATGTTGTGTATTTTCTGCTGTGCAGCAAAGTGAATCAGTAAAACATATGCATACATCTACTCTTTTTTAGATTTCTATCTCGTTTAGGTCACCACAGAGCACTGAGCTCCCTGTGCTATACAGTAGATTCACATTAGTTATCTATTTTATATGTAACAGTATATATGTGTCAATCTCTAGGGACGATATTTTATTATCATATTATGGATACATACCCTTCTGACACACATATGGCAAATATTTCCCACTTCATTATTTTGCTTTTAACTTTATTCACTTGACTCATGCAAATCCAATAAAATTTTGATTTCCAGCTTTTACTCTTGATTTCATGGAAAAAAGATTGTTTCCTATCCTATGATAACCTGTGTTTTCATTTATGACTCATCCCCACTATTTTATTAAAAATTATTCCAAACTTAGAAATCATGAAAACAATTTACAGTGAAAACCTGTATTAGTACCCTCTGGATTCTACCATTAGCATTGTACTCTTTCTTTTCTTATGTATCTATCCATCTTTCCATCACTCTATCCAACACATCAATCTATTTTTATTCATTTCAAAGTGGCATTCATCAATTGCATCTCTTGAAAACCTCAGTATGCATACTGTATGTATTTGACATAAATTTTGTCTTTTTTGTGTGTACTAGACATGATTTTGTTTTATGATTAAAGTCTTAAAAGTTGCTGCAAGGGAATGAAAATCACACTGACCTTAGATAAATATCAACACTAAAAGATGAAAGATTATTCCAGAAAATGGTTAACAGATATATGTGGGAAAACATGGGGGTACCCATCTCTGGCGAGATGGGAAAGGAGGGAGGTCCAAGATGTAGAGGATATATGTATATATATATAACTGATTCACTTCATTGCACAGCAGAAACTAACACAATATTGTAAAGCAACTATACTCTAACAAAATTAAAAAAAAACTTTCACACTCGTGATACTTTGATTTCTTAATTTCTTAGCCAGATAGAGCACATTTTAAATAGTAATTTCTGCCATCCCACATCAAAGAATATATGAGTGGTGCATTATTTGTTGTTGTTACTGGAGGATGTTTGAATGGATTTCTCTTGTTTTGGTATATTTTGACTTACACATATAGTTTTGTTTTCTATGGTAGCTGAAACTAATTAATTACTGTGAACTGAGTGGCTTATGGGATTCCCTGTTGGCTCAGACAGTGAAGAATCTGCCTGCAATGTGGTAGACCTGAGTTTGATCCCTGGGTTGGGAAGATCCCCTGGAGAAGGAAATGGCAACCCACTCCAATATTCTTGCCTGGAAAATCCCATGGATGGAGGAGTCTGGTGGGCTACAGTGCGTGGGGTTACAAAGAGTTGACCATGACTGAGAGACTTCACCTTTCACCTTTGGTCTCCAAACTATGGTTTGCCATAGTTTTCATGGCCCAAAGTTCAATTCTTGTGGTGCGGGTGGCTTAAAATAACATATTTATGCTCTTGCAGTTTTGGAGACCAGAGTGTGAAATCAGTTTCAGTGGGCTACAGGGGGCAGGACTGGTTCCTTCTAGAAGCTCTGGGGAGAACCCTTTTCCAAGACTTTTCTAGAAGCTTCTGACTGGCTGTGTCCTTTGGCTTGCAATCCCTTTCTTGTTGTTGTTGTTTAGTTGCTAAGTCATGTATGACTCTTTGTGACCCCATGGACAGTAGTCCTCCAGACTCCTCTGTCCATGGAATTCTCTAGGCAAGAATGAGTTGGGTTGCCATGTCCTTCTCCAGGGAATCTTCCCAACCCAGGGATCAAACCTACATCTCCTGCATTGGTAGGCAGATTCTTTATTATTGAGCCACCAGAGAAACCATAATCCCTTTCTTAAATCACTCCAAACCCTTTCCTCCTTTGTCACATCTTTTTTACAGTCTAATCTTTGTCTGTCCCTTTCTTATAAGGACATTTGTGATTACATTTAGGGTGTACCCAGATAGTCTAGGATAAAGTTTCCACTTCAAATTCTAAACTTAATTATATCTGCAAAATTTCTTCTGCAAGACAGAGTAACATTCACAGGTTCCAAAGATTAGGACCTGGGTATCTTTGGGGCTATCATTTAGCTTAACACACATGCAAATATTTTATCTTTTTAGTTTGTTTGTTTGTTTAAGCAGCATGAAATAAGAATCTGATGGAATTTTTCCAAACAATTGCCCCAATTTTTTGAAAATACAAATATAAAAGATTTTAAAATGAAAAATTCTCATATCTAATTGAGATGATACTTTTGTCATACACTATATCCTCATATTTTCTCTATACACTGATTTCTTTTAAAGTTTAGTAACTTTTTGTCATTAGTATGACAAAATATGGTAATAATTTGATTTATTGAACTTTATTCTAGGTGCTTCTCTCAGCAAAATTTCTTTAAAGTTGGAAAAAAGAAGAGAAAAAAATTGAAGAATGCAACTTTGTTGCTCTAAGAAAATGGATATTAATGTCCTATATACTAATTTATTCTTTGCCAGAAAGTTTATATCAAGTGCTTATTTTATATGAAGGTGTGTGTGTGTGTTCCCTCAGTGGTGTCTGACTCTTTGCAACTCCATGGACTATAGCCCTCCAGGCTCCTCTGTCCATGGAATTTTCCAGGCAAGAATACCAGAATGGGTTGCCATTTCCTACTCCAGAGGATCTTCCTGATCCAGGGATCAAACCAGTGTGTCCTACATTGGCAGGTATATTCTTTATCTCTGCACCATCTGGTAGGGTGTTTCAATCCATTTGTGGAATATAAGAAAGAAAGAACAAAACTGCACTTGCTCAACTCTATCAAATATTAAATTATAAGCAGCCAAAACAAGACAATCAACTAGAAAACAAGCCAGAAGGCTAAAAACTATATACATCAGAATCTTCATGCTAATTCTAAAATATGTAGGCCGTTATAATTTGAGAGTTATCTTTGAGTGTTAGCTTCCTTCTAGTACAAACAACACTTGTACTTAAAACCAATACAATATTGTAAAACAAAAAAAAAAATTAAAAAAAAATAAACATTGTTTTTCCCAGTTGGCTGTTTTCCAAGCAAGTTATAGAATTACTAACATTAAAATATTTTAATTAAAACAAAACCTTTGACACTGTACTATAGTCTTTAATCTTTGGTAAATAAACATATGACTTTGCAAGCAAACACATTACTGGATAAATGCTCCATGTTGAATTGATCAGACCCATTTCTAGAGAGTGTGTTGCCAGTTAATTGTTAACACAAAGCATGCTTTTTCAAAACAGTGGATGACGCATCTAGTTCTATGGACACACCCTACAAGAGTAAGTTGCCATTTTAAAGTTTTTTTTGTAATTACTATTCTAAACTATGGAGTCAGGGCTTAATATGCCTCTAAATTAATTATAAATAAATTCTGTCTGCATGTCTTTTACTTTTAATAGGATTTATTTTTCAGGTTCGCAGAATAATTGAGTAATTGAGCAGAACACTGAGAGTTCGTACATACTCCCAGCCCCCACCATATGCAACCCACAAAAGACTGATATATCTGTTAAAATCTATGAACCTACACAGGCTCCCCTAGTGGCTCAGCAGTAAAGAATTTGACTGTAATGCAGGAGCCACAGGTTTGATCTCTGGGTCAGGAAGACCTCCTGGAGAAGGAAATGGGAACCCACTCCAGTACTCTTGCCTGGGAAATCCCATGGACAAAGGAACCTGGAGGGCTACAGTCTATGGGGTTGTAGAGAGTTGGACATGATTTAGTGACTAAATCATAACAATATGAACTTATACTGTTACACTGTTATCACCCAAAGTCAATAGTTTATGTTAAAGTTCACTCTTGGTATTGTGCCTCCAATGGGTTTGACCAATTTATAATGATATATATTCACCATTATAGTATCATATAGAGTAGTTTCACTTTCCTAAAAATCCTCTATGTTTTGGCAATTCAATCTTTCCTCCTCCACCACTCCTAGCATTGATCTTTTTACTGTCTTCATACTTTTACCTTTTCCAGAGACTCATGGTTGGTATCATACAAGATATCTTTCTCAGATATGTTTTTTTTTCAGATAGCAATGTGCATTAAGGTTCTTTCACGTGTTTTCATAGCTTGATGACTCATTTCTTTTTCAGTTCAGTTAATTTCAGTCGCTCAGTAGTGTCTGACTCTTTGCGACCCCATGAACTGCAGCACGCCAGGGCTCCCTGCCCATCACCAACACCCGGAGTCCATCCAAACCCATGTCCATCCAGTCGATGATGTCATCCAACCATCTCATCCTCTGTTGTCCACTTCTCCTCCTGCCTTCAATCTTTCCCAGCATCAGGGTCTTTTCTAATGAGTCAGCTCTTCGCATCAGGTGGCCAAAGTATTGGAGTTTCAGCTTCAACATCAGTCCTTCAATGAATACCCAGGACTGATCTCCTTTAGGATGGACTGGTTGGACCTCCTTGCAGTCCAAGGGACTCTCAAGAGTCTTCTCCAACACCACAGTTCAAAAGCATCAATTATTCAGTGCTCAGCTTTCTTTATAGTCCAACTCCCACATCCACACATGACCACTGGAAAAACCATAGCCTTGACTAGATGGACCTTTGTTGGCAAAGTAATGTCTCTGCTTTTTAATATGCTGTCCGGGTTGGTCATAACTTTCCTTCCAAGGAGTAAGTGTCATGGCTGCAATCACCATCTGCAGTGATTTTGGAGCCCAGAAAAATAGAGTCAGCCACTGTTTCCACTGTTTCCCCATATATTTGCCATGCAGTGATAGGACCAGATGCCATGATCTTAGTTTTCTGAATGTTGACCTTTAAGCCAACTTTTTCACTCTCCTCTTTCACTTTCATCAACAGGCTCTTTAGTTCTTCTTCACTTTCTGCCATAAGGGTGGTGTCATCTGCATATCTGAGGTTATTGATGTTTCTCCCTGCAATCTTGATTCCAGCTTGTGCTTCCTCCAGCCCAGCGTTTCTCATGATGTACTCTGCATATAAGTTAAATAAGCAGGGTGACAATATACAGCCTTGACGTACTTCTTTTCCTATTTGGATCCAGTCTGTTGTTCCATGTCCAGTTCTAACTGTTGCTTCCTGACCTGCATACAGGTTTCTCAAGAGGCAGGTCAGGTGGTCTGGTATGCCCCATCTCTTGAAGAATTTTCCACAGTTTCTTGTGATCCACACAGTCAAAGGCTTTGGCATAGTCAATAAAGCGGAAGCAGATGTTTTTCTGGAACTCTCTCGCTTTTTCAATGATGCAGTGGATATTGGCAATTTAATTTCTGGTTTCTCTGCCTTTTCAAAATCCAGCTTGAAGATCTGGAAGTTCATGGTTCACATACTGTTGAAGCCTGGCTTGGAGAATTTTGAACATTACTTTGCAAGCCTGTGAGATGAGTGCAATTGTGCAATAGTTTGAATATTCTTTGGCATTGCCTTTCTTTGGGATTGGAATGAAAACTGACCTTTTTTCAGTCCTGTGGCCACTGCTGAGTTTTCCAGATTTACTGGCATATTAAGTGCAGCACTTTCACAGCATCATCTTTTAGGATTTGAAATGGCTCAACTGGAATTCCATCACCTCCGCTAGCTTTGTTCATAGTGATGCTTCCTCAGGCCCACTTTTCTTTGCATTCCAGATGTCTGGCTCTAGGTGAGTGATCACACCACTGTGATTATCTGGGTCATGAAGATCTTTTTTGTATAGTTCTTCTGTGTATTTTTGCCACCTCTTTTTATTAATATATTACCTTTGACTGTGTGGATCACAACAAACTGTGGAACATTCTTAAAGAGATGGGAACATCAGACCACCTTACCTGCCTCCTTGTACACGATGAACTATTTTTAATGCTAACCATGAAATTAAGCAAATAACATTAATGGCCAGGAATGATAATGAAAATTGTTATTGCTCTTTATAAATATATTTTACTTATATATAATTATGACCATAAAAACATGAAAAATAGAATAAATACAACCATACTGAAATAAAAAAATATGGGCTGATATTTTAAAATTACATTTATTCATGTTTTGAAACAAATACATAAACATTTGTAACTACATATTGGTCTGTCACAGTAATAAATAACATTACTGTTCTTGTTTTCAATTTTTAACTTCCAAAAAATTAAAGTGACTTCATGGAAATGATTTTTCTTTGTGTATTCACTTTCAATAGAAAGCACAGTCAAATTTGTTCATACTTGATGGAAGAACAATTTTTATTAATTTTAATTTCAAATTTTTCTTTCACATGCAGTAATAATTATATAAATCATCGTATAGTTCAAAGATAGTTTAAAGAGTTCCCATACACCAACACCCATTTTCCTCTATTAACAAATTACTTTGTACATTTGTTACAGTTAGCAAACTAATACTTAAGCATTAGTTTTAACTAAAGCACATACTTTATTCAAATTTCCTTATTTTTTTAAACTATTGTCCTTTGTTAGGAAAAGATGTAAGCATAAGAATGTTAGGGATACATCCATAAAACTCCCCATTTTACAATATATTAAGGAAGTTGCAAGACTGTCATGTCTGTTTAGTTCAATTTTAGTGGCTTTCAAATGATATATTCACCCCAAATCATAATTTCTATATATAATTTGGAGAAGTTTGAGATCTAGTATTATGTATTTATGAGTTTAACTTAAATAGTCAATTTAAGTGGGACAAGATGGCAGAATAGGAAGACCCTGAGCTTACCTTCTTCTACAGATACACCAAAATTACAACTACTTACAGAATAACAAGCTATGAGAATGACATGAATACTAGCATAGAAGATTCCCAACTAAAGAGAAAAAGAAAGAGACTCAACAAGATAGGTAGAAGGAGTAGAGATGCATCTAGTCAGGACCCACATTCCGTGGTCAGTGACTCATAAATGGAAAGGATATCACAATTGCAAAGATCTTCCTTAAGGAATAAGGGGTCCAAACTCCACATCAGCCTCCTCAACCCAAGAGTTCTGCCCCAGGAAACGAACCCCCCCAAAAAATCAGGCTATGAAAATAAGAGGCCTACATGACGGCTATAGGAAACAGAAATTCTGCTTTTTTGCCTTTAATCAACAAAAATTTAATATTTCTCACTGCTCTAAAAATTATTTCTCATGGTTCTATGAATTGGCTGGGTAATTTTAGCCTCAGCTGGCTCAGTTGGGACTGGAAGATCTAGAAGTTCCCTACAGTCACAAGTCTAGCAGTTGGCTCAATGACCAGGCATCCCTCATCTTCCAGTGGGCTAGCCCAGCTCCTCCCCACAGAGTTGACTGCAGAGTTCCCAACAGCAAGAGGCAAGAAGCCCCAGCGCACAAGTACTTTTCAAACCTTTACTTGCATAATCTTTGCTAGCATCTAACATGCCAAAGCCACTCACATGGCCAGTTTCAACTTTGAGTACTAGAGAAATGGCCTTCACTTCTATTTTTTTTTTTTGCTCTTGAATGTAAATTTGTTTTACATTTTTGGTTATCAATATACAAGATGGAAACCCACTGTTGTTTGGGAGACTCCCACTCTTACATGCATGTGTGCTAAGTTGTGTCTGACTTTTGTGATCCTATGAACCATAACCTGCCAGGATTCTTTGTCTGTGGGATTCTCCAGGCAAGAATACTAGAGTGGGCTGCCAAGGAAGCATGCAAAAATTTCACACACTTTGAGTCCTACAACAGAAGAAAGTGGTCAGAGCAACTTTGCTTAAGAGCCTCCTACAGAGGCAAGAGGCAATGAGACAGCCGCTAGGGACTGAGGCAATAGTGGCAGCCATTCTGGGGACCTTGGATTCTTTTTATTTCTTTTGCTAGCCTGAATGCTATGGCTAAGTTGTCCAGTCTTCATAAATTCACTGAGATTGTTTTGTGATCTCTCATGGAAAATATTCCGTGTATACTTGAAAAGAATATGTATTCTGCTATTTTTGGAAGGAATGTTCTATACATATAACTATTAAGTTCACCTTGTCTAATTTTTTGTTAAGGCCAATGTATCCTTTTTGATTTTCTGTCTAGATTATCTGTCTACTGATGTAAGTGAGATGGTAAAATTTCCTACTAATGTATTTCTGTCAATTTCTTCCTTTCTGTCTGCTAATAAGATTTTAATAGCAAAAGTCTCTTGCATTTTTATACATAAATAATGAACCATCTGAGAAAGAAATCAAGAAAATAATTCCCTTTACAATTGCATAAATATATTTTAAAAACCTGGGAATGAATCTTACCAAAGCATTGCAGCATTGTTTGCAATAGCCAAGTTATGAAAGCAACATGAGTTTATTGATAAATGAATGGATAAAGAAGATGCGATATATATAGTGGAATATTACTCAGCCATAAAAATGGAATTTACAACAACATGGATGGCAGTAGGGGGGCATTATGCTAAGTGAAATAAGACACACAAAGAAAAACAAATACCATATTTTATCACTTATACATGGAATCTAATACAGAAAACAAATAGATAAATTTAAAAAAATGAAAATAGGTTCATAGACACAGAGAAAATACAGGTGGTTGCCAGAGGGATGAGGGCGGGGATATGGGCAAAATAGGTGAGTAGAATTAAGCAGTACAAATGTCTAGTCGTAAAATAAATGTTATGGGGATGTAATATACAGCATTAGCATTATGGCCAGTAATACTGGAATAACTTTGTATGTTCAATCACTATGCTGTATGCCTGAATTTAACATAATATTGCACAAAATATTTTTTTGGAGCGGGCTCCAAAATCACTGGATGATGATGCACCTATAAAATTAAAAGATGCTTATTCCTTGGCAGGAAAGTTATGACTAGTCTAGACCACATATTAAAAAACAGAGACATTACTTTGCCAACAAAGGTCTGTCTAGTCAAGGCTATGATTTTTCCACTAGTCATGTATGGATGTGAGAGTTGGACTATAAAGAAAGCTGAGCACTGAAGAATTGATGCTTTTGAACTGTGGTGTTGGAGAAGACTCTTGAGAGTCCCTTGGACTGCAAGGAGATCCAACCAGTCCATCCTAAAGGAGATTAGTCTTGAGTGTTCATTGGAAGGACTGATGCTGAAGCTGAAACTCCAATACTTTGGCCACCTCATGCGAAGAGCTGACTCATTTGAAAAGACCCTGATGCTGGGAAAGATTGAGGGCAGGAGGAGAAGGGACGGCAGAGGATGAGATGGCTGGATGGCATCACCAACTCAATGGACATGAGTTTGAGTAAACTCTGAGAGTTGGTGATGGACAGGGAGGCCTGGAGTGCTGCGATTCTTGGGGTCACAAAGAGTCGGACACGACTGAGCAACTGAACTAAACTGAACTGATTGTACATAAACTTTATTTCAATTAAAAAAAAATTTGAAATGAACAATGACATCACAGTGATTGTAAAGTTAAGAAACATATATTCATTTCTTAGGTTTGAAATGAATATATGACTCCAAGTATGCATATTTGGGAGCTGATGGTTATATTGTAATTTCTTCAAATTGACTTCTATGTATAACATGGGGTCTCAAAGAGTCGGACACGACTGAGAGATTTCACTTTTCAAAACACAATACTTATTAAAAAGATAAGTAATACGAATGTGTCAATTTTTACCTTTCTTATTCAATAGTAAAAAAGACAATTGTTTAGATTTAGAACTTAGAGCAATAAAAAAAAAATTTCCCCTAAGAAAGAGTATTGTTTCTCTTACATTGTCTAGAATTGCTAGCTGAAACAGACAAGACATTTAGTTGACTTTAGTAGTATCTTTAAATCTACAGACAATCCTCTTTCCCATCATTGACTGTGCTTCTCTAACCATCCACAGATCTACACTTGGTGTATCACTGGGTATGCCAGTCTTCATAGCACCTTAGATACAAATCTTAGCTTCTTTCAACTGTTTTCTTAGGACATCCATTTACTCCAATCTAAGAAAGCATTTCCCCCACTTTTTTATTTTAGTATAATAGACAAATAAAATTGTAAAATATTTGAAATGTACAGTGCTATGATTTGATATACATATATATTATAAAAGGATTAATCCCATTAAGTTAGTTAATACATCCATAATCTCATATATTTATTGTATTTTGTGGTATGTGAGAACGTTTAAGTTCTACCCTCTTAGCAAATTTCAGTTATACAGAAACAGTTATTAACTATAGTTGTCATATTTTACGTTAGATCCTCAGAGCTTTTTCATCTTATAGCTTAAAGTTTGTACAGTTTATCAGCCTCTCCCTACTTCCCCCACCACTCCTAACTCCTGCCAGTCACTCTTCCGTTTCAATGAGTTCACACTATTATTTTAGATTCCTCATATAATTGATACCATGAGGTATTTGCCTTTTTCCATCCGGCTTGTTTCACTTACTGTAACAGTCTTCAGGTTTATCTATGTCATTGCAAATGATAGGATTTTCCTCTTTTTAAAGGCTGAATAAAATTCCTCTATCAAATTTTAGATATGCTGGTGATGTGATGTATTAAGGGCGGGCTTGCACAGTTTGATCTGGTGCCAAGGCTGTCATTGCCCCATCCACCCATCTTTATCCTTTCTCAGAAGCAACAAACAAATTCCTATCTCCCTTTGTCACTGCCTGCATGGCAGTGCCACTCAACACCCCCCATCCCCTCCACTGCCAAGATTATTACTGATTGTTTTAACAAATATGTGTCCCTCCATCAAAGAATTCTACTAGGAACTGCCAAGAAAATGTCATTTTACCTATTTTGTTACATAAGTGATCAGATGATATGTAATTTTTTTCAAAGAGTAGTTCATTTTTCGCAAAGGATTTTAGTTTTGAGAATATAATGTATTGGTAGTCATCATTAGTCAAGCTCATGACTTGTAGCTAGAAAAACAAACACTAAGAAGCAAATTGGTTTTTCATTTCTAAAAAGACTCACTGGAAGCTTAATTTCACAGCATGTCCCAGGTGCTTAAAAACTATTACACTTAAGGTTTTGTCATTGATTAAGCCCCTTTATTAACATTTTGAAGAAAGTAAAGGAAGGCAAGAATTCTTTTATATATATATTTGCATATTTGTAAGCAATTATTAATAAATGCTTGGCTGTCTTTTCCTTTTAACCAGATTGCATACATTTTATGTGAAACTTTCCCTCATAGTTATTGCTTCTAAAATTTTAATGATGCCTCTTGCTTTTTTCTAACCTTTCTACATTTAACAATCTTTGTAGTTATTTGATTAGCTATGACTAAATGGTAAACCTATACACAAATATTTTAAATATTTTTACAACTTGTAACATTTAATAACTGTATTTTGATTTTAATTGCGTTAATTTAGTGGATTGTAATTTGATATAAGTACATTAAGTGTTTTCCATGCTAACGTTTTGGTTATTTCCTATATACAACCCATTTCCTGCTTTCACTGGAAGATGAACAGGATTTTTCTATTTTTGTTTTTATTTTTACTGTTCCCCAAGGCTTTTTCACTTGTGTTTTTCTTGGGTAGGAAACATCTTGCCATGAAATATTTGAGCCATGACTAAAGTAAACCCACATGCTACTTGTTAAATGAGTTTTTTTAATGAAGTGTTTGGTTAACATGCAACAAAGACAATTTCTAACACATTGCTCCACAGCCCAATGTCTAGAATTATCATAGAGAAATATAATTCTAGAAACATATTTTATATTTATTATTTGATTTAAAACACAGTTGATCTCAGGAGTTGGTGGTAACAGCCAATGAAATACTATGCTTTAGGGAGAAGGTAAACAATGTTATTTGAATGCATTTGCTAGTTTTGTGTTTTACATAAAATAATTTGTTATATTCTTTCAGCTTTCATAAGCAATGAGGATGTTGGGGTTTATAGATGGTCAAAATCTTGGCCCAGATCATATTAGTAAGTGGTAATGCTCCTTTCCCCAACTGCTCAAATTGACTCTTTTCTGATTTTTGCAGAACCCATGAATGATTAAAAATCATGAAATACTATGCTTTAGAAAGAAGGGAAATATTTTTTGAATCCATTTGTGAGTTTTGTATTTTGCATAAAATATTTCATGATTAAAAATTTCAAGATAGTTACAACAAGGGACTAAACTCAGGCCCATCTGAATGCGGAACCATGGATGACTGCAGTGGTTACACTCTCATGAAGCTGGCCCAGCTTGTGAACTTTGAGATGTGTCACTAATAGGTTGCAAATGGTTGACTTTCTCAAGGAAAAGTTGAAACTGAGACCTCAACAATTCAATGCACTTCATTTAAATCTAACAAAGACAAGTACCCAACTCACATTTGGGTTACACCTGTATTAGGACAAGGCTGTGGTCCAGATGGGTCATGGTGAAGAGGTCTGACAGAATGTGGTCCACTGGAGAAGGGCATGGCAAACCACTTCAGTATTCTTGCCTTGAGAAACCCATGAATAGTATGAAAAGGCAAACAGATAGGACACTGAAAGATGAACTCCCCGGGTCGCTAGGTGCCCAATATGCTACTGGAGATCAGTGAGAAATAACTCCAGAAAGAATGATGGGATGGAGCCAAAGCAAAAACGATACCCAGCTGTGGATGTGACTGGTGATAGAAGCAAAGTCCAATGCTGTAAAGAGCAATATTGCATAGAAACCTGGAATGTTAGGTCCATGAATCAAGGCAAATTGGAAGTGGTCAAACAGCAGATGGCAAGAGCAAACCTCGACATTCTAGGAATCAGCAAACTAAGATGGGCTGGATTGGGTGAATTTAACTCAGATGACAATTATATCTACTACTGTGGGCAGGAATCCCTAAGAAGAAATTGAGTAGCCATCATGGTCAACAAAAGAGTCCGAAATGGAGTACTTGGATGCAATCTCAAAACCCACAGAATGATCTCTGTTCGTTTCCAAGGCAAACCATTCAATATCACGGTAATCCAAGTCTATGCCCCGGCCAGTAACACTGAAGAAGCTGAACTTGAACGGTTCTATGAAGACCCACAAGACCTTTTAGAACTAACACCCAAAAAAGATGTCCTTTTCATTATAGGGGACTGGAATGCAAACATAGGAAGTCAGGAAACACCTGACCTAACAGGCAAATTTGGCCTTGGAGTACAGAATGAAGCAGGGCAAAGGCTAATAGAGTTCTGCCAAGAGAACGCACTGGTCATAGCAAACACACTCTTCCAACAACACAAGAGAAGACTCTACACATGGACATCACCAGATGGTCAACACCGAAATCAGATTGATTATGTTCTTTGTAGCCAAAGATGGAGAAGCTCTATACAGTCAGCAAAAACAAGACCAGGAGCAGACTGTGGCTCAGATCATGAACTCCTTATTGCCAAATTCAGACTGAAATTGAAGAAAGTAGGGAAAACCACTAGACCATTCAGGTATGACCTAAATCAAATCCCTTATGATTATACAGTGGAAGTGACAAATAGATTTAAGGGACTATATCTGATAGACAGAGTGCCTGATGAACTATGGACAGAGGTTCATGACATTGTACAGGAGACAGGTATCAAGACAATCCCATGGAAAAGAAATGCAAAAAAGCAAAATGGCTGTCTGAGGAGGCCTTACAAATAGCTGGGAAAAGAAGAGAAGCAGAAAGCAAAGGAGAAAGGGAAAGATATTCCCATCTGAATGCAGAGTTCCAAAGAATAGCAAGGAGAGATAAGAAAGCCTTCCTCAGCAATCAATGCAAAGAAATAGAGGAAAACAACAGAATGGGAAAGACTAGAGATCTCTTCAAGAAAATTAGAGATACCAAGGGAACCTTTCATGCAAAGATGGGCTCGATAAAGGACAGAAATGGTATGGACCTAACAGAAGCAGAAGATATTAAGAAGAGGTGGCAAGAATACACAGAAGAACTATACAAAAAAGATCTTCACAACCCAGATAATCACGATGGTGTGATCCGTCACCTAGAGCCAGACATCCTGGAATGTGAAGTCAAGTGGGCCTTAGAAAGCATCACTACGAACAAAGCTAGTGGAGGTGATGGAATTCCAGTTGAGCTATTTCAAATCCTGAAAGATGATGCTGTGAAAGTGCTGCACTCAATATGCCAGCAAATCTGGAAAACTCAGCAGCGGCCACAGGACTGGAAAAGGTCAGTTTTCATTCCAATCCCAAAGAAAGGCAATGCCAAAGAATGCCCAAACTACAGCACAATTGCACTCATCTCACATGCTAGTAAAGTAATGCGCAAAATTCTCCAAGCCAGACGTCAGCAATATGTGAACCATGAACTTCCAGATGTTCAAACTGGTTTTAGAAAAGACAGAGGAACCAGAGATCAAATTGTCAACATCTGCTGGATCATTGAAAAAGCAAGAGAGTTCCAGAAAAACATCTATTTCTGCTTTATTGACTATGCCAAAGCCTTTGACTGTGTGGATCACAATAAACTGTGGAAAATTCTGAAAGAGATGGGAATACCAGATCATCTGACCAGTCTCTTGAGAAACCTGTATGCAGGTCAGGAAGCAACATTAGAACTGGACATGGAACAACAGACTGGTTCCAAATAGGAAAAGGAGTACGTCAAGGCTGTATATTGTCACCCTGCTTATTTAACTTATACGCAGAGTACATCATGAGAAAGGCTGGGCTGGAAGAAACACAAGCTGGAATCAAGATTGCCGGGAGAAATATCAATAACCTCAGATATGCAGATGACACCACCCTTATGGCAGAAAGTGAATACGTGAACCGTGAACTTCTGGGAGTTGGTGATGGACAGGGAGGCCTGGCATGCTGCGATTCATGGGGCCGCAAAGAGTTGGACATGACTGAGCGACTGAACTGAACTGAACTGAACTGTATTAAGACAACGTTTGGCTACATTGTCTTTTGGAACAGCTTTAACACCTTTGCAATTCATATCGAGTCTTTGTCACATTTGATATTCATCTTCTCCATCCTGCATTAATATTGTCTTAGATCAGGCTTCCATACATAGCAAGGTACCATAGTGTAGGTGGCTTTAAATAAGAGAAATTTAATTCTCACAGTTCTAGAGCATAAATGTCTAAGATTTAGGTGTTGGCTACCGTGGTTCCAGATGAAAACTCTCTTCCTGCTTTATAGATGGCCACCTTCTTGCTCTGTCATCATATGATCTTTCCTTTGTGCATTTCTTATGATTTCCCTGGTGGCTCAGATGGTAAAGCATCTGCCTACAATGCGGGAGACCCGAGTTCAATCCCTAGGTTGGGAAGATCTCCTGGAGAAGGAAATGGCAGCCCACTTCAGTATTCTTGCCTGGAAAATCCCATGGACGGAGGAACCTGGTAGGCTAGAGTCCATGGGGTCACAAAGAGTCGGACATGACTGAGCGATTTCACTTTCACTTGTGCATACAAATGGCAAGAGAAACAGAGATAGAAGTAGAGAGAGGAGCAGTTTTCCTCTTTTTACAAAGTCATCAATTCTATCCTATTAAGATCTAATCCTCATGACCTCATTTAATCTTAATTACCTCCCTAAAAGCCTTATCACCAAATATGATTATATCAGAGGTGATGGTGGTTAGGGCTTCAACATATAATATTTTTTGGCAGGGGACAAAATTCAGTCTATAGCAAGTTTACATTTTAAAATCCTAAGTGATGGATTTCTTATTTATCCATATTCAACTTGATGTTATTTTATTTGGCCCATCTTTCTAACTGGCTGTAACACTTAGGGCTTTTATTTCATGAAATAGACACTTGCATAGCTGTATTGCCATCTCATGCCCCTATACTTTTTAAGAAACCCTATCTTCATGTGGAAAATCTGAAGGACTCCAAAATTTGTCCCTTCCACCAACCCCAATCTATGAGGATGGTAACAGGAATAAAGTAGATTTACCTCATCGAAAGGCAGTTTGGACTATAATAGTGGTATTTTCCTGTATCAGAATAATTGTCTATACAGCAGAAGAACTGGCTGTGCTTCATCCATTGTAAGGAGTTGACACTGGAAATCTGCTGTTCAGCTCTTGATGCTACACTTAGAGGGACATTGATTCACTGGTGTCTGGCCAATAGGGATGGTTAGTGGTTTTGGGAGCATGATCGATGAGGAACAGTTGAAATTCTTAGGAGAAAAGAAGATGTGGGGGACATGCATCTGATTTTAAATGTTTAAAGGCCTAGCATATGAAAGAGGAATTAGGGTCATCCCAAGTGCCTTCAGAAAACAGAGCTAGTATTAATGGAGAGATATGAGAGGAAGGCAAATTAGTTTATGAGGAAGAAACTTTAAACAACCAGAGCTGTGCAGAAGGGGTCAGGGGGGCGATTCCTCGGAATCATGAAATAGGAAGCTTTTCTTCATCGAAAATATTCAATCGGGGGAAGAATATTTTATACCAGGGTCATTGTCCAAGACTGAATTTGTCCTAGGGCAGGGGAATTGTGTTTAAATAGTAGGGAATGGTTCTTAAATTGTGAAACACCCCCTGGTGCTCTGAGAAGGCTGATTTTCTGTTATAAATTGCTATGTCATAAAACATAAAAGATAAGCAATATTGTAAAAAATTCAATAAAGTCTTTAAAAAATGGTTCACATAAAAATATTAAAAAAGTAAAATGCTGTGTCAAGGAATGCATACTGTCTGTATCAATTTTCTAGGTATGCCATAACAAAGTATTTAAAACTAGGTGGTATCAAACAACAGAAATTTGTTGTCTCAAATTTCTACAGGTTAGAAGTTCAAAATCCAGATGTTGGCAGGGACAGATTCCTTCTGAAACCTATAGGGGAAAATAATCTTTCCTTGACTCTTCCTAGTTTCTGAATGCCATCAGTCCTTGGCATTCTTTGGCTTGCAGTTTCTTTGCTTCAGTCTTTGCCTCTGTTATCACATGGCATTCCTCGTCTCATAATGATACCAGTCATGTTTGATTAGAGCTCATTCTAATGATTTCAACTTAACATCTACTAAGACCCTCTTTCTAGATAAGGTCATGTTGACAGGTACCAGGGCTTATGACTTCAACATATTCCTTTGGAGTACACAATTTAACCCTTAACAGCATCCCCAGGAGGTTGATACATTGCGCTTTCATACTGGCTCTGTCCCTGCCATGCTCAATCATCTAAGCAAATCAATTTACCTCTTGGCACTTCAGTTATGCTTCTGCAAAATGAGAGCAATAACTTTCTGTAGCCTACCAACAGGGTCTGATGTGACTGTGTGAAGTGTTGAAACATGGACATGTGTTCTCAGAAATCCTCATATATAGACATGCTTATTTTAACCCTCTTATTATATGTGCATCTCTAAATGATAACTTTTTTTTCCTTGAACATAATTAAGGAATGCAGTACTTAATCTCTAACAGATACAAAAAAGATCAAGAACACTGACTACAAAAGGCCAAAAGGCAGAGTCTGCAATAAGAACATGAGAAACAGCACAGCTTTATTTCATTTTGGAGGAATCTGAGAAAATGAACTAACTTAGTCAATACAATCTCCCCAGTCCACATAAGGAAGAGGAAAACAAGAGACCTGTTTTGGGAATTTATGCTAAGATTTATGATCTAATTTTTTCACCATGACAGTCACTTTGTTCCCACAACATCTTATTCAAAGACTTTCTGGTGACCTAAATCTGCCTTTTACTTTTAAAAGACCATATTTTCCATCCTGTCCTTGATTTCCAGCTACTCTTTGTGTTCATTGTTGACTACCATAAATGAAAATTTCGAGAGGTGGCAACATGCTTGCAAACAAAGGGGCTGAATGATCTGGCATTTGAGGAAGGATTTAAAAGAAGCATTTCAGTCTAAAACCAAGCAGATTGGAAGAATGTGTTCTCAGTAGCTTAAAGTAATGGATATGAATTGAAAGGCAAAAAATAAACTTGAAAAAGAGCAAAGTTAAAGTACTCATACTTCTTGGTTTGAAAACTTATTACAAAGCTACAGTAATCAAGACAGTGTGGTACTGGCATAAGGGTAGATATATAGATCAATGAAATAGATTTTAGAGTTCAGAAGTAAATTCTTACATTAATGACACATTTATTTTCAACAAATATACTAAGATAATTCACTGTAAGAAAGAACAATCTTTTTAACAAATGACACTGGGACAACAAAATATTCACATGTGAAAGAGTGAAATTGGGGCATCTACTGCACACCATATACAAAAATGAACTCAAAATATTCATAGACTTAAACATAGGAACAACACCTAGAAAATTCTTAGAAGATAACATAGGAGTAAACCTTCATGACATTAATTTTGGACAGTGGTTTCTTTGATATCACACCAAAAGCAAAGATATAAAAGAAAATAATAGCTAAATTGTACTTCACCAAAATTAAACAGTTTGTCCTGAAAATGATATAATCAAGAAAATTAAAAAAAAAACCCTACAGAATGGGAGAAGATATTTGCAAATCATATGTCTGATAAGAGATTTGTATCCAGAATATATAAAGAACACTGACAACCCAATACTATAAGGACAAATAGCTCAATTAATAAGTGGGCAAAGGATATTGAATAGACCTTTATCCTAAGAAAATATACAAATGGCCAATGTGCACATAAGAAAATATTCAACATCATTAGTCAGTAGGGAAATGTCAATCAAAAAACTACAATGAAACCTACAACTTCAAACTAACTAGGATTATTATAATTAAAAAAATGGATAAGCAAGCTTAGTGAGATGAGAGTGTTGGAGAGATCTCTAAGCCCTGATGGTTCAGGATAATTTCATCGGGCATGAGGATCTTAGGCCAGGGAAAGATTTTCATCGGGCATGAGGATCTTAGGCCAGGGAAAGATGAATGGAAACAGAGGCAAAAGTTCTATCCAGGCTTCAGAGGCCACGCAAATACCTAGAGCATGAATCACTGATCAGACACTTTCCACATGCTTTGTGGCCCAATAAGGGGCTAGGGTCTCAGAAACCAGAGCATTCATAGCCAACTGATAGAGATGACGGTGCATTTACAGTAGATCACTGAGGAGCATAACATACAGCTGATATCCAAGCACTTGCAACAGAACCTGCCCCTGGAAGAACAAAGGAACAATCAGTAAGGAGCAGGAAGCTCTCTTGGACCACTTCATCTGTCAACTGGTCTACCTCCTACAGTCTGAGGCCCTGGGTGGCCTGGAGCTCCAACAAACTATCTTGCCCTTCCCAGGAGTGATGTCAGAGTTGGGCAGCGAGCCCATCATCCAGGTAGCCCAACCTCCTAGTTCATCAACTGAGAGATTTTGAAGCTGCATTTGTCAGCTTTGGCCTGTCCAACCATAGGATTGACATCTCTGCGTTGTACCACTCCAGCCTCTAGGATGACAAGAGCTGCCATAGAGACAAATACCAGGAAGACAAGAATACTTTGGGCTTCATTAACCCTGGTACTGATGAGAATAAACTGTGTACTGATCTGATCACTGAAATCTTGAGTCAGAGTGACACGAACTGCATTGAGAAGATCCTGTTGCAATATCCCAATTAGAGAGGGCAATCATCTCTGAGGAAGAAGTGACCCCATTCCTGACCTACTACTTCAAGGCAGGTGCCCACCTTGATCCAGAATACTTGATTTTTCTAAATGGTTGTTGCTCTGTCTTTTCCATGCTGGCCACAGTTTTGTGTGATCCAATTAAGGCCTTTCTGATTCCTCACTCCTTTCTATGGTGGTTTCCTCTTCAGTTTCCAGCTGTGTGTGAAAGTTGAGCTGATGCTTGTCCACTGATGTGAACACCCATGCTTTCCAGCTCATTGTGTACAAGTTGGAGAAAGCCCTACTTGAGGCTATGCTTATGGAGAATAAGCATAATTAATCCTCAGAATCCTCTGGATGACTTCTACTCCCCAGACTCACTGAAGGAATATCTGGAATTTGCCAAGAAATACAACCTACATGTCATCATAAATGAGATTTACAAGCTGTCTGGTTTGGATGAACACAAAAATGTACTGGGCATAGAAAGTTTGTCTGACCTCAACAACACCTGATCAATCAATCAGCACCAATAAGGATTTCAGCATCTCTCACTTTGGCTTGAGTCGGACACGACTGAAGCAACTTAGCAGCAGCAGCAGCAGCACTTTGGTTTAGGTGCTCTGTATACCCACAACAAGGAGGTAGGCTCTGCCATGAGCTCTGCAGCATTTCTGGTATCACCCAGGATAAGCCATGTTGGCTGCTACAGCACAGAAAACAGATTGAAAAAGTATATCTGCTCACTAACTCTCACAGGTGCATTATCAGCAAGTGAAGGTTTTGAAGATCTCCTTTCTCAACTGTGGCTCTGGCCTCTATGTCTGAGTCAGCTTGGAACATATCCTGGACCTGTATGCATGTGAGGAAGAGCTGCTCCTCCATTGCTGCTTCCTGAACAGCAAGCTGATGTCCCAGGGTGAAACCTACAAGTATAAGGTGCCTAGAATTTTCCACCTAATCATGGTGGATAAACTCATCTGAGTTTCTCCGCAAAACTTTTGCAAATCTGAGATTTAGTGTGAACACTGCTGCTATGAAATGAATCGGGCAGGGACCACCACCATTTTATAGATGATAATAGGGCTTTTAGAAACAACTGGTGGCTTAGGTCAGTCCTTTGGGTTTGTGGTCATCCTCCCTCTTGGGTCTAGGTTTGGGGGTTTTTGTTCTTCAGTAACAATGTTCTTTTATTAAAAAAAAGAAGAAGAAGAAGAAGAAGTGTACCAACAAATTCTGATTCTTCAAGTTTTTTTTTAATACCAGATAGTTTTCTTTAGAAATTGACTACAGCTAATAAAAAGAGAAAGGGAATTCATTGGAAAGATGAGGGAGCTACTGTGACCAGACATGCTCTTCTTAGGACCTCTGAAATAGCAGCTAATAGACAGTCTTATCAGGATGCTGTCCCTAAGATGGGAGGGATGATACCTTCCATGAAAGAGATAGACTGTTTTTGTCTCCTGTTCCACAGATTGAAATAATAGAGTGGGGGCGGGGGGTGGGAGTGGGGAAGAACACTGTCACATGTACAAGTATGGAATCTCCCTCCATTATTTAGGTCTTTAATTTCTCTCAACAATGCTTCTCTATTTTTGGCATAAAAAATCTTATACTTATTTTGTTAAATTTATCACTCTATTATGCTTTTCATGTTATTTTAAATGTCTTGTTAATTAATTCATCTTCTAATCATTTGTTGCTAGTATACTGAAATAACTGATGTCTATAAAATGAATCTTGTACCTATCAAGAACGTTGAAGATTCTGAGGTTTTACCATAGTGTTTTGTTTTGTGCCCATATTCAGTTGTCTCCAACTCTTCATGATTCCATGGACTGTAGCCCACGAGGTTCCTCTATTCATGGAATTTTCCCTGCAAGAATACTGGAGTGGGTTGCCATTTACTTCTCCAGGGGAACTATCCAACCCTGGAATTGAACCCATGTCTCTTGCATCTCCTGCACAGACAGGCAGATTATTTGCCACTGTGCCACCCTGGGGGACTTGAGGTTTTACCCTACTTGCAAACTAATAGATTCCATGGAAGTTGACAGAAGGCATAAGAAGCCTGGATCACAGACAAGTGACAACTTATTAACCACAGTAACAGCAGTAATCAGAGTATTAATTTCTGCTTGGGTTCCCCAAGCCTTGCTTCCTACAGGGCAAAGTGAGGAGGGCCAAGTGACACCTGCATGTGCAATGGGATGGGTTGCATGAGAGGAAACCCACATTTGGAGAACCTGATTCTTTTGTAATGACCAGTAAGCCTGCCTAAAAATTGGCCCTGAGGGAGGCATTATTTTTACTATACTGAAAAATTGTATTCATAGTTTTAGTTCAACAATCCTTGCTTTACAGATAAGGATTCGGAGCCCAGGAAGGAAAATCAAGATTTTACATCCATTTCTTTTCTCCTTAACCCCATGGTGCTTATTCTTGGTCAATTATTATCTCTTGTCTAGATTATTGTTACAGATTCCCATATTCATACCAATGTTCCTAAAGTTCTTCTTTGATTATTTAATTACTTAGTTAAAATGCTATTAATTCTTTAAATAATGCATGTTGAACATCCCTTATGTTTCACCCACGTGCCAGGCTCTGAAGTAAACATGACAGATAGTGTTGTGCTGCTCATGCTGCATGCATTTTCTTTTTCACCTTCTAGTAGTGGAGACAGATAACAAAAACAACAACAAAGTGTATGTGTCCTGTCTGAGAAGAAAGTATGAATGTTACAAAGAAAACCAAAGAAAATCATAAACGTATAGAATGGTGGTACGGAAAGTACTATTTTTGATCCATCCTTGTTTGAGGAGCATGGTGAATGGGTACAACAGTGAAGTGAGGGATCATGCTAAGAAAAGATCCAAGGAGAAAGCACAGCAGTAATGTACTAAACAGCAAGAGCAAAGGCCCTAAGGCAAGAGAACTTTGATGCATTTGAAGAGCCAGAAATGGCAACCCACTCCAGTATTCTTGCCTGGAGAATCCCATGGACAGAGGAGCCTGGTGGGCTACAGTCCCCGGGGTCACAAAGAGTTGGACCTGACTGAGTGACTTCACTTTTCTAGTGTGGCTGGAACAGAGGAAATCTGGTGACGAATGGTAAGAGATAAAGTCAGAAAAGATACAGAATGGCCAGGTCATTAGAGTCCTCTATCCCAACCTGTTCAAATATGTTTCCTCAAATTTCAGTGAACAAAATACAGACTCCTTGACTGAGTAACCAAGGCCCCCACTATTTTTTTTTCAACTTTTTCCAACTTTACTTTAATAGTCCCCTTACGTGAATACTTCATATCAGCCCAACAGTCTTCATCAGACCCCAAATTACTTCTCATGGATCTGCTACTAGAATGATTTTCTTTATGCAACCTCTGACTATTGAAATTGACAAGATCTTCAAGGTCTAGTTTCAAAATCCCGCTTGTCGGTTTCATGTATGAAGGTGTATCTCCACATTAGACTTTACGTTTCTGTGTGTGTGTTTTGTAATTTCTGTGGTGCATTCCAGGTTCCTAGAGACTTGAAGATAGCACCTTTTATCCCATTTATATCTAGTGTGGAGCCTTATAGATATAAAATATGATATAAAGGTTATTTGAGGAAAGAACCACATGTTTAAAATTTTAGAAGGAAAAAACTCTCTGAGTTGCATCCTTTCGTCTGTAGAATAAAATAGGGAAATGACAGAAACATACATTATAATTTATTTTTATAATATTAGTTATCTGATATTGAGTAAATACTTACATGAATGAGAAAATGTCATAGAAGAATGGTCTAGGTTTTTTTCCAAGTATGGTAAATTCTCACGACTCTTTGAGACCCCATGTGGGACACTTCAGGCAAGGATATTGGAGTGGGTTGCTATTTCCTTCTCCAGGGGATCTTACCAATATAGGGATCAAAGCCTTGTCTCCTGCATTGGCAAGTGGATTCTTTACTGCTGAGCCACCAGGGAAGTATCCCTTAAATAAAAAATACTTTTTAAGTGGTTTTCATTTGGAAACCTAAACAGTGTAAACTAATTCATCACTTATGAATCTTCAGTTGTAAATAATGAAACTATAAAATTGTAGGTATGACTATGCCAAAGCCTTTGACTGTGTGGATCACAACAAACTGGAAAATACTGAAAGAGATGGGAATACCAGACCACGTGACTTGCCTCTTGAGAAATCTGTATGTAGGTCAGGAAACAATAGTTAGAACTGGACATGGAACAATAGACTGGTTCCAAATAGGAAAAGGAGTACATCAAGGCTGTATACTGTTACCCTGCTTATTTAACTTATATGCAGTGTACATTATGAGAAATGCTGGGCTGGAAGAAGCACAAGCTGGAATCAAGATTGCCGGGAGAAACATCATTAACCTCAGATATGCAGATGACACCACCCTTATGGCAGAAAGTGAAGAAGAACTAAAGAGCCTGCTGATGAAAGTGAAAGAGGAGAGTGACAAAGTTGGCTTAAAGCTCAACATTCAGAAAACTAAGATTGTGGCATCCGGTCCCATCACTTCATGGCAAATAGATGGAGAAACAGTGGAAACAGTGGCAGACTTTATTTTCTTTGGTTCCAAACTCACTGCAGATGATGACTGCAGCCATGAAATTAAAAGACACTTATTCCTTGGAAGAAAAGTTATGGCCAACCTAGACAGCATATTAAAAAGCAGAGACATTACTTTGCCAACAAAGGTCTGTCTAGTCAAGGCTATGGTTTTTCCAGTGATCATGTATGGATGTGAGAGTTGGACTATAAAGAAAGCTGAGTGCCAAAGAATTGATGCTTTTGAACTGTGGTGTTGGGGAAGACTCTTGAGAGTCCCTTGGACTGCAAGGAGATCCAACCAGTCCATCCTAAAGGAGATCAGTCCTGAGTGTTCATTGGAAGGACTGATGTTGAAGCTGAAACTCCAATACTTTGGCCACCTGATGTGAAGAGCTGACTCATTTGAAAAGACTATGGTGCTGGGAAATATTGAAGGCAGGAGGAGAAGGGGATGACAGAGGATGAGATGGTTGGATGGCAACACAGACTCAGTGGACATGAGTTTGAGTAGGCTCTGGAAGTTGGTGATGGACCATGAGGCCTGGCATGCTGCAGTCCGTTGGGTCACAAAAAGTTGGATATGACTGAGCGACTGAACTAAAATAATATTTCTTTTAAGAGTTTCAATAATCTCAGAAGATTTTATGAGTACTATTGTTGACAAGGAAATTGTACAGTTTGCTACAAACACATTTAGGAAATTGAAATCGATTTTTTCTCAAGGCTTTTATAAACTCATCTTTCAAGACCTGCTAAAATTTTGATGTCTCAAAGTAATACAAGCTACTTTTTGCCCAGTTTATCTCTCTTTTCTTTTTCTCTTGCTTTTAGTCCTTTTTCTTTCCTTTCAAATTATGTTTTGTTTGTTGTTTTGTTAAAAGCATGCATACTAATTTTAAAGATCAAATACTATAGAATATATATAACCAAAATATTATCCATATAAAAATAGCATTTTAATGTAATATTCTTGAATCTGTATTTTTGTATTTCACTTAGCATTATTTCATGGCTATCAATAAACATAGATCTTTATCATTATTTTAATTACCTTGCAATATTTATTTGCATATTGTGCATACCTTGTTTCCATACCTCTCTAAGGATCATATTTCTAGTTTCAGAATAAACTCATTATCTTCCACTGAAATAATGGAGGAATTATTGTTATGAAACAATGCTTCTGTGAAATAATTTGCAAGCAATGTTATACATTTAAGGTTGCTTTAATATATGTAGTAGCATCAATTTTTCAATAGCAAATATTTGGCCAGGTGTGACATAGACAACATATATTTGAGGTTGGGTGAGTTTCTAGAGGTGAATTGAATTAAATGCTTTGTGATAAAGTTATTTTTACCCTAGCTCACTGATTCTTAATATTGGAATACATATTACATTCATATACATGCTTTGAACTTTTAACAAATATTGACAGCCAGACTGTATCCCAAACCAACGAGATTAAATCTTTGGATGAAACCAGAGCTTCTTCTGAGTCTAAAGAGAGAGAGTTGAGAACCACTGAGACTAATTCCAAAGTAATTTGTGCAGAATTTATAAAAATTATGTCCTTTTCATTTTTAGGAGAATGGAAACTCATCTAAAATTGGGGAAATATGTATACATGTGGAATTTGTTCATTCTAGTTTGTAGAATCTCTTTTTGTGTATGCTACTTACTCCTAGATACTCTCTGAGAATTAAAATCAAGCCTTTGGATGGTTTTAAAAGAACATTTTATGGTTACTTATCTTTCTAACAAGTACATGCCACAGTGGTTGCCTTGAAGGCTCAAAGCTCCTGGAAATATGTAAGTTTGTGGAAACTTCATTTTAAGTGGAACATTTAATGCAGAATTTTGAATTAGCTGAATTAAAGTCATAGATGGCTTTCTTGAAAGAGACTAAAATGTAAGAATGGGGAGGAAAACAGGAAAGACAAGAGGGAGTATATTGTCACTTTAAGTGACTGAACTGGATTTTGATATGAATGATGCCTAAAAGCCATAAGTGTAAGTAGTGACAATATCTTATTATTTACTTCACTAGCTATAGAAATAAATGGACCTTTGTCTACCTGCACAAACTTCACAGTCCAAAAATCTAAAGCATCCAATAAAGGTGGTTTTCACTGAAATAAAGTCTATAGAAAGCAATGTTTCCAAAGAAACATAGGCAAAAATGTCTCACAAACACATTGAATTTTTTGCTTTCTTTTCTTGTATTCTTTAAAAAAAAAATCACACATAAAATGATGGTAGAGTGATGGCTAAAGGGAAACTTAGAAGTAAATGGAAAACTTTTGTTTTCAAATTAATCAATTTTCAAGTACCAGGAGAGTTTGCATTTTGAATAGAATTTTAAGATATAATTTCATGAAAGAAGAGGAATGAAAATGTATTTGTTGTAGATGAGAGCTTGTAAAATGGGTGAAGATGCAGAAAATAAATCAATATAACTGGATTTTCACCTAATTATTACTGGATGGATGCGGGTTTTGTATCTAAGAGTGTTATAGAATACATCTAACACCAAATAATTCAGTGGTGCTTTTTTTTAATTTCATAAGCAGCTATAACATATTGAAAAAATAATTTGATGCCATTTTATCATGAGTGTAATTTGCAAGGGGCTTCTGAGGTGGCTCAGCAGTAAGAACCTGCCTGCAAAGCAGGACCTTCAGGAGATACGAGTTTGATCCCTTGGTCAGGAATATCCCCTGGAGGAGGACATGGCAACCCACTTCAGTGTTCTTGCCTGGAGAATCCCTATGGACAGAGGAGCCCGACCGGCTACAGTCTATAGAGTCACAGAGTCTGACACAACAGAAGCAACTAAGCACGCACGCACGTACTTTGCGAGGTTTGTTTTTTGATTGTATTGACTATGCCAAAGCATTTGACTGTGTGGATAACAATAAACTGGAAAATTCTGAAAGAGATGGGAATACCAGACCACCTGACCTGCCTCTTGGGAAACCTGTATGCAGGTCAGGAAGCAACAGTTAGAACTGGACATGGAACAACAGACTGGTTCCAAATAGGAAAAGGAGTACGTCAGGGCTATATATTGTCACCCTGCTTATTTAACTTATATGCAGAGTACATCATGAGAAATGCTGGGCTGGAGGAAGCACAAGCTGGAATCAAGATTGCCGGGAGAAATATCAATAACCTCAGATATGCAGATGACACCACCCTAATGGCAGAAAGTGAAGAAGAACTAAAGAGCCTCTTGATGAAAGAGAGTGAAAAAGTTGGCTTAAAGCTCGACGTTCAGAAAACTAAGATCATGGCATCTGGTCCCATCACTTCACGGCAAATAGATGGAGAAACAGTGGAAACAGTGGCTGACTTTATTTTTCTGGGCTCCAAAATCACTGCAGATGGTGATTGCAGCCATGAAATTCAAGACGTTGGAGAAGCCAATGGCACCCCACTCCAGTACTCTTTTGCCTTGAAAATCCCATGGACGGAGGAGCCTGGCAGGCTTCAGTCCATGTGGTCGCTGAGTCGGACACGACTCAGTGACTTCACTTTCACTTTTCACTTTCATGCTTTGGAGAAGGAAATGGCAGCCCACTCCAGTGTTCCTGCCTGGAGAATCCCAGGGACGGGGGAGCCTGGTGGGCTGCCGTCTATGGGGTCGCACAGAGTCGGACACGACTGAAGCGACTTAGCAGCAGCAGCAGTACTCCTTGGAAGGAAAGTTATGACCAACCTAGACAGTATATTAAAAAGCAGAGACATTACTTTGCCAACAAAGGTCCGTCTAGTCAAGGCTATGGATTTTCCAGTGGTCAAGTATGGATGTGAGAGTTGGACTATAAAGAAAGCTGAATTTCAAAGAATTGATGGTTTTGAACTGTGGTGTTGGAGAAGACTCTTGAGAGTCCCTTGGACTTAAAGGAGATCCAACCAGTCCATCCTAAAGGAGATCAGTCCTGGGTGTTCATTGGAAGGACTGATATTGAAGCTGAAACTCCAACACTTTGGCTACCTGATGTGAAGAGCTAACTCATTGGAAAAGACCCTGATGCTGGGAAAGATTGAGGGCAGGAGGAGAAGGGAACGACAGAGGATGAGATGGTTGGATGGCATCACCAACTCAATGGACATGAGTTTGAGTAAACTCTGGGTGTTGATGATGGACAGGGAGGCCTGGCGTGCTGCGATTCATGGGGTCACAAAGAGTCGGATACGACTGAGCGACTGAACTGAACTGAACTGAAGTCGATAAAGTACCCACATCACTGCTATATCATAACTTATTGTTTTAGCAAATATTCCTTAATCAAGAATGATTATTTAATAGTAGACAGTCCTATAATTTCATATGAAATTTATATGGAAAAAAATGAACAGGATCACTTTGACAATTGTGGCGGTTTTCAATACCTAGAAACTTGGCAATATGTAGATAAAATGTTAAGATAAATTATTTTAATGTTTTAAAATGTTGGGATAATCTTTAAATATAAAGTTACATTTTTCTCTTCTCCACAAATTAAATTATGTTTTATTTAAAGAGTTTGCTTTAGATAATAGCACTTCACAGATATAAGGGTTTTGCAAAAGCTCTTGAAATTCAATTCATCACTAGAATAAGTCAGAGTTTGAGTCATTTTTCCTGGGAATGATTTAGGACAAATAGGTATGAGATGGTGGGATTGGACTGAAAAGTGTTCCCTTTTCTTTTTTTTCTTCCAGTTTGAGATATAAATTATAGATCTATATGTAATTATGTAAATATATATATTATATATTTTGTACATATGTATAATGTGTATACATGATATATATTTACATCATTATATAATATATTATGTATTATATATAATTTATATAATATATTATATAAATTTTAATATTATTATATTATGATATTATAATTTTATATATTTTATTGTAATAAAAATATATATTTTAAAATATATTTATATTAAATACATTTTAATTTTATTTATATTGTTTATTTTATTTATATATAATAAATAAAATTTAATAAATTTTAAATTTTAAAAATTTAAAATATATTTTTAAAATTATAAAAAATGTTATAATTATAAACATTATAAAAATATAAAATATATAATTATAAAAATTATTATAATGATAAAAATTATTTATAAATTTTTATTATTTATTTTATTTATATTATTAATTTTATTATTTATATCAAAATATATTTATATTAAAATATAATATTTTATACATTTTATATTTATTTTATATATTTAATATAATATAATAAAATATAAATATAATATATTAGAATATAATTCCTATATTATATATTATATATATTACATAAATATATTATTTATATTTAATATTTATATATTATATTTATATTATATATAAAACATTATAAATATATAATAATAATATATATTATATAAAGTATATATATTAAATATATATAATTTATAATATATTTATATAATACATAATACATGATGTATATATAATATAGGAATTATTTTAATATATTATATATTATAATATATATTATATTATATACATTATATATTATATAATCTTCTCTGAAGATCCCTCGGAGAAGGGATAGGCTACCCACTCCAGTATTCTTGGGCTTCCCTTGTGGCTCAGTTGGTAAAGAATCCGCCTGCAGTGGGGGAGATCTGGGTTCAATCTCTGGGTTGAAAAGATCCTCTGGAGAAGGGAAAGGCTACCCACTCCAGTATTCTGGTCTAGAGAATTCCTTGGACTATATACTCCATGGGGTTGCCAATAGTCGGACACGACTGAGCTACTTTTTACACTTTCAGCTCAGGCGCTGGTAGGTACTTGAAAATAATTGACCTAATGTTTAATAGATGAATGAAATTAATTCAGGCATTAGGCATACAATTTATTAAATTACTATTAAATCATTATACCATGGTATTGTCACAGAAGACATATAGATGGTTTAGGAAGACATATGTCAAGTTTAATTACCTTCATTAAATCTAATACAGTAATAATATGATTTAGCAGAATATCACTCCACTGGGCTCAGGAGACTTAGGGTCCATGAAGAGCCTGGAGTCACATCAAAATCATTAATTCATGGAGTTGCCTGGATAGAAATGTTTTCTGAGGTATTCTTCTCTTTGTCATTATATGACAGAGGAAAGTAACGGTCTTGTATCCTAGACCCAGATGCTTTTGCTTCTCTTTTTGAGTTCTTCCTTTCATGACTTGGCCAAGTCCTTGACTACTCTAGCTGATTGACTTCTTCTCTAAAAGGCTGAGGTAGGTGTTCACAAGAGTTTCTCAGGTTACGAATTTCAGATCACTTATGGGGCAATGTCCCTTTCTTTGTTGATTTTTATTTCCTATTCACATTTTTAGTAAATTAAAACATGGTTTCCTTCTGTTTCTATGTTCAATAATGTTTGTTGTCACCTTACCGACACTTTATTTGAGTGAAACAAATGACAACATAACATCAGCAACTCCGCAGGACATTTTAAAGGAGAAATAGAAGAATTTGATTCTGATCCTTCTTTGCCAAGGAACTTGTGTGGCCTTTTCCCAGTTCAACTTGTGCAAGGCTTAATCCTGTTTCAAGGCAAAATATTTCCAAAGTTGCTAGTGAATGTGGAGCTTACAGTTCTGGAATCACTCCTGGTAACTTGAACAAACTATTCTGCAAAATTTCATGCTATGGGAGAAAGGAGACCACGGTGACAGGAAGGCTCTTCTTGCCAAATGGTGAAGTTAGAAAGAAAACACAATGTTGACATGGAGAAAAAACACAGAATTGCTTGAATTCTTCAGAGAATGCAGAAAACTCCACAATTGTTTTACTATCTGGTAATGATTAAGGAGGCTTTAAATTTGTTGAAAGTTAGGTATTGAAACAGAATGAGTATCTATTAACATTTTAAAATATTATATTTTTCTATCTGTCTTTCTTTTTAAAGAAATTCCTATGGCCGATTCATGTTGAGGTTTGACAGAAAACAACAAAATTCTGTAAAGCAATTATACTTTAATAAAAAAATTAATTAAAAATAAAAACAAAGAAAACTTTTTCCAAGAGATTTATTAGTTTACAAGGTTTAGATTCCCCCTGATCTTTCCATGAGGATCCCAGTTCTCTCAGAAATCCATGTTGTTTACAGATGTATACCTAGAATGTAGGTGGCTTAGCATTATTTCCTGGCTTCCCATTCATTTGTGCCATTGTCAAGGCAATACATGGAAAGGTGAGTCTGAATACCTGGGTTTTACTAACTGTTAAATCTTATTGGGTGACACTGAGCAAGAATCTCTTTAGGCTGTTATTCTCACCTATTTTAATCCTCAACCTAGGATCCCAAAACCTCTATGGGTCCTTTAGGATGTCAGGAGAATCTGAAAGTTTTATTGAATTTTAAAAAAAGTTTAATTGAAATCAATTATGTTCTTCTCAATTAGGGTAGATAGTCTGAAAGAAACTGTTTCTTTACTTTTTTAAAGCAATAATAGCAGTTTAATGTAACCCCACAAGTGGTAATAAGAGCATGTAACCCCATAAGTGGTCTCATGCTGAGCAGATATTTTGGTTGAACATCATTATGTGCATTAAATTATTTAATTAATAAATTATAATTTGGTAGGTACAAACTTTTAAGGCAAAAGACAGCAAAGGAAAAAAGGAGCACTGTATTTTTTGAAGAGTTAAAAATGGGAACCTATGCAGTGGGTTATCTATAAAGTGTTCCAGCTCCAGGATGCTAGATCAGAGGTTGGTAAACTTTTTCTCTTAAAAGACCAGATAGAGACTATTTTAGACTTTGTCTGCCAAATGACTCTGTCAGAGCTACTCAATTTTGCCACTATAGTGTGGAAGCAGCCATAAACAATACGTAAACTAATGGATTTGTCTGTGTTCTAGTAAAACTTTATTTATAAACACTAGCAGTGGACCACTCTTTGGCCAGCAGACACTAGTTTGCTGACACCTATATTTGGTGATCCCTGAGACTCTGAGACTGCTTACTCATCAAAGAAAGGAATACAGAGATGGAAGGAAAGATAAGCAGGCAGGAATGTTTAATGCATATTAAAGCCTTCTGCCCCACTTGCCAGTTTCAGGTGCAGTGATAATAAAATAACATCAGATAAATGAAGCTTTTGGAAAAGGTTTTCAGTGAGTAATGTCCTGATGTTGTCCTATTTACTCTCATAAAGTCAAGCCTAACTTCATAATAGTCAGCACTTGAGAACAATGCTGCTGCTGTTTAGTTGCTAAGTTGTGTCTGATTCTTTGTGACTCCATGGACTATAGCCCACCAGGCTCCTCTGCCCTTGGGATTTTCCAGGCAAGAATACTGGAGTGGGTAACCATTTCCTTTTCCAAGTGGTTACCCACAGGGGATCTTCCCAACCCAGGAACCAAACCAGTGTCTCCTGCATTGGCAGGAGGATTCTTTACCATTGAGCCAGCAGGAAAGCCCACTGAGGACGACAGGTGGATGCAAAATAAGTTGTAGCAAAGAGTACGCTGCAGGGCACCAAGTTCAGCCTTTCTTTTAAGATTTCTAATCGGGGCAAGTAGAAGACTCAATATTGTAGACAGAAAGTCCTGGAAGATGGTTTTCACTCTCCTATGGCAGAAGGTCTTAGTCTGGATTAAATATCTACTTTTTTCCTTCTTTTTCAGCAGAACTTCTCATTTGTAGCTGCAATCATGACTGCTTGGGCTAAACATTTATTCTCTGGCCTTTTGCAGCTTTTTATGGCTTTGTGACTAAGATTTGGCTAATGAGATGTAAACAGAAGTGTTGTGTATGACTAGGAAAATGTTCTAAAAGGAGACAATGTGTTCCTCTCATTTCCTTCTTCCTATTAGCTAAAATACAGACATGATGGTTGTAGTTCCAGAAGCTATTTTGGATGAAGAGGAGAAAGCCACATGCCAAAAATAACAGAGCTGCCAGATGACAGGAACCTGGGTCCCTAATAATTTTCTTAAGTTTGAGACTTCTTTTAAGTGATAAAGAAATCAGTTTCCAGTGTTTCAAGAATGCTGTTATTTTAGGCTATCATCAAGAAATCCAAAAACAATAAATGTTGGAAAGGGAGTGGAGAGAAGGGAACCTTCCTACACTGTTGGTGGAAATGTAAATTGGTACAGCCACTATGGAGAACAGTATGGAGGTTCCTTGAAACGCTAAAAATGGAGCTACTATATAATCCTGCAATCCCACTCCTGGGCGTAGGTCAAGAGAAAATCATTATTTGAAAAGATACATGTATCCCAGTGTTCCTTGCAGCACTATTTAAAATAGAGAAGACATGGAAGCAATCTAAATATCCATTGATATAGAAATTGATAAAGAAGATGTGGTACACATATAATGGAATATTACTCAGCCATTAAAAGGAATGAAATAATGCCATTTGCAGCAATATGGATAGACTTACAGATTGTCACACTGAATGAAGTAAGTCAGAAAGAGAAAGTATGATATCCCTTATATACAGAATCTAAAAAGAAATGATACAAAAGAACCTATTTACAAAACAGAAACAGATTCACAGACTTAGAGAATGATCTTATGGTTACCAGAGAGAAGGGGTGGAGGGAAGGGACGTTAGGGAGCTTGAGATTGACATGTACACACTGCTGTGTTTAAAATGGATAACCAACAAGGACTTACTATGTTAGCACAGGGAACCCTGTTCAATGTTATGTGGCAGCCTGGGTGGGAGGGGAGTTTGGGGGAGAACGGATACGTGAGTAAGTATGGCTGAGTCCCTTTGCTGTCTGCCTGAAACTACATACCATTGTCAATGGGCTATATTCCAATACAAAATTAAAAGTTAAAAAATAAAGAATGCCATTATACAGATTTTCTTGCTTTAGGACAGAATTCTAACTTCAACTTCCCTTAAGAAAACAGTTTTGGTTTTACTTTAGAAGTTTTCATTCATTTAAACAAGGGAAAACCCCTACATCTGTTCTGATTTGAACAATTCTTGGATTTCTGGTGCATTTCAAAGTCATTCATAAATCAGGGGACTTTTAGAAATCAATCTTTTGATGGGAGTGGAGGGAGCAGGGAGCAGGGACTGTTCCCTCCCTCTTGAACCTCCCTCCCACTCCCCACCCCATCCTACCCTTCTAGGTCATCACAGAGCACCAGATTTGAGCTTGCTGTGTCACAGCAAATTTCCACCTGTTACCTAATTTTTTATATGGTAATACATATGTTTTAATGCTACTCTCTCAATGCATACCCTATCTCCTCCCCCACCCCTGTGTCCACAAGCTCTCTACATCTGTGTCTCTGTTGCTGCTCTGTAGATAGGTTCATCAGTACCATCTTTCTAGATTTCATGAAAAATGAAAGAGAATGTTGGTCAGTCATGTCCAACTCTTTGCGACTCCATGGACTATACAGTCCTTGGAATTCTCCAGGCCAGAATACCGGAGTGGGTAGCCTCTCCCTTCTCCAGGGGATCTTCCCAACCCAGAGATCGGACCCAGGTCTCTCACATTGCAGGTGGATTCTTTATCAGCTGAGCCACAAGGAAAGCTGAAGAACACTAGAGTGGGTAGCTTATCTCTTCTCCAGGAGGATCTTCCTGATCCAGGAATTGAACCAGAGTCTCCTGCCTTGCAGGAGAATTCTTTACCAACTGAGCTACCAGGGAAGCCCTAAATTCCATGTGTATGTGTAAATATATGCTATTTGTCTTTCTCTTTCTGTCTTACTTCACTCTGTATAATAGACTCTTGGTTCATCCACCTCATTAGAACTGACTCAGATGTGTTCCTTTTCATGGCTGAATAATATTCTATTGTGTATATGTACCACTACTTCTTTATCTGTTGATGGACATCTAAGTTGCTTCCATGTCCTAGCTATTGTAAATAGTGCTGCTCTGAACTTTGGGGTGCATATATCTTTTTCACTTTTGGTTTCCTCAGGGTATTTTCCCAATAGTGGGATTGTTGTGTCGTATGGTAGTTTATCCTTGACTCCTATGTTTTCAGTCATTCCTGTTTTCTGAAATGATGACAGCCATTTGTCACGTAAAAGTGCCGCAATTTTGAAGTTGTCTTTTCGTTGTCGTTCACCCGTAAGTATTTTCTGATTTGCTTTATTTCTTTATTCTTCACACAAGGACTAGTAAGTATTGTTTATTTATTTATGTACTTCTGAAAAATTCATTTTAGTTTCCATATGGTGAGTTTGTTTTAATAGAAAACTTCATTTTGCTATTTAACCCACTACAGTTTTCCTTTGAGTATATAAATATAGACATAAATAACGCATTTACATAAATGTAAGTCCCCTGAAGCATCTCTTCTTAATCACCCCCAAAGATGTCTTAGCTTTTGTCACAGATGTTTCTTCTCTTATCATTCCTTCAATTTTATTTCCCCCACAATTCTCAATTCTTATGTTAATTCAGTTTAAAAATAAAGAAATATAAATAAAACAATGAGATTTATAACTCTGAGTAGACAAGAGGCTTTATTAACCTGGAAGTTAAAATGTGTCAGGAAGTACAGGTTGCTTTAGAACAGTCATTTCTATCTCTGAGAAGTTTGTAAGGCTGTTTCTAAATTTGAATGCCATGCAAATGCCTTGGCAGACTTGTTGATTAATGTGGGAAGAGTAGCGGGGGAAATGTAAAAGTTCCAAGGAAATGAAAATATTTTCTCTAATGCAGAATATAATAAATGGGACTAATAATAAAAATACATTAAGTAAAAGTTTTAATATGTTTGATTTTTGGAGGGAGTTGTTCATGATAGGAAGCTAAGTGATAAATTTCCTTAGTTGGGAAAGAAGAGTCTAATTTGTCCCAGTAAACAAAATACTATAACCTGTAGTATAAAAAAAGAGACTCATTAAAACATTGTCCACATTCTCAGAGTAGAATAGACAGTTTGAAGACAAACAAAATTTACTGAACGTCAGGTTATTATAGGCATATAGATGTCATGCATTTTTACCAGCTACTTAATTGTACTGAATCTCAATTGCATACATTTGAAATAATCTGACCTGTTGAAACATACCTAGAACTCTTTTATGTATCAGATGAGATAAAGATGTTCTGAAAATCATATAGTTTCAGAGAAACTACAAAAAACATGTCATATAGAAATGGTAATCATCTCCTTGGAATTGAAAGTCCACAATAACATGAAATTTGTTTTATGACATTATAACTATAAATTTTTAAACATAATTCTTAAAAACTACTTCCCAGAAAATAAAAGATAGAAATACTAATAGCTTGCATAAATTGAGCATTTTCTCTGTGCCAGGCAGGCAGTATGTTAGTTTTCATGATTATATCATCACGTTCTCACAATACCAGCTATTGTTGCTATTTGTAATGACCAAACTGAAGCTTAGGGAAGTTATGCCAACTTGCCCAGGGTAAAAATAAGTGGTGGTAATAAGTGGTGGCTCTTGAATTTAAGCAGAAGTTAGTCTGACTCCAGAAGACAAGTCCAACTGCTTCGCCAAAGTGCCCAACTGCTTTGCCAACTTGAAATCTGAAACTTGATTAAATTAATTGTATGAAAATAATAGGATTGGCCAGTGATGACAGTTAGGAAAATGACTGTTAATTTAATATAACAAAACTTCAGAACCGTTATTGCCTGTGACAATCATACCTCAACTCTGGTCTAGACTTGTCTAAGCCTGGTTCTCCTGGGTGGGGGCAGGCAAGGAGATGAGGTGGGGTCATGCATTCACATAAACTGTTGTCAAGGGCCTTGCTTTTGTTTGGGGTGGTGGGTCCACCGGGCTTACCATGTTATTAAAAAAATATCAATTCAAGAGCTTCCTAACTAAAAGCAGACCCTGCCTTAAATACAACAGTGATGATGCTGTCATGAACTGGGATTATGACTAATCCAAAACCCAATCCTCTGTAATTGATATCAGCAAAATAAAGGACAATAAAAGGGAGGGAGAGAATTAAATTTGAGTGTTCTCAGTTTGAGAACTTTCGTTTAAACACCCTTAGAAACATCTGAGGAGACAATATTCTCTTTTCCCAGTGTGTGGCACTCTTCTTCCATCTGGTCACCTGCCCTTCTCTGAAAACCGTCGCCACAGGACTTAAAAGCTCCTGTTCTGCTTCTCAGTCTCACCTGATGACTCATTTTGGCTGGAGCCTAGTTGCTAGAAGTTAAGCAAAGTATTTTGTTATAGAGAATGTAGGAAACTGGATACGTAGGGACATTTTGAATAATCAGGCTTTAGAAATAGAAAGAGAATGAAATAAAAAGCTGACCTGCCTGATATACTTATGACCATGGATCAAACAGTTTTAGAGATTATTGGACCAAATGTCCTACTATGATTGATTGAATGTAGGGCATGGCTGTTCGTATATGGTCTTTTTCACCTGGTAATCAGGAAACCAGAAAGTTTGTTTTCTCATCTCTAACTAGCTTCAGGAGTTAAAAAAATAGCATCAATAGTTACATGGCTCCTGCTTATATTTTCTTTGATTCAATTTTAGGACACTTGAGCAGATAATATTTAAGCTTCTATTTATAGAAAGATCTAGATAGATAGATACATAGACATAGATCTCTCTCATATAGACCTTGAAGTACCTTGGCAGGCTGAATAGTGAAACAAGTTTATATAACAGCATTCTTACTTTGCAAATGATTTGTTGCATACTGAATACTTTGAAGAAGTATGAGTGAATGTCATAAGAAGGTTAAGTTTATGCTTTGGCAGTTTATGCGGCAAAAGTCCTCTCTGAGTGGCCTGCTGCACACATGAAATGACTGCATGTTCACAAATGGCCTTTATTCAGCTTGGGCTCCCTAGGCTCTCTATGTCTCATACCCTTTCTTTCAGTGTGTGTTCTACCCTCTTACCTCCTCTGAAGCCAATATTTATCCCTCCTTTGTTGTTGTTGTTTTGTTGCTAGGTCATGTCTGACTCTGTGGACTGTAGTCCACCAAGGTCCCCTGTCCATGGAATTTCTCAGGCAAGAATACTGGAGTAGATTACCATTTCCTTCTCCAGGGGATCTTCCAGAGCCGAGGATCAAACCTGTGTCTCCTGCAAGAATCTCTGGCAATCAGATTCTTTACCACTGAGCCACTAGTATCCCTCCTTAGAGTATTACAAATGGGACTCCTTGTTTAGCCAGCTTGCTTAAAGGAAGATGATTGCACATAAAGTATATAGTCTGTTTTATTCTTTATTCTCATTCCCTGTAATTCCGGTGCCCTAGCTTGGGAATGCGAAGGGTGGAATTGGATGAGGGGTGAGGAATTCTTCCATTTAAACAAAAGAAGTATTTCCGGTTTTAGATTTTGCAGCTGGTTTGGCTTTTGGTGGCTATATGTTAGGGGGAAATATATGTCTATAAAATTCAAATGAGGAAGATAATTTACAGTCAGTGTTTAACATGCATTACTTCTTGTTTCACAGTAACTCTGCAAGATAGATTAGTACAATCTTTATTTTACAAATGAGGAAACCAAGGCTTTCTGAGTTAAATAAATTTTCTATGGTGATAATGTTCAGTTCAGTTCAGTTCATTTGCTCAGTCGTGTCCGACTTTTTGCAACCCCATGAATCGCAGCACGCCAGGCCTCCCTGTCCATCACCAACTCCCGGAGTTTACCCAAACCCATGTCCATCGAGTCGGTGATGCCATCCAACCATCTCATCCTCTGTCATCCCCTCCTCCTCCTGCCCCCAATCCCTCCCAGCATTAGGGTCTTTTCCAATGAGTCAACTCTTCGCATGAGGTGGCCAAAGTATTGGAGTTTCAGCTTCAACATCAGTCCTTCCAATGAACACTCAGGACTAATCTCCTTTAGGATGGATTGATTGGATCTCCTTTCAGTCCAAGGGACTCTCAAGAGTCTTCTCCAACACCACAGTTCAAAAGCATCAATTCTTCTGCCCTCAGCTTTCTTTATAGTCCAACTCTCACATCCATACATGACCACTGGAAAAACCATAGCCTTAACTAGATGGACCTTTGTTGGCAAAGTAATGTCTCTGCTTTTAAATGTGCTGTCTAGGTTGGTCATAACCTTCTTTCCAAGGAGTAAGCGTCTTTTAATTTCATGGCTCCAATCACCATCAGCAGTGATTTTGGAGCCCAAAAAAATAAAGTCAGCCACTGTTTCCACTGTTTCCCCATCTATTTCCCATGAAGTGATGGGACCAGATGCCATGATCTTAGTTTTTTGAATGTTGAGCTTTAAGCCGACTTTTTCACTCTCCTCTTTCACTTTCATCAAGAGGCTCTTTAGTTCTTCTTCGTTTTCTGCCATAAGGGTGGTGTCATCTGCATATCTGAGGTTAGTGATGTTTCTCCCGGCAATCTTGATTCCAGCTTGTGCTTCCTCCAGCCCAGCGTTTCTCATGATGTACTCTGCATAGAAGTTAAATAAGCAGGGTGACAATATACAGCCTTGATGTACTCCTTTTCCTATTGGGGACCAGTCTGTTGTTCCATGTCCAGTTCTAACTGTTGCTTCCTGACCTGCATACAGGTTTTTCAAGAGACTGGTCAGATGATCTGGTATTCCCATCTCTTTCAGAATTTTCCACAGTTTATTGTGATCCACACAGTCAAAGGCTTTGGCATAGTCAATAAAGCAGAAATAGACGTTTTTCTGGAACTCTCTTGCTTTTTCGATGATCCACCGGATGTTGGCAATTTGGCCTCTGGTTCCTCTGCCTTTTCTAAAACCAGCTTGAACATCTGGAAGTTCACGGTTCACGTATTGCTGAAGCCTGGCTTGGAGAATTTTGAGCATTACTTTACTAGCGTGTGAGATGAGTGCAATTGTGCGGTAGTTTTAGTGAGTGTTAAACTACAGTTTTGGCCAGATTCCCCGACTGCAGAGTGTGGCACCTGCCAGGTACAGGGTGTTTGATGAATAAATTCAAGAGAGCAGAGACTATTGGGTGCCCTCTTGAATTTATTCACTGAACACCCTGTACATTAGTTCAGTGATAAAAAAGAGAATATATCTAATTACTGTTTTCTGTGAAACTTTAGCTTCCTGACCATCATATCAAAGAATTTTAGAAAGAAAATTAAATTTTATTGTTGAATTATAAGAAAATAATGATTCGTATTACTTATTTGACTAATATTCTAATTTGACTTCCCTACACAGTTAATGATATTGTTTCCTGAAGCATCTGAATTGAATTTAGCAGTATGACTTTTTACATCTCACTAATATTACTATGGGAGTAAATTCACTATAACCATGACAAATTCTGAAGCTAAAGGGCATGCTAAGACAATTAAATTCAACCCTGGCTTGGCCTCTTCATACTTTTGAACTTCAGTGGCAATATATCCATGAATAAGAGCACATGCTCCTTACTTATTTCATGCAGTAAAGAATAAAATTAGTGAAGCTAATAAAACAACAAAAGAAAGTTCCAGAAACTTTGAATACAGATCCAAGACAACTTCTTTAACTTAATTTTGTCCCTTATTATCAGCTATTCATTGTTTTTAATTTTTTTTTCTGGTTTGTACTCTTTTATCAATTTTAAATTTTTTTTAAAAAATTTGTGACTATTCTGGATCTTTGTAGTTTTGCATGGGCTTTCCCTAGTTGAGGTGAATGGGGGCTACACTTCATTGCAGTTCATAGCAGTGACTTCTCTTGTTGTGGAGCAGAGTTCTAGGGGGATGGGCTTCAGTAATTGCAGCACTCTGGCACAGTAGTTGAGGCACATGAGCTTAGTGGCTCCATGGCATGTGGGATCTTCCTGGACCAGGGATCAAACCTTTGTCTCCTGCAGTGGCAGGTGGATTCTTATTTACTTGTGCCACCAGGGAAGTCTTCTTTCATTTTGAAGTCTGATTTCTCAAGGGATGAACCTAGACATACATCATCAGTGTTCACGTATATTTGTATCAGTTCACTGAGCAACATTTCTAACACAAATTAAAGGGCACATGATAGTGGCAGGAAGACGTAGATTGTTTTTACTAGTGCTGTAAATTGTCTTGGTATCTGTACATAATAATCGAATGGGTTTTACGTTCAACCTCTCAAGTTTCCTTTTATGATCTAATTTTTAAGATTTAGTTCATGTTTTACTCATTTAACTTTGCCATTACTTGAAAACTAAGGGCTTAGTAAATCAAGCAAATAAACATTATCTGCACAACATAATCTGCCTCTGGAACCATTACAAAATGGCCAGTTCTAGAAGTGTTGCTGCTGTAGCAACTTAAAGCCAAGCTACCGTTTATGATTTGAATGCTAATTGTAAATAGATGAACTATATAAAGTTCATAGTATCTTTGGAATATAAACAGTTTTAACATGTATTATGTAGTTGAAACTCCTACATGAAACTAAAGTTTGTTAGGGGGTGCGATGGACTTTCTTTGTGAATCTCTGCTAGTCACGAAGGGAAATTGCTAGGAAGATCTAAAACTGTGGCTTTAATCTAATAAAAATAGCTGTTTCCTTACTCTTGTCCCTTCTCTGTAGTCTCCGTTGACCCAAACAGAGTTGATAATGTGAGAATGACTTGAAATAGATCAATGGACTTGGATGAGAAGCTGTAGATCCTCTTATGATCTCTTTAATTTAACAGGTGAGAAATACTAAAGTTCAGAATCCAGTTAGGCAGACTTCTGATTCCCAGTCTCTTGTTCTTTCTTCTATTCTCCTCTACTTCTGTTTAGCATCTTCAAAATACACAAGGCCTACAGCTTATTTGATGTATTAAGTCACTAAGTATCTTCCCTCTACTCCACCTAGATGAGATTCCTTACAGACATGTAAAAGAGTTGCACATCTCTTGTTTCTAGCTACAGTGATAAATTCCCCTAAAGTAAATCATCCCTTACTCAAAAGCAGTGTGAGTCAGAAATACATATTTCTTGTTACGCAGTAGCAGTTTTTGAGAAAAGAAAATAAATATTTTAGGTGGCTTTGAAAACCACTCCACTCTGTTAGGACGGATTATTCCTAGCTTACACATGTTCATCTCCTTAGACATATAGATTTTAAGTTTTAACAGGGTTTGACTTCTATGATAACTTCATGATAGTTAATGATCAGACTCTCATGCCATTTCACATCTTAAAAATATATATAATGCGTTTTGGACTTCATAGACTTTTGGATTTAGAAAGATATTGTGGTGTAAATAATAAAATATGAAACAAATCCACTTAAGGCACACTTCTCTGTTGGATGACATACCTTCTGGAAAAAAACTTTTAAGCAACGTAAGTACTCTTTAATGACATGTGACTAAGAGAGCCCATTTAAAAATGACATTTGATTTATACTTAGTACCAAATCAAAATCAAGTGATCCAGTGACAAGGATGTTCCATTTTCATATTATATTATGCACAAAATTGAGATTTGAAAGGGAACAGTTTGGTTTTTTCAGTTAAAGAATATTACATTTACTTTGAGTTCTTAGTACTTTATGAAAACAGATAAGAGTACTAAACTATAGTACTTTCTAGGTAAATGCACTACATGCTAATTTTTGAGAAGCAATTTCTTTTAAACTGTTTCTTTAAATATAATTTTTAGTACACAAATAAAGGTTCTGGGTAGCATCAGGGAAAAATCAGATGTGCCAAAATGTGGCTCCTTGCATGATGGAATATACATTAATAGGGACAGATAGAGGAAAAGCAAAGGGGCACTTTTTTGTCCTGAGGGTCACTGCTCTCTATATTTGAAGCCTCTCGTCTAGGTCAAATGAAGCCCAGCCATCACAGGTCCTGAGTAATAGGACCACTGGGAGCACCCTGACCAGGACAGCCGGCCACCAGCTCCCAGTCAGAATGCCTTTCATCTCTCCTTCCTTTCTTCTCCTTGTGCTCGCATGTTGCTCCTCCTTGTGGCCCTTCTCTTGGCCAATTTCTGAAATAGGTTGTCCTGGTTGGACTCTTTCATAAGTTTCTTTCATAAGAAACTATTTAAGACTGAAAACAAGGTCTTTTGTTTTTACATTTCATTTGATCAGATGATGCCTTGTAGACAGCATGCCTTAGCAGTGGTATTTTAAGCATTCTGGAGGGATGTAGGAGGGACATTTAAAAACACAAGCTTTCCTGATTCCTCTACTCAAATTATATGGGCAGCCACCATACCAAGATGGTCATTTCCAATAATGTGAATCTCCCAGGCAGTTCGTATTTTCATTCCTTCATTCAATAACTATTTACTGAATGCCGACAAAGGGCCAGGCACTGACTAAAGTGTTGGGATAACAGCAATGAACATCACAGGCAAAATATTGACCTTCATGGAATTTATAATTTAACAGGTGTGATGAAATGTGAAGGATGGGTTGTTATAGGAACCCAGGACAGAGAGAACTAATATATCTGAAGAGACATAGAAAAACCCTGGGATGGAGTAATAAGCCAAAAACAAGGGCCGGCCAGTAAGTAAACCACCCAACAGTGCCCCAAATGCCTGCTATATCATTAGCCAGAGACATTTCTTTGCTTTCTGTCAGGCTGTTCTTGTCATTCCCAGCCTAATGATGGTTGGCACAGAAATGAGAGAAAACACACCCTCTGCTGCTCTGCTGAGGATTGACATTTATTCTGCACTTTTTATTCTCTATTTGTGCTTTATCTCTCTAGAATAGAAGTACAGAATGTTATTTTTAAATGTGGTATGTTTTCTGATCAGTTTTCATTTGCCTGATATGAAACTGGAAGTTTAGGAAAGAAATACTTAGAATTATAAACGGTTAATGCACCAGGGGCTCAGCCAAAAAGGATGCTTAAAAATAAGGTAGAGTCAGAATATTTACTCAAAATATGATGAAACAGTTCATCAATCAAATTAGAAGAGATTTTAAGAGACCTGGTAAAAATTATAATTCAGTTTTCACTGGACACTCCACACTAAAACATACACACACACAACTCTCAATGACTGCTTTTCTTAAGGTTAGAATGGCGCTTCAGTAATAGGAATATTTTAAACAAAGTCCTGTTAGAAATTTTTGTTTGAAAACAAAGTCAATATCCTTTAAACAAACACTTTCTGGGCAGCTGCTGGCGGCAGTTTGCCACAGTGGAAACGAGGAAGGGCACAGGGCGAAAACAGTCTTGCTTCTGTACTGCTTGAAATATATTTTTATTGTTTTACTCAAACTCAGTGTTTTCACTGCTCGAAAAGCTTTCCTATATGCTTTTTTGTTGGAAAACTCCTTGCAAACATTATTCTAAAATAATCGCATATAAAATTTTGTCATCTACTTTATATTAAGTGTACCAGAAAATACTTTCAATTTCAGCTGAGTACGGCTTTCATTTGACCAGTCCGTTCAACAAGCACTGGATTGCTGAGGATTTTTACACAGTATCTACTTTCATCTCTCAATTCCTGACACAGTCTATTACATTATTTCTTATATGACTGCACCATTAATAAATTTAAGGGAACTTATTTTCTTTAATGGATCCGTTGTTTCTTCCGTATCTTTTTAGAAATCGTTCATTCTTGTTAGGTAGCAGTGACAAGTCAGGCCCTCTCCTATGTCTGGGGCTTTTGCTTCTGTATGTGCCATTTTCTTCGGAGTCTGAACTCTAAGAAGAAAAGCATCATCATCTTTTATTCCACTCACACAATGTTTTGTAGGTGAAAGCAAGATATTCTGGGCAGAAAGCTAATTAAAGTAAGATTAACTGTAGTGAGGAAGAAATTATAGACCTTTTAGAAAATGTTTGATCAGTATAAGTATATATAGGAGTGCTGTGTGCTAAGTCGCTTCAGTCATGTCCGTCTCTTTGAGACGTTATGGACTGTAGCCTGCCAGGCTCCTCTGTCCATAGGATTCTCCAGGCAAGAATACTTTAGTGGCTTGCCATTTCCTCCTCCAGGGTATCTTCCCAACCCAGGGATCAAACCCACGTCTCTTACACCTTCTGCACTGGCAGGCAGGTTCTTTACCACTGGGAAGCCCATGATCTCCAGTAATCTCTCCATCAAACTCTGGCAAACTCTACCTTGCAGGACACATCTGGCCCATTGTCCCTTTTTGTAAATGGAGTTATAGTGGGACACAGCCTTACCCATTCTTTCATGTTTTGCCTATGACTGCTTTTACACTATAATGTCAGAGTTGAGTAGGTTACAGCAAAGACTATCATCCACAAAGCTGAAAATATTTACTATCTGACACTTTATAGGAAAAGGCCTACTTTAATAATTTTGCTTTGTTTCTTCTTTTTTGATTAACAGTACATTAACTTCTAATATTCAAAGACGATTGTCCAACAGAAGCCTTCAATGTTATATGAAATTGGGCAAAAGAATCAGATTTATAAACTGATCCTGTGTTATGTTGCTTTTTACTACAGACAGTGATTTACATGATATATGAACTCAACTGATTACTGCAAAATTCTATGGAACTCATGCAGAGAGACAAAATTTTGTAAAAGTGCAAAATTCAGAGAAACATTATGTCTCATTATAAAGCTAAACAATTCACTAACTTTCTTCACTAACACAGCTAGATATAATGATTATACCCTCTGGCAGTAATCTGTTTCAAAAAGAATTGGCTATGAGAATGAGTGGTCTTCCCAGGTGACTCAGTGGTAAAGAATCTGCCTGCAAAAATGCAGGAGACACAGGAGACACATATTTGATCCCTGGGCTGGGAAGATCCCCTGGAGGAGCACATGGCAACCCACTCCAGGATTCTTGTCTGCAGTTATCCCAGGGACAGAAGAGCCTGTTGGACTACAGTCCATAGGGTTGTAGAGAGTTGGACATGACTGAAGTGACTTAGCACAGTACACATAACAGCACTGGAGGATCATCTCTGTGACAACTGGAGAAAATGAATCCTGAGCTTTCAAAAACACTTCCAGCAAGACCATGGCAAAACTGGTCCAAAGGTGATGATAAGCAGGACTGCTGCTTTCATTTAGAGCTCATACTCTTGAATCAGGCTATTTAATGCATGAAATCATTACAGCTTTCTGACAAAGCGAACTTTACCTGAACCTGTTTCAAAGGAGACATACAAAGGGGTGACATGGATGCATGCAATTTTGATAATTTGAACATTAAGAAGAGCCAGATTTCCTTTTATTAAATATGAGTATATTAAAGGAAGTAAGGGTGAGAATATTCAAAAAGCAGAATAACACAGTGTAATTATTGTTGGAACATTTTTAGTTCTTGGATATGATTACAGATGTGTCTTTGATCCTGGAGATTGAAATTATTTTATACAAAATTGTTAAATACATACACCTCAGAAAAAGCAAGGTGTGTTACAGTTAATGATATGTACCTTTTGGCAGAGATTAGACAGATGCTTATTTTTCTTTCTGGATAAACAAACTGCAAATTCCATTTCCCCTTGCAATTTCATTTTCCTAGGTCTTGTCCTGTGACTGAGTTACAGCCAATGAAATATCAGTGGGAAGATGGGTGCTATTTCAAGGCTTGGGCTATAAAATCTCTCTCTGCATGATGACTTCTTCCTTTTCCTCCGTCTGCTAGCCAGATCCTGAGAACCAGGCAAAGGCCTTGGCGATTGCCTAACTAAGATGGAAGGAGTTGGTCTTGGAATCACTGAGTAGAATACTCCCCAGGAAACATCCCATTGGACTGTGATGGACTCCATATGGATGTCCAGTAGATGGTGCTAAGTCACTGAGAGCTTTCTGGGTGAGCAGGAAGAGGTTATGTCAGCTGATACACTGTGTCACAGTCCCCTCCTCCCCTATGGACTCATGCCATGTCAGTGACAGATGCAAAAGAAGAAACGGTGGATTCTATTTAAAGAGATGGAAGATACCATCCTTGAGTGGTAACTTGAAAACTGTACACGAGGACAATTCATCTATAAAGGAATTTGGATTTTTGGATGAGAAAACTTTAAATTTATAATATTGATTTTTTTTTAATGTAAGATAACATGACACACAATAAAAACCCTTCCTTCACCTTCCAGAAATGCCATCTCCTTCTTGGCTTGCTATGAGGTACAAAGGTCCCTTTAGCTAAAGAGAATATCTTCAGAAGTCTGGGACTAAAACACATGTTTTAACTGAAAAAGAACAAAGTTATGGGGACTATCTTTTTTCTAAAATATTGCACATATGTTCATTTATCCTAAGAGCTTGTCACTTCGAAAATCAGAGAGTAGAATATCTAAATATACTGAAATACTCCAGTGGGATTTTTCTTTGCGTGCATGCTAAGCCACTTCAGTCATGTCCGACTCCCTGCAACCCTATGGACTGTAGCCCGCAAGGCTCTTCTGTCTGTGGGATTCTCCAGGCAAGAATACTGGAGCGGGTTGCCATGCCATCTCCCAGGGGATCTTCCCAACTCCGGGATCAAAGCTGGGTCTCCTGCATTTCCTGCATTGCAGGCAGATTCTTTACCATCTGAGACACTAGGGAAGCCCCAGGAATTCTCTTTATTAATATCCAAATAACAAGCTTGAGCTTCCAGTCCCAATTTTGTAAGAAGTCTCTACCCTCTCTCAAATCATGGAATTTCGGAGGGGATTATATTATTTTGCTTATTCCCTAGTCTATATTTCTGATAATGCTGAATGATTATGCCAATTGTTGCCTCATTTCCTTGGCTGTCTTCTTTTCTTCACACCACTCTGGACTTCCTTCCTCTCTTCTTTAATTCCTAAAATAATAATATAAAACTTTTGAATGCTTCCAATTGTAAAATAACACTTTGCCCCCTTTGACATCATGGAGAAGTAGAAACTTCTTTTGATAAATAGAACAATCAGTATATCCTGAGTTAAGTTCAAACAGCGAAACAATACCAACAGCAGCAACAAGAAGAAGATAGGTTTCTTATTGAATTCTAGTCTTTCAAAGAAAAGAAAACTCTAGCATTTCCTTTAAATTGCTGACTCTCTAACACAAACAACTTTATTCCTGAATTTCGCAAGGTAGTACCTGATGATATGAAGACATTTGTTGTTTCTTATATTCATGAAAGTTGTTTTCCTCTATGAATAGATGAAGTCTAAACTCGGTAATATGGTTAAACTTTTAAAATTTTTATCATAGAGTACCTGTTTTATTTTTGTTGAATCAGTCTTCTAAGGTCTAGATCCTTTGTAATCATTTGCAAAAAAAAAAAAAATTTTTATTTTTCTAAATATTTCATCTCTAAAGGGAACCCTCTTACACTGTTGGTGAGAACTTAAGTTGGTACAGTCAATAGGGAAAACAGTATGGAAATTCCTCAAAAAAAATAAAAATGGGACTACCATATAATCCAGAAACTCCTCTTCTGGTTAAAACTATAATTCAAAAACATACATGCACTCCTAATTCTTAGCAGCACTCTTCATAATAGCCAAGACATGGGCTTCCATATCTAAATACCCAATCACTTCATAGCCAGTAGATGGGGAAACAATGGAAACAGTGACAGACTTTATTTTCTTGGGCTCCAAAATCACTGTGGATGGTGACTGCAGACATGAAATTAAAAGACACTTGCTACTTGGAAGAAAAGCTATGACAAACCTGGATAGCATATATATTAAAAAGCAGAGACATCACTTTACCAACAAAGGTCTGTATAGTTAAAGCTATGAATTTTTCCAATAGTCATGTATGGATGTGAGAGTTGGACCATAAAGAAGGCTGAGTGCTGAAGAATTGATGTTTTTGAACTGTGGTGCTGGAGAAGACTCTTGAGAGTCCCTTGGACAGCAAGGATATTAAACCAGTCAATCCTAAAGGAAATCAATCCTAAATAGTCATTGGAAGGACTGATGCTGAAGCTGAAGCTCCAATACTTTGGGCACCTGATGCAACGAGCTGACTCATTGCAAATGATGATGGTGGGAAAGATTGAGTGCAGGAGGAGAAGGGGGCAACAGAGGATGAGAAGATTGGATTGCATCATCGATTCAATGGACATGAGTTTGAACAAATTCTGGGAGATAGTGAAGGACAGGAAAGCCTGGTGTGCTGCAGTCCATGGGGCTGCAAAGAGTTGGACAGGACTGAGTAAATGAACAACAACGAGATGCAAACTGTTGTATATAGAATGGATAAACAACAAGGCCCTGCTGTATAGCATAGGGTACTATATTTAATATCCTATAATAAACCATAATAAACCATGGCATCACCGACTCGATGCACATGAGTTTGGGTAAACTCCAAGAGTTGGTGACGGATAGGGAGGCCTGGCATGCTGCGATTCATGGGGTTGCAAAGAGTCGGACATGACTGAGCAACTGAATTGAACTGAATAAACCATAATGGAAGAGAATATATAAATGTCTAACTGAATCATTTTGCTGTGCAGAAGAAATCAGCTTTGTAAATCAGCTATATTTCAATAAAAATAAAAATCTGAAAAAAACAACAAATATTTTATCTCTGAGTATGAGAGAACAGGTAAATCTTTCTGCAAATGTAGGAGATTTGTATGTGTAGAAAAATGAAGGAACATATTTTTCTTCTCTTATTTGATGAGGAATATACATTTTCTAAAATGCATGTTTCTACAAAATTTACAACAAAAATTTCAAAGATATTTGGGAAACAATTCAAGTGAATAAACTCATGTAAGTTGAAGGCAGAAAACAGTTTTGTTTGCTAAAAACCTGAGATGATTCTTTTTTTTTTTTTTTTCAAAAAAGTCTGAGTTGAATCCCGCATACTGTCACCTACTATAGTAGCAGTAATTTTAATATAAAAAGAAATTATTAAATATAATAATAAAATAAAATAACACAATCACTCAGAAATATTTGTATTGTGTTTCCCAGTATAATTTGGCCTAAATTCTTACCAACATGGACTCCTTTTTCATGTTCTTAAAGATGTGTTTACTGTAGAAATAGGCCATATGCTTCTCTAGTAATGAAGAGGCTGGACACTGGGCTGTGATCTCAAACTTAGGAACATGGAAACAATTCCCAGCAGCTTATTTTTGTTTTATCCCTGGTTGGACGCCTCAATTATTGGGGAACATACACAGAATTTTCCAAATGAAGACAAGTGCACACTGCTGGACTGTTGGGTCCTGTCATCTATTGTGTGTTTGTTATTCATTATTTTGGAGTCTCCATTCCAGACAGTCTCTCTTAACTCAATTTTCATTTGCAAGGATTACTACATTAAAAGCAGTAGCTCTATTAAGTCAAATGTCCAATTACAGAGCTATCTGCTTTCACAGGGAAGGGACTATAGAAAGAGGGCTTATATCTCCAAAAAACAAATCATTAGATTCTGATTTTATCTCACAATAATAGGAAAAATAGTGAAAACAAGAGGAAAAAAATTGGCAACTGAATCCACTTCTCATTTGAACAACTTAGATCCTTAACAGACATTGAGTTCTGGCTCCACTGAAGCTTTCTTTTATACATTTTTCTTGTAAACTTTTTACTTTGTATTGCAGTATAGCCAATTAATTATGTTGTGATAGTTTTAGGTGAACAGCAAAGGGACTCAGCCACACGTTCTGAATCTGTACCTAGGGAAGGGATTCAGGATTTAGAAAAAGATTTCCCACTGTTTGACCAAGTTCTATTAAGATCATTTCAACATTTCCTCTATGTTTTTCAGTTGTGAATAGATTCTAGTATTTTAAATTAGAAGTAGAATGACGTTCATTGGATTATATTTTTAGTCTCTATTGCAGATGACTTTTTAAAAGGGGCCTGGAAAGTCAAAGTAGAAATGTGTCTGAATTTGTCCCTGATGAAATGAAAATGGATTCCAAGCTGTTGGAAATTTTGGTTCTTTCTAGAAGAGAACAAGGCTACCCACAACAACAAGAAAGGAAGAATTTCTGTATAGTAAGTGGGACAAGTATACTGGTACAAAATTCCTTGTAGGATGATTTACACAGCTAAATTTGTCTTCACTCTCATCCTTCTCACTCGAGGAAGGACACAGCCAACTTCATGTCTTCCTTTTCTGGCGTCTGATGCCAAAAAATTTGCTCAATTGTAAATTTAGGGAAATATGTTAATAAAACCATTTGGAAATCATAAAAGTAGATATTTGAATGAGCTATTTATTTTTTTAATTTTCAACAGAATTTCAAAACATTTTTTCCTTACTTCAGTAACTGAGAAATAAATTGATTTGGTTTAAAATGCCAGCTTGGCAACCTGAAAATTACATGGTAGTCAGTAGGAAAAACAAGTCTCTAATTACATCACCTTCCCTTTTTTCAGCTAGCTTATTATTTTGTTGTGTTTTCCTTACATACGCCCAAAGGTACAAAATGCCTTTCTAATGCTCCGGGTGAATTAAGCGCGTCATTCCAGCCTGCCTGCTTCGGGGAGGGCTAAGGCACTGTACTAGCCCAATGTTCCTCATTCTTTTACAACCTACTTTTGTTGCACGTACTTACAAAGGAGTTGACATACTTAGCATGTTATTCACTTCAAGAGTATTTAAACAAGAGACATACTCATCTTATGACCAGATGAAGCTCTAATGGTGAAATATTGGTATCTAGAAGTCCAAGGGGAATTAATTTATAGAGAGATTGTCTCACTGAACCTTAAAATCCCAAACCTTAAATACCTTCTATACAGGCATCACAGGACAGTTCTTAACATAGTTTATTTCCCCTCATACAGGTCTGAATGTTTCGGTCATGAATTGTGTATAAACTCACAAGGCTTGTTAATGTCTGCGTGCCCAGCAGAAATAAATGTTATTGGTTAATTGGAGGCCCACCATTTTTAGCACTGAAATTGAATTTAGCAACTTTTGTTGCTAAACAAAATTCCCAAAACAACGATCTTGGGAATGTGGCCCCAAGAATAGTAAAACCGAGGAAAACTATTTTGAACTTGGGTACATAGAGCATTAGCTTTGCTCTCTTCAGATTCACAAATACACATCTACAAGAGTTTTTTTTAAGCATTATTCTTTGATTTTAATGACTCTAAGAAAATATTCTCTCATGATATAACCTGTTTACTTTTGTTGCCAAGCCAAAAACAAGCCTGTCTGACTCTCTCATAGGTATAAAGGAAGAGAAAAAGATGCCAAGTTAGTCACTTTGACTACACATATTTTGAAGTGCATCAGGTCTATGCTCTTAAGGTTTGTAAAAAGCAATCCAGTCCAATTTTTCAACTGGTCATCACTTAAGGTAGAAGTCATTTTAATTTTCAAGATCCTGAGTAATGCATTTTTCCACCAACCTACTATTACAGAAAAAAAAATCAAAGTTAGAGGTTAGCAATAGCTCTGTACTTTTAGTACTCTGATTAGAGGTCATGTTGATAAACATAAACTGGCATTTTCAAGGACTCCTGATGAATATAAGTTCTCAGACTTGAGGGTGGAAATCTATAATAACAGAAATATTTCTGATTTCTAATCTACCACAAGGGGGAAAAATGCTAAGAATGAAGGTGATACTGATGGTAAGGTTTTTCAGTTTTATTTTTGTGTGTGTACATAAAAAGTTTATATTATTGCATTAATTGAGATTAGGTTCAGTTAAATGTTACAGAAAATCCCAAGTAACAGTGGCTTAAATAGGATGGGAGTATATTTTTCATTCAGGTAAAAGTTCTAAAGGTGTCTAAGGTGTTGAAGTGTATTAATGACTCAAGACACTTATGGCATCCTTCTGCATTATGCTTGACCACCATTCCCAAGGTCACCTCATGACCAAAGATGGCTGTTGAAGATCTAGTCATTACATCTGCACCACAGCAATCAGGAAAGAAGGCAAATAAGAGAATATAGTCTCTCCCTCTAGGATCACTTTCTATCACTTCTATTTTTACCTCATTTGTCAGATATATAGCTAAGTGGCAGTACCTAGTTCCAAAGCACTGTAGGGATGTAGTCACTATTTTTTTGAATATTCATTTGGCTAAGACTCAGGAGTCTAGTAATAGGAGAGAATGAATATAGGAAGACAACTACAAGTCTCCATTATAATTGCATACATAATGTGTGACTTTGGACAAGTTACTTTTTTTAGTCTCAGTTTTGTCACTTATATAGAAATGATTGCATTTCTCTATCTTTTGGTGTCATTGGCAGAAATATATGAGGTAGTATATATAAACACCTTTGCAAAGTGTCTGATATATGACAAGTTCACAATAAGGGCCGTGATTGCAATATACAGCATTTTGGGTCCAAATAAATTTTCCTGTGATCCTTTATAGCAATAGTTCTTAACATCTTAGAGAATTTCTAATGATTATATTTAGCTACCTACATCATTCATCTAACTATACCCCTAGATTTCCCTGTGATCCTTTCATAAGAATATGACCACAAGACTAAGAATACTTTCAACCTGATGTTGACAGACAAAGGAAGCAGAGCTTAAACAGACTGAGAAATATCTAAGCACTTAGTAGTAAATTATTTACAATAATGCTAGCCCCCTAGGTAAGCGTTAGCTATTACTATTATTATTATTGTTTTAAAATTATTATCATCATTATCATTTTAGTTGCCAGACTCTGTGTCAGAATGTGGTTGGAAATATTTGAGTGGGTTGAAATTAGAGATCATAGCTCTAAAATAGTAGGAATGCATTAGTCAGGGTTAAGTCAGGGCAGCAAAGCTCCTTTGAACATTTGGGGAGTAAGAGATTTATCACAGACCTTAGATCTTACAGAAATGTGGAAACAGGTGGTAAAGTGAAGGTCTGGAACAGGAAGTAGAGATTGGACACAGACATTAACCAGTTAATGCCAAACACTCTGGCAAGAATGACTAAGTCAGAGCTTGAAGACAAATACAGAAACTAAGCATGTCCAGACAATGAAATAGATGCAAAGGAGGATGCCATAGAGATGTCTACAAGAGGCTCTCAACCTCCAGGAAGCCATTGCCAAACATCTGCTGGTGGGCCCGGAATAGCTGTTGCCCAGCCTGGCCCCTGGTTGGGAAGGCGAGCTGACCAGAGAGCAGGAAGGAGTGGGGATGAGCTAGGATCTGTCGGGCGCTTCTATGAAGAAACATTGCTGTAACTCATCCCACTGTCCTTCAATAAATCATGACTGCTATTTAACTTCTACCTTCCAAGTCCTATCTAGCACCGCACAGAGAAGGAGCTTCAGTAAAACATAAATCCCAGCTTCACCAAGTTGATGTAGCACAATCCAGCACGGGGATTTAATAAATGAAACCCTTATTTTCAGCTAAAAGTTCACCTTAGTTAATAAATTCACTCCCCTTAAACAATATTTATTTAGTAATTAAAATTTTTTAGATTCTTCAATAATTTGTTTATGATGTTACAGAGAACTATTCTTGACTTGGAAATAAATCAGCAAGATGATTGTGCAACCTTTTAATGTTATGCCAAAGTGCTATCCAACACATCTGACTCCCTCAGAAAATGGAATTTTCACTATGGCAATCGAAATTTATTTGGATCCAAGCACTGTACAACTTTGAAATATAGAATTTAAGTTGTAGAAAACTGATAAGATGCAATGGTTTGTTTTTCTTCTGTCAGACTTGAGGTCTTCAAAATCACAGTTTTATTGCTCTATAGAACATAGCCCCATTTGTACATAATTAAGCCATTTTATTTCAGCACCTTTCTTCACTGATCATATAAAATTCCTGTTTTTTCATTCTATTGGTTCCCTCATTAATGAGCATAAATGGTCAGGTATGCTTTATATATATATATATATGCTTCCCAGGTGGCCCTAATGTGTAAAGAACCCGTCTGCCAATGCAGGAGACATAAGAGACGCAGGCTCAATCCCTGGGTGAGGAAGATCCCCTGGAGGAAGGCATGGAAACCATTCCAGTATTCTTGCCTGGAGAAACCCATGTACAGAGGAGCCTGGCAGGCTACAGTCCATAGGGTCACATAGAGTCAGACATGACTGAAGCGACATAGCACTCACATAAATACATATATGAATGACAATTAATTTTTAAACATTTTTAAAATTTAACTTTGCAATCATCACAAGACTATTACTATTTTTATAAACAAGAGGACTTTTCCAAGGTAGGTAGGACTGAATGTGAGGAATTTGAGAATATCAGCACTGAGAAACTCACTGAAACAGCGTAACGGTGAAAGGAGGCAATTGCCAAGATACCGAGCAGGAGTAGGGATAACAAGAGTGTTTGCAGGCAGACTAAGCTGTAGAATGCTGAGACAGAGGAACAGTCACCTAAAGCAAAATGAGCCTGGTTCCTATATTATACTACAACCTGAGGAGGGTTTTGTAAGTATTTTAAAAGGCAACACATGTAAAGGCACACACAAATAGAAGATAGAAGGACTCAGTAGATGTTTATGTATAGTAAAAAACAATAGTATAGTATAACTTGGATAACATTTCTTCTGGAAAAACAGACTCTAGATTTCCAACAGTTTAAAAAGATCCCACCATTGTTAATGACACTATGACTTTCTTATTTCCACTCTCAACTCCCCAAAGGGCCACCAGGAAAAAATGGTGACTAAATGATGTTAATCAGACTCAACTGAATATAGGAAGAATAACAAATAGATAGTACCTGAATCATGTCTTAGAGTGGAAAGTTTAAAGGAAAATATTTGTAGAGTTTGGGGTTTGGGCTCCAGTGATGGAAGGCAGATCTTTTAAAGGAAGGAATGAATTGGGATTAGGTAAAGTTTATGACTAAGGATACCATGCTGAAAAATCAGCTAAAAGATTCTGGATTATGCTGGTCCATTTTCCTGTACATATTCCATAAGAGCATGATACACTTCACTCAGTTGCTTAGTTGCGTCCAACTCTTTGCAGTCCCACTGACTGTAGCCCACCAGGCTCCTCTGTCCATGGGGTTCTCCAGGTGAGAATACTAGAGTGGGTTGCCATTTCCTTCTCCAGGGCATCTTCCCAACCCAAGGATTGAACTCATGCCTCCTATATTGGAAGTCAGAATCTTTACCACTGTGCCGCCTGGGGAGACCAATAGCATATTTGAAGATAATTAGCACATAATGTTGACAAACTTAATTTAAAAATCTGATTTTCCTGTTTTTTATTTTCCTAAATAATTCAGGAAAAGAAACTTTATGTGTTTTTTTCCTCTGAATACCTATACTCTAAAAAACTTGAACAGAAATGATAAAACTGTAAGTGTTCTCTATTTTGAATTATTAGTAGATTAAAAAAATAGAAGATATTTTACTGAAAGGAAACTGAGGCAAAAAGAAGTTAACTTTCCCAAAGTTGCCAGAGAGAAAGCATCAGAGCCACTTAAAAATTTCTGGTCAATCACAAAGGCTGTGAGTTACTAAATATAGATTTGCGAGAAAAATGAGACTGATGGGCTCTAGCTGGACTCAGAATTCCTTGTGTACCACATCTATTACCACAGCCTTAGACAGAGTCTGGCTTGAGGCTATTGGGATTGGAAAGACAGGAAGAGAGGTTCACACACCAGCCCTGTTTCACTCACCATTGCACTTCCCTTCCTGTGCTGACTGGCTACAGACTTGCTCCCTGAAAACTGGCGGAATTTTCTCCAAGGATTATCCTCAATCTCAATTCAAACAAAAACATCTCCTCATAAAACTTAAAATGTTATCATTTCTGTTCAAGTTTTCATAGCATAGATGTTCAAAGGAAAGCAATGCAAAGATCTTGATTCCCTGGAATCAAGAACAGACAGGAATATCAGATTTAAAAAATTAAATTTATCAACATTGGCATCTCTGTGGTATAGAATTGCCACCCTGCCCATGATTAGTTTGTAAGAAGATAGAATTTGCTATACTGCCTCATACTTACAATCTATTTCACCCATGGTTTTATTGCCAACAAAGTCTCCAAGGGACAGACAACATATTTGATATATAGTCTTTAAAAATATTTGTTGTTATCAATTTCTATTTATAAACTCACTTCTTATGTAAATATTTCTTTATGATTTTTTCCCAAATATTTACTACTGTTATTAATGTCTATTGTAAGCGGGGGAGAAAGGAATATGAAATCCTCAGATTTCAGCCCTTGGTCATTCTTCAAAATATATAAAATACAGTTGCCATATAACTGAGCAATTCCACTTTTGGGTATAACCCAAAATAACTAAAATCAAAGTCTAGAAGAGATAAATTTACATCATGTTCATAGCAGCATTTCTCACAGGAGCCAAAAGATATTAACAGAAGCAGCGAACCTGTTCACGTATGGATTAGTGCATGCATGTGTACTCAGTAGCTCAATCGTGTTTGACTCTTTTCACCCTATGGACGAACAGACAAACACAATTGTGGTATCTATTTACAAAGGACTATTATTTAGCCTTAGAAAGGAAGAAAATCCTGACACGTGCTACTATACTGATCAACTTTGAGGATATTATGTGAAGTTAAATAGGCCAGTGACAAAAAGATGAGTACTGTAATTCTGTTTATATGAAGTATATAGAGTAGACAAAATTATAAAGACAGAAAGTAAATGGTTGGTTGCCAGGGATTCAGAGGAGCAAGGAAATGGGAAGCTATTGTTTAATGGAAATGGAATTTGAGGTTTGCAAAATTAAAGAGCCCTAGAGACTGACTGTACAACAAAATGAATATATTTAACACTACTGAACTGCACACTTCTAAGTGGTTAAGATAATAAATTTCATGTTATGTTTATTTTATCACAATTAAAAAAAATTATCACTAAAAAATCAGCCATGATGCCAGACTCATGTTTTGCTGTTTTTGTTTGATTGCTAAGTTGTGTCCTACTTTTTTGCAACCCCATGGGCTGTAGCCCACCTGGCTCCTCTGTCCATGGAATTTTCCAGGCAAGAATACTGGCGTGGGTTGCCATTTCCTTCTCCAGGGGATCTTCCCAACCCGGGGATTGAGCTACGTCTCCTGCTTTGACAGGCAAGTTCTTTACCACTGAGCCACTTGAGAAGCCTGCCAGACTCATGGTAAATGATCAAAAAAAATTAGCTATTACAACTTGAATGTAATATTCTCTGTAATAAGTAATACTGCAAAGTTGAAGTGAGGCATAAATTTTGCTTATTTTTTAAACTGAGAAAGGAGGAGGGATAGCTGAGTTCATACGGTCAGTCCTAAATACCGGATGGACTAAGTATGGCATTGGGAAAAAAGGCTATGACTGTCCATTCAGAATACATTTGTTGATCCCAGAGAAAAGGTGAGCCTCAAAGACTATACAGATACTATTCAACAGAACTAGCAGTTTTGAGTCCTTGCTGTTTAGAAAAACTGTCTTAAGAGCTTTGCGTGGATAACCTCACTGAATCCTCAACCAACGCTTTCAGCCAACAACCAGGTACTACTCTAACCCACTTTCGCAACTTCAGAGAAAAGTGAGGCAAGGAGAGATGGTGGAGGACCTAGAAGTGGCACCAGTAAAGTGGAATAAGATACCGCTGACAGGTGTGCCCATGTTGAGATCAAGCCCTGAGCCTTTGGAGCGGGAGTACTGAATCCAACATCCTAGAGTGCCGGAGAACTAACCCTAAGGGGTATCAAATAGTGAGAACTCACACAAAGGAAACCACTGTAATGCAAGACCCGGCATCACCCAACCACCAACAGCATCCTGTGCAGGACATCTCAACTAAACAACAAACCAAACAAAAATACAAACCCAATCATCAGCAGACAGGACGACCACCTCACTCAGCCTTGCCCATCAGAGGGAAAGCAAACAAACACACAAAAACTCAGCACAAATCTCACCCTATAAGGAGCTTACAAAAGCCACTGGACCAAACTTAGAGGGCAGAAACCAAAAGGAAGAAAGAATTCAACCTTGAAGTCTGGGAAAAGGAGACCTCAACCACAATAAGTTAAAATAATAATAATAATGAAAAGGCAGAGAAATACTACACAAATGAAGGAACAAACTAGAAACACAGAAGTCCAAATAAATGTAGAAGATATAGGCAAACTACCTGACAAAGAATTCAGAATAACGATAGTAAAGATGATCAAAAACCTTGAAAGCAAAATGGAGAAAATGCAAGAATCGATTTAAAAAGAGCTAGAAGAATTAAAGAATAAACATGCAGAGATAAATAACACAATTACTGAAATTAAAAAAAAATACTCTAGAAGGAATCAATAGCAAAATATCTGAAGCAGAAGGATGAATCAGTGAGCTGGAAGATAAAATGGTGGAAATAACTTCTGAAGAGCAGAATAAAGTAAAAAGAATGAAAAGAGCTGAGGACAGTCTCAGAGACCTCTGGGACAATATCAAATGTACTAACATTTGAATAATAGGGGTCCCAGAAAAAGAATAGAAAAAGAAAGGGTATGAGAAAATTTTTGAAGAGATTCTAGTTGAAAATTTTCCCAATATGGAAAAGGAAATAGTCAATCAAGCCCAAGAGGCACAAAGACTCCCATACAGGATAAACACAAGAAGAAACACACCAAGACACCTACTAATCAAACTAACAAAAACTAAACACACAAAAAAAAGAATATTAAAAGCAGCAAGGGTGAAGCAACAAGTAACATACAAGGAAAACCCCATACGCTTAACAGCTGATCTTTAGCTGAAACTCTGCAGGCCAGAACAGAAGGGCAAGATACATTTAAAGTACTGAAAGGGAAAAATCTACAACCATATATTACTGTACCCAGCAAGGATCTCATTCAAAATTGATGGAGAAATCAAAAGCTTTTTAGACAAACAAAAGTTAAGAGAATTCAGTACCACCAAACCAGCTTTACAACACATGTTAAAGCGACTTATATAATCAAGAAATACAACAGAGGAAAACATATTTACAAAATCAACCCCAAATGACTAAGAAAATGGCAATAGGAACATATATATCAATCATTACTTTAAATGGATTAAATGCTCCAACCTAAAGACACAGACTGGCTGAATAGATACAAAAATCAGACACATATATATACTGTCTGCAAGAAACCCAGACTTCCCTGGCGGCTCAGATGATAAAGCGTCTGTCTACAATGCAGGAGACCCGAGTTCGATCCCTGGGTGGGGAAGATCTCCTAGAGAAGGAAATGGCAACCCACTCCAGTATTCTTGCCTGGAAAATCCCATGGATGGAGAAGCCTGGTAGGCTACAGTCCATGGGGTCACAAAGAGTCGGACACGACTGAGCGACTTCACTTTCACAAGAAACCCACCTTAGATCTCAAGACACACATAGACTGAAAGTGAGAGGATGGAAAAATATATTCCATGCAAATGGGAAGCCAAAGAAAGCTGGAGTAGCAATCCTCATATCAGACAAAATAGACCTTAAAATAAAAAAGATTACAGGAGATAAGGAAGGACACTGCATAATGATCAAGGGATCAATCCAAGAGGAAGACATAACAATTGTAAATGTCTATGCACCCAACATAGGAGCACCTCAATACATAAGGCAAACACTAACAGACATAAAAGGAGACATTGACAGTAACACAATAATAGTAGGAGACTTTAACACCCCACACACACCAATGGACAGATCATCAAAACAGAAATTAATAAGGAAACACAAGTCTTAAATGATGCATTAAATAGATGGATCTCATTGATATCTTCAGGACATTCCATCCAAATGCAGAGGAATACACCTTCTTCTCAAGTGCACATGGAATATTCTCCAGGATAGACCACATCTTGGGTCACAAATCAAACCTCAGTAAACTTAAGAAAATTGAAATCATATCAAGCATCTTCTCAGACCACAATACTAAGAGACTAGATATCAATTACAAGAAAAAAACTGATAGAAATACAGACACATGGAGATTAAACAACACGTTTCTAAATAAACAACAGGTTACTGAAGAAATCAAAAGGGAAACCAAAATTTCTGGAAACAGATGACAATGAAAACATGACAACTCAAAAACTATTGGATGCAGCAAAAGCAGTTCTAAGAGAGAAGTTTATAGCAATACAATCCTACCTCAAGAAACAAGAAAAACATCAAATAGACAACCTAACTTTACACCTAAAACAACTGGAGAAGGAAGGAAAAAAAAACCAAAATTAGGATAAGGAAAGAAATCATAAAGGTCTGAGCAGAAATAAGTGGGAAAAAAATGAAAGAAACAATAGTAAAGATTAATAAAACTAAAAGTTGGTTCTTTGAGAAGACAAATAAAATTGACAAATCTTTAGCCAGACTCATCAAGGAAAAAAGAGAGAATAATCAAATCAACTAAATTAGAAATGAAAAAGGAGAGGTTACAACAGACAATGCAGAAATACAAAGGATTATAAGAGACTATTATGAACAACTAAATGGCAATAAAATGGATAATCTGGAAGAAATGGACAGATTCTTAGAAAAGTTCAATCTTCCAAGACTGAACCAGGAAGAAATAGAAATTATGAAGAACCCGCTTCCAAGCACTGAAATTGAAGCTGTGATCAAAAATCTCCCAGAAAACAAAAGCCCAGGACCAGATGACTTCATAGTTGAATTATATCAAACATTTAGAAAAGAGGTAATGCCTATCCTTCTAAACTCTTTCAAAAAATTGCAGAGGAAGAAACACTTCCAAACTCATTCTAAGAGGCCACCATCACCCTGATACCAAAACCAGACAAAGACGAAACTACAGGACAATATCATGGTGAACATAGATGTAAAAATTCTCAACAAAATTTTAGCAAACAGAATTCAGCAGCACATCAAAAAGCTCATACACCATGATCAAGTTGAATTTATTCCAGGAACGCAAGGATTCATCAATATACACGAATCAATCAATGTGATACACCATATTGACAAATTGAAAGATAAAAACCATATGATCATCTCAATAGATGCAGAAAAATCCTTTGACAAAATTCAGCACCCATTTATGATTAAAACCCTTCAAAAAATGGGCATAGAAGGAAACTACCTCAACATAGTAAAAGCCATATATGATAAGCCTACAGCAAACATTATTCTCAATGGTGAGAAACTGAAAGCCTTCCCCCTAAGATCAGGAATAAGACAAGGGTGTCCACTTTTACCACTATTATCCAACATAGTTCTGGAAGTTCTAGCTACAGCAATCAGAGAAGAAAAAGAAATAAAAGGAATCCATATCAGAAAAGAGGAAGTAAAACTCTCACTGTTTGCAGATGACATGATAATGTACATAGAAAACCCTAAAGATAGTATCAGAAAATTACTAGAGCTAATCAGTGAATTTAGCAAAGTTGCAGGATACAAAATCAATACACAGAAATCACTTGCAATTATATATACTAACAATGAACAATCAGAAAGAGAAATTAAGAAATCAATCCCATTCACCATTGCAACAAAAAAAATTAAATATCTAGGAATAAGCTTACCTAGGAGACAAAAGAACTGTGCACAGAAAATTATAAGACACTGATGAAAAAAATCAAAGATGACATAAACAGATGGAGAGATAGTCCATGTTCCTGGGTAGGAAGAATCAATATTGTGAAAATGACTATACTACCAAATGCAATCTATGGATATAACATGATCCCTATCAAATTACCAATGACAGCTTTTGTATAACTAGAACAAAAAATTTCACAATTCATATGGAAACACAAAAGACCCTGAGCCAAAGAAGTCTTGAGAAAGAAGAACGGAGCTGGAGGAATCAACCTTCCTGACTTCAGATTACATTACAAAGCTACAGTCATCAAGATAGTATGGTACTGGTACAAAAACAGAAATATAGACCAATGGAACAAGATAGAAAGCACAGAAATAAACCCATGCACCTATGGGTACCTTATTTTCGACAAAGGAGGCAAGAATATACAATGGGGCAAAGACAGCCTCTTCAATAAATGGTTCTGGGAAAATTGGACAGCTACATGTAAAAGAATGAAATTAGAACACTTCCTAACACCATATATAAAGATAAACTCAAAATGGGTTAAAGACCTAAATGTGAGACCAGGAAATATAAAACTCTTAGAGGAAAACATAAGCAGAAAACTTGATGACATAAATCAAAACAAGATCCTCTATGACCCACTTCTAGAGTAATGGAAATAAAAACAAAAGTAAATAAGTAGGACCTGATTAAACTTAAAAGATTTTTCACGGGAAAGGAAACTATAAGCAAGGTGAAAAGACAACCCTCAGAATGGGAGAAAATAATAGCAAATGAAACAACTGGCAAAAGATTAATTTCCAAAATATACAAGCAGCTCATACAACTCAATACCAGCAAAACAAACAACCCAATCAAAAAGTGGGAAAAGGACCTAAACAGACATTTCTCCAAAGAAGACATAAAGATGGCTTACAAACTCAGGAAAAGATTTTTAACATTGCTCATTATTAGAGAAATGTAAATCAAATGAAATATCACCTCACACCAGTCAGAATGGCCATCAAAAAGTCAACAAACAATAAATGCTGGAGAGGGTGTGGAGAAAAGGGAATGCTCTTGCACTGTTGGTGGGAATGTAGATTGATATAGTCACTATGGAAGACGGTATGCAGTGTCCTTAGAAAACTAGGAGAAAAACCACCATATGACCCAGCAATCCTACTCCTAGGCCTATACCCTGAGGAAACCAAAATTGAAAAGGACACATGTATCCCATTGTTCATCGCAGCACTGTTTACAGTGGCTAGAACATGGAAGCAACCTAGATTTCCATCGACAGATGAATGGATAAAGAAGTGGTGGTACATATACACAGTGGAATATTACTCAGTCATAAAAAGGAACACATTTGAGTCAGTTCTGATGAGGTGGATGAACCTAGAATCTATTATACGGAGTGAAGTGAGTCAGAAAGATAAATATAAATATCGTATTCTAACACACATATACGGAATCTAGAAAAACAGTTCTGAAGAACTAATTTACAGGGCAGCAATGGAGAAAGAGATATAGAGAATAGACTTATGGACATGGGGGGAGAGGGAGGAAAGGGTGAAATGTATGGAAAGAGTAACATGGAAACTTACATTACCACATGTGAAATAGATAGCCAAGGGGCATTTGCTGTATGGCTCAGGAAACTCAAACAGGAGCTCTGTATCAACCTAGAGGGGTAGGATGGGGAGGGAGGTAGGAGGGAGGTTCAAAAGGGAGAGGATATATGTATACATATGGCTGATTCATGTTGAGGTTTGACAGAAAACAATGAAGTTCTGTAAAGCAATTATACTTCAATAAAAATTTAAATTAAAAAAATCTCAAAGGCAAAAAAAAATGAATATATTTGTTCTCATCTTGATCCTATTAATAACTGATTGTTCTCATCTTGATCCCGTTAATAACTTGATCCTATTAATAACTGATCTGTAGCAATTCACTTTGCTTCTCTGAAATTGAGTTTCTTCAACTAACATTTGATTGTTGAAATGGATCACTTCTATATTTTCTTGCACACAAAAATACGCTTTCAGAATTTGTGACTTAGCTCCATTTGCTTCCTATTGCCATGAATATGTGTTTCCAGTCAACAAGTTTATAGTCAAGAAGTTGAAGATGCAAAATGCTACTGTTATGGGCATAGTGTTGACCATATAGGAGTACTTGAAGTTTTATTTCATAGTAAATATATGACTTCATAGTATTTCCCTAAACAATGATTTCAAATATATGAGAAATGATATGAGTATAATGGAATACACAATATAAAATGCAACGCCATATCAATTTTAAGGCCTGAATGCTGGATTGGACCAGTTGTATACAGATTACTTAGCAGTGAACACAGGGAATAATTCTATCAAGAAACAGCACCACAAAAGAACTATTATTAAACTTATGGAAAAAATGACCACCTTCAGATAAGGGTAATCTTCCCCAGTGGCTCAGAAGATAAAGCATCTGCCTGCAATGCAGGAGACTCAGGTTCAATCCCTGGGTTAGGAATATCCCCTGGATAAGGAAATGACAACCCACTCCAATATTCTTGCCTGGGAAAATCCCATGGATGGAGAAGCCTGGTAGACTACAATCCATGGGGTCACAAAGAGTCAGACACAACTGAGCAACTTCACTTTCACTTTCAGGTAAGAGTAAGTATAAACAGCAAGGTCCTACTATATAACACAAAGAACTATATTAATTATCCTGTGATAAAACATGGTGGAGGAGAATATGAAAAAGAATATATAAGTATATAACTGCGTCACTTTGTTGTATAGCAGAAATTAAACACAACATTGTAAATCGACTATACATCAACAAAATTTTTAAAAATTGCAAAAAGAGACGATATGGGTACAGATCCTTATATAGTCATTTATGTCTTTGAGAACAGTTTTTTACTGTATTATTACTGAGAACACAGTAATATCAGCCAAACCTATTATCCAATTGTTCGTAAAACTCTAAATCTATTAAATGAACTTCAAAAATCTCAATAGATATGTACAAAAACCCTAGAAGAAAATGTGATTTGCATTTGTAATATTTGATAAAAATATTGCATTATCTCAGAGGGTGGACAGAATGAAAACCACAGCCACAGAAAACTAATCAAACTGATCATATGGACCACAGCCTTGTCTAACTCAGTGAAACTATGAGCCATGCTGTGTAGGGCCACCCAAGATGGATGGGTCATGGTGGAGAGTTCTGACAAAACGTGGTATACTGGAGAAGGGAATGGCAAACCACTTCAGTATTCTTGCTTGAGAATCCCATGAACAGTATGAAAAGGCAAAAAGATATGACCCTGAAAGATGAACTCCCCAGATAGGTAGTTGCTCAATATGCTACTGGTGAAGACTGGAAAAATAACTCCACTAAGAATGAAAATACGGAGTCAAAGTAAAAACAATGCCCAGTTGTGGATAAGACTGGTGATGGAAATAAAGTCCAACGCTATAAAGAGCAATATTGCAGAGGAACATGGGATGTTAGGTCCATGAATCAAGGTAAATTAGAAGTGGTCAAACAGGAGATGGCAAGAGTGAACACTGACATTTTAGGAATCAGTGAACTAAAATGGACTGGAATGGGCAAATTTAATTCAGATGACCATTATATCTACTACTGTGGGCAAGAATCCCTTAGAAGAAATGGAGTAGCCATTAGTCAACAAAAAGAGTTCAAAATACAGTACTTGGGTGCAACTCAAAATGACAGAATGATCTGTGTTCATTTCCAAGGCAAACTATTCAATATCACTGCAATCCAAGTCTATGCCCCAAACAGTAATGCTGAAGAAGCTGAAGTTGAATAGTTCTATGAAGACCTACAAGGCCTTCTATAACTAACACCCAAAAAAGATGTCTTTTTCATCATAGGGGGCTGGAATGCAAAGGTTGGAATTCAACATATACCTGGAGTAACAGGTAAATTTGGCCTGGAGTACAGAATGAAGCAGGGCAAAGACTAATAGACTTTTGCCAAGAGAATGGACTGGTCATAGCAAACACCCTCTTCCAACAACACAAGAGAAGACTCTACACATGTACATCACCAGATGGTCAATACCAAAATCAGATTGATTATTCTTTGCAGCCAAAGATGGAGAAGCTCTATACATTCAGCAAAAACAAGACTGGAAGCTGACTGTGGCTCAGATCATGAACTCCTTATGGCCAAATTCAGACCTAAATTGAAGAGTGTAGGGAAAACCACTAGACCTTTCAGGTATGACCTAAATCAAATCCCTTTTGACTATACAGCGTAAGTGAGAAATAGATTCATCTGATTAGATCTGATAGAATGCCTGAAGAACTATGGATGAAGGTTTGTTACACTGTACAGGAGACTGGGATCAAAACCATCCCCAAGCAAAAGAAATGCAAAAAGGCAAAACAGTTGTCTGAGGAGGCTTTACAAATAGCTGTGAAAAGAAGAGAAGTGAAAGGCAAAGGAGAAAAGGAAAAATATATCCATTTGAATGCAGAGTTCTAAAGAATAGCAAGGAGAGATAAGAAAGCCGTCCTCAGTGATCAATGCAAAGAAATAGAGGAAAACAATAGAATGGGAAAGACTAGAGATCTTTTCAAGAAAATTAGAAATGCCAATGGAACATTTTATGCAAAGATGGGCACAATAAAGGACATAAGTGGTATGGACCTAACAGAAGCAGAAGATGTTAAGAAGAGGTGGCAAGAATACACAGAAGAACTATACGAAAAGTGTCTTCATGACTCAGATAACTACAATGGTGTGATCACTCACCTAGAGCCAGACATCCTAGAATGCGAAGTCAAGTGGGCCTTGGGAAGCATCACTACAAACGAAGCTAGTGGAGGTGATGATAGTCCAGTTGAGCTACTTCAAATCCTAAAAGATGATGCTATGAAAATGCTGCACTCAATATGCCAGAAAATCTGGAAAACTCAGCAGTGGCCACAAGGATGGAAAAGGTCAGTTTTCATTCCAATCCCAAAGAAAGGCAATGCTAAAGAATGTTCAAGCTACCACACAGTTGCACTCATCTCACACACTGGAGTAATGCTCAAAATCCTCCAAGCCAGGCTTCAGCAGTATGTGAAGCATGAACTTCAGATGTTCAAGCTGGATTTAGAAAAGGCAGAGGAACCAGAGATCAAATTGTCACCATCTGTTGGATCATAGAAAAAGCAAGGGAGTTACAGAAAAACATCTACTTCTGCTTTATTGACTATACCAAAGCCTTTGACTGTGTAGATCACAACAAACTGTGGAAAATTCTGAAAGAGATGGGAATACCAGACCACCTTCACCTGTCTCCTGAGAAATCTGTATGCTGATCAAGAAGCAACAGTTAGAACCAGACATGGAATAACAAACTGGTTCCAAATTGGGAAACGAGTACATCAAGGTTGTATATTGTCACCCTGCTTATTTAACTTATATGCAGAGTACATCATGTGAAATGTCGGGCTGGATGAAGCACAAGCTGGATTCAAGATTGCCAGGAGAACTCAGGTTCGTAGATGACACCACCCTTATGACAAAAATTGAAGAGGAACCAAAGAGCCTCTTGATGAAAGTAAAAGAGGAGAGAGAAAAACCTGGCTTAAAACTCAACATTCAAAAAACTAAGATCATGGAATCTGGTCCCATCACTCCATGGCAAATAGAAACAATGGAAACAATGACAGACTTTATTTTCTTGGGCTCCAAAATCACTGCAGATTGTGACTGCAGCCATGAAATTAAAAGATGCTTGCTCCTTGGAAGAAAAGCTATGACCAATCTCGACAGCATATTAAAAAATCATAGACGTTACTTTGCAGACAAATGTCTGTAGTCAAAGCTATAGTTTTTCCAGTAGTCATGTATGGATATGAGAGTTGAACCATAAAGAAAGCTGGGCGCTGAAATTGATGCTTTTGAACTGTGGTGTTGGAGAAGACTCTTGAGAGTCCGTTGGACTTGCAAGGAGATCAAACCAGTCTGTCCTAAGGGAAATCAGTTTTGGCTATTCATTGGAAAAACTGATGCTGAAGCTTAAGCTCCAATACTTTCGCCTCCTGATGCAAAGAACTGACTCCTTAGAAAAGATCCTGATGCTGGGAAAGATTGAAGGCAAGAGGAGAAGGGGACGACAGAGGATAAGATGGTTGGATGGCATCACCAACTCGATGGACAGGAGTTTGAGTAGGCTCCGGGAGTTGGTGATGGACAGGGAAGCCCGGCGTTTTGCAATCCAATGGGTCTCAAAGAGTCGGACATGATTGAGCGACTGAACTGAACTGATGAAAAAAGGAGGGTGAATTATCCAGTGACATACTATTCCTAGTACCTATGGATAAATGTTCAAGGATGTGTATGGTAGCAATGGTTATAGTGATAAAAATTTATAAACAGCTAGGACCTTCATCAGTTTGGAAATGGAGAACTAAACTCAAACAACATAACGTCATATATTTGTTTAAAATGTTATACATTCATGTGGCCTGTTTGTTACAATTGATGAGCTGATGTTGGCACATTACTAGTAACTTAAGTCCTTAATTTATTTTAGCACCACATGAATGCAAGATGTTAATAACAAGGGTGACTATGGGTGAGCGTGTGTGTGTGTGTGCGTGTGAGAGAGAGAGGAGAATGTGGGGCTCTACTTTAGCTCCGTTTTTCTGTAAATCTCTAGTTTTTCTAAATTTATATTAATTAAAAAATATACAAAGCAATGATAACAAAATGAATCAGATGCATACTTTGAGTTGAAAAGGAATCTTTAATGTGTTATTAAGTGATTAGCATAATAGGTTGACTTATAAAAGCAAATATCAAAAAATCACCCTATATTTTTTATATTATGATTATGTGAAAATTGATGAATGAAATAAGACACACTAGGCTTTTGATCTGTTTATTTGGATACAGATATGTGTTGAGAAGATGGAGAAGAAAAAAATGACATTATAAAAATGGAAGAATATATGTGCTGTAAAATTAAAGAATATATTTTTCTGTTTTATAGTTAAACCATAACAAGTAGAAAAATGTGAAACAATATTCGTCATCTTCCATAACCAGGATAAACCTAAGCTAAGCTCAGAATTCCATGATTTGCTCTTAACATGTAAGGAAAGCTTTTGTAATATAGACAAAAAAACTTTCATATTTCAAAAATAGCCTTTCAGGACTATAATGTCATTAAAGATTAAAAATTTATTTTGAGACTTGAAATGCAAAGAGATTTCCTTCTTTGTCTAGATGATATCTGCAATCTGTGGCAGCTGCAGGGAAACTTGATATATGAGAAATTGATTTAATTATGCCAGTTTAAGTTTTTAAAGATATAATTTTTGTTATCCAAGACTTAATTTTAAAACAAAGTTTTACTACCCCCAATAAAAGTGAAGTAAAATGGTAAGAAAATAAATGCAAGTTCTTTGTTAAGTGTGTTTATATTATGGTCTTTTCTATGTGGGACAAACTTTTCTCAGTGTAAATCTTAGAATGAAAGCTGAGTGGGTGATAATGACTTCCTAGCATCACAGAGACCTTCCTCACCTTAACAGAGAAGTGTTACCTGCTAGAGTTGGTTGCCTGCCCTCCAGGTTATAGAGGCAAGTATAATGGATTAGGGAGGATAAGGCTTCCTGTCTGTATCTACATCTCTTAGCTCTAAATTTCTATACATTGATCATGAGTAAAGACTCAGATAGACTCAGTGCCACATGGGATATGAGGATAGGTGGATGAAGGGTACTGGACAACAGCAAAGGAGAGTAGACTCCCAGAAACAGGAAGCGAAGTCATCAGTTGTTGGAGAGTCAGCTATAGTTTGGGGTTTAATCACACTCTTCTCCCCATCTTAGATATTTGCACATCAAATTTCAATGGATAGACATTAATATATCACTATTATGATTGGTAGAATTGGTTTTAGAGAACATGACTTGGATTAAAAGACACACAGACTTCCTGAAGCTTTTTCATATTCCCTCAAATTGGAAAAATTACCTACATAGTCCTAGATTCTACAGCTCTCATCACAGAGGTAGACCTTTATAAAACAGGCATAAATCATATCTGAGTTAGCAGGTGCTCCAAAATAAAGGGACTGAACTCTACATACAGTTTATCCCAACCTCGCAAGTCAGATAAGAAGGTTAAAACAGTGGCCTTAAGTGTAGATTCAATGGATAGTTCCTAAAGGAAATATGAGGATTGGGAACCAGGATTCCTTTAACAGGAAGCCTATAATGTCTCAAAGAGGTGATGGCTGCAATTATTTCACACTTTTCTCTCTAAAAGCAAATAAGCATATAGGAACAACAAGAGGTGACTAATTATACAAGGAATCTCTAAAATTTGTTGAATGTTATATATTATTCCATCCTTCCAGTTTAGAATGATTCAGTTCATTGTGATCTAATGCTAACAGCTAACACACCAGGCAGAAGAAATATAAAGATGAATAAAACATGCTCCCACTCCTCAAGGAATTTATAACTTGTTTACTATTTCTTAGCATTTTTACACAAGCTTCTCAAATTATTTGAAGGGTATTTTTAAAAGTCTATCACTGCATAGCTGTTTCCAATTTTTTTTTTTTGCAAAACATTACACAATTTTTAAATTATTAAATGAAAAAATATCATTTGTTACATCATGACATTGCTAGTCAGAGAAATGTGCCATAATGAAGAAAATCAATGCTGGATCAACTAAAGTCCATAGTTGGGAAGGATAGTCTGAAACACAGTGTAGCAGGCATTGTGCAGAAAATTTGAATTGAAGTCCAGGCTAGTAACAGACTCCTCCAGGGAGGAAAGTGGCCCAGGGAGGAATGGATCACCTCTACTTACATCAGTCATTAAAGGTGGGTCCTCTTTGGAAGGGCACGCCCGTGGGTAAGTGAACTTTCATCAGATGAGGCTGACAGCTGGAGATTACCCACTGACAGGCAACCTCAAACTGTTCTTTCCTGAAGGAGATCTGAGAGTTATAGCTTCATGTCCATTGCAGTCTACACCTGTACTGCTTGGAGCCACTTACACAGTTGGGGAAGAGTTCAACTAGGCATTTGGTGGGTCCTGCTTCCCCAGAGAAACAGGAGAAAGAGGTGGGCAGGACCAACCACAGCTTCCCCTATTGCAGCTGACATCACAACAAATGGTCATGGTCTCCCCTCTCCACTATCTATCTAGATTCCTCTTGATTCAGTAAATAGCTTTGCTGACCTTGGTGGCATATCTGGTGTCAGGACTAAGACCATATCCCTGAGGGCTCTGAGACTGGGGTTAACAAGGCTCCTCAGACTGTGATGCTGCGCTTGTCCATTTAACATCATAATACAGCAAGGAAGTGAAAGGAAGTGCTCCAGTCTGAGATCAGACATATTCCTCCCGGCTGCTCCAGGGAGAATCCCACCTCCTCCCCACAGTCAGGGTTAATTGTCAGCCAGTATGTCAATTCTACTTACTGCTGCTACCTGTCTCAAGCGACCAGAGAGCAGCTGAAATTTATAGATCAATGGAGTTCTTTCTGAAGTGTCCCCTCTTTGCGGACCAAGAACTCTTAACTCTGCAGAACCCAGCGTTGTGGGTATGAGAACAAGTTCCCTAGCAGGTTATTGGAAATAAGTTGGGAGGGTCATTACTACTTCTATAACTTGATTCTTGAACTGTTGTATTCTTCTTATTGGGGCCATAAAACCATATAAAGTGATTTGATTCAAAGTCCATACTGTATCCTATAGTATGTAGACACCATCCTTAGAAAGAATTATATATGAGCTGATGCTTCAGCTGTGCCGTCGGGAAGTTGTTCCAGCATTCTGTGAGGTGAGCAGCTTCTGGATAGCTTGATATGTGACATGACTAGTGGAGCCGATGGCATGGACCCACTCCCCAATATTCTCCACTGTAAAGTGACCTGCTTGGTCTGTTGTGATATATGTGGGACTTCCAGTAGGTCAGGGCTTCCCTGGCGGCTCAGATGGTAAAGAATCTGAATGCAATGCAGGAGACCTGGGTTTGATCCCTGGATCAAGAAGATCCCCTGGGTCAAGAAGATCCCCTGGAGAAGGGAATGGCTACCCACTCCAGTACTCTTGCCTGGTAAATCCCATGGACGGAGGAGCCTGGTGGGCTGCTGTTTATGGGGTCACACAGAGTTGGACATGACTGAAGCAACTTAGCAGCAGCAGCAGCATAGTACAGATCTCTATAGCTTCTTCAGCTTATTTAACTGACACTTTACTTTGTTGATTTATAACTTCCCAGCCCCTGGTGATCACCATTTCCATTATTTGATTTTATGAATTTGACTCTTTTAGATAACTCATATAAGTAGAATCATGTAATATTTGTCTTTCTGTGTCAGGTTCTATCAGTTAGCATAATGCAAAATGGACAAGAAAGGAGAAAACTTTTTTGATGATGGTCATTCTGATCAGTGTGAAGTGATAACTCATTGTAGTTTTGATTTTCTTTTCTCTCATAATTAGTGATGTTGAGCATCTTTTTTGTTTCTCTTGCCCGGCTGTATGCTTTCTTTGAGGAAATGTCTATTTGAGTCTTCTGCCCATTTTTTGATTGGGTTGTTTGTTGTGTTGATATTGAGCTGTGTGAGCTGTTTGTGTATTTTGGAGATTAATCTTTTGTCAGTTGCTTCATTTGCAAATGGGGGGATTAGGATTGACATATATACACTACCAAGTGTAGCTCGTAGAAAACTGCTGTACAGCACAGGGAGCTCAACTATGATGATCTAGAGGGGTGAGATGGGGGTTGGGTGAGAGGGCGATCCAAGAGGCAGAGGATATACGTATACATATGGCCAATTCACTTCATTGTATAGCAGAAAATAACACAATATTGAAAGCAGTTACACTCCAATTTAAAAAAGAAAGGAGAAAAAAATAAAGAGCAGGCATAATCACATAGTCCTGCAGCTCTAAATATTTCAGAAATTTCCTACTGTATCCAGAATAATAAAATAAGCAATTTGTTGTAATAGATAAAGAGAAAATTCCAATCTATGAATTAATGCTAAATTTATGAAAGTTTAATGTATGAAAAAATTTGTGTATTAGAAGAGAAATATTAAAGAACATTTCGGAAATAGAGATTATGCAGACTCTTATAACCAGTGCTATGTGATGCACGAGAGGGAGAGAACATTGAGGAGGATGCTGAGACTTCTAGCTTGAGCTAAATCAATGGTAACATCATTTTCCAGGAAAGAGAATGGAGCACGTACAAAAGTTGCGTATGTATAGGTGTTAATTTCTTCTATTGAGCTCTGATCTACTTAAATATACTAACTCATCTTTTTACTCCCTACAGTACTGCATGTAATATTAGTCTCAAATCAAGTATTTGATATGAATGGATAAATGCAAAGTATCAAAATCTTATTTACAGACCACAAATATTCTGAGGTTATTTGAGAAACCAGCCAGAGCAAAAAGGCTATTTTTAAAAATCTTGACGCTCTGATACACATGTAAGAAATCCATATTATATCACTGACATGAAGGCAAAAATGCATATTTCTCATTCTTTTTGATTTCACATTGGCCAGACTAGGATTTCTATTTTCTTTAAAGACTATTCCCAATGTTTATATGAATGAGTAGGGTGCCCTGTAGTGAAAAAGGGAGATTTGTTCATCAGCCACATCCACTGTGCTTGAAAAAAATGTAAAACTCTCATTGGATTGTGAGTTAAAATGCAACTTCAAAGCCTTCTTTCTTTAAACTTTGGCTGAGTGTAACAGCTTAGTCTGCCTCAGAGGCAGCTTCAATCTTTTCTACTTTATATTTCGGGGGCAGTGAAGCAAATTTTGAAGGGAGGAGGGCAAAATTCTTGCTAGAAATGGTGACAGGGCCAAGAAAGGTGATTCTGAAAACTAAAGTGGAAAGAAAAACAAAAACACCAACTTGCATTGTTTGAACTCCGAAGAGCATCCAAGGTCAAAGGAGATATCACGTGAACAGCCTGTGAATAAACCAATCATTTTCCTTGGAATAGGTCCAAATCAGAGTCCAGGCAGCCTGGCTCCTGGAAACTGAGCTTAGTGAAACTGAAGAGAGATTTGGCACTGAAAAGACATCATAGAGGAAGAACAAAACCCTGCCCTGGGCAACGGCATCACTGAGGAGCACTAATTCATTTAGCTGGGGACAGTTAGGTCTTCTTTTTGTTTGCACCAGCATATGGGAGGTATTATTGGAGTAGCTGTTTTGCTCTTCTGCATCCGTTGCTAACACAAATAAAACCTCTCTGGCTGCCTTATTTATACCTTCTGCTTGCATGACCAAGAGGATGATTTTCAGTCCTGTCATGGCACATCTCATAGCAACAAGTGGCTGTTATTGTAAATAAGTTAGTTTAATTTTATTGCCTCCCCCAAATATGGGGAACAGTTTGCTGCCTATACAAACAGTGCTATAGGCTTCGATGGAGATTCCTGAGGCTTAAGTGAATTTAACAAGGGGAACTAGGCATCAATTGCCCGGGAGAAAAAAATTACAGACAAGGCAAAATGGGTCATAGGGAGGACAACTATACTAAACTGTTGGTCACTCAGTCATGTTTGACTCTTTGTGACCCCATGGACTGTAGCCTGCCAGGGTCTTCTGTCCATGGAATTCTCCAGGCAAGGATACTGGAGTGGATTGCCATTCCATTCTCCAGGGGATCTTCCCAACCCAGGGAACCTCCTGCACTGCAGGCAGATTCTTTATCGTCTGAGCCACCGGGGAAGCCCAAATATACCAAAACACTTCTTTCAGTGCCACATAAGTACATAAGAAATGACAAAAATTGGTGCAACAAAACTTAGAAATGGGAAATAAGTTATTATACCTCTATTTTGTTGGTAATGTTACTACAAAAAATAGAAGTAATAATGGCCCTCATTTTTGTCATTGTTTTACAGTTTACAAAGCAGAGCAAGCATGGCAGCCACTATGGAGAATAGTATGGAGGTTCCTTGTGCTCAGTAGTTCAGGAGTGTTTGACTCTTTGTGGCTCCTCCGTCCATGGAATTTTACAGGCAAGAATACTGGGGCAGGTTGCCCTTTCCTACTCCAGGGTTCTTCCCTGACTCAGGGATTGAAACCACATTGGCAGGTGGGTTCTTTACCATTAACGCCATCTAGGAAGCCCATGGAGCTTCCTTAAAAAAATAAAAATATAGTTATCATATGATCCATCAATCCCACTCCGGAGCATATATCCAGAAAAACACAAAAAAATAAAATTCAAAAAATTACTTGCATGCCAATGTTCATAACAGCACTATTTATAATAATCAAGACATGGAAGCAACCTAAGTATCCATGGACAGACAAATGGATAAAGAAGATGTAAGATTCCCTGGTGGCTCAACCAGTGAAGAATCAGCCTATAATGCAGGAGACCTGGGTTCATTTCCTGGGTGGAGAAGATCCTCTGGAGAAGGAAACCCACTCCAGGATTCTTGCCTGGGAAATCTCATGGATAGAGGAGACTGGCAGGCTATACAGTCCACGGGGTTGCAAAGATTGGACATGACTGAGTGACTAATACTATCACATACACACACACACACACACACACACACACACACACACACACACACACACACACGATGGAATGTTGCTCAGACATAAAAAATAGAAAATAATAAAATAATGGCAGTTGCAGCAACATATTTGGACCAAGAGATTATCCTAATAAGTGAAGTAAGGCAGACAAAGACAAATATCATATGATATCACTTATATGTGAAATCTAAAAAAATGACACACGTGAACTTATTTACAAAACAGAAAAAGATTCATATACATAGAAAACAAATTTATGGTTACCAAAGGGGAAAAAGGTAAGAAGGATAAATTAGGAGTTTGGAATTAACAGATATACACTACTATATATAAAATAGATAAACAACAAGGACCTACTGTATAGCACAGAGAACTATATTTGATATCTTGTAATAACCTAAAAAAGAAAAGAATACACACACACATATATAAATGAATCACATTATTGTATACCTATAGAAAAAGAAACCAGTATGAAAATATTACATTTTCAACTTATATGTTCAAAACAAATTGTTCATTGAGGAGTATGTAAATTCTCCAAGATAGTTAAGGACTGAGTCAGCTCTGGGACCTAAAGCCTCCTTATACTTTGCCTGTTCTTCCCTAGGCCAAGTCTAGCACTTAAAATAGAAGTCAAGGAAAACAAACTAAAATGGTAACAGTAAAATAGTCTCATCTCATTATGCCTGCATTGCTCATTCCTCTGTGTATTTTCATGAAGAATATATAGAGATTGCATATGTCATGGCATCTACTTATATGAAGACTATTAAATTCATTTCACCACCAGGCACATAGATCTAGCTACTAGCAAATCTCCGAACACAGAGAAAAGATAAAACGTGTGATTGTAACATCTTGGAAGTTGAGGCACTTGTCTTCTGCTTAAAGATCTACTAGACTAGGGAAGAGGCAATGGTATCAAAAGTTGTCTCCACCACTACAGTTGTCTCCACTGTGAATTGAATGGAAGAAGAAACAATTCCTATGAGGCAAAATAATCAGAAAACAACTTAAAAAATAATTAGGCACATAACATTAAGCAGGAAGGCCTGGAAAGAAAAATTGCAAGCCGTTTAATTACCACTCATCCTACTGCCTCGTTATCCTACCCTATTTTCGCCATTTATTTCTCTCTCGTCTTTCGCTCTGCCTCTTCCCCTCAGGCCATCTTAAAACCCCTCGTTCTCTCATTTGTTCTGTCATCTTTTCTCTTTGCTCCTGTCTTCCGTTTCTTCTGTATTTCCGGAAAGTGGAAAACAGGAGGGGCTTTGTGGTAAGATGGCTGTATGTGTTTGTAACATCTGATTATAGGATTTTTAAGTTATTTTTTTAATTAATTACATTTTAAAATGAATTCCTATCTATCTATCTACCTACCTAGATATCAATCAACTATCCAGAGAGAGAAACAGGAAAAAAAAAAAGATTATTGAATAAAAAACCTTGATATAATGTTTAATGCTCTTGGTATTTTTAAATAGAATAAAACATTTTTCTTTGGTAGAACATTTGACCACTAAGCTTCCAGGTTTAGTGCATAATTCCTTGATAAATTGGCAGAGCAAAGAGACAGGCTTTTTAGCAAATACCATGTGGCAAGTTTAGACTAAACCTGGAACCCATTTTTCTCACTGATAGTTACACTTACTTTGGACTGGCTGTGTTTACCAATAAACCTAAAAATGTAATTAATTAAGCCACTGTTCATCTTAGAATTTCAGTAAGGGAAAATTGTAAAGAAGACATAAATATTCAAAATTATTCATGTGGTTTGTAAGAAAATGAAAAAGTACCAAGTTTCCCAAGAAATTTTCCAGTGCAACTTTAATTCACCCAACCTGGTAAAATTGACATCTACTGAAGACAAATGCCTTAAATTCATGCCTTAGTAGAGCTATATTTCTTTACTATTTCAAGGCCCAGAGTTGTTTTCCTTTCAGTTAGGGAGTCCTCATTCTCCCAACAGGCTGTATCAAAGTGTGTTCATTCCTTTTAGAGCCTGATAAATAGAAAAATAATTTGTCATCTCCGATATCATCTATGACAGCAAAAGTCTGAGCAACTATTTAGATTATGAACTATAGAAACTATTTATAATTTTCCATTGGAATTTTCCAAGAGAGAAAGGTTCCTTCCCACTCTTATCTCATGTAATTTTCAAAACTCTCTGGAGTTCAGAGACCAAAATAAAGCAAAAATTCCCAGAGGTCATTCAGAGAGGTTGCAGTGAAGCTAGGAAATGAATCTGGGCCGACAGATTTCCTTCTACCCAAATGATGTGTGTGTCCAGGCCCTGATGGCTCCTTCTAGCTTCTTATCATGGTGGTTTTTGGTCTGTAGCTTATCCCATTCTGGAGCTGCTCTGTCAGAAGTTGTTCATGGAATTCCAATTCCAAAAATAGAAAGACCTCGGCAGTCATCTAGGTCATCTATACCTTTCACTTTTTGTGGAAAAGAAATTGATCCCCAGAGAGGTAGAAGATTCTGTCACACTTAATAAATTATAAATACAGGAATAGAATTTGCATTTCTTACTTCCAGACCACTGCTTTATTTCCAGTGCAACGAAACAATTCAGGTCATTTAATTTTCCAGTAAATCTTCCTATACTCTGGTCAAGATTTAATCTATGCATTTACTGATTTTTGTACTTGTCATTTTAATTGAAAAATTGTTTATCAATGAATCTTTATTTTTGTGATGGAGTTGCAATTTGTATTTAACAATTGCCATTCCACTGTAGTGTAGCTTTTATTTATTTTTTTGACTCAAGGGTTTACCCATGATTGAAGTGTAGGCATTTGTGTAGATAGCTGGCAAAATGATATAGTCAACAAAGGCCACAGTAGTGAGGCATACAGGTAGTTTTATAAGGATCATATCCAAGATTTCAAGATTTAATTAAGAAAATTGAACAAAATTTGCCTTAATGTATGTCCCCCTCTTTAATGAAATAAAATTTCAATAAGGTACATGACAACCAATGCTGGATATTATTTTTTATCATTGAAATAAAGAGTAACACATTAATACACTATTTCAAAGATCAAATACTATTACATATAAAGCATATATTAATATTTCCATGTAAAAGTTGTCATTTTCACTTATTTACAGGTCTATTCTTTGCATAAAACCCCAATTAATTGTCACAGAATTTTAATAATGCAGGCAATCTGTACAGATGGTGATCAGAGTATAATTATAGTACTTTATGATTTATGCAGAACTTTCAACTTGTGCTCTCAGTTGAGGTTAATGGTAGTCTTATAATATACAGGTTTTTATTATTATGGACTTCTCTGGTGGCTCAGATGGTAAAGAATCTGCTTGTGATGCAGAAGCCCTGGGTTTGATTCCTGGGTTGGGAAGATCCCCTGGAGAAGGGAATGGCAACCCACTCCAATATTCTTGCCTGGAGAATTCCATGGACAGAGGAGCCTGGTGGGTTACAGTCCATGGGGTCACAAAAAGTCAACAGAGCGACTGTCACTTTTATTGTTATATTATGAAAACTAGCATTTAGTGATGTTAAATTATTTTCTCAGTCACAAAATGAGTTAATGGTGTGGTTTGAGATTTAATCATGTTTTACAACTCCAGGCCTGAAGAGCTAGCATTTAAAGTCCAAGTTATGAGAAGAAATCAACTAAGTAAAAATTCTGGGGGAAGTGTTCCAAGTGAAGAAACCTGAGATGGGACTGCTCATGTTGTGTCCAAAGGAAATGATAAGAAGTAGTGTTAAGAGATAAGGATGGTGACATAGGCAAAAGGGAGCTTGTGTAGGACCCCACATATTGTGTTGAATAGTTTGGAATGTTTCAGAGTTTCAGTAGGAAGTTGAAGGATTTTGACTACAACTGTGATGGGGTCAGATCTGTAATTTAGAAAAAACACTCAATGTACTGTGCAGGAGGACCTCTTGGGCTAGGGGAGAAAATTAGGGGTGCAGAGAAAATGACTAGGAGCCTGTGGAAATAACCCAATGAGATGGTGGTATCTTGGACTGAAAGTGAAAGCAATTAAGATAGTGAGAATGCTAAGATGTAGGATGTATTTTGAATTAGACTGATGGGATGGAATGTAGAGAATGAGAGGAAGAGAAGAATTAGGTACAATTCTGGGGGCTTTTGTTCTGAGCAAATAAGCATAGCATGATGTCATTTTCTGAGTAGCAAAGACTTGTTGTGAGGTATATTAATTTCACAAACATTTTTGAGTGCATTATTCCTACCCCAAGATTATACTTACCCTTGGAAATACAGCTATGAAGGCAATAGAATAAGTCTCTACCTTTATGGAGCTACCTTTCCTTGAGGGGAAGATAGATAATAAATAAACAATAGATATCAGATGCTGATGAGTATAATAAAGCCAATTTTAATGTTACAAGGAAAACAGGAACACTTAGGGTGGATTTGCTCTTTTCTTATTTATTTATTTATTTAAATTTAATTAATTAATTTATTTTAATTGGAGGCTAATTACTTTACAATATTGTAGTGGTTTTTGCCATACATTGACATGAATCAGCCATGGGTGTACATGTGTTCCCCATCCTGAGCCCGCCTCCCACATCCCTCCCCATCCCATCCCTCAGGGTCATCCCAGTGCACCAGCCCTGAGCACCCTGTCTCATGCATCAAACCTGGACTAGTGACCTGTTTCACATATGATAATATACATGTTTCAATGCTATTCTCTCAAATCATCCCAACTTCGCATTCTCCCGAGCAGAGTCCGAAAGACGGATTTGCTCTTTTAAATAGGTATGTTGATAAAGTGTCAGCAGGGAGGTGCTGTTTGTATAAAGACCCAAAGATCATGTAGATATAAGCTGTGCTAAACCTGACTGTTTATTGGACATCCATCACACGCATGAATTGAACAACTAGATAGTTAAGCCTGGAATTTAGAAGACAGGTTGAAGATGTAAATTTTTAGTATACAGCTGCATTTTAATAACATAGAATTTATGGGGAAAAGATGAATGCTTGAGATAGAGACCTTGGCCTTGAGGCATCAATATAGAGATCATATGGGGGAAAAGTGGCTAGGAGAGACAGACAGACTGATGCACGTTCATAAACACACAGAGCGAGGATCCAGTAAAGTCTGAAGAAAGCTAAGACTATGATCCTAGAATTGAAGAATAAATGTGTGAAAAAAGGGTGAGAGGAGTGGCCAATTCTGCTAATTGCTGAGGAAATTGATATTTCCTCAAGATGAGGATGGAGAAGCAGTCACTGGCTTTGATGAGGCTCAGGTTATTGGTGACCCCCACAAAGTAAATTTAAAGAAATGAAAACTAAACCTCAACTGCAGTGGATTGAGAAGAAAATATGATGCAAGGAAGTAGAAACAGTAGCTCTAGACAAGCCTTGGGAGGAGGTTTCTGTGAAGGAGATCTAAGGCATACAGTTAAGGCTAGAAGTGCTCAAGGAATCTAAGGAGGCTCATTGTTTTCATGATAGAGACATTAATACATACTTCTAACTCAAAAAATTGACCCAGTAGAGAGAAATTAATGCTGTAGAAGAGAAGGAAGATTATTCAAAAGCAGTATTTTTTATAAAGGCAAAGAAGAATAGGATCTAAGGCACAGGGTAAGAGGGGACTTAGCCCAGAAAGAGGACCTCTAATTCCACTAGAAAAAAAACAAATTGAATGTGTAGCTGGATGGTGGTAGTTTAAGGAAATTGGTAGTGGAAATTGAGACTGGGATTTTTGGTCTGAGATTTCATCTTTTTTTTTTTTTTTCCAATGAACTATGTGTTGGAAGTTGACAATTTATGTGAGAGGCACTTGAGCTTTAGAGATTTAAGGAGCTAAGATGTTAACTAGTTGGCTCAGAGTTAAAAACAAATTTACTAGAGCAGTGTTGAATGCTCATAATGCCCATTAATTTGAGTACAAATTTATAGTGAGTACAGTCAGCAAGTATGTAGAATTGGTCCAATTTTTTATCTTCTGTTGAATAAGCAGATCAGTTCAGTTCAGTTCACTCAGTCATGTCCAACTCTTTGAGACCCAATGGACTGTGCCGGAGTCCTGCTACAGCTGGTCAGGGTTCCCTTAGGATGGACGGTGTCGGCGATACGAATGAGAAGACACAGCGAGTTGTTGGCGTTTCCAACTGTCTTCCGGCTTTATTGTTTTTAAGACAGTTTTTATATTTTTGTGGTACATAGAAACAAACGTAAAGTATAGAATCATACCAATTCAGCTTAGTGGGCATCCCAATTTAGCTTAATGGGCATATGAATTCAGCTTAATGGGCCTATCAATTCAGCTTAATAGGCCAGCAGTTTTTGACCTTCATTGAAACTGTTTGCCTGTTTTTAGTTACAAAAAGCCTCATTTTGTTTACATCATCTTCCGGCCTGGGGGCCTGCTAACATCTTGTGACTCTCCTATTGATAAGGGTTGATCAGTCAGAACGCTTTTGTATCAGGCACAGCAGGAAAGAATTTATCAATAGAAAGTTTCAAGGTAAAACCTGTTTTCGGTAATTTACTTTTCGACTCGAGCTTAACAGAAAAGAATGTGGTCCCATAACGTCATAGAACAGCAAGCTGAAGGTCAGCTCTAAGTAAGAATCATCAGTTAATTCAACAATTGTCTTATTATTTGTATTAAAGCTAAACTTCTATTTATATAAATTTTTAACTATTATGCTTTCATTATATAGGCTAAATATGTTAAGAGTAAAAAAGCATAATGAGTAAGTATAGACTAAGTTATGAGTGGGGATCTCGTGAGCTGGCTCCCGGCAGGACTGAAGCACTCCAGGCTTCCTTGTTCATCACCAACTCCTGGAGCTTACTCAAACTCATGTCCATCGAGTCGGTGATGCCATCCAACCATCTCATCCTCTGTCATCCCCTTATCCTCCTGTCTTCAATCTTTCCCAGCATCAGGGTCTTTTCAAATGAGTCAGCTCTTCACATCAGGTAGCCAAAGTATTGGAGCTTCAGCAAAAGTCCTTCTAATGAATATTCAGGACTGATTTCCTTTAGGATTGACTTGTTTGATCTCCTTGCAGTCCAAGGGACTCTCAAGAGTCTTCTCCAACACCACAGTTCAAAAGCATCAATTCTTCAGCGCTCGGCTTTCTTTATGGCCCAACTCTCACATCCATTCATGATTATTGGAAAAACCATAGCTTTGACCAGATGGACCTTTGTCAGCAAAGTAATGTCTCTGCTTTTTAATATGCTGTCTAGGTTGGTCATAGCTTTTCTTCCAAGGAGCAAGCGTCTTTTAATTTTATGGCTGCAGTCACCATCTGCAGCGATTTTGGAGCCCAAGGAAAGAAAGTCTCTCACTGGTTCCATTGTTTCCCCGTCTATTTGCCATGAAGTGATGGGATCGGATGCTATGATATTCATTTTTTTGAATGCTGAGTTTAAAGCCACCTTTTCACTCTCCTCTTTCACTTTCATCAAGAGGTTCTTTAGTTTCTCTCCATTTTCTGCCATAAGAGTGATGTCATCTGCGTATCTGAGATTATTGATATTTCTCCAGGCAATCTTGATTCCAGCTTGTGCTTCATCCAGCCCAACATTTCGCATGATGAAGTCCGCATTATACGTTAAATAAGCAAGGTGGCTCCTCTGGTGGCTCAGATGGTAAAGAATCTGCCTGCAATGCGGAAGACCTGTGTTCAATCCTGAGGTTGGAGAGATTCCCTGGAGGAGGGCATGGCCACCCACTCCAGTATTCTTGCCTGGAGAATTCCCATTGACACAGGAGCCTGGTGGGCTACAGCCCTTGTGGTCGCAAAGAGTCCAACACGACTGAGTGACTAAGCACAGCACAAGCAAGGAGACAGTATACCTCCTTGACGTACTCCTTTCCCAGTTTGGGACCAATCTGTTGTTTCATGTCCAGTTTTAACTATTGCTTCTTGACCTGCATACAGATTTTTCAGGAGACAGGTAAAGTGGTCTGGTACTCCCACCTCTTGAAGAATTTTCCACAGCTTTTTGTGATCCACACAAAGGCTTTAGCATAGTCAATGAAGCAGAAGTAGGTGTTCTTCTGGAACTCTCTTTCTTTTTCTATGACCCAACAGATGTTGGCAATTTGATCTCTGGTTTCTCTGCCTTTTCTAAATCCAGCTTGAACATCTGGAAGCTCTCGGCTCACATACTGTTGAAGCCTAGCTTGGAGAATGTTGAGCATTACTTTGCTAGTATATGAGATGAGTTTAATTGTGAGATGAGTGATTGCAATTTTGAGATGAGTGCAAATGTATAGAATAGGCTCCCTTTAAAAACAATGCTGCTTGGAGAATGTGAATTTTGAATAATGCCTGGAAGAGACTCTACTTTGATGGAAAGTCGAGTGTAGGGTATTTTGGTCTGGTGTTCATTGTTGCAACGAAAAGAAAAAATTCAAGTTAATTCAATTTATTATCACGCTAACCTTGAGAAAATAAATAGATTCTCATGGAAATTTGGGAAGAGCAGCTACTGTAAGGTCTCTCTAAACCGAGAACTTGGTAGGGGGCAACTGGTTTCTCAGGATGCCTTGAAAGCTTAGAATTTGTGGTTAATAGATTTTCTCCTCTAAGTCTTTGCAGCTATGACTTGGCCATACCCTAGGGAGTTTTGGTCCTAATGTTTGTCAGTCTTCCAACTGTGAATTTTTTGCTTCCCACTGCAATCAACAGAGAGAGCCTAACTCTCATGTTGGATGAAGTGATTAAGCATTCCATGGATAAACTGCCTCTAATCAGGGACTAGTCATGATTCAATAAGCTGAGGTCAGCAATGAAAGGGGTGTGAACATGTGGCTACTTTGGCAGCAGAGGTTAAGGGTGGCCAGAGTCCCTTAGAAGGATATGAGAGCACACGGGTGATGATCACCATCACTGAGTTATTTCAGGCCAGAGAAAGACACGAGCAAGTGCCTGAAATTATTTATCTTTTTGGATTGGGGAGTAATCATCAGCATTCTGAATTCATGCATGTGTAGTCTTCTAACTTTAATTTTTATTATGGCATATTGTTATGTTCCATTGGAGCTTACATTCTAGAACTCTTTTTAGAAACTAGTATATGAACCACAGGAAGGGAAATGATTTAATAAAGTTTTCAGAAGATTATTGCAGTTATTTTTTCTGGAGTCTGCTGAGCATCAAGTGTGAGGATATGGCGGAAACATATCTGACAGGAAATTTACAACTTACTACTAAAATGTGTTTCTGTTCCTAAAATTATACCAGGTGAATGGAACAGATTGTCCTTTACTAATACAACAAATGCAACACTTAGTACAATTCTGTCTCTGCCAGGAGAAGGATGAGATAATTTGAGGAAGGGAAGTTGGGGATACTCATCTTTGACTTTATTTAAACCTTGTTTTCCTTTTCCCAAGAAAATAGACTTTAGTGAACAACCTGGTACTTCCTACTTGTACAAACTTTCAACCCAATATTGTAGAAATAAAAAAAATGTCCATACACTTTGTGAATAAAATTAAACTGCTACAATCTAAATGAGAAAAGAATTTGAAAAAGAATAGATAAATGTATTAATACATATATAAGTGGATCACTTTACTGTACACCTGAAACAATCACAACATTGTTAATCAGCAACACTTCAATATAAAAAATTTTTAAAGTTAAAAAAAATTAAACATAAAAATTTCAACTAATGCTTTTCATTGCTAAAACCTTTCTTAAAATCATGCAAAATCAACTAAATAAATAAATATATTTATAAAATAAAAAAAATAAATAAAAAAAATCAGGTCAGCCACCCATCTTTAATCTTTTCAACAGATCACCAGGATTCAATTGCTTTCTTCCTCTTTCGTAAGTGCTGTTCTAGCTGGTTGGATTTCCTTTCTGCCCTCCAAAATTAAGCTTATAAATGAGGTACAGACACCCTAGTTCCTTTGGCATTTGTTTTTCTCAAAGATAATCAGGAAGGCTGCTGATAACAATAAAAAGTCCCCATAACAATTACAAAATTGCAAACATAAGGAATGGCAAAACTTTCAAATCTCTTATAAAGGTCATTCCTAACCCACATCTAAATTGGTAACTGAAACTCTCATAGACTTCTACTCTTTTTTTTATTTAAATCCTTTGGACAGGATTTATCAAAACTCTCATCTCTCACATTCCATTCTTCTCTGCTGACAGAACAGAATAGATGGAATGCTAAGGTTTACCAAAGACTACCTGATTAATTGACAACTACTGTGCCACTAGACATTGGCCTCGTTTGCAAAAAACCTTCAGTGCATTTCCTCCTAAGACCTACAATGACTGTTTCCTATTGATTAAGGATAAAAGGGTTGATGCTATACAAACATTGTTATGGCCTCCCCTGTTAGCCTGTGCCGTGAACCCAGCTACTTGTCCTCTGTTCAGCTGAGACCCTATATTATCTGTCTCCATTGGGCTTTCATTTTAGTCATTTTAATGTTATTCTCCTTCAGGTGTGGGGTTAGCTAGAAAAAATCACCCCAGATCATTGATCTCTATTATACATTATAGAATGGCTTCCCAGTTGGCTCAGAGGTAATGAGTCTGCTTGCCAATGCAGGAATCTCAATTGAAATGTGTTTTCAATTCCTGGGTCAGGAAGATTCCCTGAAGAAGGAAATGGCAACCTACTTCAGTATTCTTGTCTGGGAAATCCTATGGACAGAAGAGCCTGGCAGGTTACAGTCCAAGGAGTCTCAATGGGTCGGACATGATTTAGTGACTAACCACACACACACACAGCACATATATTATAGAAAGAATTCGGAGTTAACATATACACATTGCTATATATAAAACAGATACCAAAAAAAGACTACTGTGTAGCACAGGCAGTTATATTCAGTATTTTATAATAACCTATAAAGGAAAAGAATCTGAGTATATATAAACACATACAACTGAATCACTTGGCTGAATATCTGAAACTAACACATTATAAATCAACTATACTTCAATTAAAAAGAAAAACAAATAAAAAGATTGTAAAGGAGAAAAATATGGCAATAAATTTTGCTTTGTCTCTTCCACATCTGATCATTAGCATCAGCCACAAGCATTGCTTCAGGCCTCCAAACTTCAAGTTTGCATCCTTAGGACAATGTTTACTGTTGTCTTCTTAAAGTATCTGAGTGAGATTTTGGGTATGGGATGGGAATACAGACATTGTTTTTCTTCCTTTGGGACTCATTTGTTCCAAAAGGGGCTCATAAATCAGATCAAGGACAGATTAAAGAGAAATAGATCACTGTAATCTCTAGAAGCTGTACAACTGACTTTATCAGTTGTAGCTTTCAAAGAAATTAATGGAATATTGACTCTATCAAAAAACAAAGCAAGAAACTGTATCTTACTATTTACAACATAAATGGGACATTTTTCACAACCTGACCTTTATACCTACTTTTTTCATCAGAAAATATATTAACATAAGAGAAAGAGAGCAAGCCATCATGTGAGAGAAAATATGAATGAACAGTGACAAATATGAAACTATAAATCTACTTTAAAGACAGCAGGCTTGAAATCCTTGAACACTGGGTGGAGTTTCTCGTTTTCCACATAAATCAAATGGCTTATCTAAGACAGTGCATACTATTATTTGACTACATCTTACACAGAATAGAAGTAGGTTTTGAATTTATAGTAAATGGGTTCCTTTTCCACTCATAACACAGACAACTTCCAGTTCTGATAAGAAAGTAACTGAACTTCATTTGATCAGATTGTTTGAGGTCAAAATTAAAGAATGGAAAAACTAGATCACAGTAATATTACATCAGTGAATAGCAGAATGTTTAAACTGCAAATAATCTGTGGGAAAAGAAATTGATGTTATTTCTATTTTTATTACTTCAGTATCTAGAGAAGTTATTCATTACAAACACAGTGCCATTCAAAGAGTAAAAATGTGTACCCTAAAGGTGTACATACATTACTATGTTTTTTTGTTACATTTTTCTCATATTACTAATAGAAGTGAAATTCAACCTCAACCACACCATTCTGCAATCACACAAAGGGTGGAAATTTTCTCCAATAACATTTCCAGCATAACCATTTTTAGGACTTTAGCACAACTCCTCCTTGACTTTTCTGTGCTTTTTCTAGCTTTCTTTTTCTTACGCTTTTACCTTATATAGTCTCATACTGTTTCAATACTTATAAGGATTTATTTTAATCAAAAAATATATAAAATATATAGATTATCTCTTACTACCTATGCAAATAATGATATGACAAGCAAAAAGTCAGAAACATTGATAACTTTTATCTGCGAGCTTTAAAAGATCATGCTTGTACACCTGACTAACTACCCTTTGGTCTATAAATTTTAACACTTTTTAAATTTGGGACATGACAAGTTGAAAGTTGGTAAAAACAAAAACAATAGCAAAAACCCCCAGAGCTACCAACTTAATTTCTGGAAAGGGAGTACATGCTGAAAGTATTCTTATCTGGAATTCAGGTTGGGGAGACAAGGGTTTATACTATTCTGTTTGATAAGAGGTGATAGATATCTATATGAATCTACAAATTTACCAAGAGATTGACTTCCTGGGGTGGAAGGAAAAGGCTGGAATCCATGTTAATATACTATGGAATGATGTTGCAAACGTATCTGATCAATCTGAGTGGTTTCAACAGTGCCCAGACAACAGAAAAGAACAACAAGGTCTCAAATGGAAGAAAGAGTCTGGAATTATGAGTCCACATGTAGCAAAAAGTCCAGTTGGTCAAAGGACATGACTGATTTTGAAACTTATTCCAGTTGGAGACTGAGTGTATCTGTATGACCAGGGACTGATGAGTAACTGTGTGAGCACAGGAAAAACTACAATATTCTGGGACTAATGCACTATTACTGTGGAATATTCCCTGACTAAACAAAAGATAGGAACACAATAGACAAATGGAAAATGCATATTAACTTCACCACGTATAATGCTGAGCCTGGGTAAATTCGCAGGAATCCTCAAGGAAGAGATGGCAGTCATAGTGGTGACACTCAAGGTCATGGGAACTGGTGACTGCATGAAGCTGCCCTCTCAATGGTTGCCTTGGGCCATGTGACACTGCCTGGCCACGTTCTCATGTGATGAGTGGAAAGAGCTCTATCATTAACTACCAGCAGATTTTAAAGCATAAACCTTTGCTATAGGAAATCTCCCTAAATCGAACATCCACAGGAAGAGCGGTGATACAGTAATGGGTCAGGAGTAGGGTTTCAGCTCTAAGGTGGTACCTTGGCAAAGATGTCTACCAGTTTGGTGAAAAGCACCAGCGGCAGAAGGAGGCAAAAGGCCAGAAGTGATGAGAAAAAGCTTGTGAGCATCCTTGAGAGTCCTTGAAGACAGACTCTTATTGAGGTGCTCTCCATAGGCAAATAGGAATTTAGAACTCAAGATCTGCATACTAATGAATATTAGTGTTATTATCCCTACGTTATATTTGCTTTGTTGTGAATGTATTGATGGAGGCAATGTCTCCAATTTTACTCAAGAAAAGTCTTGAACTTTTCATCAACAATAAATTGGCATTTTGTTTCAAGTCACTGTGGTAACTCTTCATGCATATCATCAGATTATGAATTGTAGGTTTTAAATCTTTTAGATAGCTAAAGTTTATTTACTAAAGTCACAAAATTTTATTTTCAATGACAAAAGTCATAATAAATTAATATTTTCTGTAGTTTCTTTCTTTAAAAAAATACTGTCACATTTTCTTGTTTTAGTTTTTGCCTGGAGCTAAAAACTAATGCTTGTTTGGCTTAGAAAAATTTGAAGATCAAAAAAAATATCATGCAAAATAAGTATTACCTGTAATTCTATCATAATTCCTTTGAAAACCCACACAGTCAATGATCAGGGTGTATCAAACCAGGGAATTCTTTTATTTCTAGCTTTTTGCCCCATCTAAGAAAAGTAATTAATACCCTAAATTCCTTTTATCTCAGATTTTCTAATGCAGAAGTTAAATTGACTATTGTTTTTTTTATTCACTATTCTTAATCTATTAAAATAAAATGCTATGTTTGTGAGAATTATTATGCCCAGTTCTTGACCTGGTGAGCTGATAGCATGGTTTCATGATAGCATGACAATGAACAATGGGTTGTCACCAAAATAATGGGTTAGCTTAAAAAGTTTGTTCAAGTTTTCTTCCATACCATTTTATGGAAAAACCTGAAAAAACTTTTTGGCTAACTCAGTTTTGATATCAATAATATCAAGAGCTAACATATTTTGTACTCAGCATGTTTCAAATTCTATTCCATGAATTTTACATATGTTATCTTATTCAGTCTTACAGGAATCCTATAAATGCTATTATTACCTCTACTTTACGAATAAGGAAATGAAGGCACATAACATTCCTGCAACATGTCTAAGGCTCCACATGCGTGCGTGCTAAGTTGCTTCAGCCTGTAGCCCACCAGGCTCCTCTGACCATGGGATTCTCCAGGCAACAACACTAAGGCTCCACAGTTAATAGCCAATCTGTGGTCACAAATGCAGACAACTTAATTAAATATGAAAGATTAGTGGATGGGCTGGTATTGGGTATTGTCATACAATTAGCGAGTTTCTAAATTAAAATAGGGTGTATATGCATGTGTACCAGGTCGCTTCAGTCATGTCTGACTCTATGCGACCCTGTGGACTGCAGCTTGCCAGGCTCCTCTGTCCATGAGATTCTCCAGGAAAGAATACTGAGTGGGTTGCCTTTCCTTCCCCCAGGGGATCTTCCCCATCCAGGGATTGAACTGGTGTCTCTTACCTCTCCTGCACTGACTATGCTAAAGCCTTTGAGTGGATCACAACAAACTGTGGAAAATTCTTAAAGAAATGGGAATACTACCTTACCTGTCTCCTGAGAAAACCTGCAGCTCAAGAAGCAACAGTTAGAACTGACATGGGACAGCAGAGTGGTTCAAAATTGGGAAAGGAGTATGTCAAGGCTGTATATTGTCACCCTGTTTATTTAACTTATATGGAGAGTACATCATGGGAAATGCCAGGCTGGATGAAGCTCAAGCTGGAATCAAGACTGCCTGGAGAAATATCAATAACCTCAGATATGCAGATGACACTACCCTAGTGGCAGAAAGTGAGGAGGAACTAAAGAGCCTCTTGATGAAGGTGAAAGAAGAGAGTGAAAAAGCTGATTTAAAATTCAACATTCAAAAAATGAAGAGGATGGCATTGGTTCCATCACTTCATGGCCAAAAGATAGGGAAAAATGTAAACAGTGAGAGACTTTATTTTCTTGGGATCCAGAATGACTGCAGATGGTGATTGCAGCCATGAAATTAAAAGACACTTGTTCCTTGGAGGAAAAACTATGACAAACCTAGACACTGTATTAAAAAGCAGAGACATCACTTTGCCAATAAAGGTCTGTCTAGTCAAAGTGATGGTTTTTCCAGTAGTCATGTATGGATGTGAGAGTTGGATGCTTTTGAACTGTGGTGCTAGAGAAGACTCTTGAGAATCCCTTGGACTGCAAGGAGATCAACCTGTCAATCAATCTTGAATATTCGTTGAAAATACTGATGTTGAAGCTGAAGCTCCAATCCTTTGGCCACCTGATGTGAAGTGCCGACTCATTGGAAAAGACCCTGATGCCAGGAAAGATTGAGTACAAAAGGAGGAGAGGGTGGCAGAGGATGAGACAGTTAGATAGTATCACCAACTCCATGGACATGAACTTGAGCAAGCTCCTGGAGAGAGTGGAGGACAGGGAAACCTGGCATGCTGCAGTCCATGGGGTTGAAAAGAGCCGGACACGCCTGAGGGATTAAACAACAACTCTTACCTCTCCTACATTTACAGGTGTGTTCTTTACCACAACTGACACCTATACGAAGAGGTACATTTCAAAATACTACTTGGCAAACCTCACAAAGAAATGCAACGCTCTTTAAGAGGCCAATCATCAGCATCTTTCCTGTTAGGGAGAAGTTGAATCATTGTGCTTTAATTACAGATCACATTTCCAACTTACTGTGAAGAAGTAAAGGACACACTCTGCTACATTTTAAGTGTTAGCGTTAAGCAGGGTTAAATTGGTTGTGAAATTGGCCAAATTATTCTGGTCAAAGGAAAAAGGTATGGAATTGCATATTATTGTAAACTCATGGTTGCCTCATACAGTTCCTCTTCCAAGCATCTAAATTTAACATCATGGTTTTGGTAAATCTAATAAATTGTCTGAGAGCAGATGGATTGAGTTATTCCAGATGAACATAAGTGAACCATTTCCAGTGAATGGAAAGCATTATTATCCCACACTATTCTGTTATTTATTCAAGGTACAGAAATGTTAAAGCAATGAACCTTATAGTTGGGGAAATTATTCATGTCTATTATCAGAAACTGTACCTGATGTGATCTGTATTTTGCCAACCTTATTTTTTTTTGGGGGGGTCATGAAGTATAGAAGGGGGAGGATGAAGACACAATAGAGAAATTTAATCACAGAGAAAACCAATTTAGATAGCTTGCACATTGTGTAAAAAGAGCTCTTTCTACTTAAAGCGGCATTTGCCTAAAAGATATCAAAACTAAATGCCTTGCAGAATTCAAGATCTTCATTGAGGCATGCAAACTCTTAGTTGCAGGGACATCGGCTCTAGTTTCAGAACAGGAATCAAACCCAGGCTCCCTGATTTGGGAGTGCAGAGTCTTAGCCGCTGGACCACCAGAGAAGTCCCAATGACAAAGAACTTGGAGAGCCATCAGTGTGTTCACCCTCACCATATCTAAATCAAGATTCTTTCCTGAGCAAGGGACAACAGGTTTTGTTTTAACCAATTAAGCACAGACTTAGTAACCTATTCCATGCTATCCAGAATGTGATTTTCAACCCTTAATTAATATAACTATAATGAACCCTACCTTTCTAGCACATGAAAACCTTTTGATTTTTCCCACTAGGAAAAAATCATCTCCTAGGAAATTTCTTTTTTGGTCTGTCTTCCTTTGCTTGGCAAGGAAATAAGCTCATTGGTCACATTATTAATCATGGCAGTAGTCCTTGCCTTTTCTCTAACAATTGCTTCCATAAATTATTATGCTACATTCATTTTTCATCACTTAAATTTTAATTTTCATTTAAAGTCTAAGTTTATGCCAAAATATAATTCTAATGCATTTAATTCTGTATAACTAAATCATTCTAAACATTTTTCATCTTGAAAGGGGACTTTAACACCTCTTGCTGGAGCTAGGGCATGGAGTTACTGCATAGATTACATGTGTTGCCAACATCAAAATTATGTTACAAAGGCTTAGGCCAGCCATCTGCAATTCATTAGATTCTCTTTACACTGTAGTTTTCATCTTCATGCCTTATCTGTATTACCCTGCACTCCTTGGAGAACTTTTTCATCTAAAACATGAAGAATTGCCCTTTTAAATCTGATTTTAAAAATTTAATCAGATATCTTCCTTCAAGAGCAGATTTAAAACTCATCTGCAGCAGATTTTCAATGATCAACCCCATCACTCTGATTTTATTTCATCTTTTATATTAGGGACACAATTGGGAGATTTTCACTTGGGTTTCCCTGATAGCCCAGTTGGTAAAGAATCTGTCTGCAAAGCAGGAGGCCCTGGTTCTATTCCTGGGTCGGGAAGTTCTGCTGGAGAAGGGATAGGCTACCCACTTCAGTATTCTTGGGCTTCCCTGGTGACTCAGCTGGTAAAGAATCTGCTTGCAATGCGGGAGACCTGAGTTTGATCTCTGGGTTGGGAAGATTCCCTGGAGAAGGGAAAGGCTACCCACTCCAGTATTCTGATCTGGAGAATTCCATGGACTCTACAGTCCGTGGGGTCCCAAAGAGTTGGACACGACTGAACGACTTTCACTTTCACTTTGATATTAGTAAACTTAGGTAGATTGTTTTTTGATGTTTTTATTTAGTAATTGTTCTTTACCTGTGATTTTAACTTGCAAGACTATTCCAAGGTTCCCATTGTTGTTCACAGTATCCCCTACCTCCTTTATAATCTCTCCCATTATATGTTGGTTATGATAATTCATTATCCTTGGTGGAGTTTGAGAACTGATCAGTTCAACCACTTGTTAATTGTCAGATTTTTTTTTTTTTTGGAAGGAATAAATGTTAGTCGCTCTAGATTTTAGAAGCTCCTTCACAGTCTCAGCATTTGATGAAATGCTGTTGTGAGAACAAGTTTAAAGCAATATTTGTCAAATACAAAATAATTACTAGAAAGAAGAGACAAAACAGTAATAAATCTCAACCAATTTGGACAATCACCTTGCAGGAAGAAATATAAGAATCCAGGGTGTGTGGAATGGTGATCCCCAAGCTCCAATTTGTCCAATCCCCTATTACTGTCACAGAGGAATTTGTCTTATCTGACACACAAGGTAGATTGATCCTTCTATTAAAAGCAGCTTAAAACTAACCCGTTCTCACAGAGACCCAAGGATAACAGAATAGTCCCAACCAGTGTGGGAATACAAGCTAATACAAAGCATTCTGTAAGTCAGAGTATCACCAAAATGGTATTGAGGAGTATAATATAGATGTTGCAAAGCACAGTTTGGGTATAAATGAGAACCGGAAGGGCTTTCCAGGTGGCTCAATGGTAAAGAATCCTCCTGCCAATTCAGGAGACACAGATGTGAGTTCGAACACTGCACTGGGAAGATCCCCTGGAGGAGGATATGGCAACCCACTCCAGTATTCTTGCTTGGGAAATCCCATGGACAGAGGAGTCTGGCGAGCTACAATCCATGGGATCTCAAAAGAGCTGGACACGACTAAGCAGTCATATGCACGAGAATTGGAAATGAATCAGGTGATGATATTCAGGCGTCATTCTTACTTTTATTAAGCATTAATATTATCCCGACAATTTAAAAGATACTTGTGTCTTTTTTGGGGGTATGTTATCTTGTCTTTAATGTCTGATTGTGATTTTCCCCGCATTACCACAGACCCGCCTCATTTAACAGAGAAGTTGTTTTGTGAACTAACTAGAAGACTGGAAAGTTCTGCAGAAAGACTAGCATTTCAATTTTCTTGTGTGAGTATATGAAAACAGAATTGGGGTTCTTCCAGCTTGCATGACTAGACTGAGTGACTTCTTGTTTGTGAATAAATGTTTTTATCTTCGGGGGAAGGAGGTTTAAGATTTTCTTCTATTATAATAAACCACCTGTTAACAAGAGGGCATAGTTTTACCCTCTCATAAATGGAGGCTTTCTATATATAACAAAAAGAACTTCATAGCCTCTAAAAACAAAATTGATTTATGTTTGTTTCAACAATACAATTATCATTGAAAGATGTGTTCTCTAAAGCTTCTTCCCACAATAAGACAAACTATACTGACCTATTAGTAATGAGATAAATTTCTTCCAGACCTTGCCTCTGAAATAGTAGCTGCTTCATGTAGATCTTGTCTAAGTTTTTTTTAAAATTATCATCTTCTCTCTTTAAGTAGTTCTAGATGTACTAGGAATCTAATCCAAGGGAGCATTCTGCAGTGAGTATTGGTCAGCATATTTTACAGGAAAGAATGGCTGGTGTAGGTTATCCAGCAAATCAGTTCAGATACTGTGGTTTCTGTGATAGTTCTTTTTCCTTGGCCTTTCCATGCAGCAGAGGGCAGTAGTGAACTGTGCATATTCCCTCTAGAATTAAGGCAAATAAATAATTAAACATTTTTATGAAAATGTCTCCAACAGTATATTTAGTTCCGTTAATGAACAGTTATTTATCAGAGCTACAATCCAGTATATTTCAGATCTCAGACATATGTTTCAGTTCAGACAATTTAGGATTTGAGTAATAACATTGTATCATTGTATTACATCTAGCTATTCACAAATCAGATGTAAGCAGAAAATAAACATTTTAATTTTTTCTAAGAAATTTCCTTAAGGAAATTTTATAGTATAAACATATTTTAGTTACTTTCTAGCTTAAAACATTGTCTTCTTCAAGGTAAATAGAATATTTTTATGAAATCACATTTTCTTTAAAAGGTTTTTAACCAAAAAAATTAAAATATTGTTTCTTAGCAAATAACCACATTTACGAAACTTTTCATTAATATTTTTCAATTTATGCAATTGATCTGAAGTACTAAATTTTCATTTTTTGTTTTGAAAATTTTATTTTCTGTTATTTATCTACATATTTTTATGTTTTATAATTTTTCCTCATTTTTTATCTTAAGTGTCATCTAATATCTTCTTAGAAAAGAACATGAAAAATTTTCTCTCTTACACCCTCCTCAGTTATTGCCTCATCTTTTTCCTCCAAAAGTACTGCTTTAAATTAGTGTTGGGCCCTGTGCCTTCATCACTGAAAGCAGTTACTAAATATACGTCTATGGCAACATATTTAAACAGCTGAAATGGATTTCCAGTGAAGAAAATATTACTCACCTTTACTGAGTTCTTACGATGTGCCCAGAATTTTCACCTGGTTTTAAATCACCATTAACAGAAAATTCTGATTATCTTTCCAGATTGCAACTTATAAGCAGATCTTTTCAAAGTAGAAAAGAATTTGTGTTCTTGGAAAAAGGCGTCATAGAGCAAAAGATGCAAAAAAAGCAAACTTCAGTTGCATAGCCCGTGTTTAAATCCCAGCTCTTCTAATTACTAGCTGCCAAACCTTCCATTTCACCATCTCTGCTTCCCGTCCAGGGCTTTCCAGAGCTGGACAGCAGAGTCAGTGACCATTTTCCCATCCCACTTATCTTGTTTGCTTACGTCTTATTGGTGGAACTTCAGTTCAGTTCAATTCAGTCGATCAGCTGTGTCCGACTCTTGGCAACTCCATGGACCACAGCAAACCAGGCCTCCCTGTCCATCACCAAATCCTGGAGTTTACTCAAACTCATGTCCATGGAGTTGGTGATGCCATCCAACCATCTCATCCTCTGTCATCCCCTTCTCCTCCTGCCTTCAATCTTTCCAAGCATTAGAGTTTTTTACAATGAGTCACTTCTTCCCATAAGGTGGCCAAAGTATTGGAGTTTCAGCTTCAATATCAGTCCTTCCAATGAACACTCAGGACTGATCTCCCTTAGGATGGACTGGTTGGATCTCTTTGCAGTCCAAGGGACTCTCAAGAGTCTTCTCCAACACCACAGTTCAAAAGCATCAATTCTTCGGTGCTCAGCTTTCTTTATAGTCCAACTCACATCCATACATGACTACCGGAAAAACCATAGCCTTGCTAGACGGACCTTTGTTGGCAAAGTAATGTCTCTGCTTTTTAATAAGCTGTCTAGGTTGGTCATAACTTCCCTTCCAAGGAGTAAGGATCTTTTAACTTCATGGTTGCAGTCACGATCTGCAGTGATTTGGAGCCCCCCAAAATAAAGTCTGTCACTGTTTCCAATGTTTCCCCATCTATTTGCCATGAAGTGATGAGACTGGATGCCATGATCTTAGTTTTCTGAATGTTGAGCTTTAAGTCAACTTTTCCACTTTCACTCCTCTTTCGCTTTCATCAAGAGGCTCTTTAGTTCTTCTTCACTATCTGCCAGTAGGATGGTGTCATCTGCATATCTGAGGTTGTTGATATTTCTCCTGGCAATCTTGATTCCAGCTTGTGCTTCATCCAGCCCAGCATTTCTCATGATGTAATCTGAGTGTAAGTTAAATAAGCAGGGTGACAATATACAGCTTTGATACTCCTTTCCCTATTTGGAACCAGTCTGTTGTTCCATGGCCAGTTCTAACTGTTTCTTCCTGACTTGCATACAGGTTTCTCAAGAGGCAGGTCAGGTGGTCTGGTATTCCCATCTCTTTCAGAATTTTCCACAGTTTATTGTGATCCACAGAGTCAAAGGCTTTGGCATAGTCAATAAAGCAGAAATAGATGTTTTACTGGAACTCTCTTGCTTTTTCAATGATCCAGCAGACGTTGGCCATTTGATCTCTGGTTCCTCTGCCATTTCTAAATCCAGCTTGAACATCTGGAAGTTCACGGTTCACGTATTGCTGAAGCCTGGCTTGGAGAATTTTGAGCATCAGTTTGCTAGCGTGTGAGATGAGTGCAATTGTGTGGTAGTCTGAGCATTCTTTGGCATTGCCTTTATTTGTGATTGGAATGAAAACTGACCTTTTCCAGTCCTGTGGCCACTGCTGAGTTTTCCAGATTTGCTGGCATATCGAGTGCAGCACTTTCACAGCATCATCTTCTAGGATTTGAAATAGCTCAACTGGAATTCCATCACCTCCACAAGCTTTGTCCATGTGATGCTTCCTAAGGTTCACTTGACTTCACATTCCAGGATGCCTGACTCTAGGTGAGTGATCACACCATCGTGATTATCTGGGTCATGAAGATCATTTTTGTACAGTTCTTCTGTGCATTCTTGCCACCTCTTCTTAATATCTTCTGCTTCTGTTAGGTCCATACCATTTCTGTCCTTTATCGAGCCCATCTTTGCGTGAAATGTTCCCTTGGTATCTCTAATTTTCTTGAAGAGATCTCTAGTCTTTCCCATTCTATTGTTTTCCTTTATTTATTTGCACTGATCACTGAGGAAGGCTTTCTTATCTCTCCTCGATATTCTTTGGAACTCTGCATTCAAATGGATATATCTTTCCTTTTATCCTTTGCTTTTCGCTTCTCTTCTTTTCACAGCTATTTGTAAGGCCTCCTCATACAGTCATTTTGCATTTTTGCATTTCTTTTTCTTGGGGATGGTCTGGATCCCTGTCTCCTGTACAATGTTCCGAACCTCCGCCCATAGTTCATTAGGCTCTCTGTCTATCAGATCTAGTCTCTTAAATCTCTTTCTCACTTCCACTGTATAATCATAAGGGATTTGATTTAGGGCTTACCTGAATGGTCTAGTGGTTTTCCCTACTTTCTTCAATTTAATTCTGAATTTGGCAATAAGGAGTTCATGATCTGAGCCACAGTCAGCTCCCAGTCTTGTTTTTGCTGACTGTATAGAGCTTCTCCATCTTTGGCTGCAAAGAATATAATCAGATTTTGGTTTTGACTATCTGGTGATATCCATGTGTAGTCTTCTCTTGTGTTGTTGGAGGAGGGCATTTGCTATGACCAGTGCATTCTCTTGGCAAAACTCCTTTAGCCTTTGAGCTGCTTCATTCTCTACTCCAAGGCCAAATTTGCCTGTTACTCCATGTGTTTCTTGACTTCCCACCTTTGCATTCCAGTTCCTTATAATGAAAATGACTCTTTTTTTTTTTTTGCTGTGTTATTTCTAGAAGGTCTTGTAGGTCTTCATAGAATTGTTCAACTTCAGCTTCTTCAGAATTACTGGTCGGGGCATAGACTTGGATTACTGTTGTATTGAATGGTTTGCCTTGGAAACAAGCAGAGATCATTCTGTCATTTTTTAGACCTCATCCAAGTACTGCATTTTGGATGCTTTTGTTGACTATGATGGCTACTCCACTTCTTCTAAGGGATTCCTGCCCACAGTAGTAGATAGAATGGTCATATGAGTTAAATTCACCCATTCCAGTCCATTTTAGTTCGCTGATTCCTAAAATGTCGACGTTCACTCTTGCCATCTCCTGTGTGACCACTTCCAATTTGCCTTGATTCATGGACCTACATATGTCTTTTATACAGTGTGTATTACAAATATCCAATCTGTGATTTTCCTTTTAGCTGTTTTAATGTGAAAATGTCTTTCAGTGAATATAAATTCTTAATTTTAATGTGGTTCACTTTCCAATGTTTTCTGTTACATTAGGCGTTTCGCATTCTGTTTAAAAAATCTTTGTTTACCGTAAGATCTTGAAGATTTTTTCCTATTTTCTTCAGGTAACTTTACCTTTTTTTTGCATTTAGGTCGATAAATCATGTTAACTAATTTATTTATTAAGGATGTAGGGGTCCAAAGTACATTTTTTCCCCGTTTTAGATGTCCAGTTGACTAAGCACTGGTTATCATATTCAACTGCAGTGTTGATTCTGTCATATATAATGTCAGATGTTGTGTTTTTTTGGAACTGCTTCTGGGCTCTTTATTCTAGTGCATTGGGCTGCTAGTCTGTGCTTGTGTTACTTTTTCTTTGTCTTGGATTCCTGTACCTTATAACAGGTCATTACTGTACTTTATAACAAGTAAAGCCTTCATTAGTTTTTCTCTTTGAACATTGTCTTACTATGTCAGGTCTTCTGTATTTCCATAGAAATAACACATGACAATTTTCACACACAAAAAATTAGAATTTTGATTGAAATTGAGTTGCATCTATAGATCAATCTTAGGAAAATAGGCTTTAAAAATATTAAATTTTAAAATTTCCTTTAAACACAGCTTTAGCAGCTTTCTATAGTTTTTGATACTTTGAATTATCATTCAATTTAAAATATTTTCTAATTTCCTCTCAATTCTTCTTTGCCTGATGGATTAGTTACATGTATTGATTAATTTCTAAACTTTTAAATATTTTGTAGTGATTTTACTATTGTTAATTTCTAGTTTAATTCCACATGGAGAGAACTCTGCTTGATTTCAACCCTTTGCAATTTGTTGATATTCACTCTATGCTATAAAATAGGTATTATTTTGACAAATGTTCTTTATGGAATTGAAAAGAATATATATTTACAGCTTTAGAGAATCATAGTCAATATATATCAATAAAGTCCAGGTACTTAATTTTGTTGCTCAAATTTTCTAAATCTTTATCAGTTTTTGACATTTTTTTCATTGGTTACAGAAAGTGGTGTTACACTCTCCAGTATTAAAAAAAAAGTCCAATATTCATTTTGTGATTATTCTTCTTTCAATTTTGTCAGCTCTCACTTTATATTTTTACATATTTTAAAATAAATTAAAAGATGCTTACTCCTTTGAAGGGAAGCTATGACCAATGTAGATAGCATATTAAAAAGCAGAGACATTACTTTGGCAACAAAGGTCCATCTAGTCAAAGCTATGGTTTTTCTAGTAGTCATGTATGGATGTGAGAGTTGGGCTATAAAGAAAGCTGAGTGCTGAAGAATTGATGGTTTTGAACTGTGGTGTTGGAGAAGACTCTTGAGAGTCCCTTGGACTGCAAGGAGATCCAACCAGTCCATCCTAAAGGAGATCAGTCCTGGGTGTTTATTGGAAGGACTGATGTTGAAGCTGAAGCTCCAATACTTTGGCCACCTGATATGAAGAGCTTTTCATTTGAAAAGACCCTAATACTGGAAAAGATTGAGGGCAGGTGGGGAAGGGGATGACAGAGGACGAGATGGTTGGATGGCATCACCGACTCAATGGACATGAGTTTGGGTAAACTCCAGGAGTTGGTGATGGACAGGGAGACCTGGCGTGCTGTGGTTCATGGGGTCACAAAAGGTCGGACATGACTTAGTGACTGAAATGAACTGAAAATAAATTAAGTGAATACAAATATTGTTATTTCTTTCTCTCAAATTGATCATGTTATCATATGAAATGGCTCACTTATATCTAGCCATACTTCTTTTCTTAAAGTCTATTTCGATATCAATATATATCAGCTTTTTTTCTTGCTAGGGTTTACAGAGGAAATAATTTTCTTTCTTTTACTTTCCTCCTCTCTGTGTTGTTGTAATTAATGTGTGCCTCTTCAAAATAGCATATAGTTCAACTTTCTTTTTTCATCCAGTCAAACAAACTGTATATTCTAATTAAGATACTTTTCCATTTACATGTAATATAATAGCTAGTACATCTAAGTTTAAATACTGGCACTCCTCAAGGGAGTTGTATTCTTGCCTTGAGAACCCCATGAACAGTATGAAAGGCAAAAAGATAGGACACTAAAAGATGAACACCCCAGGTCGGTAGGTGCCGAATATGCTATTGGAGATCATTGGAGAAATAACTTCAGAAAGAATGAAGAGACGGAGCCAAAGCAAAAACAACACTCAGTTGTGGATATGACTGGTGATAGAAGCAAGGTTCGATGCTGTAAAGAGCAATATTGCATAGGAACTTGGAATGTTAGGTCCATGAATCAAGGCAAATTGGAAGTGGTCAAACAGGAGATGGCAAGTGTGAACGTTGACATTTTAGGAATCAGCGAACTAAGATGGACTGGAATGGGTGAATTTAACTCAGATGACCATTATATCTACAACTGTAGGCAGGAATCCCTTAGAAGAAGTGGAGTAGCCATCATAGTCAACAAAAGTGTCCAAAATGCAGTACTTGGATGCAAAAAAAAAAAAATGACAGAATGATCTCTGTTCATCTCCAAGGCAAACCATTCAATACAACAGTAATCCAAGTCTATGCCCCGACCAGTAATGCTGAAGAAGCTGAAGTTGAACGGAAGATCTTTTAGAACTAACACCCAAAAGCCAAGAGAATGCACTGGTCATAACAAACACCTTCCTCCAACAACATAAGAGAAGACTTCACATGAATATCACCAGATGGTCAACACCAAAATCAGATTGATTATATTCTTTGCAGCCAAAGATGGAGAAGCTCTATACAGTCAGCAAACCAAGACTGGGAGCTGACTGTGGCTCAGATCATGAACTCCTTATTGCCAAATTCAGACTTAAACTGAAGAAAGTAGGGAAAAGCACTAGACCACACAGATATGAACTAAATCAAACCCCTTATGATTATACAGTGGAAGTGATAAATAGATTCAATGGATTAGATCTGATAGAGTGCCTGAATAATTATGGGCAGAGTTTTGTGACATTGTACAGGTGGCACTGATCAAGACCATCGCTAAGAAAAAGAAATGTAAAAAAGCAAAATGGCTGTCTGAGGAGGCCTTACAATAGCTGAGAAAGAAGAGAAGGTAAAAGAAAAGAATAAAAGGAAAGATATATCCATTTGAATGCAGAGTTTCAAAGAATAGCAAGGAGAGATGAGAAAGACTTCCTCAGTGATAAATGCAAAGGAATAGAGGAAAACAGAATGGTAAAGACTAGAGATCTCTTCAAGAAAATTAGAGATACCAAGGGAACAGTTCATGCAAAGATGGGCTCAATAAAGGACAGAAATGGTATGGACCTAACAGAAGCAGAAGATATTAAGAAGAGATGGCAAGAATACACAGAAGAACTGTACAAAAACTATCTTCATGACCCAGATAACCACGATGGTGTGATCACTCACCTAGAGTCAGACATCCTAGAATGTAAAGTCAAGTGGGCCTTGGGAAGTATCACTACAAACAAAGCTAGTGGAGGTGAAGATATTCCAGTTGAGCCATTTCAAATCCTAAAAGATGATGCTGTGAAAGCCCTGCACTGAATATACCACCAAATTTGGAAAACTCAGCAGTGGCCATAGGACTGGAAAAGATCAGTTTTCATTCCAATACCAAAGAAAGGCAATGCCAAAGAATGTTCAAGCTACCGCACAGTTGCACTCATCTCACATGCTGGAGTAATACTCAAAATCCTCCACCCAGGCTTCAGCAGTATGTGAAGCATGAACTTCCAGACGTTCAAGCGAGATTTAGAAATGGCAGAGGAATCAGCGATCAAATTGCCAACATTCGTTGGATCAATAAAAAAAGCAAGAGAGTCCCAGAAAAACATCTATTTCTGCTTTATTGATTATGCCAAAGCTTTGACTTTGTGGATCACAAGTAACTATGGAAAATTCTTAAATAGATAGGAATACCAGACCACCTGACCTGCCTCCTGAGAAATCTGTATGAAGATCAAGAAGCAACAGTTAGAACTGGCCATGGAACAACAGACTGGTTCCAAATAGGGAAAGGAGTATGTCAAGGTTGTATATTGTCACTCTGCTTATTTAACTTACATGCAGAGTATATCATGTGAAAGGTTGGTCTGGATGAAGCACAAGCTGGAATCAAGATTGCTGGGAGAAAAATCAATAACCTCAGTTATGCAGTTGACACCACCCTTATGGCAGAAAGTGAAGAGGAAAGAGCCTCTTGATGAAAGTGAAAGAGGAGAGTGAAAAAGTTGGCTTAAAACTCAGCATTGAGAAAACTAAGATCATGGCATCCGGTGTCATCAGTTTATGATAAATAGATAGGGAAACAATGAAAGCAGTGAAAGACAATTTATTTTGGGGCTCCAAAATCACTGCAGATGCTGACTACACCCATGAAATTAAAAGACACTTGCTTCTTGGAAGAAATGTTATGACCAACCTAGACAGCTTAGTAAAAAGCAGAGACATTACTTTGCCAACAAAGGTCCATCTAGTCAAAGCTATGGTTTTTCCAGTAATCATGTATGGTTGTGAGAGTTGGACTATAAGGGAGGCCGAGTGTCAAAGAATTGATGCTTTTGAACTGTGGTGTTGGAGAGGACTCTAGAAGACTCTCTTGGACTGCAAGGAGATCTAACCAGTCCATCCTAAAGGAGACCAGTCCTGAATATATTGGAATGACTAATGTTGTATTGAGACTCCAATACTTTGGCCACCTGATGTGAAGAACTGACTCACTTGAAAAGACCCTGATGCTGGGAAAGATTGAAGGCAGGAGAAGAAGGGGATGACAGAGGATTAGATGGTTGGATGGCATCACCGACTTGATGGACATGAGTTTGAATAAGCTCTAGGAGTTGAAGATGGACAAGGTAGCCTGGCGTGCTGCTAGACCATGGGGTCACAAAGAGCCAGACATGACTCAGTGACTGAACTGAACTGAACTGAACAAAGCAGTTTTTTAAAAAGATACATAAAATTATTTTAAAAACTGGCAAAGACAAACAAATCTTTTATAAAAGAGTATATTCACATGATCAATAGGATAACAAAATAGGCATTTTAACAAAAGATGTCTGAATGGTCAAACAATCAGGGAACCTCAAATGCAAGTATAATGAGATACAGGTACACTCCTACCACAAGAGCTTAAGTAAAAAAGATTGTCAGTACTAGAAAGGATATGGAGAGCATGGTTTTGTATATGTAATATAGAAGGGGACATGCGCTCATAGACAGGACCTAGCAGAAACCTGTTGGAAGAGATACCAAGCAAGAATAGAATTCTCTAACTATATTTATTCTCCAGTAGTTCCCAACTCAATAATTGGACCTGACATCAATTCAAGTTTCAGGTTATCAATTACAATTTCTACACCTTGCATACCTTGAAAATTCTGTTCATCAGAAAATCCTGTTGGCTATTCTTCCAAAGTGACCTTCAGTTCTACCTTTCTCTATCTCTCTTGTCTATCATTACTTCTCACTGAAGAGTCTCAGAATTATACCTTTAGAGTGTAAATCAGATCAGGAAATTCTTATGTTGAAAACCATTCTGTGGATTCTCATTGCATTTCAACTTACAGACTTCTTACAGACATGGGTCTTAGACTGTGTCATTTCTGTGTCCTTCCACCACCAGCCTCATTGTCAACTTCTCTGTATCTCCCTCCCATCCACACTAGCCTTTTATTTCTTTGAACGAGCCAAGTTCATCCTCATTTTAGGACTTTTGTATTTGCATTTTATTTGCTTAAAATTGTCTTCAAGTTTCAATCCCTGAGTCAGGAAGATCCCTGGAGAAGGAAATGGCAACCCACTCCAGCATTCTTGCCTGGAAAATCCTATGGACAGAGGAGCCTAGCAGTCTACAGTCCGTGGGGTCACAAGAGTTGGACACAACTTAGTGACTAAACCACCCAATCAAGCATTTAGTATCTCTACTCATTTTCATGTGTCATGTCTCAGTTCACATGAAACTTGGACCAAAAGGTTTTCTTCAACTCTTCTATCTAAATAAATCACTCCCTACCTCAACCCATCTACCCTATCACAGGTGCATTCATGTTGGAGAAGACATTCCCAGTGATATTCCAGCAAGGATACATTTAAGGACATCTATCAGTTCAGTCAACTTTCAGACATTTTAATGTTCCAGGGTGTATAAAAATCTCTCCATTGCCAAGCAAAGGGACATAGAGTGTTTGTGTTTAATTAAGAACACATATCTTTAAGGCTGCTCCCCATTCCCTGTCTTACAAACCTGTTTCTTAATGCTGAAATGAGGCATTGCCAGCAAGGTATTGTTAGGATGCTTTGAATCAGGACATATGGTGGAATGGAGACGTGGAAACGACCCATTTAATAAATTCAGACGAACAATGTCAAAGATTGCATGGCTCTCAAGAAAGGGCACCAGCAGAGCAATGCTAAAAAAGCATAAGAATGAAATAACTGAATGCAAAAAAAAAAAAAAATGGTTTGAAAACATTTAAACCCAAGTGTAAAAACATTTAAACACAAGTTATTTTCAGAAATTCTTAACACTCATCTCTAAAATGTTTTATTTTCTCTTAAAAACAATCTCTTGCAACATGTCAGTGCAGCATCAGTGAAAGATGACTGACTAGATGCTCTTTGACTATCTCATATACATTGAATAGAATCCATGGGCAAAACTCATACATAATTTCTTTTAATTTGAGTGTACATTAGCCAATAAAGTAAACAAAACTGATTTCATCAAATCACAGTTTTGACCTATTATTCCAAATTTAGTAAATGTTCACTATTTCTTTTCATAAATCATTTAACATTTTTAATTTTTTTATTGAAGGATAATTGTTTTATAGAATTTTGTTGCTTTCTGTCAAACTTCAACATAATTTAGCCATAGGTATACATATATCCCCTCCCTTTTGAACCTCCCTCCCATCTCCCTCCCCATCCCACCCCTCTAGGTTGATACAGAGCCCCTGTTTGAGTTTCCTGAGCCATACAGCAAATTCCCTTTGGCTATCTATTCTACATATGGTAATGTAAGTTTCCATGTTACTCTTTCCATACATCTCACCCTCTCCTCCCCACTCCCCATGTCCATAAGTCTGTTCTCTATATCTGTTTCTCCGTTGCTGCCCTGTAAATAAGTTCTTCAGTACCATTCTTCTAGATTCCATATATATGTGTTAGAATATAATATTTATCTTTCTCTTTCTGACTCACTTCACTCTGTGTATTAAGTTCTAGATTCATCCACCTCATCAGAACTGACTCAAATGTGTTCCTTCTTATGGCTGAGTAATATTCCATTGTGTATATGCACCACACCTTCTTTATCCATTCATCTGTCGATGGACATCTAGGTTGCTTCCATGTTCTAGCCATTGTAAATAGTGCTGCAATGAACAACGGGATACACGTGTCCTTTTCAATTTTGGTTTCCTCAGGGTATATGCCTAGGAGTGGGATTGCTGGGTCATATGGTGGTTTTATTCTTAGTTTTTTAAGGACTCCCTATACCATCTTCATTTAACATTTTCTGTCTCATTATAAGAAAAAAAAAAGCCTTATATACTCTATGTTGTAATTTTTTATCATGTTTCATTATTACCTACTAGCTTTAAGGCATATAAAAAATATAAACTTATTGGCATTATTACAGGTTTTTATTACAAACTCTTGTTTTTTCTCAAAAGCCAAACATTTGAATTTGACATTGTAGTCACACATAAAAATATATTTTATCTTACATCATGCTCTATCAGTAGTGATTTTAGTTACTGGTTTAGCATTACAAATTAAGCATGAAAAAAATATAATGAGGGGCACTCTTTCTGCCCCCTTCTGATGCCTATGTCAGAAGCTTTCTCTAGCCCTTTTATACTTTAATAAACTCTATTGCACAAAAGCTCTGAGAGATCAAGCCTCGTCTCTGGCCCCGGATTGAATTCCTCTCCTCTGGAGGCCAAGAATCCCGGCCGTCTTCTCGTGATTCAGCAAACAACCTTTCATCTTGGGGCTCGTCCGGGATTCTTCAGGACAAGGTAAGGATGCTTGGAGCTCGAGTACTTTGTTCTCCTAGCGAACACATTTTCTGCTGTACTTCACTAACTCTTCCGTGTGCTGGTGTAAATGAATGAAGCCCTGTGCGAAGCAGTGAGGAGCCCTGCTCTGCAGTTCTGCGGTGACCTCATATGGCTCATGGCAGAAACCAGGTCGGGGGTTTATACCGACCTGCCAATGCCAAGAGGCACCCAATGTCTCCTTTGGACCGACCAGAAATGGGCAATGCGTGTGGACTGAACTCTCCTTTCTCGGTCAAACTTTTGGTCTCTTTGACCATTTCATAACTCCTTGGGAATTAGAAGTACTAACCTAATCTATCGGATCATAGACTTTCAAGGGACTTGTGATCTAATGCTGTTACTGTGCACTGTGACTTAGATCCGAAGCTTGGATTGGTAGTCAGGAAGCGCCTAGCCTCGTTAGGAATCGAAAGTTTGGGAGTTAGACGGAGCTCTAGCTCCAAGAGCATCTCTGAGGTTAAAGGATATTCGGATTGGAACTGCAATGGTTATTTACTTTGGTAGCGCTGGCTCTTAGTGGAGCAGAGGAGGCTCTTATACTGGTGTGGTGACGCTTGGAAGGAACATCTCAGTTTTATGTTCGTATCGGTCTTATGGTGCTGAGGAATATACTCAGGGTTGTGCACAGGCACTCAGGTGATGAATGTCTCCCCCAGCGGTCTTAGCCTGGGAGGCATTCCGGAAGGTTACTCTGATTGCACCCCGGGTGGCATCAGAGGCAAGCAAGGTTTTAACGGTAAGAGCTGGATGTCAGTCAAGGAAGCCATCAGGTCTACCCCTGGTGCATCCCCACCCCGCCTCGGTGATAGAACTGGGAGGGACGAGTATGTCGCCTGCGTCGGTAAGGCACAGACTAAGTCCGACCAGGAAGGAAAAACTTTGGTGTAAAGTCTGTCTACACCCCCACCTAGAGCAGGGAGGGACGCCTCCGGTAGAAAGAGGGCGCTGGTCGCTTTTGTTCTCTCTTACACATGGGAGCTAACAATTCCATCCTCACTCCTTTGAACTGTATCCTGAAAAACTGGGATAGATTTGGTCCCCAGGCTTAAAGAAGACACACCTGATCTTCCTACGTGATACTGCATGGCCGCGGTACTCACTGGAGGACGGCGAACGGTGGCCAGTTGGAGGGTCTCTTAAGTATAGTACTGTTTTACAATTAGACCGGTTCTATAGAAAACAAGGGAAATGGGTACAAGTAGCATATGTGTTGCCCTTTTTCTCTCTGCGAAATATGCCAGGCTTGTGTCCTAAGGGTATAGATTTGGATGTGACTCCTTCAGCTCCCTCCTGTCCTCCTACTTTGCCCCCTTACCCAGGGCTCCCAATTGAACAAACTGAAAGCCAGAGAAACCCCCCAAGAAGGGCTGCCTTGGTCTCAGTGGAAACCCAAACTGGGATTCAAACTGCCCATGCAGAGGTCCAAATACCTCCTGTCTCGGTACGACCTCAGACTACTCTGGTTTCAGTAGAAACTCAGGCCATAGAAGTAAGAGATGGGATGGAGGACAGGAGACAAGGAGATTAGGTAACGCAGGTTTCTCCACTCTATCCCTGGGACCATATCCGCGGAGCAGCCAGAGAGACTGAGGAACAGCTGCACAAGCTGTTGCCTCTTCATGAAGCACCCACCGGGAGAAATAATCAGTCTATGAGATTTAATAAGCCTTTTTCTTATCAAGAAATACAAAGAATTAAGGAGGGTCTGGGAGACTATTTAGAGGACCCAGAAAAATATATTAGAGCTTTTAAAGGTGTTACTCTGCTTTATGACCTTACTTGGAAGGATGTGATGTATGTCTTGGGACAAATGCTGACTCATAGAGTCGAGTTTTGGGGAAAGCGGTTGCTTACGGAGATGAATGGCTTGGTAATGAATCAGTAGGGAAGAGGGAAGATGAGATAGCCGCCGTCCCCACTGGAAATCAGGCGGTCCCAATTACAGAACCAGATTGGGGCTGCAACACAGCTAAAGGAAGATGGGATCCGAGTCATTTTGTCAGATGCGTTCTTGAAGGACTCAGGCAGGCGTGTGCTAAGCCTTTAAACTATGGCAAATTGGCAAACATAGAACAGGAGGAGAAGGAAGCTCCTGGTAAATTCCTGGATAGACTGAGAGAAGCCCTTCGCAGATTCACTGAGATTGATCCCGAAAGTGAGGAGGGAAAAGTGATCTTA